>CM019065.1:303598148-304818148 GCA_009667805.1 Leptobrachium leishanense
AAGATTACTGCAAGAGCACAGCACAGAATGCTTAATGAGGTAAAGAAGAATCCTAGAGTGTCAGCTAAAGACATACAGAAATCTCTGGCACATGCTAACATTTTTATTGACACATCTACAATAAGGAAAACATTAAACAAGAATGGAGTACATGGGAGGACACCACGGAGGAAGCCATTGCTGTCCAAAAAGAATATTGCAGCACGTTTGAAGTTTGCAAAAGAGCACCTGGATGTTCAACAGCACTACTGGCAAAATATTCTGTGGACAGATGAAACCAAAATTGAGTTGTTTGGAAAAAACACACAACACAAACAGGGTTATTCAAAGAGATCCGAATTGCTTGAGAAAGGTAACCGAACGCTGAAAATCAGCGTTCGGTTACCTTTCCTGGCCATTCGGCTATCCAGAGAGCAGGCAATTCGCCAAATCCTGGCGAATTGCCTGCACATACGGTGCCTGTTCGGTGCCTGTTCGAGGGCAGTGAAATCCCCATAAAAAAGCACTGCTTCGGCTATTCAGAGAACACAAACCAGCAGTGAAAGGTTCCCCTAATGTCCTGCCATTCGGTGGTTTAATTCGGCAAATTTATTCAGGAGAATCCCATAGACTTCAATGTTAAAAATATTCCCGTTTTAATTCAATATCTAATAAACCGTTCATTATAAAATTCTGCAGCAAAAAGTCTCTTTATTTATAGATTTTTTAGGATACTTTAAGCATTTTTCTGAATTTTTTTAAAAAAAATTAAAAGTCTGATTTTTTTTTTTTTTTTTTTCAGTTTGCTTATTTTTTTTGTAACAGCCCTCTTTATTATCATTCCCTGGACCTCCTGTGAAAATTTCAGACATTTTCGCTCAGTAGTTTCTTTGCAAACAGCGTTTCTTTTTCCCAGATTCATACAAATGGTTTTGCTAATTTATTCACTGCCTCCTCTACGTCACAGCTGCTTCAGCTCTGTGTGATTCGGCTCATGTTCGGCTCCTGTTCGGCTCACGTTCGGGTTTTTCGAAGGTTAATCCAGATGTTTTTGCTTGTTTTCAGCGTGCATTCGGTTAGTTTTCGTCAGGTTTTCGGCAGCTTTTCCCTGCAATTCGGGGACCCTGTGGTGCTTGCTGAATACACCGCAGGGTCACCGAAATGCAATCGGCAAAAGGAACCGAATTGAAGAGAACGAAAAGTCACCGAACGTGTGGTGACTTTTCGAATCTCTTTGGATAACCCTGTATGTGTGGAGAAAAAAAAGCACAGCACACCAACATCAAAACCTCATCCCCACTGTAAGACATGGCGGGGGGAGCATCATGGTTTGGGGCTGCTTTGCTGCCTCAGGGCCTGGACGGATTGTTGTCATTGATGGAAAAATGAATTCCAGAGTTTATCAAGACATTTTGCAGGAAAACGTAAGACCATTGGTCGGCCAACTGAAGCTCCGCAGAGGATGGGTGATGCAACAGGACAATGACCCAAAGTAATTCAACAAAAGAATGGCTTCAACAAAACAAAATATGCCATCTGAACCTTATTGCTACACTGAAACAGTTTTGTGAAGCGGAGTGGTCCAAAATTACTCCAGATCGTTGTGCAGGTCTCATCTGCAACTACAGAAAACGTTTGGTTGAGGTTAGACATGTGCACAGCACAAAATTTCGTTTTGAACTAATGGATTAGTCCTAAAATGCAATTTATTTAGTTGCTAAAGAAATTCGTTTTCAGTTATTTAGTATGAAAACTAATTTCATTCATCCAAAAACCAATGGATACAATTACTATTGTAGTGGCTCCTCGGAGGGCTGAGATCGCTGCTTGTTACAGTATCTCAAACTCTCAGCACAATGTGGGCCATATTATATAGTTGGTGCTAACTTAACCAGAGCTGTTGTAAACTTCCCAGAGCTATTATAGCCTATGGAGGTTTTCAGTTTACAACAGCTCTGGTTAAGTTAGCACCAACATTGTAATACTGCCCCGTGTCGGGCAAAGCTGTTACAGTAACTGACTGCCGCTCATCACAGCGCTCAGTTTCAGTAAAACAAGGAAATAATATTGTTCTAACCTCTTATATATAAAAATATTATTTACTAGTTTTACTGAAACTAAGAGGTTAGAACAATATTATTTCCTTGTTTTACTGAAACTGAGCGCTGTTAGTCAGTTACTGTAACAGCTGAGCCTGATACATTGTACTGAGAGATAATGTAACAAGCAGCCGATCTCCGCGCTCACAGACACTGGATTTAAAGGGCTGAGAAGAAAAGGATCCTCTCTGTATAATGTTTTGAACATCCTCCTGCATTAATTAATACCCCTCTCTGTATAATGTATACAACATCCACCTGCATTAATTAATACCCCTCTCTGTATAATGTATACAACATCCACCTGCATTAATTAATACCCCTCTCTGTATAATATATAGAACATCCTCCTGTATTAATGAATGTCCCTCTCTGTATAGAACATCCTCCTCAATTTATACCTTTCTCTGTATATTGTATAAAACATCCTCCTGCATTAATACCCCTCTCTGTATAATGTATAGAACATCCTCCTGCATTAATTAATGCCCCTCTCTGTATAGAACATCCTACTGCATTTGGCATGTGGAGGGTGCAGAACTTCGGATGTTGCGCTCTTCATTGCTGGTCTCCTTCACTCAGCAATGTAATATCACAAAAAGGACTGACACTAAAATGTAGTGCATTTTATTTTAGTTTCTTTCGTTTTTTGTACTGAGCAGTTTCGTTTCTCTTGAGTCATCCGAAAACTAAATTATCCCAAAATTCGGACTAAATCGTTTTAGTACTAAAACGAATGCACATGTCTAGTTGAGGTTATTGCTGCCAAAGGAGGGTCAACCAGTTATTAAATCCAAAGGTTCACATACTTTTTCCACCCTGAACTGTGAATGTTTACATGTTATGTTCAATAAACACATGAAAACATATACAGGGTTATTCAAAGAGATCCGAATTGCTTGAGAAAGGTAACCGAACGCTGAAAATCAGCGTTCCGTTACCTTTCCTGGCCATTCGGCTATCCAGAGAGCAGGCAATTCGCCAAATCCTAGCGAATTGCCTGAACATACGGTGCCTATTCGGTGCCTGTTCGAGGGCAGTGAAAACCCCATGAAAAGCACTGCTTCGGCTATTCAGAGAACACAAACCAGCAGTGAAAGATTCCCCTAATGCCCTGCCATTCAGTGGTTTCATGCGGCAAATTTATTCAGGAGAATCCCACAGGCTTCGATGTTAAAAATATTCCCGTTTTAATTCAATATCTAATAAACCGTTCATTATAAAATTCTGCAGTAAAGAGTCTCTTTATTTATAGATTTTTTAGGATATTTTAAGCATTTTTCTATTTTTATTTTTTTTAAAAGTCAGATTTTTTTTTTTAAGTTTACTTATTTTTTCTGTATCAGCCCTCTTTATTATCATTCCCTGGACCTCATATGCAAATTTCAAACATTTTCGCTAATTAGTTTCTTTGCAAACAGCGTTTTACTTTTCAATCATTCATGCAAACAATTTTCCTAATTTATTCACTGCCTCTTCTGCAGTTTTGGCTTTCTCCAGAGGCTCTGGCTGCGTGTGATCGGCTCCTGCTCGGGTTTTTCCATGGTATTCGGCAGGTTAATCCAGATGTTTTTGCGTGTTTTCGGCATGCATTCGCTGGGTTTTGCGGTTCGTTTTCGTCGGGTTTGTGGCAGCTTTTCCCTGCAATTCGGGGACCCTGTGGTGCTTGCTGAAAACACCGCAGGGTCACCGAAATGGGATCAGCAAAAGGAACCGTATTAAAGAGAACGAAAAGTCACCGAACGTGCGGTGACTTTTCGAATCTCTTTGAATTACCCTGATAATGTTTGTGTTGTATTATTTTAAGCAGACTGTGTTTTTCAAATTGTTGTGACTTAGATGAAGATCAGAGCACATTTTATGACCAATTCATGCAAAACTCCATGTAATCCCAAAGGGTTCACATACTTTTTCTTGCAACTGTATTTAGTTTTTTATTGGTTATTTCAGAATATTAAACAGATTACTAACAATAAAATGAAAGTCTCCTTACTTATTTATATTTTTTGGGCATTTTTCTGGAATTTATGGGTGAAACTTTAGGTTTCCTAACTGATTTTAACCCCTTAGTGACCGGGCGGTTTTACACAAATCCGTCTTTTAGTGACCAATGCTGTTTTTACGTTTCTGCGCTGTTAGTGTTTAGGTCAAATTGTCCTCTTACGCGTTTATTCAACCCACACATATTATACACCCTTTTTCCCGCCATTAAATGGACTTTCTAGAAATACCATTATTTCCATCATAGCCAATAATTTACTATAAAACAAATATGAAATATGATGAAAAAAATGGTAAAAACACACTTTTTTGTAATTTAATCCCCAAAATCTACAACCACCCAAAAAGACCCTGGCTAAATAGGTTCAAAGTTTTGTCCCGAGACTAGAAATACCCAATATTTACATGCGTTTGCTTTTTAACCCCTTCACTGCTGAGACAGTTCACCTATGTGCGCTGCGCTCATTCTGACCATTTTGTGCTAATTATTTTTAGATGAAAGCCTAGGTCCTATTTAATTAAACCCCCCCAGACAAAAAAAACTTTTTTAAAAAAAAAACACATTTTCTTATTTTATTAAATTTTTTTATTTATTTTTTATTTATTTTATTTTTTTTAATTTTTTTTTAAAACTAAACCTGGTCATGTTTGGTATCATTGGAAAGGCCACAATGACCATCTAGCTGCCATGGATCGGGAGATAAAGGGATCCTTAGGATCCCCTTATCTCTACATGGCAGCTAGAGGGTTAACTGGCCCACTGACATCCTCACACATATGGTGAGGTTGTCAGTGGGTGGGGGGGACCTGGAGGCTTGGCTGACATCCAAGATGTCAGCCCCCCTCCAGGTTTGAATCGCGTTTTGGCGCCAATTAGCGCCGAAAAGCGATTCGGCAGCGAACGGGTTAATGACATACACTGCTGAAAAGGGGAGACTCTCCCCTCTCCAGCAGTGCAAACGGCATCTCCCTAGCTTCAATGGATGGGGAGATAGAGGGCTCCGAAGGAGCCCCCCCTCCCCTCCATTGAACTGCATGGGACGCCTGCTGATGACGTCACCACGCAGCGTGGCGACGTCATCAGCCTCGCCTGCCCATGTAAATCACATGGGCAGGCTTCCTCCCTGCCAGATCACCGAGGGATCCGGCGAGGGAGGTGAGTATCGGGCGGGAGGGGGATTAGGCGCCGCTGACGTACCCTGTACGTACCCGGGTCTAAGGGAGACCCGAGAACAGGACGTACAGGGTACGTCAGCGGCCCTTAAGGGGTTAAAGAAGACTAGGCTTTTTTCCGCCATAGTTTCAATGTTAACCCCCCCATATTTAAATGTTTATTAAATATTTCTAAAACCATTTAATATTTTCAATTGCAGCAAACGGCCATTTCTTTTATTTATTTTTTAGGATTATTTTGTCATTTTTTATGAATTTTTGGGTTAATCTTTAGGTTTTATAACTTATTTTAAAGAAACTAGCATTTTTTTCACCAAAGCTTTCAATGTTAAACAAATCCCCCTTTTTATTAAATCTTTCTCTTAAACCATTTAATATTTTCAAATGCAGCAAACAGCCATTTCTTTAATTAATTTTTTAGGATTTTTTTTAAGCATTTTTCGAGATTTTTTTGTTTAATCTTTAGGATTCCTAACTAATTTGAAATTTATAACGAGGTCTGTTTTTTTCTTTGCTGTACATATATAGCTGGATTATCTTCTTACAGCCCTTATGTGTTCAGCAATGAATTTGATATACAATACATTTTGTCAGTACCCTGGATAGTAACAAGCCTGCCATTATCCAAATAGACTGATAATACGTTTCCCCATCAGCGACTGTCCATGGTTTTGATCTGAATCAGAAACAGGTCTGTTTTTTCGTTTTAAATAACTTAATTTGTTCTGTGTTTTTTTTTCCTCTCAGATAATTTGGTTCAGTTTTTTTTTTCAAATCATTTTGTTCTGTTTTTTTTTTTGTTTCAGACAATTTGGTTTGTTTTTTTTGCGTTTTAAATAATTTTTTTTCTTTTTTCTTTCAAACCATTTTTTCCATATTTTTTTCATTTTAGATCGTTTTGTTCTCTTTATTTTCATTTTAGATCATTGGTTCTGTCTTTTTTCATTTAAGATCATTTGTTTCCGACATTTAATTAGTTTTTGATCATTTTGTTCTGGTTTTTCAGCATTTCGTATCATTTGCATCCCTTTTTTTTCGTTCCGGTCCCAGAACAAAATGATTTTGTTTGCGTTCGAAAATAGATTCGGGATCTCGTAATTTTGGGCGGCCGATATTTATTTTCGGAAATGCTCCTGAAAGAACGAAAATAGTAAATTTCGTACGAAATTCAATTCGGAATGAAACGAATTGCACATCTCTATCTGCTCTGTGTACGATCTTGGCCTGGTATTGACGTTTCTTCTTGTATTTCTCCCTGTGTTCTGTTTAGTGATATTCTCATTCCTGGCTGTTCTGACTTCCCTCTGTTATTTGATCTTGGCTTGTATTCCTGACTACGCTGTTGTTACTTCCATGTATGATATTCTGATTCCTGGCCTATCCGACATACTCTCCTGGCTCTTGATTCTTTTACTCCGGTTCTGACAATTCTACTGTATGTTCCTTGTGTCCTGTATTTCTGTTTCTGTGTATTACCCAGAAACTATATATATATATATATATATATATATATACAGTTGCAAGAAAAAGTATGTGAACCCTTTGGGATTACGTGGAGTTTTGCATGAATTGGTGATAAAATGTGCTCTGATCTCCATCTAAGTCACAACAATTTGAGAAACACAGTCTGCTTAAAATAATACAACACAAACATTATATGTTTTCATGTGTTTATTGAACATAACATGTAAACATTCACAGTGCAGGGTGGAAAAAGTATGTGAACCCCTAGCCTAATGACTTCTCCAAGAGCTAATTGGAGCCAGGAGTGAGCCAACCTTGAGTCCAATCAGTGTGATATTATTGGATGTGTTGCTGAACGCTGTCCTGCCCTTTAAAAACACACACCAGTTTTGGGTTTACTGGTTTCAAGAAGCACTGCCTGATGTGACCCATGCCTCACAGAAAAGACCTCTCAGAAGACCTACGGTCGAGAATTGTTGACTTGCATGAAGCTGGAAAGGGTTACAAAAGTATCTCCAAAAGCCTTGATGTTCATGTGTCCAGGGTAAGACATACTGTCTACAAATGGAGAAAGTTCAGCACTGTTGCTACTCTCCCTAGGCGTGGTCGTCCTGTAAAGATTACTGCAAGAGCACAGCGCAGAATGCTTAATGAGGTAAAGAAGAATCCTAGAGTGTCAGCTAAAGACTTACAGAAATCTCTGGCACATGCTAACATTTTTGTTGACACATCTACAATAAGGGAAACATTAAACAAGAATGGAGTACATGGGAGGACACCACGGAGGAAGCCATTGCTGTCCAAAAAGAATATTGCAGCACTTTTGAAGTTTGCAAAAGAGCACCTGGATGTTCCACAGCACTACTGGCAAAATATTCTGTGGACAGATGAAACCAAAATTGAGTTGTTTGGAAAAACACACAACACTATGTGTGGAGAAAAAAAGGCACAGCACACCAACATCAAAACCTCATCCCCACTGTAAAACATGGTGGAGGGAGCATCATGGTTTGGGGCTGCTTTGCTGCCTCAGGGCCTGGACGGATTGATGTCATTGATGGAAAAATGAATTCCAGAGTTTATCAAGACATTTTGCAGGAAAACGTAAGACCATCTGTCCGCCAACTGAAGCTCCGCAGAAGATGGGTGATGCAACAGGACAATGACCCAAAGCATACAAGTAATAACAAAAGAATGGCTTCAACAAAACAAAATACGCCTTCTGGAGTGGCCCAGTCAGAGTCCTGACCTCAACCCGATTGAAATGCTGTGTCATGACCTTAAGAGAGCGATTCACACCAGACATCCCAAGAATATTGCTACACTGAAACAGTTTTGTGAAGAGGAGTGGTCCAAAATTACTCCAGATCGTTGTGCAGGTCTGATCTGCAACTACAGGAAAAGGTTGGTTTAGGTTATTGCTGCCAAAGGAGGGTCAACCAGTTATTAAGTCCAAAGGTTCACATACTTTTTCTTGCCACTGTACTTGTCCAATGAAATGAGGGGCTGCCATGGGGAATGGAAAGATTATGACATTCTGGTGCTTGGAAATAGGGATGAGCCGAACACCCCCGAGTTCGGTTCGTATTCGAACTCGAACTTTTCAGAAGTTCGAACTCGAACACGAACTCATTACAAGTCAATGGGACTCAAAATTTGATTTTTAGAGTGCCCTCCAAGAGGGCATATATGCTAGATATTTGCCATGAAAGGTTTATGGGGGTCCGGGTAGTGCCCTGAGGGACAGGAAACAAGGACAACAATTAAAAAAAAATAGTTTTTAAAGGGACAGTGAGTTTTCCATGAAATAAGGGTTAAAAATAAAAATGAAAAATTCCTTCAAATATCGTGCCTAGGAGGTCCTCATAACCTGCCCGTGAAGTGGCGGATTTCTAGGATGTATAGAAACATTTAAAAACAATGTCCGGGTCCGGGTAGTGCCCTGGGGACAGGAAACAAGGACAAAAAGTTTTAAAAAAGACGTTTTTAACCCTTCACTGCTGACGACATGTGGGACACGTCCTCAGTTACTCCCGCTGTATGCTGAGGAGGACGTGTCCCACACGTCATCAGCTTTGCGGGACCCCCGGCGGAGATACTTACCTCTCTGTCCAGGGTCCCGCGGCGTTCTGACTTCAGCGTCCTCAGATTAGACATGTGCATTCGTTTTAGTACTAAAACGATTTAGTCCGAATTTTGGGATCATTTAGTTTTCATATGACTCAAGAGATACGAAACTGCTCAGTACAAAAAACGAAAGAAAGTAAAATAAAATGCACTACATTTTAGTTTCAGTCCTTTTTGTGATATTACATTGATGAGTGAAGGAGACCAGCAATGAAGAGCGCAACATCACAAAGCTACAGAAAAGGTTTGTATGCGCAATCCTTCCCATCCCCTACCCAAAAATCTGACAGTGATAGAGCTCCAGAATACTCACTCGCACCAAAGACAGCCAGCACAGGAGAGGAAACCTTTACTTAACCCTTGCATGTCTATGAGGCAGACAAGATGATAAAAAGCAGCTGGAGAAGGAAAACATTCAAATAAATCAAACTGAAAGCTAATGACAGAGGAGGGCTGGATAGTAAAAACCCCTTTATAACAAGCAGCGCTGGGAGAAGAGAGGGACTTTATAAAACGTGTTATCTCCCCTCCCGCTCTGCATAATAGGGGCTTAGGTCTGATACATTTTATATTATCCAGGAACACTATCCCCTTTCCTCATCTATAAAACACGTTTTATATAAAGTCCCTCTCCTCTCCCAGTGCTGCTTGTTATAAAGTTTTTTTTTTACGTCTGATACATTTAGTATCCAGCTCTCACAGTTACTCTGTCATTATGAGCCTTCAATGTGATTTATTTGAATGTTTTCCATGGATTTAAAGTGCTTCATTTTATTATAAAAATAAATTTGCACCAGTCATCTCTTCTCTGAGCTTTCAGACCGATTTACGTTAATATTTTCCCTCTCCCCTGCTTTTATATTCCTGTCTCTCTCCCCCACAAAGATGCAAAGTTTAAGTAAAAGTTCCCTCTCCTGTGCTGGATAAGCATTGCATTCCGAAGTTCTGCACCCTCCACATGTCAATGCAGTAGGTCCTACTGAGTAGGATGTTCTATACAGAGAGAGACGCATTAATTAATGCAGGAGGATGTTCTATACATTATACAGAGAAAGGTATAAATTGAGGAAGATGTTCTATACAGCGAGGGACATTAATTCAGGAGGATGTTTTATACATTATACAGAGAGGGGTATTAATTAATGCAGGAGGATGTTCTATACATTATACAGAGAGGAGCCTTTTATTTTAGCCCTTTAAATCCAGTGGCTGTGAGCGCTGAGATCGGCTGCTTGTTATATTATCTCTCAGTACAATGTATCAGACTCAGCTGCTACAGTAACCGACTGTAACAGTGCTCAGAGTTTCAGTAAAACAAGGAAATAATATTGTTCTAACCTTTTATATATAAAAATATTATTTACTAGTTTTACTGAAACTCTGAGCGCTGTGATGAGCAGCAGTCAGTTATTGTAACAACTTTAGTGCAGGAGGGGTGGGGTCGCGCCTATTCCCTGAAGGGTTGGCTGCAACCACCAAATGCATCCAGCCCAACAGCATGTGTAGAACATAACAAAAAAAACAAAAAAAATGTCATCTGCGCTTACTCCAATTATACCGTGTGAAACTAAACACAATTAGAGGTTTGGTTTCTTATCAATGGCCATTATAAGACTAGCTCGCCCGCCAACGTCACGGCACCTCTAAAAGGGCGAGTCCTAACCAAAATGAAACCACAGGCTGCTACATAGCAAACCATACCTGCTCATGCTGCTTGTCAAACATGAGGTAGACTGGTGGGCCTTTATTTATGCTCCCTCAGAAACAAAATCCACTTTGGGATCAAAACAAAGACACGGAGCGGAGTCTTGCTGCAGGGAGATCCGGGAATGCGGGGAGATCGCCTGGAAGGGAGGGGGGATCCGTTCGGATCCCTCTCCCTCCCGATCGGGAGGTCCCATAATCAAAAGCCAGGCACCGCTTAAAAGGAGAGAGTCTCCCCTTTTAAGCGGTGCCTGGCATTTACCCCTTAGGCACTGGGTCGCACTTCGGCGCCTTGCGGCGCTGAATTGCAGCCTAGCTCCGGCAGGGGCCGCCATCTTGGATGGTGGCTCCACCCCCGGGTCCCCCCTCACTGCCTGACGTCCTCACGCATAGCATGATGATGTCAGATAGCCGGGGAACCCCTAACTGCAGGGAATCCCCTGGTGGAGATAGGGGTTCATTTGAGGGTTCACAGAGACGCTGTGAGTTTGTGTATAGAGATGCTGTGAGGCTGTGTATAGAGATGCTGATGGGGTTGTGTATAGAGATGCTGTGAGGTTGTGTATAGAGATGCTGTGAGGCTGTGTATAGAGATGCTGTGAGGCTGTGTTTAGAGATGCTGATGGGGTTGTGTATAGAGATGCTGTGAGGTTGTGTATAGAGATGCTGTGAGGCTGTGTATAGAGATGCTGTGAGGCTGTGTATAGAGATGCTGTGAGGCTGTGTTTAGAGATGCTGATGGGGTTGTGTATAGAGATGCCGTGTATAGAGATTCTGATGGGGTTGTGTATAGAGATGCTGTGTATAGAGATGCTGATGGGGTTGTGTATAGAGATGCTGTACTTGTATAGAGATGCTGATGGGGTTGTGTATAGAGAATCTGATGGGGTTGTGTATAGAGATGCTGTGAGACTGTGTATAGAGATGCTGTGAGGTTGTGTATAGAGATGCTGTGAGGCTGTGTATAGAGATGCTGTGTGGCTGCGTATAGAGATGCTGTGTATAGAGATGCTGATGGGGTTGTGTATAGAGATGCTGTTTGTGTATAGAGATGCTGTTTGTGTATAGAGATGCTGATGGGGTTGTGTACAGAGATGCTGTGAGGCTGTGTATAGAGATGCTGATGGGGTTGTGTATAGAGATGCTGTGAGGCTGTGTTTAGAGATGCTGTGAGGTTGTGTATAGAGATGCTGTGAGGCTGTGTATAGAGATGCTGATGGGGCTGTGTATAGAGATGCCTTGCGGAGCCGAAGTGCGGCCTAGCTCCGGTGGGGGCCGCCATCTTGGATGGCGGCTCCACCCCCTGGTCCCCCCTCACTGCCTGACGTCCTCACACATAGCGTGATGAAGTCAGATAGCCAGGGAACCCCTAGCTGCCCGGAATCCCCTGGTGGAGATAGGGGGTTCATTTGAACCCTGATATCTCCAGGCAGCTAGGGGGTCATGGAGGGTGTCAATCGAAAGGCCTGAGCATGGCCTTTCAAATGATACCCAACATGACCAGGTATAAAGTGAAGAAAAATAAAAAAAATAAAAAAACATGTATTTTTTTGTGTGTTATTTTTATTAATGCAGCAATATTGTTCACATTTCAATTATAATGTGAACAATGATGCTGCACTAATGATTTTTTTCTATGGGGTGCGTTTGCTATAAATCACTTAATTCCCCCCACAAAATGTAACAAGTCCCGATTTCTAATTTTTGTACAAGCGCACCCCATAGAAAACATAACCGCAAACGCTCATGTGCTAAAATGTGAAAAAAAACACTTTACACACTGCAGATGATTAAAAATTCTATTTTTATTGCATTTTTTGTCATAATATTCAGGCAGGACATGACGTATACATATAAAAATTATATATTATGAATCTGAGGAGTCTGCCGGAAAGAACGATATCTAATATGTCTGGGTCATTTAATAAAATGTGGCTTCAAATCGCGTTTAAACATGATGAGCGAAAGCGGTAAAAATGAGCTGAGCACACAGCAGTGAAATGCAGGCTTAGTTAAGGGGTTAAACAGCATATCAGAAGATTTAGTAGAGAAATGAACACTTCTCAGAAGCACAGGTGTTGTTTGATACATCAGGAGACACACCACACCCTCATTCTACATACAATGTATCAAATTCATTAGACCAGACTAAAAATACCTGTTGTTTATGCCGTTTGAGAACACAGGTCATTTAGAGGTGAGAATCTTTGCACTTAGACATTAGTTTTTAATTCAATATCTAATAAACCGTTGCTTATAATATTCGGCAGTAAAGAGTCTCTTTATTTCTAGATTTTGTAGTATTTTTTAAGCATTTTTTATACTTTTTTCAAAATTATTTTTTTTGCGAACACGCCAAAAAGTTCGAATCGAACTCCGAACTGATCGAACCGAACAGCTCATCCCTATTTGGAAAGGGATTGGCATTAGGGAGCCTGATGTAAAAGAGGACCAGTACTGGAGAACTGGAGGAGATGAAAAGGGTCTCACATTGGGGTGATGGACGGGGACCTGGACAGAAGGAAGTTTAGGTCAGGTCAAGCAAATCTTTGTTGCCCAGGGCTTTGTAATGGAGTAGGGTGGCCCCATCAATAAAACATAATTTTTCAGTCTTCAGGGTATTTAACTAATCATGTAAGACATAAATATTACACAAACTATACTTGTCAACGGAATATATGATTCAGATATTACTGAAAAAAATTGAGAAATTGGTCATGTCAGCATTTCTGTAAGTATGAGACTGAAGTTAATAAATCAAAAATACCTTTACTCATGTAGCTTCAGCTTGCATAGAATAATTGTATCATAAGAAAAATATATGGCTTGCAGCTTAGCTGTTGATTAATGTAGATCTATGCTTCTGTGCAGAATGTGTTATCGGTCGTTTAATTTAAATGTGGTGGAATTATTCTGTCTAATAAATTAATAGTAGTCTAAAATACCAGTATGATAATACCTATTAGTTATCCTATGTGCTTTTGCATGAATTATTAATATTCAATATTTAGAGATTTAATTTATCAGAGGTGCTTTATTTATCAATGTAACATTAATTTAACTGCTCAGCTCTAGGTATAAGGCAGGCCATTCATCATAGACAAAACTGCAGCGTTCAATAATGTTCAAATCTCCAGAAATCGAACCTAATAAATTTGCCTCAAATAAGTGTTTTGTATTGCTGTATAAAAGTATGACATTTAAATAATTGTTTTAACCCCTTCACTGCCTGTGATATGTATGCACAAATATAGCAAAAATAGCATTGCGTTCCTTAATGCAAAATTCGATATATACATCTGCTATCACTGTTGCATGGTAATTGAAGGGTGAGTCTCCGAGTATGTTTGTATGCATTGGTCTGAGTCAAGGGGGTAGTGTGGCTGCAATGTATAGGTAAATTAGCCAAGGGGACTATGTAGAAGCAATGAATAGGGAACGGATAATGTGACAATCATATGCGTTAATGATGGTGAGGTAGCAATATGATAGTGCTGTTCTGGCATTGAGTCCAAAGAGTATACTTCCCAGAGCCATTAAAATGTATGGAGTTTGTAAGTTTATAACAGCTCTTGTTCAGTGTTCGCCTGACTTGGGGGCCTTGTCCATTTGAGCTGTTAGCATTAACAATTGAACAAGTATAACAGCATTCTCATTAACGCTAACAGCTCACTTGCTTTTCCAGATGAGCGACAAATTCACACTGTGGTTTGGCTGTAATGGCAGGTTACTATAAAGCATGGTTTCCCAACCTGTAATATGGCAGCGGTAGCTGGACTGCCTTTTTGGGGGATCTTTTTGAGAGAAGATCAAGCACTGTATACTAATCAATGCTTCCTACGATTTGTATAGGTAGAGCAGTTGTATTGGGAATCAGAGATTAACAAATGAGTCCAATGTCAACCGTTATCTTCACTTGCAGCCAGTTATAAAATTACCAACCGCTTAGGCTGGGGTCAGATGAGCGTATTTGAAGAGCAGAAGGAACATCCGTGAGAGTGGACGTTCCTTCCACTCGACGCCCGTCTGGCCACCTCGCAGTGCGCTCAGCGCTGCAAGGCTCGATCCTCCTATGAAGAATTCCTGCGTGCGCAACAGCGTGTGGCTGGCCCCGTCGCAGCGTGTCAATGCTGCGACGGACGGCAGAAGGCACGTCAGTACGGGCGCACATAGTGCGCTCGTCTGACGCCAGCCTTAAACCTGGTTAGGTTTGTCAATCCAATGATTAGACTAACAGATTGAACACTTACCTTTGGTTCCACGGTGTGATCTGTTGTATTTGCTTGTTGCTATCAGTAGGACATGGAAATGAAATAGTTTCCAGTATCCTTCCATTGGTCTGGAGGTCTCTCTTTGGTCTCCAATAAGTCCCATAGACTTCAACAGTCAAAACCAGGTTCCTGTATTTGCTATTGGCTCCCAATTAGTAAGAAGCGAGTGCTAATATTGCAACTCTCTTATAATTGGGCCAGTAATAGGGATCTGTTATTGGTCAATAGCTTGTGACAATTTTTCCATTACTGGTTTCCGGTTACTGTCTCAAGTCAAATCAATTCCTTGTTTTTTCACCCCTTGGATGTTATGAGGAGACCTAACCCATGATGACGAGTCCACTATATAGTAAGAGAGCAAAGGAAAAATTACAAACCATTTCCTATTCTAAAACTTCATTTGTTCCCAATACTTTTTTTCTGATGTTAAACTGCATTTTGATCAAAAAATATTTCAATTGCAAACATGACATGTTCTGTTCTGTGAGATTGTCATAGCAATCAGAGAACAAACCTGTCCTTTTTTTTTGGCATATTAATCATTTAAATATACAGGGTGGATTCCAAGGAACAAATAAGTGGATGTAAGTTGTTTGCGACATAAAAAAATGGAACAATCGCCATAGTAACCAGTAGAAAATGTCACTGAAATTGCTTCAAGTTTAGAACTTCAAATTTGCTCAATACACATAACACTTGCAGTAGGATTTACTGCACCATATTCACCTGCCTTATTCCCCTTACGTCTTGCAAATAAAAGTGAACAGATTTTGCATATTGATTTCCCATAATTCATAGTGAAAGACTGCACAGGATATAGTTAAAATAAGAAAGTCAGCATTTATTTATAGAGAAAATATGGTGTTAGTATTTGGTTTAGAAAAATCATTTATGATATATACTGTAAATACATATATATTTTCATGTAAACACGTTCTCAGTTTCTGGCGGAAATTAGCTTTATCGTGTGGATGAATGCAATGTAAATTAATCCTACAACAGGCAGATGTGTTTTGCATGAAATAAAGTTCTTACTCAGGCATTTCTAGCCACCTTACTTTGTTCTGCTGCATCTGCAAATAACCATTTTTCTGGGTTTGCAAATAAGATGCAAAGCAGATGGTAGGACGTGTGTGAAGGTGATATACTGTTCTATTTTCCAAGATTTTCTGACATCTTAATTCTCAATGATATTCTACAAAAAATAATAAAAGAGCACAGTATCATCTAGAGGTGGTTTTTTTTGTTACCGGGCCACATCAAACGTTTGCGCCGGCATAAGTAATTTTTAACGCATGTGGTAAAACCATTTGCGAATTACATACTCAGCGCTACAACCGTGCGGAATCGTCTACCGCGTGAACCTTGCGCGAGCTTACTGTATTTCATGCGTCCTATACTTAACATTGTGAGCGCAAAGTGTTAATCAGTGTTAGGATTACAAAGTCTTAACGCTGATTAACATCCAGCTGCAGTTAACAAAAAGTTAACCAGAGCCAGGACTTGGTGCTAACGGATTCTGCTGGTGCAGAATCTGTTAACACCAGCCAAAAAACAAAAAAAAAATCGTATACTCACCTCCTCTCCCACGGCGAGGACCGCGGCTCTGTCCGCCTCCTCAGTCCGGCAGGAGCAGGGAAAGACTGGGGATAAACCCCAGTCTCACTCTGCGTATCACTACGCTGACCGGCCGGATCTCGCAAGGCGAGATCCGGCTGGTCATGTGACCATCAGCGTCTGCTTCAATGGAGTCCTATAGAGTCCTATCGACGCTGCCGCGCATCCTGGGGGTTAATGCGTGGTAACAATGCAGGCAGCAATTTTTGCGCCTGCAATGTAATCTAGCGGTAAAACGGTCGCGCTAGGGGGAAAACTGCGAGTGCAGTTTTTCCTCCGTAGCGCACCCGTTTTACCGCAAGGGATGTAATTTGGCCCGTGGTCTTTGAAAGAGAAAGGGAACTTTTTACTGAGTTTATAGAAAAAAAAATACTAAAACATATGTTGAAGGTGCAACTGTTGATTAAAATTATCTGTCTTAAATGTGGATAAATAATATGGACAATACTCCACATGAACAGACACCCCATTTACTCACTGCACACACCCTGACCACACACAGCATCTCAGATATATGTACATCCAACCAGATACATGTATATACTTGCAGACCTCAGACCAGATACACCCACTCAGATACATGTATACAGACCTCAGACCAAATATACCCACTCAGATACATGTATACAGACCTCAGATCAGACATACCCACTTATGTATATAGACTTCAGACAGGACATACCCACAAAACCAATTTTTCAGCCAATCAGATGCCTCTCAATGCAAGTGTACATCCTGTGCAAAGCTGATCGGAATCTTGAAGACTGTCCAGCAATAGATGGGTCACAGACTTCTGTGCGCAGGGAATCCCTCCTCTTTGGGTGACTGTCACAACCGGAGGAACAGGGAAGGCACAATCAACACACTATAACCAATTAATTAATTTGATTATGGTGGCTAGAATATCCCTTAACATAATTAAATCTTGGACTCACTTTTGAGCTGTTGATCCCTTGGGAAATCAAACAGTGTATGGCTTTAACATGCTACTCACAGAAACCTCTAATTTGCAATATTACAGGAAGGCATGATATGTATTTTTATACACTAAGAACAGTTCTTCTCCAAGCATTTGCACACTTTCATATCCTGTGGGATTTCATTTACAGCCATGCTACACCTAGAAAGCACCTCATTACTGTCCCCCCTGCTACCCTTCTTATCCTGTTAGCAAATAACTGCCAAATGTGTCCCTCTGCTACAGATCAACTGTCAGGGTTATTCAAAGAGCTCCGAATTGCTGGTGGAAGGTAACCGAACGCTGGAATTCAGCGTTCGGTTACCTTTCCTGGCCATTCGGCTATTCAGAGAGCAGGCAGTTCGCCAAGTCCTGGCGAATTGCCTGCACATACGGTGCCTGATCGTTGCCTGTTCGAGGGCAGTGAAATCCCCATAGAGAAGCAATGCTTTGTCTATTCAGAGAACAAAAAACAGCAGTGAAAAGTTGCCGAAATGCCCTGCTGTTCGGTGGTTTCATTCGACAGGTTTATTCAGGCGAATCCCATAGGCTTCAGTGTTAAAAATATTCCCATTTTAATTCAATATCTAATAAACCGTTCATTATAATATTCTGCAGTAAAAAGTCTCTTTATTTTTAGATTTTTTTAGGATCTTTTAGGCATTTTTGGGATTTTTTTGCAAACATTTTTTTTCCGTTTTTTTTTTAATTGTTTTTTCTTTTTTCTGTAACAGCCCTTTTTATTATCATTCCTTGGACCTCATATGTAAATTTCAGACATTTTCGTTCTGTAGTTTCTTTGCAAATAGCGTTTCACTTTTCAAACATTGAAGCGTACTGTTTTTTTTTTCTCACTCCATTCATCTGTGGTGCCGGGTTTTTCCGGCGGCTGCTCTGCGATCGGCTCCTGCTCAGATTTTTCCGGCGTGTTCGGTGGGGTTAATCCAGATCTTTTTGCGGGTTTCGGTGAGCCTTCGTCGGGTTTTCCAGTGAGTTTTCAGTGGATTTGCGGCGGCTTTTCACTGCATTACGACGGCCCTGTGGTGCTTGCTGAATACACCGCAGGGTCGCCGAAATGGGATCGCCAAATCGAACTGAATTGAAGAGAACGAAAAGTCACCGAACATGCGGTGACTTTTCGATTCTCTTTGAATAACCCTGTGTGTGTCTTCTTTATTTTTTAATAAAAGCTGATATTATAAATGTTAAGATGTTTTCTGATCAGTTTCCATCTCATGGAAAGGCTGACTATGTATAAAAGGACAGCATAGCTTTATCAGTACAAAAAAAGAGCTTGGAAATAGGTGGGACAAGGTATGTTGTTATTTAGAGTGCCAACAACATACCTTTATGACAGACTGACTGTGCAGTTAATTTTCGTCCACATTAGGGAGAGGTTTACTTTTAATGAAAAGTGCATTTTCACTACAAGTTTAAAGAAGGAAAATGTATAATTCACATATCACTCATAATGACATATCTTTTATATGCACTGCAGTGTTTTTTTTCCCATATCAAACTCTAAAGTATTTCACAACTTAGCTGTGGTTCTTAAATATTCTTCGGATGTCCATACGCATCAGTAGAATATTGCAAATAGTGCAAAAGATTTATCAAGAAATGAAAGGGAAAAAAAATTGTGTACGTATTTTCTGACTTGGGGATTTTCACAAATATTTATTATTATTACTACTAATAATAATAGTATCATAATTATCATTTATAGAGGCACAAAGGTTTCTGCAATGATTTAGAATAATAATGGGAAAAGTAAACTAACAAATTTAAGAGACAAAAGGTGTCCTCTGACTTTGCTCAGGTGAGCTTTCAATCTAGATGAGTTGGGGTGCAGGAGAAGAATTTGCCACCTTAATAGTGGTCTGGGCCGTTAATACTAATGTTTTCATCAGAGATGGTGATGAGCATTGTAATATAGCAAGATGTGAAACCTATAATGATGAGGAACAGGATGTCAATAAAATGATACTGTAAAAAATGGGTTTGGAGGGATTCCTTGAAGGACGAAGTTCATGGTAGAGAAGTCTTGATGGCATGAGTTAGTTGTGTGTGTGTGTGGAACCAGAGGACAGGTGGTGTCA
The DNA here is from genome assembly GCA_009667805.1 of Leptobrachium leishanense. Lineage (NCBI taxonomy): Eukaryota > Metazoa > Chordata > Amphibia > Anura > Megophryidae > Leptobrachium > Leptobrachium leishanense. The sequence goes on from CM019065.1 coordinate 303,617,641, forward strand.
ACTGCAGACTGGAGTGATCTAGAAGGGGTGGACTTGTGAAGTAAGGAAGACATGTAATGTGGGGTAGAGTTATTGAGAAATTTGTGCGTCTGTATTTTAAATTGTATTCTAAGGGGTCAATATAAGCAAAGTTTTAAAATGGAAATAGTAGGACGTGGTGACTTTTTTGGATGTGGAGCATGAATGAAAGATCAAAGGAAATCTTGGGGTGCGAGGCTGTTGAAGATTCCATTAATGTACAGAGATATTGATGACAGGGCGGGTTCACATTGGAATGCGGAAAGATGAAAAGTTAATTTTCAGCAAGATTATGTTTCAGGAAGCGGGAAAACATCTAGATGGAGATGGAGGAGAGACATTTAGTGACATGCTCCAGGAGTGCGTTAGAGAGTACAGGGGAGGAAATAAAGGGGTCATCAGCATATTGGTGGATCTGAAATTAAAAGGAGCTGTTGTGTTTGCCTAGAGAGGCGTTATAAATAGAAATGAGAAAAGGGTACCGAACCTCAAGGCACTGAAACATTGATAGGCCAAGGGATGGAGGTACATCCAGAAAAGGAGACACGTAGAGTTTGTAGGACGACAGTAGTACATGTAAAATGTCTTGAGCCTCAAGCCGTATCAATGTAAATGAAAATCTACAGTAATTTAATTTAGCTCTTACCTCCAACAATAAGTGGCAAATTGGTGAACTGCAGGCCAAAGTGGCTGTTTTCCTTTTTTAAGTCCACTCTGGTATTCAAGATGTACAAACCTTCTCAATAATTTTCTCACTTAATGAATAACTGCCATCATGAATGATCTCAATATTGAAGTAAGTTCAGAATGACCTTTGTTATCTGTCATTTAACTTAATTTAGCAATAATGGAATTAAACTTCCTAATGGCTTAATAGAATACTGAAATATCGTCTTGATTATACCTATCAGTTATCATTTTTACTCATGCATGAATTGTTCATATACAATGTTTACTGAGTGAATGTATCAGATGTGCTTTATTATCTAATGGATCATTAATTCCCAAGACATTGGAACTGAATAGAGGTGTCTCAGATCTGTACTATGTTACAAAATTTAGAATATTAGTTTAGGGTTAGCATAAGGTATAGACTGTAAAAATGGCCATGTAAAAAGACAGAAAATTAGGTCATGAATCTGCTTGACATCAGCACAGGCTTCAATTATATCCAGAGAAAGAAAGTGATTGCATGTTATAAAGTGCATACATTCTATAATTTTGTATTATGTTTATGTTCAAAGAAAATGCAAAGGTATACAAATTCCAAAGTGGAGCAATCACCATGGAAACAAATGGAATGTTCATGTTTACTATTTTTCTTTTAAGAACAGAATTGTAGTAGTGCAGAGTTACCCTTATATATGATTTTGTACTGTGTTGTACATCCAATTGATGTTTTAAAATGTTGTGTATGTTTCTTTCTGTTGATATCCCTATACACTCAAAACCAATGGTTTTCACAAGGCGTTCTTCTAAGCTGCCTCAATACCTTGGTGGACCTGAAGGCTGACCACTAACTATTGCTCTTATGATCATTTTCTTCTGTTGTTTAACAGGGTGTTTAAGTGATTTTTAAACTACACCTTAATAGAACCAGTGTGGTCGAAAAGACATTTTAATAACTGAAATCACTTGCTAATTTTGTGCTTTCAATTTCCTAATCTAATATTTTAGACACCTTCAGGACAGGGATCTCAAACTCTACCCCCCCAAACAGATGTTTTTTAACTACAACTGTCATGATTCTCTGGCCATGTATTGTGTTCGAAGAATTATGGGAATTGTAGGTCATCAGCATTTGAGGGGAGGAGCTGGGGAGCTGAGTTTGAAGTCCCTTATTTGAAGCTTTGGAAATCAGCTCCTTGTATTCCAGGATCACATCAGGGTGTATGAATTTCCTCCATATTGTTCAATGGTGAGGAGGAGATGAAAGGAATTAAGGCCATGTTAAAGACAAGTGGTAGGAAATAAGAATTTCAATGAAACATGTCATTTTTACTCCTCGATTCCCAAGATCAAGATAAAGTGAGTCTTGATTTGAGGCTGAGCAGGACATTTTGTTGCAAACGAGTTTCATTGCATTTAGACTCCATAAGATGCCATCAAAGTTATAAAACCGTGGGCATGATGCCTGAGGTGCTAAAATGTTTTAACCCCTTAGGGACCAGGCGGTTTTACCATTGACAGAACAAAAGTACCCACTGCTGTTTTTACATTTCTGCGCTGTTTGTGCTTAGGTCTAACTTCCCTCTTACTCATTTATGGAACCCACACATATTATATACCGTTTTTCTTGCTATTAAATGGATTTTCTAAAGATACCATTATTTATTTTAGTTTTTTGTGAAAGTATTTTACCAGGAAGGATACATTGAGTTTTCGCTCGTTTTCAAGTACTGTATGTCCTGGGTGGCGAGTATGTACCGTTAGGTGTCTTGGCAATGGACACTTACTGGAGAGGTGCTCTGGCTGGGATTCAAACCTGTGTCTCCATGGTTATAGAGCAATGATGTTACCTCTACTACCCAGCTGGTACTTTTAACCCCTTCACTTCTGAGCCATTTCACCTCTGTGTGCTGAGCTCATTTTTACCATTTTGTGCTCATCATGTTTAAACGCGAATTGAAGTCCTATATTATTATACAACCCAGACAAAATTTTATTTTTAAAAAAACCCACATTTTATTTTTTATTTTATATTATTTTTTTATTAATTTTCTTACAACAAACTTGGCCTTTCTAATGATACCAAACATGACCCTCTAGATGCCACCGATTGGGAGATTTTTGGCAGTTAGGGAGTTAACTGCCCAACTGACATCATTGCGCATATGGTGACAATGTCAGTGGCCTGGGGAGGCCTCGGAGGCATGGCTGACATCCACAATGTCAGCCACCTCCAGGAGAGGGCCTCAATCCGGCACCTAAAGGGGTTAAAGAGAGGCATCGCAGGAAAGGGCAGATTGTGCTCTTTTCAGCGATGCCTCCGTTTGTTTTCAACTCCCGTCCGATCGGGAGGGAGAGGGGTCCAAAGGAAACTGACGTCATCGCGTCTGGCGATGACATAGGTGCGATGGACGAGGTCTTTATAACCGAAGGTCTGACTTCAAGGAAGTCAGACCGCCATGGAACCCCAACCAGACAGGTAAGTATAAGGAGGGGGGGTTAAAGGATTATGACGTACAGGGTATGTTATTGGTGCTCAACGGGCTTTTTTTCCAGGATGTAGCCTGCATGTCAATGGTCCCCAAGGGGTTAAAATTAGCTAGGGAATGACTCTGACTTATCCCTGGTTGATAATGCTCAGAGCCCTGAATTGTAGAATTTGCGTTTGACCAATCAGATGGCGATGTAATTAATGAAAATTATCTTTTTAAAAAGCCACTGCTTTCTGACAGTGTTTTTTGGGAAATAACTAGGTATTGAAGGGGTTATAGGCCTTTTGAAAGATTAAAATAAGCCATTGATGCGACTGTTAGTAGAGAAAATATATTTGGATGAAAATAGAAGAATATCTTTTTAATTTCACTAAAGCCTTGTTAATTTAGAGATTCTTGGTTTTGAACAGGCTTTGACTTGATTTATAACAACCATATACCGAAGATTTCCTGTGTCCTGTTAATGGTTCAAACATTCCTGCAAAATGAAGGGAATGTAGCACTTTATTTTTCTTCTGAGATCACAAAATGCTTAATAAACAGCATTAAATACTTAAACAAAGAATGAGTAAATAAGGATAGCAAAATTCTTAAATCCTGTAATAATATGAACCCTCGGGTAACTTATGCATGCATCATGTATCATACATCATAAAAATGATTTGTGATGGTGCTTGACTAGCGATGATAGAAAGGGTCATCATATATGTACATATTTTATGTATATACCCCAAATTAAAAAGGCGGTACACGTCACCCAGAGACTCAGGCACAGAGTTTCTAAGCATTTCTCGCAGCATCATCATTATTTAGGATCTGGTACAGTCTGACACTCTTTGGCTTTCCCTTCCCAGATCAAAGTGCTGCTCTGCAATATTTATCAGAGAAGTAAACAGGCTGCAAACCACTCTCGGATTGATATTGCAGAGCGTACGACTTTACTAGTGTCTCAAAGAAATATATATGTGTATATATAAAATACACAAGAAGTGTATATTATATGTGTATATATATATATATATGTATTTTTTCCATAAACCATCCATGCCTGTGTAAAATGTGAATTTTTATAATACCCAGTGAATTGCACTTGACCAGGTTTTGACAGGTCTGTTCAAATTTAAAACTGCCATATGGTGATGGAATAATATGCGTATTGGAAGAGACTGTGCGGCTACCTTTGTAAAGATCCAGTATTCACAAGGGAGGAAAAAGATTAAGTAATACAAAATAGATAAATATGATTTTATAGTGCAGTGCTAGAACACAAGCAATGACCAAGATTCTCTATGGGGAATTTTGGTAACTAAGGGAGCCCCCTCTCCTGTGCGAGGAGAAGAATCTTCAAAGTCTTCAGTGCATCATTTATCCCTAAGCATGACTATGTGTTACTGCCATGTAAAAAAGCCAACAGGAATGGCCATATTAAATTTTATATTCTCTTTTTTATATATATATATTTTTATCTGTTTGCTCATGTATGTTGTTTTGAGGACAATATATGTTGGACCCTAGTGGTCTTGCCCCAATGTTTCTTTTATCTGTTTGAATAAATATATGTTTGTTTTTATACCTATGTATATCTTTTAATTCCTGACTGAGGATATATGAAGAGATTTCTCTAGGCTATATTTTATTGATTATCCCCAGAATATTTTATTAATAATTCCCTGAATATATAGAAGCACAACTCTTGAAGATCCTAATATACATGCCGAACACATCCTAAAACCGCCGAATCGATTTGAAAAACCAGGAATCCAGAGAATTTATTTTACATTGAAACCTATGGGATTCGCCTGCTTAAACCTGTCGAATGAAACCACCAAAAATCAGGGCATTTCACTGACATTTCACTGCTGTTCCCTGTTCTCTGAATAGATTAACCATTACTTCTCTATTGGGAATTTAACTGCCGGCAAATTTTAGTATTTCGCTTTTAGAATAGACGAATGTCCACAAAATTTCACCGTATGGGGAAATTCACTGTTCGGTGCAGTAACCCAGGGCCGGCCCGACCATGGAGCGGTTCGGAGCAACCGCTCCAGGCGGCAGATTTTAGGGGAGCGGCAAATTTTGCTGCTGAGCCCCATCACTATTTTTATATAAGTGCCGCTGCGCCAGCATCTCGGAATCCGGCACAGTAAACGCTCCCGCCGTCCCACGCTGGACTTCAGCACCAGTGATCTCTGACCTGTCAGCTGAACGCCGGCGCTCACTAACTGTGTCAGAGAGAGCCGGCGGTCAGCTGACAGGTCATCAGAGATCGCCGGCGTGAGTTCAGCGTGGGACGTGCTCTGCACAGATTAGAGAACCTGCCAATACTTCTCCCTGCTTCTCTGGAGCTGCTCGGTGGACAGGCTGCAGCTCTTGATGTGGCAGAGAACTGCAGACACAGACTTGTAAAGCATGCTTTCCATGTTGGCTGCTCCCCAGTTGACACATGGGGTTCTAGAACCCTGGTGGAGCCCCCTGGAGTATTCCAAACCAAGAAACCACTCAGACAGCCCATGGATTGTCAGGAGGATCAGGTTTACCGCTCACACAAAGAGGGATGGAGAGGAAGCAGGGGGCAGAGGAGGAGAGATGTCCAGATACCCTCAGCAGGCTGGACTGAAGGAGTAGATCTGCTCCAGGGCCCTGTGTGTGTGAGTCCCTCCAGCGCTGCACTTTGTCTTCCGTGCACTCACCGGCACTGCCCTCTCCTCTGTGCTTCTGATGCCTGGATCAATCGGGGGAACTTTCCCACTTCAAGGAAAATCAGTTCCAAGGACACCACTCTGTGAAGCTGTGCTGCCATGTCCACCCACTCCGGCAGAGCAGCAGACCTCACTAAGTGTGCAGGCTCACAGCTGCTCCCCCAGCTACACTCCACAACTCTCTAGCTTCCACTACTCAGCTACTACTATGTCTCCTAATTTGCTGATGGCAGCACCCAAACAATGCCTGCCCACCATTCATATTGGGCACCCCTCCCCTTAGGTATATTTATATTTAGCATTTTAAGTTTTATTCTCTGATAGAAACTCTGCACAGTATGTGGAGATATGAAGAGCCCCCCCCCCTCTGTGCAGCTTCACATCCTCTCATTGAGCTGCTATATGGATCTGCAGTTAGCAAGAACAATCTTGTGTGAAGCTGAGGTGCAGCTATGGGGGGTGATAGTTAATGAAAAACACAATGTTGTAAGAAGATAAGGCTCTGACATCCTTGTTATGGAAAAAAGTGCCAGGGCTGGGCATGCAGCTATCAATACATGCAGGAAATAAGGACTACATGTTGCATTGCATTTGTTTTTATCTGTGGTTTGTTTGTGTGTGTATATATATATATATATATATATATATATATATATAGTGTGTTTTTTATTGCAGAAGCCACTTGCACATCACAGCAATTTGATGAATTGCATCCCAGAGCTCCTGTGCCACATTCCCCATATGCAGAAAGGAATTCTGGGTAGGATATGCAAATGACCTCTGTCTCTCTTTTATGCATCCTGGGTCTGTTATTACACAGATCCCTAAAATCAATGCTATGCCATACTGTGGCTTTGTAGCAGAGATAAGGTTTATGCAACTGGTCAAAGCCACTCCTAGGACAGCGCTGTTTCGGGTTTGTTGGACCCTCATCAGCTAGGAGGTAGGCATGATGACCATTTGCAGTGGATGCTTGGGACCTGCAGGGCAAATCATTATCTGCAAGGGTTGTAGTGGAGGACAAAAAGTGAGATAAAAAGCCTCCACACTATAATAAGTGTGTTTATTATTGCAGAAGGCACTTGCACATCAAAGCAATAAGGTTTATGCGACTGGTCAAAGCTACTCCTAGGACAGCGCTGTTTCTTGTAGATACTGATTGCCCTACGGGTCAGTATCAGTATCTACAAGAAAATATTGTATTTTATTCTTTTTATTAATTATTTTTAAACTTTATATGCTAATGTTTGGTATCCTTGGAAAGGCCAGACTCTGAATTGACCCTCTCTGATTTAAAGATCTGGAGATACAGGGTTGCAAAGGACTGCTGCATCTCCTGTTATGGGATTTCCCTGCTGGGCAGGGGGAATCCCTGTATCAGATATCATCCCATAACTTCTGGCTCCCCAGATGCTTCTGAATGAAACTCTTATGATTATCTTGCCATTTATAAAGATTTCTGGGAATTGTAGGCCATCAACATCTGGGGGGGCAGTTCTGTGCCAACAGTCCATGTCCACCTATCTGTCTATGTCAATCTTTCTATCTCCGCATCAACAAAAAGACTCACTTTAATACAAAATTAATCTGTGCAAACAAAAATAAAAAAAAATACAGAAAAATGTTATTACTAGCTATTATCATAGCGTCTGTAGCTTAAAATATATAAATAAATCTGAATAAATTCTTCTGTTACCAAGAAAAGTTTTATGTCAGCAGGAGTAGCTAGTCCGTGAAATAAAAATAAAGCAAAGCCTTTTCAGGAACACACACGTGCAAATTATGTATGGATTTTTGCTTTATGTATTTACAATCAATTAAGGGTAAAAAGGTGAAAAGTTGTACTTTATGAGTAATTACGCAGTAGCCTTTGTCTTGTAATTCTCCTGAAAGGCGCAGAATAATTTGTGCTGAAAAATATTGCATTCACAACCTACAGGCATTTTTATAACCTGTCTAAAAATATCCAGTAATGGGGCTAAATAAAGATAGAATCCACATAGAGTATGTAAAGTAGACTGAGAAAAATATGCAGTATTCTGAAAAACTGAAATGCACTATTTTAAATACACAGTCACATGAGAGTACAAATACCTCTATATGAATATATATATACAGTTGTGTTCAAAATTATTCAACCCCCACTGAAATTGAGTGTTTTGGCCAGTTTGACATTGATTTTGATCATTCAGTCATCTTGCTTACAATTAAATCAAAGAGGCACGTGTAGGTCAGACAAATATAACATAACATTTATAATGAAATAACCACAAATGTCTTTTCTGTGCTCACATCATTATCAGTTTTATTCAACCCCCAAGTGACATTCAATCTTAGTACTTAGTACAACATCCTTTTACAGTTATAACAGTTTTTAAACGTGAAGCATAGCTTGACACAAGTGTCTTGCAGCGATCTACGGGTATCTTCGCCCATTCGTCATGGGCAAAAGCCTCCAGTTCAGTCACATTCTTAGGCTTGCGCACTGCAACTGCTTTCTTTAAGTCCCACCAGAGGATCTCAATCGGATTTAAGTCAGGTGACTGCGATGGCCACTCCAAAATGTTCCAGCCTTTAATCTGCAACCATGCTCTAGTGGACTTGGAGGTATGCTTGGGATCATTGTCCTGTTGAAAGGTCCAACGTCTCCCAAGCCTCAGGTTTGTGATGGACTGCATCACATTGTCATCCAATATCTCCTGGTACTCAAGAGAATTCATGGTACCTTGCACACGCTGAAGCTTCCCTGTACCTGCAGAAGCAAAACAGCCCCAAAGCATGATTGACCCCCCCGCCATGCTTCACAGTAGGCAAGGTGTTCTTTTCTTCATAGGCCTTGTTCTTCCTCCTCCAAACATAGCGTTGATCCATGGGCCCAAACAGTTCTAATTTTGTTTCATCAGTCCACAGAACACTGTCCCAAAACTTCTGTGGTTTGCCCACATGACTTTTGGCATACTGCAGTCGACTCTTCTTATTCTTTGGAGACAGCAAGGGGGTGCGCCTGGGAGTTCTGGCATGGAGGCCTTCATTACAAAGTGTGCGCCGTATTGTCTGAGCTGAAACTTCAGTACCCACATCTGACAAATCTTTTCTCAGTTCCTCAGCGGTCACACGGGGACTTTTCTCCACTCTACGCTTCAGGTAGCGCACAGCAGTCGAAGTCAGCATCTTCTTTCTGCCACGACCAGGTAGCGTTTCAACAGTGCCCTTTGCCTTGAATTTGCGAATGATGCTTCCTATGGTCTCTCTTGGTATGTTTAACATCTTTGCAATCTTCTTATAGCCATTGCCCTTCCTGTGAAGAGTAATCACCTCTTCTCTTGTCTTCCTGGACCATTCTATTGACTTCACCATGTTTGTAACCACACCAGTAAATGTCTAGAAGGAGCTGAGTATCACAGTCATTTTAAAGCTGCCTAATTGGTGCTTATTATGCTTTATTGCTGCTCCGTGACATCCACAGGTGTTTTCAATACCTGATTGAAAACACTTGAATGAACCTCTGTTCTTCAGAGTGGTAGTCTTTAAGGGGTTGAATAATTGTGTCAATGAAGAATTCACAAAAGAAACATTTACTACCGTATTACAAAACCAATTGATGTCATTTTAGTTGCATATGGTTCTTTAAAAAGTCCTTGTAGGATTTCATTCTGAATACAATTACAAATGTACACTAAATTCCCTAAAACCCTTTACAGCATTGGGGGGTTGAATAATTTTGAACACAACTGTATATGTGTATTTTATATATATATACTGTATATAAAGCAGGATGCCGTGGAGGACTTGGATAAAAATAAACAGCAATAATTTTATTAAATAATCATATTAAAAGTTCCAGTAAAACATGCCCGACGTTTCGGCTCACTCAGAGCCTTTCTCAAGGTTACAGGTAATAAATGTATTACCTGTAACCTTGAGAAAGACTGAGTGAGCCAAAATATCGGGCATGTTTTACAGGAACTTTTAATATGATTATTTAATAAAATGATTGCTGTTTATTTTTATCCAAGTCCTCCAGTGCATCCTGATTTTTTCTTTGTGTGTAAATAAATATATACAGACATACTATTTCTTTTATGATGCAGTGCATATAAATATATGTGTGTGTGTGTACATAAAAAAAGAATAGGGAAATACGTCAAAAGCATTTTTCTCCATAATATGAGCTAAGTGCTGGGTCACTATTAGACAAACGTGATTGAACCCCAAGTATAAGTTAAAGTGTGAAAAGAAAAGTAGCCTCAATGGGCACAAGAGCCCAAGAGAGGCAGTAGTGAACCAATATGTATATATGTAATTAAAATCTATTTATTGAATCATAATGAAATCAACATAGAACATAGACACTTTGTACATTCTCAAGAATAGCTATTGATTCCTTGATTGCTATATTCAATTGCTAAATTGCTCGGTTTGTTGGGAGTCGTGTTCTAGTCTCCTAACCAATGTAGATGCCAATAACCTATGAACCAAATTGGGCCCAATTGGAGGTAAAAAATAGTAATAAGATGGTCTCCTTGAATGTGGGACCTCAAAAATCCATATATGGGACCACCAAGACTGAAATATAATGTATTAAGGCCACAACATGTGGCTCCAAATGTCAAAGTGACAATGACATATAGGCCAAATGAGTATGGGACCACAGAATTAAGTCAGATGTTATCATTCACAGCAAAAGGTCTCCTTAGATGTGGGACCATTAAAGTGAGCAAGAGAGTTAGCAACTTAACTTCCAGTGAACTACCAATCTTGGGTCGTCCAGTATCATGTCCTGAAGAATTAGGACTCAACACATAATAATTTCAGAAAAATGCTTAAAATATCCTAAAAAATTTATAAATAAAGAGACTCTTTACTGCAGAATTTTATAATGAACGGTTTATTAGATATTGAATTAAAACGGGAATATTTTTACCATTGAAGCCTATAGGATTCTCCTGAATAAACTTGCCGAATTAAACCACCGAATGACAGGGCATTTCGGGAACCTTTCTCAGCTGGTTTGTGTTCTCTGAATAGCCGAAGCAGTGCTTTTTCATGGGGTTTTCACTGCCCTCGAACAGGCACCGAACAGGCACCGTATGTGCAGGCAATTCGCCAGGATTTGGCGAATTGCCTGCTCTCTGGATAGCCGAATGGCCAAGAAAGGGAACCGAACGCTGATTTTCAGCGTTCGGTTACCTTTCTCAAGCAATTCGGATCTCTTTGAATAACCCTGATGGTCTTGAATGAATGGATTTGTTACGAAAAATACTTTTTTGTGTGTGAAAATTAACAAATCTTGGTTGCAATCAATGGCTCGCATTTGTGGGAGTATTTTATATTTTATATTTCTTATCTTAACCCCTTCGTTGCTGTGCCATTTCACGTCTGTGTGCTGAGCTCATTTTTACCGCTTTTGCTCATCATGTTTAAACGCGATTTGAAGCCACGTTATATTATATGACCCAGACATATTATATATCATTCTTTCCGGCAGACTCGACAGATTCATAATATATCATTTTTATATGTATACGCCATGTCCTGCTTGAATATTATAACAAAAAACACAATAAAATTAGAATTTTTAATCATCTACAGCGTGTAAAGTGTTTTTTTCCCCTTTTATCATATGAGTTTTTCGTTTTTATTTGTTAAACAAAATTAGAAATGGGAACTCGTTACATTTTTTGGGGGGAATTATGTGATTTTTAGCAAGCGCACCCCATAGAAAAAATCATTAGTGCAGCAGCATTGTTCAGATTCTTGCTAGGATGAGGAGCACACTCTCAATGTATCATCGAAGTCCCGTAGCTCAGTGCCTATCTGGCACAAATCGCTGACTCCTTGCACCGCGGGCTGATATCCTGGATGTCAGCCCTTCCTCCAGGACCTCAGTACACCCATTGACTTTATCGCACATGGGCACGAACGATGATGTCAGAAATGGGACTGCCTGCCCTATGGAGGAGATACAGAGGTCCTTTGGACCCCCTTATCTCGGGAACCATAGAAGATACAAATGAGGTATCATTGGAAAGGCCAGAGTATGACCTGTAATAATAATCCAAGAACCTAATAAATGATATGTGTGTGTTTAGAACATCACATATCTTTTATTAGTTTTATTGATTATGTCACTACACATAAATGTTTTGTCACTGTAACATAATCTAAGTTTATTATATGTAGGGGTTTTATATATTATACAATAGTACTCTGATTTATTATAGTGATTTAGCATTGGTTACAAATAAAATAATTAGCTTGATTATATTAAGCATTTTTTTGCACAGATGTGTAACTTGGTTAAATTAGTGATATGGTTACATAAGAATAGTATTGATAAATTGGAGCCCCTTCAAAGATTTTTTGGTTTCAGTGCTGTTGACGTTTCTGCTTGTTGCTAACAGCAAAGCGTACATCTCAGCATTAGGTGAGTCGAGATGCACACTAGAGTAACACGCCTCCCAAAAGAGTCGGCACCTCCACGTTTGGGTGGATACCCTCGGGTGTGGTGTGTAAAAAGGAGTGGTGAGTGTCTTTATATTTGTATATAATGTTCAATGGTTTATGTGATTTTGTTCCATCAAATAGGCTTTTGCATGACCCAAAATATCAACGTTTTACAATGGATTAAAATAAAGATTATATATTTTATGAAGGCCCTGAGTGCGTCCAAATCTTCTACATTAAATATATATATATACACAATAAGTCAAATAATATCTTGGCAATGTGTATTTACAGTTCCTGAAATATATATTTCATTAGGGTATTCATTAGATTCACTTACTATATTTAATCAATTTGCAAAATAACACCGTTGAGTTCCTGGAATCTAGGTGGTAGCCTTGTGCTTTACTCACCAGCTAAGTTCCAGTTTGACTCCTGTTGCTGCTGTACACTGTTATACGTCACACATCATTTCTGAGGCTAGATTTATGAATAACTCGTTATGTGTAGGAAATACATAATGTATGTAATTAAGACGATGCTTGTACTAACATGCATAACGATTTGGGTAGCGATCAAAAACTCCAGGATGTCCCTTTAACCAAGGATATGTCGGTACAAGTTGTTCTAAATGTGCATGATACATTTAGTCAGCGTGTCGTATAAGAAGATGCCAAAAATAAGCCTGTGCAGGGAAAGTGTCTGAAATGCCCATGTTACCCCTGAAGTTGAAATGAGGTGTAGTGCTTATCGTCTCATTAAGTCTACACACTGTAATGGATACACCGTTTGTGATTTATAATAAACAGCATGAATGTTAGCTGTATCTCCCTCTACACATGATCATTGCTAAACAAAAAAAATGTGTATATTGTGCTTTGTTTTCTACATGTGAAGTAACGAATATAAGACTGAGCACATTAGTTCCAAGCAACACTCAAAACAAAATTACTGAGGATTCAAGCTTGCATTCGTTTTGAATTCCTGCCTGTATTTCACCTTTATTATTATTATTCCAATATGTTTCTACTTTGGCAACCTAAGGAGCTGACTTACTGCAGGAGTATGACTGACCCTATAGGCATTCAGGGGTGTACCATGCTTTTTCACTTCCCGGGGCTGGAGCAGCATTCGTAATATGTTGGAGCCAGCAACACAAATTACTACAATGTGATGGGCAGTCATTTCTGGCAGCCATTTTTGCTATGGTCGCCAGTATAATAGGTGGCATTGGAGATGTCGCACCCTTAATAGCTTCCCACTCGGAACAGCACTATACACAAAGTGGTGAATTAATAGAAAATTGCAAACTTCATCTGAATTGATACATTTATCCAGTTCCATTATTCTTTAAGTAAGATTATTTTTGTCAAAAATGTGTTATCCTTTGCAGTTATCTACATATTCACTGTTTACAGGATATCCAGACATGGACCCCTTGCTCGATGTGCCTAGAGTGGTGTCACCTATACCATCCTGACGAGGCCTAATAAGGCCAAAACGATCGCTGGAGGTTGCTGCACCTCTTGTGCAGGGATGACGTCCGTGGCATTTCAGTACTGGCCACCCTTTCTGGGTGTAGAAGTCTGATTTGCATATGGAGCAGTTGTCCCTGTAATGGCACAATCGAGCAAAAACCTTGTGAGACCTGAGCGGGCACCCACCGTAGAGCAGGCCATTAGTGCCGTTACTCGTTCTCAGGACCCTCACAAACCTCTCCCTTTCTCACATATTCAATTGGGACCTATCCCAGCCAAGCCGTTAGCATTATCAAGTGAGCCGTTACATATAATGGCCCCACTTGTTAAAATGAACAGCTACCCAACTATTAGAGTTCCACCGGTGGCTCAGATGTTATGGTTGCTTACTGTTCATTAACACTTCATATACTTAGTATTGGAAGAGCAAATGGGAGGACAGCCGGAGCATAATGAGAAATTCCAAGGTAGCACATTACTCTCTCTGCTGCAGACATTAATGAAGAAAAAAAATACCTTCTGTTAGAACATGCTGTTAAGTTATTTTGCTTTAGCAAAAAAAATACCCCAAAAAGTCAATACTTACATCTCACCCTATGATGCAGAGAATGGTGTGACCCGCTGCCTCCTCTTTCTGCAAATAAAAGGATGATAAGAACAAATAGTTTTTGTGTGTTCTTCGGTCCAGCCTTTCTGATGGCACCATCTGACATTTGTGCCTCCATATTATCATATTGGCAGCATAGGACCAAGTGGTGATAGAATACGAATAAATTAGAAACTGCAATAAGTGTTTTCATTTTGCTATAGGCATGAATGTTTTCATGCATAGATCTACAAGACCTGGGCCAAAGTCAGCAGATTGGAGGTGGGTGTTGCCTTTTTTTTGTAAATGCCCTTTCTTTTAGAGGTCCATTATATTTAAGGTATGTTCAGTGGCAAGAAAAAGTATGTGAACCCTTTGGGATTACGTGGAGTTTTGCATGAATTGGTCATAAAATGTGCTCTGATCTTCATCTAAGTCACAACAATTTGAAAAACAGAGTCTGCTTAAAATAATACAACACAAACATTATATGTTTTCATGTGCTTATTGAACATAACATGTAAACATTCACAGTGCAGGGTGGAAAAAGTATCTGAACCCCTAGACTAATGACTTCTCCAAGAGCTAATTGGAGCCAGGAGTGAGCCAACCTTGAGTCCAATCAGTGTGATATTATTGGATGTGTTGCTGAAAGCTGTCCTGCTCTTTAAAAACACACACCAGTTTTGGGTTTACTGGTTTCAAGAAGCACTGCCTGATGTGAACCATGCCTCGCAGAAAAGAGCTCTCAGAAGACCTACGATCAAGAATTGTTGACTTGCATGAAGCTGGAAAGGGCTACAAAAGTATCTCCAAAAGCCTGGATGTTCATGTGTCCACGGTAAGACAGACTGTCTACAAATGGAGAAAGTTCAGCACTGTTGCTACTCTCCCTAGGCGTGGTCGTCCTGTAAAGATGACTGCAAGAGCACAGCGCAGAATGCTTAATGTGGTAAATAAGAATCCTAGAGTGTCAGCTAAAGACTTACAGAAATCTCTGGCACATGCTAACATTTTTGTTGACACATCTACAATAAGGAAAACATTAAACAAGAATGGAGTACATGTGAGGACACCACGGAGGAAGCCATTGCTGTCCAAAAAGAATATTGCAGCACGTTTGAAGTTTGCAAAAGAGCACCTGGATGTTCCACAGCACTAGTGGCAAAATATTCTGTGGACAGATGAAACCAAAATTGAGTTGTTTGGAAAAAACACACAACACTATGTGTGGAGAAAAAAAGGCACAGCACACCAACATCAAAACCTCATCCCCACTGTAAAACATGGTGGAGGGAGCATCACGGTTTGGGGCTGCTTTGCTGCCTCAGGGCCTGGAAGGATTGTTGTCATTGATGGAAAAATTAATTCCAGAGTTTATCAAGACAATTTGCAGGAAAACATAAGACCATTTGTCCGCCAACTGAAACTCTGCAGAGGATGGGTGATGCAACAGGACAATGACCCAAAGCATACAAGTAATTCAACAAAAGAATGGCTTCAACAAAACAAAATACGCCTTCTGGAGTGGCCCAGTCACAGTCCTGACCTCAACCCAATTGAAATGCTGTGGCATGACCTTAAGAGAGCGATACACACCAGACATCCCAAGAATATTGCTACACTGAAACAGTTTTGTGAAGAGGAGTGGTCCAAAATTACTCCAGATTGTTGTGCAGGTCTGATCTGCAACTACAGGAAACGTTTGGTTGAGGTTATTGCTGCCAAAGGAGGGTCAACCAGTTATTAAGTCCAAAGGTTCACATACTTTTTCCACCCTGCACTGTGAATGTTTACTTGTTCTGTTCAATAAAAACAGTAAAACATATAATGTTTGTGTTGTATTATTTTAAGCAGACTGTGTTTTTCAAATTGTTGTGACTTAGATGAAGATCAGAGCACATTTTATGAACAATTCATGCAAAACTCCACGTAATCCCAAAGGGTTCACATACTTTTTCTTGCCACTGTAGGTCTATAACTGTATAACAAAGCTGCAAAGCAATAGAGCAATGCCGGCTGGGTGGAGTAGAGGTAACATCACTGCGCTATAACCATGGAGAGAGACTGTGGAGACACAGGCTCAATGCCGGCAAGAGCACCTCTCCAGTAAGTGTCCTTGGGCAAGGCACCTAACAGTACATACTTGCCACCCAAGACATACTTGAAAACGAGAGAAATCTCAATGTATCCTTCCTGGTAAACTCCTTTATCAAAAGAATAAAAAAAAATACGTCTCTCAGGAATGAGTTTCTAAGCTATAATAAATATAGCATTTATTTATTCCAGGAATTGCTTTTTCTTATATAAAGGAAGATACTAAAATACAATAAATATGATACTTTGCTTTTCTTCTATATTTGATTTTTATTGACATAAATAGCCCAGAAGCGTTTAGGATATTAGCCTCGATCTCATGTTATGGTCATATTTATTTGATATCAGGAGGGGGGTATGTGCAAAATAATTTAGAGTGCCTCAGGCCAAACCTCAGTGCACCCCTGACTGTAGGGTGTTAATAGATAGCTTACATTAGTCTCATTTGACCTTATTATATATTCAAAGTAAATTCAATATGAAGAGAATTTGTGCTTTACTTTAACTTCAATGTATGTGGCTTGTGTATGACAGTAATGGAGAAAGCATCCCGCTGATTATTTCATGTTAATACACTTCTGGGCATCTAACTCCTAAAAGGCGATATTCATCTTTGCGACACTTAATGTTGCGTAGAGTTAAGTTGGAAGAAGTTTTGCTTGCTTGAGCAACAAACTCTGACCTTGTGCTGTCTAAGTAGAAAGACTCGTGCTAATTAAAACCAGTTGGAGAATATCTGTGCTCTCGGACGTGTGAGTATTATGGTTAATTTGTCATATCGCATAAATGAGCAAAGAGCACATCCCATAAGCCTGAATGGCTCCTTAGTTTCGCTGTTTTGACCTAGTTATAATACATCCTTTTAATATTTATCATATATGTTCTGGATAGGCTCTGAATTTTAAGAAAAAAGAAAACATTCTTATTTTATTATCCGACATGATCAACTAAAGGTTTTTCTGGGCTATAATCGATCATTTCAATTAACTATAACTGATATCTACTCACATAGTATCCTATCACTGTTAGATTTAATCCACAGACAAGCAATTTGTAGTGTACAGGGAAGTGATTGTTAATTTAGTTTTTTATTAACTGACTTATTTTCTAATGCTGACAAAGGAAACCATGAGTAGATATTAAAGAATGAGAAATTGTGAGGAGACGTCCAATTAAGACAAATGCACGTTTAGCATACCGTTGTCATCAGAGGAACTTTTATATAAATGAAGTTTTTCTTAAATAATACACTTGGTGCCTGGCCTGCAGAACAAGGCCTAATGGACTCAGTGAAGCACAGCTTTCAGACGCTCTAATAGAGTTATTCTAATGATAATATCCATGCGTGATGGGAGGCAGAAGATGAATGCTAATGGATGAAATAAACTCAGGTACTCATTTGTAAGAAAACATTTTCACAGGCTGCTTATGGAAGATCCAGAAACAACATGTTGAAATCTCGGTAACATTAAAATTTTCTTGCAAAATATTTGCACCAGAGAATTGAGAATGAAGTCATGGCAGATAATGTCTTTCCCTGAAGCCCAGTTTGACCCATGTATACGATTGAGGTGGTATTTTGTTATCTCCGATTTATCTCTGTTATCTCATGCTAATTAATAATTCTACCATGACTCTTTATATCAGTAAATTATAATTCCACAAGAAATCTACTAAACTGAGTTGTGACCAGATAACAGAGCCAACCTTATCCGGCCATTGCATTTGGCCATAATGGCGATGGGCCATCATGGCCAAATGCCATGGCCGGATAAGGTTGGCTGGGGGACTGGGGGAAAGCAAAAGGGCTTTCCAATGGCTGGTTGACTGGGGGAAAGCAAAAGGGCTTTCCAAATGGGCTGCATAATGCCAGTGCTATAACTTTGATTACAAAAATGGAGATCAAAAGATGTTTCACAACACGATTCAAGAGCACCTTCTTACCCTCCCCAAAATCCACTCTCAATCTACCCATAACCCACATGTGACTACAGTTTAAGCTACTTATCCTGATAACATTTAAGGAGTAAGGATAATGTTTGTTCTGTTTCTCTATCCTTGAATGAGGACACTGAAAGTGAAACAACAGCAAATGAGCATGTCAAGATGATGGGTCAATTTTTTGGAATCTGTCCTGTCTGAGGACAATTTACACATAATAAGTGATACTGAGATGGTTGTTTATAGGAATGAGTAAACTGACCTGAAATAAGCTAAAACATCTTTCTAATCTCCATATACAAATGGGGGGGGGGACATAGCTATAAAAGGACAGAGGTAAACAAGAGGTTGTTTGGTAGGCATAATTAGTTTTGTAGTGTGGGGTATTAAATAAGCTTCAAAAGCAACATCTATAGGGGGGCGGAGCCGAACCAATGAAGATGGCGGACGTGTGATCGCTGAGCTCCCGTCCTTGCCGCCGCCGATCCTCTCCTAAAAGCACCTCACTCGCCTGCCAAGCCAACTAAAAAGGGGTAGGAATCTTCCCCACCATGATAGCGGCCCCCAAAAAAAAAAAACAGCGGGATGCGCCTATTTTCGCCGCCAAACATCGGGCGGATGAGCAGGCCCAAGATGGCGCCCGTGGTAGCTCTGAGGGAGCGGATGGGGATGGCGCTCGGTCTCACTCACCGCAGCTCACACAACATGAGGCCCCCTCAGCGGCTCTTGCCCTGGCCACAAGGGAAGACATACAGGGCTTGCGGGCTTTCATTACCCATGAGCTCAAGAAATCCACCAAGGCCCTGTCCTTGGAAATTCAAGCGATTGGAGAACGCACTGCCTGTTTGGAAGATCAGGCCAAGAGGCATATTACATTTTCTAATGATCTGGCGGGACGCTCTGAGGTTATGGAACAACGTATTCAATTTTTAGAAGACTCCTTGGAGGATCTTACGAATCGGTCTAGACGGAATAATGTACGTCTCCGTGGCTTACCAGAATCGGTTACTAATTCTGATTTATCAGATATCTTTCATGGCATAATTAAACGACTGGTCCCTGATATACCGGATACTCATCTCATATTAGACCGTGTCCATAGAGCGTTGGGTCCGCGCCGTGATAACTCGTCCACTCCACGAGACGTGGTGGCACGTTTTCATTATTACACTTCCAAGGATGCGGTGCTTAAAGCTACGCGGAATCAAGATGTGGAATATGAGGGCGCGCCCTTATCATTTTTTCAGGACTTGGCTGGATCCACTCTTGCACGAAGGAGAGAATGGAGAGAGATCACGACCATGTTGCGTACCAATAACATCCGATATGCATGGGGGTTCCCATTCAAGATTTTGATATTTCATGAAAATCGTACCTTGGCCTATACATTCCTTCACCAAGCAAAGGACCTTTTGAGATCTTTGAATTTACAGGTGCCTCCTTCGATTGCTGCCCTTGCCCCTCCACAACCTTTACAGAGGCTCACTCAAGAATGGGAGACATCAGGAGACTGACCTTTTTCTTTTTGACTGCCAGGGTTTGTACTGGCGGCCAGTCTCTAGTTACCTACCACGCCCATTGATAGGATGGGTCCGCTTTTTTCTCGCGGCAGGCGAGTGTATGGAAAATTCTGATGTAACGTATCCTTCTATTTGCGGGGGGAGATCCCCAATGTTATTATGGTTATTACTGTTATGGATATGTTGCTTTTTTTTTTGTGCTTCTCTCTCCATTCCCTTTCGGGTCTGGAAGTAGGAGAGATCTTCTCCTTTTTTCTATAGGTGTATTTATATTGTTGGCGGCGGAGGGAGGTAGCCGGCTTTGGTATCGCCCAGGCGCCGGCTGACTATCGTTGGTTATCCCCAATGGTCTTCTACCTCTCCTCCCCCTATGTCTACCTACCCTTCGGTATCCCCGTTCGGCTGGTACCCCCTTTCCCCTTCTCCCTCGTGACTGCCCACCACGAGATCTTTTTATCTTACTCTCCCGCTCATCTTCTTTTCTTTCCTTTTCCACTCTTTATTTTTCTCATGTTTTTCGGGATCCCCCTCCGGTCACCCCTCGGGCCTTATTGCCCCCCGGGGGGGGGTGGATGGATGGGGGATCTTCTCTTTGCACTTTTCTCCTGTATGATTAATGTCTAAGGTTAATGTTTACTCTATTAATGTAAAAGGTCTTAATTCACCACGTAAGAGACGACTTTTATTCAGGGAACTCCGACGGAAGTCCGTAGAAATTGCTTTTCTCCAAGAAACCAGAATTCCTAAACTAGCTGCTTTTCGCCTTTCAGACCCGGCATACTCTAGGACATATGTGTCGTGCTCTACCCCTAAACGTAATGGTGTTGCCATTCTCCTACGTAATTCGTGCCCGATGGTCGTTGAAGAGGTACATACAGACGGGATGGGGAGGTGTTTGATAGTTCGAGGTACCATCTCCTCTCAGCCGTACTCTCTTATAGCACTTTATGGCCCTAACTGCTCGGACGCTAGCTTTTGGGATGACACGAGGGATTTTATTAACTCCCATGCCAGGGGTAGGATTATTATGGGGGGAGATTTCAACGCCACCTTATGCCCCCCTGTGGACAGATCGGATCCCCGGGGAGATAGACTAACGCAACCCCCTTCCTCCCAGGATAGTCAGTATCATAGCTTTGTGCAGGAATTGGGACTTATAGATATTTGGAGAATTCAACACCCATCGACCCGTGACTATACCTTCTATTCCCAGGTTCATGACTCATATTCCCGCATTGACTGTTTCCTGATCTCCCCTGACTGTATACCATCCGTCGTGTCCTCTGACATAGGTTCAATTACATGGTCTGACCATGCGGATGTATCTTTGAAACTGATCCCTTTCGCCCCTTCTCCGGGTAGACGGTGGCGCCTTGACCCATTTTTATTAAATAAACCAGGGGTGGCGGATACGATCAAAGAAACCACTTCAGAATACTTTCAACTGAATGATACTCCTGATATCTCCCCTCAGATTCTCTGGGCGGCGTATAAGCCGGTGATAAGGGGCAAACTGTTAAGCTTGGCAGCGTACCATAAAAAACTAAAATTGGCAGACATTACTTCTTTACAAACCCTACTCAGGCAATACGAACTTCAACATAAATCTTCCCCCAGCTCTGACACTTTCACCGCTTTGTCTAAAGTTAGGTCAGACTTAAATTTACTGTTTGTGGAGGATGCAGGAAGAGCCATGCTATGGTCTAAACAGCGCTACTATGATAGGTCCAATAAAATGGATTCCCCAATGGCCCGGCTAATTAATCCCCGCTCTCAATATAGCCCAATCACAGTCATACGGGATAGGGATGGCCCTTCACACAAGACCCCGCAAGCCATCAGAGATGCATTCACTAAATACTATACAGCCCTATATGACCATTCCCCTGACCACACCCATACGAATAGGGTACTGATGCAGGAAATTGACTCCTACTTGACTGGGGCATCCTTACCTCGGTTGCCGGAGTCCAGCATGGAGACACTGATTGATGCGATCACTGAGGAGGAGATAGGTAAAGCATTAGGATACATGAAGCCTCATAAAGCCCCAGGTCCGGATGGCTTTACCTACCATTTTTATAAGTCTTTTGCGGCAGAGCTTATCCCTAGGCTACTCCATACGTTTAATGACATGCTGACAGGGGGTATACCTCCCCCGGAGTCTCTGATGGCTTCCATAGTGTTATTACCCAAACCCGGCCGGGACCCACAGCTAGTGGAAAATTATCGCCCGATATCCTTGATAAATACGGACTTAAAACTGTTCACTAAAATTTTGTCCTTACGTCTAGATAAACTGTTGGGGAGTTTAATCCACCCTGATCAGGTAGGGTTTATCCCAAATAGACAGGCGTTTGAAAACACCAGGAAGACCGCAGATCTCATATGGTATGCTTCTGCTCACGGGGTGCCTTCCCTGTTTATCTCTTTAGATGCGGAGAAGGCATTTGATAGGGCAGAATGGCCCTTTCTGTTTTCTCTTCTCGAACACTTGGGTTTTCCTTCGGCATATGTGGCGGCGGTACAAGCCTTATACTCGTCCCCATCCGCTCAGGTAGTGATCCCTGGTACAGAGGGGACCCCTTTTAACATTCGAAACGGCACTCGCCAAGGCTGCCCCTTATCGCCGGCTTTGTTTGCCCTTTTTTTGGAGCCTCTTTTGCAACACATTAGACTTGACTCTTCTATACGGGGCATTTTGATTCAGGGAAATGAATACAAAGTATCAGCCTATGCGGATGACGTTTTAATATCTATTTCACAACCCCTCTCGTCTCTCCCTAACGTTTTACGGATATTGTCGGATTTTGCTAGATTATCTGGGTATAAAATAAATATGGACAAATCGGAGGCTATTCCGATTCACATGGGGGAGGGAGACATGTCTTTCCTTCGCTCCTATTTCCCTGTAGCAGTTTCACTAACCTCGATTAAATATTTAGGCATTCATTTATCGATTGATCCCGGGCTAATGTATGATGTGAATTATGCTCCTTTGTTATCCCGGATTAAAAGGGATTTGGAAAATTGGGACAAATATGCAATATCGTGGATGGGTAGAATATATTGTGTAAAGATGACTGTCTTGCCTCGGCTACTATACTTTTTTCAGGCACTTCCGATAGCCATCTCTCCGGAGGATCTCCATCGCCTTCAAAGGGCGATTGATAAATTTATATGGAGGGGCAAGAGGCACCGAATATCGAGAGCAACTCTCTATCGACCTAAAGATGCAGGGGGCCTGGGGCTTCCTTGCCTCCTATCTTATTATTATGCGGCCCAGCTGGCTCAAATTGTTGGGTGGCACACTCCTCCTGGACGACACCGTTGGGTAGAACTGGAACGTGCTCTGATGTTTCCGGATGACCCCAGCCTCTGGATTTGGCTCTCAAAGACCCACAGGACTCTCTTACGCACTGCGTGCCCTGCTATTGTGAATTCTATCAGAATCTGGGATAAATTGGCCGCAAAATGTGACTTGTCGTCTTTTCCTTCTCCATTATCTCCTATCATAAGGAACAAAGCCTTCTTACCAGCCTATTCGGCGAAAGCAGGAAGAGGATGGATGGATTCTAATATCTCCCGGTTCCACCAACTATTTCCAGGAGGTTCTTTTGTGGCCCAGGCAGAGCTCTCCGCGACTGGCATAACCTCTCTTGCTAGTCTTCTACCATATATGCAACTGAAGGCTTTTGCTTCTCAACCTCATGTGAAAGCGGCGGCCTTATCACCTCTTACACCGTTCGAACGATTATGCAAATCCAGCTCATATCCAAAAGGTTTGATCTCGACTCTATACCGTTCCTTAACCTCTTTGTTGGACTGGAGAGAACTAACATATATTAAGATGAAAAACAAAAATTGGTGGTGTTGCGCTAAAGGAAAGTAAAAAAACTTATGTATGGTCTATTTTGAAGGCATGCTATACTGCACAGCAAAAAAGAGAAAGAAAGTTCTATTTCTCAATAGTTCGTTCAATGGATATCCAGTCTCTGTTGTAGAAAGGATTTTCAGTGAAATCTTCCAAGACTTTGGAACGAATGACCACTTCTTTGGTGAATCTTCATTAAAGTGTATATATCTCGGAAAAAGAGAAACTCGATAGTGTTATACCGTTTATTAATGTGTATACAAATCTACTGACATAATATACGTACAGAAAAAAGAGGTAGTGGGTTTAGGATTTGATCTCACCCACTGCCAGATAAAACATCACGTCCCAATCAAGCCTCTATAGACAAAACCAGAGCGTTGCTCTGATGAAGTCCCGTGGGCGGGACGAAACGCGTCAGCACTACGTCACTTTATCATCGCGGTCCCACCTTTGGTATTGAGTGACCACCTTGGAAGCAGCCCGGGAGCTCCTGGTGGTTTTGTCTATAGAGGCTTGATTGGGACGTGATGTTTTATCTGGCAGTGGGTGAGATCAAATCCTAAACCCACTACCTCTTTTTTCTGTACGTATATTATGTCAGTAGATTTGTATACACATTAATAAACGGTATAACACTATCGAGTTTCTCTTTTTCCGAGATATATACACTTTAATGAAGATTCACCAAAGAAGTGGTCATTCGTTCCAAAGTCTTGGAAGATTTCACTGAAAATCCTTTCTACAACAGAGACTGGATATCCATTGAACGAACTATTGAGAAATAGAACTTTCTTTCTCTTTTTTGCTGTGCAGTATAGCATGCCTTCAAAATAGACCATACATAAGTTTTTTTACTTTCCTTTAGCGCAACACCACCAATTTTTGTTTTTCATGTTATATGCTTTCTGAATTTGGTGGATATCAGGGTGGTGTTTTTTTGCTGCTCATTGTTTTTGGGTGTTTCCACAGTATAAACCCTCTTTGCTTGTTAACATATATTAAGGCCTGGGAGAAGGATTTGGGGGAACAGCTGGAGAGGGAGGAATGGATGGATATTTGGGATTCCATGAGAATTGTCTCGGTGTGTACCACCCACCAGGAACAACTTGTTAAGACCATTTTCCGATGGTATGTAACTCCTGTACAGCTCTCACGTATGTCCCCCACGACCCCGGATACCTGTTGGAAGGGGTGCGGTGAAAGGGGCTCTTATTTACATCTATGGTGGACATGCCCTCACTCACAACATTATTGGACTGCTGTCCAGACTCTTCTTTCCACAGTTTTCGGAAGACATATTCCTATGGACCCCTGGGCCTTCTTGCTCTCTCGACCCAACCCGGATCTCTCACGACAAGAACACAAACTCATGGCAAAAATCACGTTGGCGGCTCGCAGATTATTGGCCCTGGAATGGAATTGCCCTCAGTCCCCTCATCGCACCGGATTCATTCTTTAATACAAGACGTACAAATTATGGATAAATTGACGGCTCTGGCCAGAGACTCTCTCCCTGCCTATCACACCACATGGGCCCCCTGGATAGACCATATGGGACATTCAGTAATGACATGAGAAGGAGGACTTCATGGTTTTTTCTTTTTATGTCCCTGGCGTGAACGTTCTTGACTTCGCATACAGTGAAACGAACCTACTTTTGTTTGCATTTTACTTGACCTCCATATGTTTTTCTATTTGTATCGCTATTCTTTCTTTTCTTTCTCTTTATTTTACTTCTTGGGGATCTGGGCAATCCCCCCCCTCTTCCTTCCCCCCTTTTTCTGTGAATTCTAGGAAATTGGATATATTTGGAGTGTATTGCATCTTTATATGTTATGCTCTGTAATTCTGGATTGGATTGTCTTATTTTCTCCAATAAAAACATATTTAAAAAAAAAAAAAAGCAACATCTATAGATCTACCTATCTATCTCTTCCCACTAATAGCTTTGGTTCAATTATAAGTAACTAGGTGTTAAGCCTGTCTGGATGGCAGTCTGTTGTTGGCAGACCCAGGATCTGGCTGCTTAGTGTTCACAATGATGTGGCTTCTCAGTGCTCCCAATGATGTGGCTGCTTGGCACACCAATGATGTGGCTGCTTGGCGCACCAATGATGTGACTGCTTTGTGCTCCCCAAGATCTGGCTGCTCGGTGCACCCAGGATCTGGCAGCTCAGTCTGTACTACTCTTGTGTGTTCCCTTCTCCAGTCACATGGGGATGTGAGCAGCCTCATGGAGCTCGTAGTAAGGGGCCAGGGCCAGACATTCTCTGCACATCCTCAGCTTCTCACACTCACCATCTCCTGCAGCAGCACAGGGGAATGGGTGCACTCTGATGACATCACAGCTCATGTGACTAGCTGCAGGGCTCAGGTGGTGCTGGGGGAGGGTATTGGCGGACACTGAGTTATTATCAATTCATTCTCAGAATGAAAAATGGCTGGTCGGCGAGAGAGGGAGAGGCTGGTCGCGCATCTCCAACAGATGTGCGTTTTTTCACGCTTGTGCATGCGTATTGCGTTCGACTACGGCGACAGACACAAACGGTTTTATTATATGAGATGGGTAAAGGAGAAGGGTACCTTGCAAATCATCAATACCTTTAAATCGTTACTACTCTCTGATCACCTTTGAAATTACAAGTCATTGTTGGAAACCAGCATAATAATTAACAGCATTAATTTACAAAATAAACCATAGTACAAGTACTTTTTGAACATGTTTCCAGTGTGGAGCAGAATCTAATATATATATATACACTATAGTGCCAAAGGTATTCGCTCACCCATCCAAATCAGGAGCTGGGCAGGTGAGCGAACACTTTTGGCAATATAATGTATATTTGTACATATTTATATACATCATTTGAAACTATTTCCCATTGGGCAATTCTTTCACATGATATATAAGGCAGCATGATTTTTTTATCATTTCCAATTTTGCTGAATGAACAGAACCTATTTTATTACTACTGTTTATTTTTTGCATCAGTACTACGTACGTTGTATAATATGTACAGAAACCACATGGAAAGTTAGCTGTTTTAAACGCTCGCCTCGGAATGCTAATCAAAGTGGCGACACATACTTGCACGTCTTGCTATTGCAAAGACTGGAACTGTCCAGGTCACTTCCATAGCATATATAGCATTAGGCTAGGGAAATAGGACCCTTGGCACACACTTAAGCTTCAGGTATGAAAATATGCTTGAAAGGTAATTTGGGGCAGTCATGAAGCAGAAAGCTTCTTAAACCATGTAATAAAACTGAAAACAATATTTTTTGGTTGGTTGGTTTGTTTGCTATTTCTGGGACACACTGTTTGCCCTAGCCTTGCTCTACAATTTTTTTCCTTGAAATGAAATCTGGAGAGGTATTGGTTCTACCATGCAGAACATTACTATCTTGTAATGAAATCGCTGGCTTTGATGTTTTATCTTTTGTTGCAAATAATGGTTTGAGCTCTTAGAGTAAATCCCAGAGACATGCAGCTTTTACATTTGATGTAATGCACTCACAATCAGTGCCATGCAATCAAACATTATTAGTAATGCTTTTAAAGTTTTTTCTCCAGCTCAGAGTTGAAGTTTGTTTGTTTGTTTTTAACATTTGTTACCATATTTTGAGGGTTAGAATGAAGAGATATATTATTAAAATTGGGAATGCAGTGTTTATATACTTTGTGGATACAACATCAATACAAATACATAATTCTCATCACATTGTAAAAACATTTAGTAATCTTTTTTCAATAAAAATGTTTACATTTCAATACTTTTTGTTACATTAGGTGTCACGTCTTTGTGTTTGCATCCCAGGCATATTACTCATTCTAGCACTATTCCAGTATGTGATTAAGTTTGCTTTTCACTTTTTTCCCCAATTTATTGTGTTTATACCATAAGAATAGTATTAGATTTTTTTTTTAAAAAACCTGTTTTGATTATGGAAAATGTTTTTGACATCATCAACATCATGATACAAAATTATCATGCTCTAGAAAATCACAAAGAACAGACTCATGTTACAAAAATAAAATTATTGAATTAAGGGAAGGTATGGAGGAAAGAGAATAAAAGGATGGAGCGACAGTCAGGGGGGTTTATGAAAAGCTGTATATTTTATCCCTACTTGAATGTTGCTTAGTCTTTTTCCAACTGCAGAATCAGTAGAGAATTAGAATAATGGATAAAAACAAAGTTATGAGAGCACTGAGAATGGGCAGCAGCATGAGTGGCCTGCCTACGGGGCGTCTCTGATGGGTCTCATAAGATTTAGGTCAGTGGTGCCATTACAGAGGAGACTATACCATATGCAAATTGGACTACTATCACCAAGAAAGGGTGGCCAATACTTAAGTGCTAAAGGAAGACTCCTGTGCAGTAGAGGTACAGTAACCACCGACAATCCTTCCGAAAAAATTAGAATTGATTGCAATTTGCATATTTTAAGACAATTCATTGACCTGAGAGGACAACTTACATAGTTACACAGGCTGAAAAAAGACATGCGTCCATACCTTTCACACAACCATTGATCCAAAAGAAGGTAAAAAAAAAAAAAAAAAATGCGACGGCGCAATGACATCTAATTCAGGGCCCCCGCCCCGCGTGTGCGGAGGAGGCGCCTGAAACGGAGGGCGAGGTCCTTTGGACCTCTCTCCCTCCCGATCGCTGGGGGCCACAGGGTGAAGGCAGGCACCGTTTGGAAGGGCAAAGCCTACCCTTGCCATTTTCCAGTGCAGCCCATATGGCTTTTACCTGTTGTGCCTGATAGCCAGCTCATGTATTGAAATGCAGAAACAGTTTCTGAAGAAGGTCCTGTTTAGAAATTTCATATTCATGTATGTCCCTGTTTCAGCCAAGATTCTAAACACCTCAGAAATTTAACATAACAAATTTGTAAGTATTAAATATACAGTTTTTACTATGTTCTTTAATAGCTATTATTTCTTTCCCTTGCTGTGCAAATAAGACCTTCTCAGCAGTTGTAGGGCTGCAGACAAAGTATAATTATTTACACTGCCAGAGAATTTGTAGGGGCTTATTCATTGTGTGTAAAATCTAAAATGAAGCACATCATCCTTAGCTAAAACAGTCTATAACACGTTTACAAGAACCCATGTTGAAATAATGCTAGGCTTGGTATGAAAATTTCTTCTATACTACTATTTAATATTATCTAAGCAGCCAATAAAGATAAGTATGATTAACCACACTGTTTTCTTACACCAGACATAACTAGACATAGGGCACAGAATGCATTTTCCCGAGCCCATCGTTGTGTAGGGGATTGCTCCCTGGAGCAGGAGAAGGGAGATAATGCTGGTTTATTACATTTTAAGGGGATTGAGATAATGTTACAGAGGGAAAATGCACATTAAAGAAGTGGTAAGTGCAGGGTAAAAAAAAGGATGTTATAACTTGGCAGGTCGTTTTAAGAGAATTATAATGCAGTTTTGTGGCAGATCGAATACATTCAGTATATAATTGAGCACTATAAAACAAAATAATTAAAAAGTGTAATTGTGTTTGGAGTTGCATCAAACATTGCGTGGATGAAAAAATTAGCTATTTTCTTATTTATTTTATTGTTTTGAGGTCCTGAAATAACCAAAAGCAATCACTATAGTTCATTTAAAATGTGAGGCTTAGATGCTTCCATTTTCCCTTAAATCAATTAATATAGCTATAAACAGAAGGTAAATTGGTAAGATTTTTACCGACATTTTAAGTGGCTTCATTTTATCACTGTACTGTTTAAAAATCAATAGCTAATCAAATCCACTGTTCAGAGTATGCTTTCTATACGAAGCAAGTAGATATAAATCCAATGTTAATATTCGAATGTGTCTGAAAATCTAACGTAATTCTGAATAATGCTGCACCATTACACTTATCATGTGTTTACATGTGCAGCGGTTTTATACTACACGCTCTAGACATGACACCTTGCAGGGTGAATGGATTCACCATACTGAAGGTAATTTATTGTGTATCAATTTGCAACATGGATATGGATAAGCATGTTGTTTTTTTTTTACGTAAAAAATAATGCCTTATTTAGCGAAGTACTTTTGATCTGCACTGATGTGGATACCAACGTTATACAATTTTAATTTTATGTTCAGGTTCTGTTGCATAGTTGGTTGTGTTAGGTCACCTGCAATAATTGTTGTATCAGTGATCCTATGTAGCAATTTTAAGTAAAATAAATGCAGTTAAATAATGTGAACCTGCAGTCGATAAGTTGATTTTACCAGTGATGTCTCATCAAGTGATGGATAATATATTGGTAAAAAAGATCAATAGATTATCTTAAACCATACCGAGATATTCCAGACCACACTAACCCTGTTCCATCTTCCAAAGCCACAATGTTCTTACTCTGGGCATCACTGACAGCGGATCATGATGCTGGGCACGTGAATGACCCTCTGTGGTGATGTCAGTAGACTCTATCATTAGTCAGCGGGTCATCCGTCAATCAATTCTCGGACAGAAGTGACTAACAGCTATTTGAGGCACACTTATGTTGAGCACGATAAACTTATGTTGGGACAGAAGCACTTTAAGCTCTATTAGTCATGCGTTCAAGAATGTCATAGAAAATAGAAAAATCGTTAGTGGTCACAGTGCCTTGGCAGTGCATGTCTCATATTGGCACCAACCTGAAATTAATTGCCTAACTGAAATGTTTGATTTGTGGCAACCTCCATCCTTTTACTGTTATTTACCTGACAGAGAGGACCTTGGGGAGAATAGATTTGGGGGATTAGTACAGCAGATTAGAGGCTAATCCATAATTTCCTATTAAATTAGTGACACTATTTATATGAAGTATGGCTAATTTAAGGAGCCATAATTAAAAGGTCATTCTAATGGGTTTAAAGTAAGCCTGAACAAATTCAGCCTGTAAATATAAGCTTTTTAGCAACTGAAACTATTTCATTATTTTCTTCAATAGCCTTCACACCTCAGCCATAATCTTTATTTCGTCCATGACAGCGGCTTCAGCAGGGAGTGGGGATTTATGCCATGGTTTTCAATGCAGGGGGAGGAGTAGGGGAATATAATTTACCTCAGCTTTTAGAGACAGAAGGTGGCAGGTTATGCCACTAAAAATTTAATAAATGTCATTATTGGGCACACCTTTTCAAAGCTTTAAAGAGATTTATGCTTCATTTTGGTAGTAGATTCAATGTAATTAGGATAGAAAAGAACACTATGGGAACATCCCTTTAAATTGACTAGTTGTTTTGACTCTGAAAACCATAAACAATTGTTTGCATAACTTTACATAACTGTGTACTCTTTGGCCAAAACATTTTATCTGTGTAAACTGTGCCTTCCTAATGAGACTCCAGCAGTTCATATACAGAATTGCTTAGTCCAAATGTTTCTAAACACTATATGGACAAATGTTTAGGGACACCTGACCATTACACCAACAGGGACATTTGTAACATTGCATTAATATGGAGTTGGTACCCTCATTGCAGATACAACAGCATCAACTCTTCTGGGAATGCTTCCCATATGATTCTGGATTGTTTCTGCAGGAATTTTGCCCATTTCTCCAGTAGAGCATTTGTGAGTTCAGCACTGATGTTGGACGAGAAGGCTTGGCTCACCATCTCGTTCCAGTTTATCTCAAAGGTGTTCGATGGAGTTGAGGTCAGGGCTCTGTGCAGGCCAGTCAAGTCCTTCCACACCAAACTCATCCAACTATGGGCCATATTACAAAGCTGATACTAACTTAACTAGAGTCGTTGTAAACTTACTAGATCCATTATGCCCTATGGAGTTGCTAAGTTTACAACAGCTCTGGGTAAGTTAGCACCAGTTTTGTTATATGGCCCTATGTCTTTATGGACTTTGCTTTATGCACTGAAGAGCAACCAAGCTGGTTTAGAAAATGAGCTTTTCAGAATGACCCAATTTTTTCCACAAATGTTTGTAAATGCAAAGTGCATGGCTAGGTGCTTTATGTTATACACCTGTGGCAATGGGTCTAATTGAAACACCCTAATTCAATATTTAAGATTTGTGTTTCAGGAAGTTTGCCAATATAGGGCTGTATTATATAGCGCCTGCAGGTTTCCCCTTAGCGTTTTAGCTCCATATTACAGGGCAGACACTGATTCAGCCTATCCCATAATGCAGTGCTCAGGTCCTGGATACTTGTGGCAGCGCTAACATGCCACCCCAAGTCCATAAGACTCCATGGAGTCTTGTGCTGCCGGGTCAGCTGACTTGGAGGATCTGCAGGTCCGCAGAGGAAGACCCCAGTCCCAACGGCCAGAATCCGTTCTCACTGTGGGATGAGAGGTGAATATCTGATTTTTTTTGAGGGAGGGGTTTATGCTGGTACAGAAGCGGAATCAGTTAGCACCTTGCTGTGGCTAACTTTTCAGTTAACTGCAGCGGGGCATAATTAATGATAGGACTTTTTAATCCTAATGCTAATTACTCTTTGCGATCCCCATGTTAAGTATAGGGTGAAACGTAAGTATACCGAGTACAGCAAGCTCAAGCCCAATACCTGATTCGCTAACGGGTTTATTAACCTGTTAGCGTTCAGATTGTAATATGTGGGTCCTGCGCTAGGGCCACTCAACCTAATGTTAACGCTCACATAGCTAGGCGCTAACGTTAGCACTAAGATTGTAATAGTGCCCCGGAGTGTCCAGCTTTTCTTTTCATACTGAATTTTTGTAGTCATGCGATTCAGATATAGAATTGATGCAGTGGAAAGGTTAAGATTTAGGAATCTGACAAGTCTTCTTTAACCCTTTCACTGCGGAAGACGTGTGGGGAACATCCTCATTGTCTCCCGCTGTATGTGGAGGATGTTCCCCACGTGTCTTCTGTTCGACGGACGGCCAGAGAGATACTCACCTCTCTGGCCGGGGCCCCGCGACGTTCTGACTTCCTTGAAGTCAGACGCTGCTTTTTTAGACCCCCTGCTGTAATGACGTCATTGCGTCGGACGCGAGGATGTCATGTTCAGGCGACCCCCCGGCAAAGCCAGGAGATTGCCTGAAGGGAGGGGGGATCCTTTTGGATCCCTCTCCCTCCCTCCCGATTGGGAGGGTCTACAAGAAAAAGACAGGCATCGCTTTGAAGGGGAGTGTTTAACCCCTGAAGTTCTGGATCGCAATCCGGAGCCATTAGCCATCTTGAATGGGTCCCCCCTCAGCACCTGACATCATCGCACTTGGCGTGATGATGTCAGTTAGCCGGGCAACCCCTATCTGCCCTGGTGGAGATAGGGGGTTCCTTTGAACCTCCATATCTCCAAAATGGAGGGTCATGCATGGTGTCATTTGAAAGGCCATGCTCTGGCCTTTCAAATGATACCAAATATGAACGACCATGTTAAATGTAATAGAAAATTAATAAAAATAAAATTAAAAAAATAATAAAAAAACTTGTTTTTTTTGTGTGTTATTTTTATTAATGCAGCAATATTGTTCACATTTCAATTATGATGTGAATAATGATGCTGCACTAATGATTTTTTTCTATGGGGTGCGTTTGCTAAAAATCACGTAATTCCCCCCAAAAAACTGTATCGAGTCCCCATTTCTATTTTTTTTTAGGAAGCACACCCCATCGAAAATATAAACACAAAGGCTCGTGTACTAAAATGTGTAAAAAAAGCACTTTACACGCTGTAGATGATTAAAAATTCATTTTTTTCTGCATTTTCTGTTATAATATACAGGCAGGACATGACGTATACATATAATTATGATATTTTATGAATCTGCAGAGTCTGCCGGAAAGAACGATATATAATTTTTCAGGGTCATATAATAAAACGTGGCTTCAAATCGCGTTTAAACATGATGAGCAAAAGCGGTAAAAATGAACTCAGCACACAGACGTGAAATAGCTCAGCAATGAAAGAGTTAAAGATCCATGCTTAACCACTTGGCTGCCAAGTGCACCTCCTGTGCTACGGACACGCTGACTGTGCTACAGACGCGCTGAGCGCCTCCTAGCACAGGAGGCAGGAATCAGCCAGGATTCCGGCTGATTGCTGGCCCCCCCGGTGTGGGCTGACATCTAGCATGTCAGTCCGGCACTCCGGGATGCCGGGGGGGAGGATAGATGTCATTGCGGCGGCGCGATGACATCTATTTCAGGCGCCCCCCCTGCGAGTGCGGAGGAGGTGCCTAAAAGGGAGGGGGGAACCTCTCTCCCTCCTGATCGCCGGGGGCCACAGGGTTAAGGCAGGCACGGTTTGAAAGGGCACAACCGAAAAGCACCGAATCGTGATCCTCTCCCGGAGCTGGCCAACATCTTGGATGTCAGCCAAGCTTCCGGGAATGCACCCTGATGACTGGCGTCATCGTGCATAGCACGATGATGCCAGTCCTGGAGTTAACCCCTAACTGCCACCAATGGTGGAGATAGGGGTTCCAATGAACCCCCTATCTCCCGATCCGTGGCAGCTAGGGGTTAATATTTGGTATTGCTGGATCGGCCAGAGCATGGCCTTTCCAACGATACCAAACATGACCATGTAAAAGTAAAAAATAAAAAAATAAAAATAAAAAAATATTAAAAGTAAAATTATAAAAAAAATAAACAAGTTTTTTTTTTTGACTTGTTAATGCAGAAATATTGTTCCCATTTCAATTATAATGTGAACAATGATGCTGCACTACAGAGCGTGGCCGTTCCAACGATACCAAACATGACCATGAAAAAAGTTTTTTAAAAAAAATTAAACTTAAAAATAAAAATAAAAATATTTTAAAAAAAATTATAAAAAAAAATAAACAAGTTTTTTTTCTTTTTTTGGTTTGTTAATGCAGCAATATTGTTCCCATTTCAATTATAATGTGAACAATGATGCACTAACACTGCACTAACGATTTTTGTATGCGGTGCGTTTGTTAAAAATAGCAAAATTTTCCCCAAAAAATTTTTAACGAGACCCAATTTCTAATTTTTTTAACAAGCGCACCCCATAGAAAATATAACCGCAAATGCTCACATGTTAAAATGTGAAAAAAAACACTTTACACATTGTAAATTATTGAATATTCTAATTTTATTGCATTTTTTGTTATAATATACAGACAGGACATGACGTATACATATAATAATGACATATTATGAATCTGCCGAGTCTGCCGGAAAGAACGATATATAATATGTCTGGATCATATATTAAAATAAGCCTTCAAAACGCGGTTAAACATGATGAGTGAAACCAGTAAAAATGAGCTCAGCACAGAGGCGTGAAATGTCTCAGCAGCGAAAGGGTAAAATCTATTCAAAATATTAAAAATATATTCAACTTCTTTATATTCCAAAGTCCCTTTTTAAATACTGCAGAATTCTCTAACTTTAAATCATGCCCTCTATATACTAATAATGGTTTTCAGCATCTCACTCTTGATTACAGTAAGGTTGCAAAACTGTCAGATTTCCCTTTTTTCTCCAAAACGATTGAAATCAAATTCGCTTATTAGAGCTAAGAATACAGAAGAGTTTTAGCACGCACAATTCCATACTATTTTTTTTTTTGCTTGCCTTTTAGAATTTTTTTCCCACTCAAGTTTTGCAAACTATTAACTTTCTCTTTCTTTATTCTTGAGATTTTTTATTATGGCTTTTTTGAAACGTGCAATTTTTTTCATTCAATAAGTAAGCGTTAAAGGCAATTTACACTTTTTTTTTGCTTCATTGTTTTTGTGTTCTTTTGTAGTATAGAAGTTTCCCTAATGGACTCATCAGGCAGGCAAGATGTTGCCTTTATAATGATGATGCTGAGGGAGTTCAGTATTTCAAGCTGCTTGGGCTCTTAAAATGATACACGTTACTTAAAAAAAATTTCCTGCCACCTGGAGACTTAATCATAAAGCTCTTTTCTAGGTAGGCTTTTGCAGCTTTACAATGTGTCAAAAGCATCAAAAAATGTTTACACTCTTTACTTTTTCCTGACATCTTTGTTTCTATTTTTTATGGCTTTAGTATTGGACTAAGCATGTAGTTTTGGTTAGATGACATTTATGGTAACATTTTCATTGGATTTTTCTTCAGTGTTCCAGATTTCTTTGCTGATGAAATTGTAAAAGGTTGATTTGTGACACATCATTTAATTGTTATATAAAGTCATTTATTGTTTTATAAAAGAAGAATTATATGTCCATCACATCCTGTAGACAATATAAACATGTTTACTTTTTATTCTAGAAGTAAATTGGAACAGGAAATATATATAAACGAATGTATACGTTTTCTCATAGGTTTGTCAGTTGGAAAAAATATACATAAGGTGTAAAATTCCTCTTAAAGGTTTAGTTTATAAGGAATATATACTGTATATATACAGATATCAGGGAAAGAATATCCTTTTTGTGGCTGGCACTTGGGCAATTTACATTAATATCATTTTTTTGGACTGAGTGTTTTGTCCCCCTAGTTTGTTTCTTCGTATATATATTAACCACTTCGCTGCTGAGCCATTTCACCCCTGTGTGCTGAGCTAATTTTTACCATTTTGTGCTCTTCATGTTTAAAAGTGATTTGAATAATGTTTTATTGTAGGACCCAGACAAATCATATATCAGTTTTTTCGGCAGATTCCTAATATATCATTATTATATGTATACGTCATGCCCTGCCAGAGTGCTATAACAATGTTTTTTTTAAAAAAAATGTGAGTTTCCATTTAGATTCCAATTATTTACTGCGTTTACAACAGTGTATCATCCGAGCCTTTGTGGTTATATATTCTATGGGGTACTCTTGTTAAAAAATTTTGAAATGGGAATCTGTTACTGCATTTTTCTGAAAAAATACGTGACTTTATTTAAAACTGCAAAAAAATATTTTTCTTAGTGCAGCATCATTGTTCACATTATAATTGAAAAGTGAACAATATATTTTTTTTTTTTTTTTTTATATGTTTCAAAGTTTTTATTAAAGTAGAATATGTCACAAACTGACCAACAAAGAAGGCCTCGCAGGGCCTGACTCATTATACGTTGCGAAAATAATCAAAGGGTGATTGGGAAAAAAGCGGCGCTAGTTGGTTCATGTTACGAGGATGGTGACCCAACTGAAAAGTGGTGAAACATGAGGCAAGAGAGAGAAAGAAAAAGGGGGAGGAGGGAGAAATATAGTGACCATTACCGTGACGCTCCTGGCACGCTCCCTGAGGAGGCCATGGAGGGAATATGTCACGGAGTCCAGGAGTTCGAGGGCCAATCATGGCGAGAACTGCCATGGTGGCACGCCCCGAGACATCCCCAAAAAAAAAAAAAAAAAGGGGGGGAGTGGGGTCACCATGAGCAGCGGGTCAAGCACCAAGCAAATAAGAGACGCAACTGGGGGGTATAAACTACAGCAATCGCGAAAACGACATATACAACAATCGCTGGTACGAACAAGAAGCATGTAACAGAAATAACTCCAAAAAGGGAACATTGCAGGGGTGAGGCAGAAGCCCTACTCAGGGGTTAAGTCAGGAACAGCGTATCCTCCCGGGGCCATTGAAATAGCCTAACTCAGACCGGTCCACCCAGGGGTAGGGGAGAGTCAGCGGGCTGGGTCACTACAGGCAGCCCTGCAGGTACAGACAGCAGTCCCAGGGTGCGAAGATGTCCCTCAGCCTCCTCCAGCGTATTAGCCGTTAATACGCGTCCATCATGTGGGGAAATTATAAGGGAGCCAGAGGTGCCCCATGTATATTTTATGTCATGAGTGCGGAGAATGACCGTGACCGGCCTAAACCGTCTCCGGGCGGCTAACATCAAAAAGGGGACGTCTCGGTATATTGCGATATTGGCTCCGTCGAAAGGGACCGTAGATATGTTTCTCACAGCCCGGAACAATGAAGAATGCTGGGTGATGTCTCGCATGGTGATGAGAACGTCGCGCGACGCCCCCGCGGGCGCCATGGCAGCCTTTCGTATACGTAGAGCCATGTGGACAGGGTCTCTAAGAGGTTCCGAGGAACCGAGCACCGCCTCCAGGAAACGTGTGGCATACTACAGCAGTCCCGAATCCGGGACTGTTTCTGGTATTCCGCGTAGTTTCACGTTCCGTCGTCTGTGTCTCGTCTCCAGCGCCACCACAGCCGAGTGTAGGCCGCTAACTTGTGCCTGTAGTGCGCGCACGTATGTGGAGGCCGTGGCCTGCGTGTCTTCCACCGCTTGCGTGCGTTCCCGGAGGTCTTCCACCTGGGTCCGCGTCTCCTCCACCGCCACCTCGAGTGACCTAAAGTCCGCCTGCCATACCTTCCTGGCATCTTCCAATAGGGTGCGTATATCCCCTTTTGTGGCGGGAAGCGCATCTTCCTCTTCGCTTGATGGTGTCGCATGGGAGATAGAAGGGACAGCCCCCCCCTCCGCCATCTGCTGAGCCCCCGGGTCAAGCGCCGAGCGTGGCGGCAACCTCCGCCCCAGGCCCCCGCTGAGTGAAACTCGGATGTCGGGGGTACCGGGATCTTCCCTCGATCCACCCGCTTTAGGTTTCTTCCCCATCCAGAAAGACGCAGCTCAGTGCAGGTCAGGGAAAGCGCGCCAACACCAGGCCCCAAGATGGCCACCAGCCGTCCGATCAGAGAACAGCGCAGCGTCCCTCTCACCTATCGCAGGTCCGGAGGGGGGGTCCCAGCAGGCTCCGGAGTGTCTCCACCTTATGGCCGACGGTTAAGGATCGTTTTTAAGCAGGGAGCTCGATCGAAAAGTGCCTTAAAGTCCGTGTATATGGGAAGGGGCATCAGAGCTCCACTCACACACGTCCGTCCTGATCCGTCGCCGGCCACGCCCCCCCGAAAAGTGAACAATATTGCTGTATTATAAATAAAAAAAATTATTTTTTTATTTTATTCCTTTATTAATTCGGTTTTATTTTTGGGTTTTTACACTTATTCTGGTCATGTTTTAGACCATTAGAAAGGCAGTACTCTGGCCTTTCCAATGACACCAATCAGGACCCTTTAACTGCCACCAATCGGGAGATATGAGGGTCTAATGGACCCGCCATCTACACCACAGGGATTTCCATAAGGACAACCCTGGGCAGCAAGGGGTCAATTTTCTTACTAACATCATCGAACTCATGCGCAATGACGTCAGTGGGCAGGGGGAGGCACTGGAGGCTGGACTGACATTCGAAATGTCAGTCACATGCCAGGAGAAGTCTGCGATCTGGCGCCGGATCGCTTTACTTTCACCTAAGGGGTTAAAAGAAGCATCGCTTGAAAGGTAAGACCTTTCCAGCAATACCCCTCTCTCGTTCTGTGCCCCTTACCGGTGGGGATCGAGATGGGTCCAGAGGCCCCCCATCCCCCTGAAGCTATCCCGGGGGCAGGGCCGTAGGGAGGGCGAGGCAAGTGAGGCACTCGCCTCGGGTACAGAGCTGCAGGGGGGTGCAGGCACTGCTGTATCTTGGCCTAGGCCTAGGGCGGCGCTTCTCGGTGGCTGCAAAAAAAAGTGCCGCTATGCGTCCAGCAGGGCGAGTTGATTGAGTGCAAGTTGAAGCCGATCGGAAGCCGATGCGCATCTGCAACTGTTGATTGGTGGAGCCCACATCTCGCGCAGCTGACTGTGTGTGTGTACAAACACTCGAGCAGGCTGCATGAGCGTCTGCCGTTCATGCGGCCTGCTCAAGTGTTTGTACACACACAGTCAGCTGCGCAAGATGTGGGCTCCACCCAATCAACAGTCGCAGACCCGCAGAGTAACATTCCCCTGCTTCGCGCGCTCCGGCTTCAGCTCCTCCTTCCAGCTGACGCGACGGCGCGCAGACAGCATTTCTCCTCCTGTCACGCGGGAAAGAGCAGCAGAACGAACGAGGCATGCTGTGTGTGTGTTGTACACACGCTCGAGCAGGCTGCTCTTGTCCCGTCCTCCGTTTCTTGGCTCCGCCCTCTCATCGGTGCACGTCGGGATGTCCTGGCAGTCGGTTGGAGGCCACACTAGTGGCAAACGAGTCAAGATCAGAAGAATCTTACAGACCTAAAGTGAGCTACTAATTTTAGATGTTTAGTTAGATAACGAAAATATTCCAGTTACCTTGCTGGCCTTGCTGGAATGCGCCTGCGCTGCACCAGCGCAGCCACGTTCTCGCGAGATCGCGGAGTTCACGTGAACTCCGTGATCTCGTGTTCTGGTCAGGTGGTTCCCGGCGAGATACCAGACAGACAATCACTGACCGTGAGAGAGAACGGAGGGGGAGAGATCGGGAGTGGAGAGGTAGAACTGAGTGTCATCAGTGTATAGGTGATACTTTAAGCCATAGCTGGTGATGAGTTTACCCAGTGAGGAGGTATAGATGGAGAAGAGCAGAGGACCTAGGACTGAGCCTTGAGGTACACCGATTGACAGAGGCATTGAAGAGGAGGAATTGCCAGCAAGGGATACTGAGAAGGATCTGTTGGAGAGGTACGATTTGAGCCAGGAGAGGGTGGTATCACAGAGACCAAGAGAGAAAAGGGTCTCTATGAGGGGAGTTCCAACGACGTGTAGGGGACACCCTCCATACGCAACGTACAATCGCCAGGTCGTCCCACATACATCATCTGCAGCAAAAGGGTTAAAACACCATGGGCCACATTACATTCTTAACGCAAAAATCCTTGCGCAAAGTGAAAATCTTTGTGCCAAGCGTTTTGCAAGCGCAAATCACCGTTGGAATTACAATCCTCGCACGTTTTTTCATCTGCCGATCAATAGCGTGCGCAAACAGGACGCGCCCAAATGCACGCGCAGTACCGTCTAGCGCAAAAATCTTTGCGCGTGCACTGTAAGCTCGCGCATGATTCGCGCAGGTTCACACGCGGTAGACGATTGCCTACGGTTGTTGCGTTTAGTATGTAATACGGAAATTGGCTCAAATGGTTTTACCCCACGCGTTAATGATTACTTCTGCCAGCGCAAACGTTTGCGTAAAGATTGCAATATGGCCCCATGTGCATTGTTTACAATCTACCTGCCGCTCTGTAAGCCATCTGCTCTTTTCATAAAACACAATGCACTGTTTTGGGTATAACTGCTTGTAAAGCATAATAGAATCATGGCAAACTTTAACAATGACGAGTAACATCAAACATTGTGCAACAATAACAGGAATAAAAGTAAATGGTGTTCAAAGTATTGAAACAACATGTGCAAATTCCCTATTTGTGAATGCTAATCAGTTTTTCACAGACATAGCAGGCTTATTTGTTGAGGTAAACATATGCTACTATAGACTTAGATTACTTTGAGGTAGTGACACTCTTGTAGAATGCATTACACATACTTTAAAAGTGTCTTATTTATTGCATGAGCATCCTGTATTTTGTGTGTTGCATTGACTGGTACTAGGTT
The DNA here is from genome assembly GCA_009667805.1 of Leptobrachium leishanense. Classification (NCBI taxonomy): domain Eukaryota; kingdom Metazoa; phylum Chordata; class Amphibia; order Anura; family Megophryidae; genus Leptobrachium; species Leptobrachium leishanense. Next base: position 303,658,806 of record CM019065.1, read on the forward strand.
TGGATGAACTAGAGCTACTGGAGTTGGAAAATTTATTTGCAAATAATTTTACCAGGAAGGATACATTGAGATTTCTCTCATTTTCAAGTATGTCCTGGGTTCAAGAACATTGAATTGTTACATTCGTTACAGAAATACAAAGTAATAAATGCAAGATATTAAAAACACAAATATACAGATTAACACAGAAAATAACTAGGAAATATAGTCATTATGTTACATGTTTACAGGTGCATTCTGTATCAAAGTATGTTAATAGAGAGCTCTTGAGTGACTTAAGACTGGGGCAGGATTTGATGGCGTCAGGGAGATTATTCCATAATTGCAGTGCTCTGAAGGAAAATGAGGATTGTGCCTCTTTCTTTTTGTATTGTGGCACTGCAAGTAAGGTGCTGGTACTGGATCGGAGGTTATAGGATGAGGGAACTGCTGGAGGAAGCAGCCTATTCAGGTAGGGTGGCAGCTTCCCAGAAAACCTCTTAAACGCCAGGTTGGAAAGGTGAAGGGTGCATCTAGATTCCAGCGACAGCCAGTTTAGCTCTTTTAACATGTCACGATGGTGGGTCATGTAGTTATATTGTAGCACAAAGCGACAGAATGAGTTATACAATATAGTAAGTTTCTGGAGGTGTGTTTGCGGGGCAGCTGCATACATTACATCTCAGTATTCAATAGCCAGCATAAGTATTTGTTGTACAATCTGCTTTCTTACCGCAGGGCACAGGCAGGATTTATTTCTGTACAGGGCACCTAGTTTGGGGTAAGGTTTAGATGAGAGTTTTTTGATGTGGGGGCCAAAGGATAGATTTGGGTCTAACCACAGACCTAGATATTTGAGGGAACTGACTGTAGTCAGCGTGCCAATTGATTTTGCCCTGACACATAGATGGGGATTTTGAAATTTATGTAGTTTAGGTGCTGTTCCAAAGAGCATTGTAACAGTTTTGTCAGTATTTAGAAAAAGTTTGTTATCTTTGATCCACTTTTCTACCTCTGTGAATTGTTCTTGCAGCACTGCCTCCAGCTGCGGGAGATTTGGTTTGCTGGTATAGACTACGGTGTCATCTGCGTACATGTGATACAGTTGAGGCTTTGCAGACATTAGGCAGATTGTTTATGAATATTGTGAATACCAGGGGACCAAGTATCGAGCCTTGGGTTACACCGCACGTGACTGGGAAGGGGAGGGAGGAGCTGCCAGAAATGGACACATATTGAGATTGGACGGATACATATGATTGAAACCAGGTTAGCTTGCGATCACCAATACCGGAGTTTTTAAGTTTTTGTAATAGGATGCCATGGTCTACAGTGTCAAAGGCCATGGCAAAATCAAGGAAGATGACTCCAGTTAGGTCTCTTTATACTAAACCTGGGGCTCAACTCAAGCTTTGGTGTAAACTTAGCAACTCCATAATATATAATTGCCCTGGTAAGTTTATAACAGCTCTTGTTACGTTTACACCAGCATTGTAATAGAGTCCCTGGTGTCCAATTAATGAACAGAGATAAGAGTTGTGGGCTAGAGCTACTTTGACTTACAAAAATCAATCAAAGATTTTTGAGTTTGCTACTCACAAACCATTCTTCACAAAAAAAGAGTTTAACCCCATAGAGGTGCTGTGAAAGGGCCTCAAGAAGGCTGTTCTGTAAAGAAGAATGGTCCAGAATCCCTCCTGAACATTGTGCAGGTCTAATATGCATCTAAAATGATTGAGCATTTAGAGAAATGGTCACACACTGTTGGATATGTAGATTTAAGGTATTCATAGGGTACATTAGGCAAGTAGCAGCAGTACTGCTTCCAATATAAACATGTGCACAGAGCTCAGCTGATATGTTACCTCAGGTGCTTTTTATTCTTATTATAGACAGCTGCTGAGATTTAAATTATTATGTTCAGACTACTCTGCAGCTGCTAGCTTGCTTCCCAATGATAGTCTATGCACTATACAGGTGTTCTGTTCTTGCATTATATTGTGATAGTATACCTTTTGCTAGGAATGCCAAACATCTCAGATTTTTGCTGGTAGTATTGTCGTGTTTTTTTTTTTTTATGATTTCAGAAAACAAATTAAAAACATATGGAAAGGTCAACTGTCTAAAAACCTGGTCGGTACAAACAGAAATCAATAGGAATCATGTATAAGGTTCCTGAAAACTCACACGTACACTTTTACAAAGTGTCGCTCAGTAGTCTTTCCTGAGGCAAGAATTAAATAACTTTCAATTTAGCTAATATTGATTTTTTTGGGGAGCTTTATTTAGAACATGTCTTATGCCGGACCTATTCTCATCCCTGGCCAGAAAATTTGCAGACTTGTAGGCTCCCAGCCTGTAACCTAATGTAATGGAGTAATTGAGAAGTAAAGGATTGTCACATGATCTTGGTTTATTTAGGTTATATCAGCCACAGAACAAAACTAGTAAAAAAAGACAACAACTTAATATCCATAAGAATACATAGAGGCAATAGTGTAAAATTTCTGCATCTATCCACTATTGTGCATAAAATAATATAAATATACCTTAATTCTTTTTATGTAAGGGGAGTCATATGGCAGGATTCATTAAGCGTTGATATGGGCGTAATGTGTCCTGATATCGATGCGGAACTGCCCACCTAATACCCAATACACAGGATCGCAGTGTTATCTGAGTGCATCACTATGGAACGGTCCTGACTGGAAAGTTAGGTTGTTACGTGAGGCCGGGGATGCTGGACATTGCAGCGAATTACATGGCTGCGATGTTACGTGGCCCTGCACTATAATATCACCAACATGTGTTGGATATATATATATATAAGGGTTGTGGTGGAGGACAAAAAGTGAGCTAAAAAGCCTCCACACTATAATAAGTGTGTTTATTATTGCAGAAGCCACTTGCACATTACAGCAATTCGATGAATTGCATCCCAGAGCTCCTGTGCCACATTCCCCATATGCAGCAAGGGATTCTGGGTAGGATATATATATATATATATGTGACAGTGTGATTTAAGGGCAGGGTAGTAGACCATAGGTTTCTGCTGATGCCTGATTAGCTCTGCACTACTCTTATAGGAGCTGCGGTTTCCTCCAAGACAGTCAGTCTTTGTGCTGGGTGCGGTAGAGAAGGAGGAAAGACCTGAAGTTAAGAATATTCTGTTTTGTTTTGTATTATTGATAAGCGGCTTAGCCACACAATACTACAGTTAAGTATACTGAATGTTTAGTTAGATTCCACATGAGGAGTAGGTTTTACTTTATATTTGTTATATTTTCTTGTTGAAACAACTACTCCGCACATGCTGTGACTGCCCAAATATAGAAAAATACTGAAACACTGACTCGTGTGTCCAGTGGCTATACCACACTATAAAACAGACCCAGGATGCAAAAAAGTGGGAAATTGCGGATTTCATATGCATGTCTTTCGCAGAGTTCCTTGCTGCATATGGGGAATGTAGCACCTGAGCTCTGTAAAGCAGTTCTCTGAATTGCTGGGATGTGTAAATGTCTTCCACAATTATAAACTTGATTATAGGTAAAATACATATATATATATATATATATTTATTACGGGTAAAGAGCAAAATAGTGATAAGCTTCAGATTACCTGGGTAAAACTGACATTACCCAACAACTTTGGGTGAAGTCTGAAATGAAATGAAACAATGGGGTTCCCTGGGTGAAACCGCTATCTACCCCAAACGCCGCGAGTAGCGTGTTTTTGGAGTAATTTATAGTTGACCCAAAAACCTAGAATTAGCTATATCCATGGCCAATCCTAGCCCCAATCCTAACCCTAACCCGTTACTCATAGGGATTGTATAGTCTGTAAATTACCTTGGTAAAGCCAGAACAATTACCTTTTTTTTCAGCTTTACATGGAAGTTTTGGGTCATGTAGGCTTTACCTAATCTCAGACTTTACCTGAAATGTGTGTGTGTATATATATATATATATATATATATATCAGAGTATATCAGTATGTAGTGATACTTTTTTATTGGGATAATATTACATTTAAAAGACAAGCTTTTGAGAGTGTACCTCTCTTCCTCAGGTCTTAACGCCAAACTGACCAAATTATTATCATTATTTAAAAGACAAGCTTTCGAGAGTATAGCTTCAAGACCCGAGGAAGAGAGGAATACTCTCGAAAGCTTGTCTTTTAAATGTAACGTCAGTCCAATAAAGAAAGTATCACTACATACTGCTATACGCTAGTGTAGTGATATATACAGAGAGAGGGGAATACATGGAATGATACAATATAAACTTCCTGTATTGTGTCCTCTATTTGCATTAGGCTACCAAGGCCAATTTCGCATTAACAAATCATTGTGTAAATTATAGCTCAATCTTATATGTAATGAACCGCTCAAAGCCAACGGAGCATGCATCTGTATGTGCTGGAAATTTTAAATGGCAGGTCACATGTACTGTACAGTATAGATTTACAAATCCGAGCTTTTGTGGCAAATGAGAGGTTCAGTAATTGCTTTCTTTTGAATGACTTGCTTTTCAATTGTTTCTAATAGCATTCACACCCTTATGGCAGCAGATGACACATGCTGACACATACTACAATGCATGACATACACCCCATTGTCTCTCCTACACAACACAAGGAAATTATCTCTTTATGTGAAGCTATACAGGGAAAAACATTGCATGTCTTTCAATCAACGTATTCTGTCATTTGTCCAGAATTGCACTTTGGCATATACCAACTACCTTTGTTCAATGACAACATTTTCAATGCAATCTTGCTATTACCCAGAAGGTAAACTGGATATCTGTTTAGTTGGTTGGGTTGTGTTTTTCTTTTTGCAGCCAGAGTATCTTCTTTATTATTGTCAATATTTTATGGCCACTGCTTGTCTGGGTTGCATTTCCTGTTTAATATATTGTAGAATTATATATGGTACAATCCAGATCTATATACTGTATTATTGGAGATATGTATTCTATACCTCTATCATTTAAACCTTTCTTCTAATTTTTGTTGTTTTCCTGGCTTATTTATATTGACGAGTATGAGAAATGAATACAATATACTGTGTATATATTTATATATAAGACAAAGCTTGATAAAGGTTCAATGAGCCGAAATGCTGATTAACCTCTTTCCGTCAGGCGGGTGGTGAATGGCAGGAGGGTCTTTACAGCACGTCCTGTGGATCTCTGGCCCCTCCTGAGGCCTGCTTCCATAGCCGACACACCGCACACATCGTTGGCTGCAGGGGGGTGGCCTTAGATCAGCCATCTCACGACCACCAATGACACATGTCACGTACCGGCTGGGTGGGAGAGGGCGAGAGTCTGGCCATACACGCATGTTATGCTGTCCCATGACATTCAGTCCCACATGCTGTGGGGTTGGAATAGCATGCCCCATGGCGTGTCGGGTTAATTTGCAATAAAGTTTGGACTTTTATGTGCTGACCCACAAGTACCATGTTGAAATTATATGTGTTGTGGAGGTTGAACCAGGACTGTAATGAGAAGCTGAGTGCCTATATATATTCTCAGTACCGGCAGGATGGAGTAGAGGTAACATCACTGCTCTATAACCGTGGAGACACAGGTTCAAATCCTGGCCAGAACACCTCTCCAGTAAGTGTCCTTGGGCAAGACACCTAATGGTACATACCTGCCTTCCCACAACATACTTGAAAATGAAAAAATCTCAGTGTATCCTTCCTGGTAAAATACTTTTAAAAAATATGATAGGTTACCTTATGCCTTCTTAAGGCCAAAAAATACAGCAACGGAGCTCTTTGACTCTAGTATTTCTCATACAGGGAAACGTTATCAGCTATCTATATTGGGTCAGTTCATTTCAGGACCTGAAGTGGATAGAAACATTGGGGAGGTGTAACCGCTAGACATCAAAACACTTCCATGATTGTTACTAGACCGCAGCAGAGTACTTGCATATCTGTTTCCCTTTGCCTCTTTATTTTATTTGGAGGAAATAGTCAGTTTTGGAAGACATATACACATCTGGACAAGTTTGAGACTTGGTCCTCTAGTTGAGCTCCTTGGCCTGCTGAGATACTCTGTATGGCTGGTAACCGTGTAGTGGGGCTACTAACATACGTGGGTTGTGTGCCACAGTCTACCAACACCATTTTCCTCAATGATTAAATGATTAAATGTTGTATGAGGTGCATTAGGATGCTATCCTATTTCCTTGTGCTTCTAAGTGGTATTTTCTACCGTAATTTCTGACAAATATGTCTAGCGTAGATTAAACAAAGCTATTAATGAGCTTTCCACCGGTATTTCCACTGTAGTGTCAACCAAAGTTATTTTGCGTAGATGTCATAATTGTTTCCCCAGTCAAAATTGACTAGCAATAAGTCGATGTTGACAAACAATGGAAAACGCCACTATTAAATCACGATTCACCGTTGTTGCTAATAATGGTGGAATAATGCTGAATGGAGAACTGCTGTAGTATACTTATTTTATTGAAGATTACAATGGTACCATTGATCAACGTTGATCACTGTTGCTTGCACCAACTTTGCCGTCCGTTTTTGAATGTTGTTCTGCTGAATAGCCAAGGCTCATTATAGTTGCATAAACTGTAAATTTTCCCATTGTTAGCAGCTATGGTGAAGTTCGTTATCACAATGGTGGTTGGTAGTAATAAATAAACTCTATATTAAGAATTGTCACATTTGCTGCAGGTAATTATTTGGAATAACACATATATTCTCTGACTAGTTATTAATGATAAAAGATTGGATGAAGTATAGTTGTAGTTTGCCTTTTTTCGAAGTTATATAATGATTTATTTTCTACTATACAATTATGTAAATCTAAAATAATCTCTTAAACAATATGTCAATGTTTATAGGTCAATATACTGTAACATCGTTGATTTGATTGTTACTTATAATTGGACTTCTATTTGAAGATATTAACTCTTCTGTGTTCTGCTTATTTCAGGAGGACCATCAAAATATACCCCAACTCACTGCGACTGCTGCTGTAAAAACCCGAAAGGGGATAAAGAAGGTGAAAGTGGGACTTCCTGCAATGAACTCTCTACGTCTAGCTGTGACAGCCAATCTGAAGCCAGCTCTCCTCAAGAAACAGTCATCTGTGGTCCAGTAACTCGCCAACCCAACATACAGACTCTGGATCGACCTGCCAAGAAAGGACCAGTGCAAATCCTGCAGCAGTCCGAAATCCGACGGAAAAGTGACCTTTTAAGAACTCTGACCTCTGGATCTCGAGAGTCCAATGCCAGCAAAAAAAAAGTGATTAAAGAAAAGCTTTCTATAGAGGAGGAGCTGGAGAAATGTATTCAGGATTTCATGAAAATTAAAATACCTGAAAGGTTCCCAGAGAGGAAGTACTCATGGCAATCAGACCTTTTGAGAAAATATCATCTATAGGAAGGGAAAATAAACAACAAAACACAGAATATTAACGTTATAAATAAGAAAAAAAATCTATGGTACATGAAACATATTGTTCATTTTGGTAGATTACCATGCCCACTTGAAGTACTGTCTAACATACATTATTATCCCCTTAACTCCATTGCTGCTGTATGGGCCTACGACACTTATGGGCCAGACCAGAAACAATGAAGTTAACACTGATAGTTACAGGGTATTCCATTTTTTTTCTCTTTGTGGAAGCACAATGTATTATGTTCCTTTTGTATTTTAAGTCAGTTGGTTTCTCCAAAACACCAATAGCACAAGCATACTAGACATGCTAAGCGGTAGCTTCTGTTTTTAGTTATCCAGACATTGATTTGTTCAAGAAAGCCTCTGGAAGAGTGTGTTACTTTAAAAAATGCATGTTTCCTTACCGGAGGATGGTGAGCACACACATACAATAAGCAAAACTATATTATGATGGTTTCCCATTTAGTGAATATATTACTGCATACATTACCAGTCTTGTTATATCCTTGTAACTCTGCACTTTCTTTCAAGGACAGCTGCTTTGTGAGGTCATATAATCCGTGGCTGCTTCATTATCTCGATTTTGTTATTTTTTATTTTTTTTAGGTTTATGGGATGTATGAATGGTGTTTAAACCCAAATGGCTTTTTCTTTCCCTCATTTCAGTTCCAAGTGACGTCATCCACATGGACTCAAAGTAGGAAACCATTTTTATTCTAATGGACAGACAGCCTTGGAAAGCACATATGTCAATGGCCAGTGTTTGCGATTTACAGGACTTTTTGTGGTGACAAAAAATGTGTAAAATTTCATAGATGTGCAAGTGCATAATAAAGTCTCAAGTGCTCATTGACACACCAGATGTGGCTTTTTTTGCCCTTCATTCGGACGTGGTTCATGATTAGTGATACTGTTGTAGTCTGTTGTGTCGCTCTCGTGTATTTTGGGATTTGTTACAATTGTTTTTAAAAGAAACATGAGGATTTTTTGTCAAACTGTACGAAATATAATTTACAAGTTGATGTCTTAAAGTAATAAGTAATGTTTATTGCAGGCGTTAGTCAGGACGTATTGGCTAAAAAATAATGCTGTTTCATTCATATGCATCCATAAATTTTTTGGCGTTGTAAATACAGACAATTAGACAGACGAAAACATTTATTTTCGTTTTTTGGCTTCTGGAACACAGAAAAAAAAACTATTTAAGTACTTCTTTGTAAACTACATTAGTGGTTCTTCTGTCAGGTGCTCAGATCACCAGAGCGTTAGGTGAGCTCACTCTGGAACAGGCAACATAAACTGCCCATGTGAGAAGCGGTCTTACCTTAGGTCAGTCCCCACTACCTTCAAAGTCTGTCCTTGAGAATTGTTGATGGTCATGGCAAAACAAACCTTTAGGGTGAACTGAAAACATTTGAATTGAAATGGATATGTTGAAGATACAAGAGATTATACTGGTATGAACACCGACTTCCCCGTGCCAGAACCGGTTAGCACCGTAGCCCCAATCACATTTCTGTGGAGTACTTTTACTTGCAATCTGGTGCCATTACAGAGCTTAGGTGGGTTGAGGTTCCACAATAATATTAACAGGTGTTCATACTTTGAAAATAAGTTTGTGTTCGGGAAGACCAGGAGGATTTAAAGAGTTCAAGAACTCAACAGGGTAGTGGACTGCGTCATCACTTTGAACTATTGAGTCTACAGATTTGTACTCCAATTGGACTCCTTCAAAAGATTCAGTTAGTATCTTATTGATTACAGCAGCCATGTTTTTTGTGTGTTAAAATGGCGCACTCACAAAACCATTCTGTAGATTTTTACATTCGATTTTCTATGTCCAGGTATATTTCGAATGTGAGGTATACTATGTAATTCACGACTGTGCCTAGGTCAGAAGGGATGACAATTTGGCTGTCAAATACGGGATACCAATTTGAAGAAGCAATTCGGAGAACTGACCTGCAGCTGCATCACCTCGAAAAATGAACCCTCATGTTGTTTTTGAGGGATATTTTTTGTATAACTGTCCATAAATTGGATGATTTCATGCATGCCTTTCCTTCAGCTCATGTTCTTCTAGGCACTACAAAGTCTAGCGAAGATCCCCAGCTAGTAGTACGTTGACACCTCCCATCACCCCATTGTTTCCCCTGATTTTTTAAGAGTTCTGCTTAAAGCCTCACAACAACCTCCCTATACGCCATTGTGCTCTCTTTACAAACAATGAGTTTCCAATCCTGGAGTACTTGGGCCATGTTGCTTTGTTTTTAAATCTTGCACAGAGGAGTTTGAGTCTGTATTAGGTTAAGAGACAGCTTAAAGGCAACATTAGCGGTCTTACCACCCTTCAACAGCATTGCGGCAATGCCAGATGATGCAAAAGCTAAGGCTGTCCCACCATCACTCCTTACTTTCGCCAATAGTGGGTTAATAAGAAAGGTTTTGCCAGTGCCACCGAGAGCATGTAAGAAAAACAGTTGATTCTGTGTCAATGCTGTTAAGGACCTGCTTATGGACAGCAAGTTGCTTATCTGCCAAGTACCCTTTTTTAGTGAAGGCTTCTTGTGCTAAAGATTTCACATCATAGCTGGTCTCCCTTAACCTCCCTGGCGGTCTAATTTTTTCAAAATTTTGTGTCTAAAAGCGTCTCAATTTTTTTTTAAAGGAAAGGTGTTTTGTACATAATTAGTCTGTAATAATTAGGAATCACGCACTGAAATCCGTGAAATCAAGAGTCCTTACTGGTAAAATCCTTTATAAATAAATAAATAAATAAAATAAATAAATAAATAAAAATTAGTAAATACACTGAGTCCGATAAAGTTTGAAACATGACATAATAATTTATTATCCCAAAAATAATTATCCGAAATAATGCAAATAAGTGATATTCAATAAAATACAACAAAAAACACTGAAATCTGTCTGCAAGCAAGGGTGAGACTGTGTATGGTCTATTTCTTATCCTGTACTGCCACCCAGTGGCCGTTCATAAACATTGCACTTATCATTTACACTGTATAATCCAATTTTTCTAAGTTTGCTACTAGACACGCCCCCCCCGCACCATGTGACTCGCAGGGAGCCTTCCAGGAAGCAGCGAGGAGGTGAGTATCTATCCAGCCCGAGTGTGCCTCGGGGTTACCGTTTGTGGTAGTGAAATTTAGCCCCGAGTCACACTCGGGAATACCGGCAGGGAGGTTAAATAGTCTGTTACTCAAATCTCTTCCAGACCTTGGCAGATGAGGCAGACTATACTGTGATAACCCTTGCCCTCCAAAAGCTAATACCATGTCCTCGATCATTAACAGGCACCTGTTATTTATCACGTCCATCATATGCAGCACATTGTCTAGTAATTCTTTCACTATCTGCCATGTGATGTTTTCAGTGAGATTGTTTTTATATTTCTCCCAAAGACTTAAAGGATTGGACAGTTGACAATTTGGATTTTTGGAAAATGATAAAAGAAGATTATAAATACCAATTTTCACGTCTGTAACATCTTTGGTTTTTGAAATATATGTATACTGACAAAAATATTCACCCCCTTTTTCGCCACCCTTAACTGGATTTTCAGAAAATGGTAAAACAAGTTTTTTTTATTTTTTAAGACGATTGTAAATACCAATTTTAATGCATGTAACATCGTTCGTTTTTGAGATATAAGTATCCTGTTTAAAATATTCACTCCACTTGTTCACCCCCTTAGGGGCAGAATTTCCAAAAATCCTTCCTTAACGGGTGCCTACGTCATAAAAACAATGTACATTCAACATTTCACGTTCCTAGGTGAAACGGTTTGAGCTGGCCGTTGAAGAATCAGTCAGTCAGGACATTTCTATTTATAGATATAGATATATATGAAATCCAAATAATTCCACAACTCAGAGATTAGAATGAAAAAATCTCGGCAGGCTTTATTTTTAATTATATGACATTTCTGTCCCGGAGGACTTTTATCAAGACATGGGGTACTCTGCACTGTGGGATCACGGGTAAGCAAGGGATATTTTAGTATGATTATTTTTAAGTGGTTAGTAATAGAAAACGATGTTGATTAATTTACAGTCAGGAGCTATGCGTGCTGCAATAGCAAAATCACCCAACACCAGTGTCACCTGGAATTGCTTATTCTTCCTTGGCTAGCCTCAAATTAATGGCTCCCGCCTACTAAACAAAGTGTAGGAACTGCTAATTTACAGTGAGTGCAGTATATGGTATACAGAGCTGCAACATGCGAACCGGTAGGAATAGCGGTTTGGGGCAATATAGACTCTCGCCATTAAAACTTAAATTACCACTTATCTTTTTCTGAATAGTACATGCACAATTTATCCGTTAGCGAGTCACTATCAACTGCACCATTGGAAAAGCGCCCATAACATTTTCAAAATGTTGATTTCATGTTGCCCTGCAGTTCTTGAGGACAATGTTCTATCAAGACTGCTAATGGTTTATTGTAAATGAAATCTTCAGAATTTCAGAATGGAAAAGGCTAGCTAATAATGCTGTAGCACCTTACATTTTTGAACATTGTTTATTCAGAAGATAGTCAGTGTTTTGTAAGCCTTGTCAGTTGAGTATAAACAGAATCTCGATTTCAGTGCTTTACAAGGCACATAATTGGCAGTTCCTGTGACCGTTAAGTCATCATTGTTGGAGTGGCTGTCACAGGCCAGAAAAATGTCTAAGAATTAAGTTGTATGTGCTCAGTTCTGTTGCATGTACTCTGTACAATACGCTCAGACATTAGAGAGTAGACAAGAAGGACAAGTAGACATTTACTTGCTGTACTAAAATAGCCATAAATGACATGTGTCCATGCTGGTAAGAAACATGGAAAGAGGCTAAAAACAGGATATGCATTCATTCAGCATTGTCTGCTTGCTACATTGGGACCTGGGTGTTTCAACATGTACTATTAATTGTATCTTATATGTAGTTAATAATTGATGACAGTATGATGCTGTTCATAAATCCATCAGTGCAGATTTTCAAGCGCAAAGATTCCGAGCTGAGAAAGAAATAACAAGAATGCAGCCTTAACCACCTGGCTGCTAAGGACGCGCTCAGCGCATCCAGCCAAGTGGTTCTCCTGTGCAATGGACGTGCTGAGTGCGTCCTAGCACAGGAAGCAGCAATCGGCCGGGATTCCGGCCGATTGCTGCGCCCCCGGTGCAGGCTGGCATCTTGGATGTCAGCCCGGCACTCTGGGACCCCGGCGGGACCATAGATGTCATTGCGCTATCTCAGGCCCCCCCGGGTGCCAAAAAGCGCCGGATCGTGATCCTCTCCCGGAGCTGGCCAACATCTTGGATGTCAGCCAAGCTTCTGAGAACTCCCCCTGACGACTGGCGTCATCGTGCATAGCGCGATGACGTCAGTTTTGGAGTTCACCCCTAGCTGCCACCAATGGTGGAGATAGAGGGTACATTGGAACCCCCTATCTCCCAATCCGTGGCAGCTAGGGGTTAATGTCTGGATCGGCCAGAGCATGGCCTTTCCAACGATTGCAAACATGACCATGGTAAACGTAAAAAAATAAAATAATAAAAAAATGAAAATAAAAAAATATTAAAAAAGGAAACAATTAAAAAAAACAAAACATTTTTTTTTGGTTTTGGTTTTGTTAATGCAGCAATATTGTTCCCATTTCATTTATAATGTGAACAATGGTGCTGCACTACCGATTTTTGTATGGGGTGCGTTTGTTAAAAATAGCGTAATTTTCCCCAAAAAAAATGTAACGAGACCCCATCTCTAATTTTTTTAACAAGCGCAACTCATACAAAATATAACCGCAAACGCTCGCATGTTAAAATGTGAAAAAAACACTTTACACGTTGTAAATTATTGAAAATGAAAATTCTATTGCATTTTTTGTTATAATATTCAGATATGTTATGACGTATACATATAATAATGATATATTATGAATCTGCCGAGTCTGCCGGAAAGAACGATATATAATATGTCTGGGTCATATAATAAAATATGGCTTGAAAACGCATTTAAACATGATGAGCGAAACCGGTAAAAATGAGCTCAACACACAGGTGTGAAATGGTTCAGCAGCGAAAGGGTTTATAATATACCATACAAAGGGTAGACAAACACATGGATCAATACATAAATTTTAAGTTCAGCTACTTGACCTACAATTAGCATTTTCCTTGAGATTCTCCAGCAGTTCACTTCTATTTATCCATTATATTATTTTTCATTCTAATCCATAGTGAACATCCTCAAATACATTTACACGTTTCATGTTCCATCCATACAGCTCGTCCACTACTAAAATCAATTACTTGTTTCACCAAATCACCCATTATTCCTTATCCTGCAAATGCATGTCAAACCTCTATCAAAGTCATATTTTTATGCTCAACCAATTAAATATAAATCTTATATAATATACCAAATTAATACATCTTTAAATGTTTTTAACAACTTGACTGAGGGATAAAGATGGGGGTTTAGTTATATAATATTACCATACCTTGCATAAGCCTGCCACAACCTCATTTTACTCTACCATGGAAGGTCCTTTCTTTCCTTTCCTACTCTTGTGAGATTAACATGCTTCCTTGAGACATACATCAATAAATCAGATGCTTGCTTTTCCCCACAGAGCTCCTTGGCATTCAGACGGAGCAAGGCATTATTAGTAAAACATCTAAAAGAAGTCAGTAACATCTCACTATACAACCAGGGCCTGTGCTAGACTATTTTGCTCCCTAGGAAAGACCAGCTACTTGCACCCACACTCAAAAAAAATTGTTAACTGTTAAGATACCACACTTTCTGACAACACAGCTCTACACTATATACAGTATATCTCATCAAATATATATACATTTGCATATGCCCCAAAATCACCCCAAAATGAATACCCCATCTGTAAAAATACAAACCCCCCCAATCTGTACAAACACCATCCAATCAGACCCCCCCAATCAAACACACCCTAACCCTAACCATCATACACACTGTGCAGGGCGGGGGGCACACACTGTACAGACACACACACACTGTGCAGGGACACACACTCACTGTTCGGGGTGGGACACGCACACTGCGGGGTGGGACACACACACACTGCAGGGTGGGACACACACACACTCCAGGGACACACAAAAACTGCAGGGACACACACACACACACTGCAGGGGGACACACACTGCGTGGACACAAACACTGCAGGTAGGACACACTGCGGGAGAACACAAACACAGTGGCACACACACACACTGTGCGGGACACACACACTGTGTTGGACACACACACTGTGCGGGATGCACACACACACACACACTGTGCAGGACACACACATACAGACTGCGTGGGGTGGGACACACACACTGTGCGGGACACACACACACACTGCGGGAACACACACACACTGCATGAGGGGACACACTGTGCGGGGGGCACTGTGCGGGACACACACACAGTGCAGAGGGCACACACTGTGCAGGGGGGCCGTACACGGTTGGTAGTGCCCACCTTACCCCTTCTGCTGGTCGGGCCCGGGTTTGGTCTGTGCCTCTTCCTTTCCACTGCCTCTTTCTTTTTCTTCCTCTGCCTCTTTTTTTCTTTAATTTGCCTCTTCCTTTTCTTTACTCTGCTCTGCCTTTCTTTTCTTTCTTCCGCTTCTTTCTTATTTGCCCCTTTTTTTCTTTCTTCTCTGCTCTTCTCAATGCACCATCAGATAGTGCCTGCGCATCATCAGATGGCACCCGTGCATCATCCGATGGCACCCCTGCGCATCACAAGATGGAACCCACTTTCCGCGCCGCTACCGGGGGTCCGATAGCTGACACTGTGGGCTTTGCGGTCTACAAGCCGCCACTGCCAGCTATGCGAGCCGTGCAATGAAGAACCCGTGTCGGGTCGGCTGCGTCATAGGCGGCAGTGCGCTCTAGGCGGGCGCCTAGCTCACCGGCCCTCTATACATCTGGTGTGTTGCTGTCACCCTTCCTGCCAGGACTAAAGTCGTATGGGACAGCTTCATGCAACCACACAAAACCACATCTGGACAGCTGTTTTCCCCTTGTTAGTCCTCTTCAGCAGAACATCAATTCATGATTTTGGCCAAATGATTCTGATTTAGTGCTGAAAAGCATAATGGTTTTAATGAAAAGAAACCAAACAAAAAAAGCTGTTTAAATGGGTTGTTTTTTCTCCATAAACACTGATCAACTAGGTAAGTTCAAACTATTTCACATTCAAATCAGAAATTTCGATAGTTCTACACAACATTTCACTTTTCAAAAGGGTCATATCCATTTAGTGACTGCTAGAAAAACAGTGAAAAATGGCATATTTTTAAAAAAATATGTGTATGGGTATCACAGTTTACATGGGTGAGCATAGAAATAGAAACAACTGTCTCAATAGTCTGAATAAATGAATGTTCTAATAGAAAGAATGTAAAAATGTCATCTATAGCTTGGTTTTGCATAAAAGGAATTGTGTGTAGAAGCAATGCCCATTATCTGTGTTTATGCTTATATTTACCAAGTGGAAGAGGAATTAAAGTATATAACTCTGCTAAATCTGGAAGAGCAGTATCAGTGATTACACAGTGTTATGGCACATTAAGTATCAATTTATTGCTTATCCCAGAAGTCAGCGACCTTGGTCCTCCAGATGTTTTGAAACTACATCTCCCATGATGCTCAGCTACTCATTAGGCTATTAAATCTGCATGGGAGTTTAGCTACAAAACTTGTGGAGTGCCAAGGTTGCTGACCCCTAGTTTAAACTTTGGTGAGGGTAGATATGTACAAACATTGTAGATCTAGGGTTACTAAATAAGAATTGTGACAGATCTCTGTACCCCAACAGGGTCACATCTGCAAATGTCGCTTCCTTGCAGGACCCCCCATGTTCTACCCAGGCAGACTCCTGTGCCTCCCTCCAGTCGTCAGACGAAGCTCAAGGACCAGGACACATAGAGCTCACTAGCATCCCCCAGAAATAAGATGAGGCTGTAGATCTGAGGTCTTTCAGGGTTAGAATGGAACTGACTTTAATCAGAGAGCAAGCACAGATATTTATGTGGTCAAACAGGGGTCATTTACATTCACAAAATCACAACATCCTCTAGGGGGACCTAATCAGACTGAACAGATAATTGCAGAAACATTTACTTTTTGGAAGGTGAAACATAATTAGATTAGGTAGACAGTTACATTAAACATTACTTAACATTTCTAAACGAGTCAAGACAATTGGTGATCATGATTGACAAATAGATTACAGTTTAAAACAGGCAGTGTTTGAAAATGAAGATTATGTGTGAGAAGCTGTTATTCAGATATGTACACCTTTCTGAGAGCAGGTTTACTGGAAGGCTAATCTGATCAGCAGATAGTAACAGACAATGACATTCTTGCGTACTAACAATTATTCCAACATTCTACACACAATAAAGGGCAATGGGCCAATATTGATTATGTGTCCAGCACCCTACAAAAAAAGCCTCCATGCCCATTCATCCAAAGTCCAAAATGACTTGCGTCACAAGATTTACTCATGGTTATCGATTTGTAAGTTCTGGACACAAGAGTATTTTGGAGTATAAAACTTGTCAGATTTATATCCATATGCAGGACAACAGCTCAAAAGGGATTTTTTTGCGTTGTGGAATTGCTGTTGTCATCCCAAGGAGTTATGAAGATGTTATCCAATGTGAATCTGGTCACCAGTTGCTTGTTTGATTGTCTATTAATTGTTTGCTTATTTAATGTTCCATTACACCAAAAGTTCTTTGAGAAAAGGATTACATTAGTTTTTTTATTATTCCGTTTGTATTTTCTTACACAAATAAAGACATGCAAAATAAATGAAAAATACAGTAAGACGGGATATAAATAGAGACTAAAAATAAGAAAAGTGGCAACAAGCAAGTCAACAGGTTGTAAGAACAATCAAATTCTTCTCATTTTTAGAACATATCTATATAACTCTCAACAGGTGCAAACAATCTATTTCTATGGACTCTATGGATGCTGAAGAGATTTGGAGTTAGTTTGTATTCTGAATGTGAGTTGTGTGTATTTTTTTGTATCTATCTGAACCGAAGCGTTCGTGTTTCTTGATTGTATGTTTGGGTATCCAAAATAACCATAGCCTCTGCTTGATCTACTGGCTTTTACTCTTACAGAATATTTTTTATTTCATGTTTAGGATGACTGCCTTTTGTTTCGGAAAATCTAATTTATGTTCATTTTTCAAAAGGCATCAAAACAGTTACACAGTTTTTGAGTTTTTTTTTTAGCATTTTCCATTATTTAGTACTGTCTGGGAAATGTGGATATCGTTTGACTTCATAAAGCTTTACAATTAAAAAAATATTTAATACAGAATTGCTACAATATTGAGAAGCCGGGTTCATCGAGAAAGATGGCTTGGATCCATGTTGGCTCAGCAGAAAACATTGCTTTAAGGCAGCAGCGGTTATGTAAGTAGTACAGTTCAGCAAGCAATGCATTAACATCGACTCAAATGACATGACATCCTTGGGCTTTGCAGAATAGCAGTGTTGGAAGACATATCTGAAACTGATTTTTTTTAAAAAGATTTGGAAGTATAATTATGTGCTTATGTAGTGTAACCCTTTATGTAAAGCAATATGAAGACATTTGCAAAACTGGGTCTAGCCATCTGTACTATTTTGCCATTAAGAAGTTGTCCTTTTTTCACACAAAAAATAAATGAAATAACTTTTTTTTTTTTTACATTATTAATATTATTAACATACATTAGAATTCCCAATACTTAATTATTATGTACAGAAAGTATTGTTTAACCCATAAGGTAGTAATCTGCTTGCTGAAAAATTGATATACAAATAATATTAGTATATATACTGATTTAACAGAATAAAAATTAAATATTTAATATATCCAGAGAGGTTTAATGACAGTGTAATAAGTGTGTCTGCCCTCGGCTTGTTCTCTGTGGAGGAATATTAACATGAAAGATCCAGAATCTCAAAGAAACAAATTGCGTAAAATAAAAAACACCTTGGTGGTTATTTATTGCATCCTTTTAAACACTAACAAAATTAAAATGCATCAAATACAAATTTGAGGTTCCAGCCAAGATGATTTTTTTTTTATTCTAAAGTCAGGCAATCCTGAGTAAACACATGGTAATATGTGTTTTGGCATGATTAGTCTCATAGCCACTTCCAAATGATTACATGAAATTAGGCCAACAGAAAATCTTACATCTCCTCATTTCAGAGAATTGAGCCACTTAATTGTTCTCAGCACAAATGCAAGAAGAATTCGGCACCAATAAAGAATTTTAACTCCTACGTTAGGAACTGATTTTCCATAAATCTCTTCATTCCCAATTGGCATTTAGACAAAATTACAGACACACATAATCATTGTCCCCTGCCTCCTGTATCCTTATATGAGCGTTCACTCTGTAGAACAAAAGTCGCCGTATCTATTCACAAACCATTTCACTGTGTGCTCATATGTTGGCACAGACAATTGCAACTTGGCTGCACTACACTAACACTACAATATTGCATATCCAGAGGTATAGGGATCATGCAACCTGAGATACCTAACAAACCATGGCATGTATTAGAACAGAGGTTGCCAACCCTGGTCTGCAAGGACCCCTAACACGCCAAATTTTCAGGATTACCTTAGGGAAATACAGACTGAACACTGCAACCACTGAGCAGTAAATTATATCACAAGTACTGTGTTTCAAATATCTGGCAAACCTGACCTGTTAGAGGTACTTGAAGACAGGGTTGGGAAGCAATGAGAATATCTCTCCAATAGCGAGATTCTTGCAACAGAAGTAGAAAATGCCCTAGGACTGAACCTGGCCATCACCGCGAAGTCTAGGTACGACTTCCGGGACTTATTTCGCTAATCAATTGATCTATAAAGATATAATTATTGGATAATTAACCAAATGAAACAGACACTTGGTACACTATTCCTACCAAGCAATTAATAACAAGTGAAGCTGTTTTACTTCACTCTTTATCTTAGTGGTTCGAGATGCTAAACAGGTCTTGTTATTGGCTCTGCTGACTGCTTGCTTTATGTTAACGGTTCCTATAGTTTGTAGTCAGAGAATAAGAATAAGCTATTGTCTGGTAGCTTGTTATTTTAGAAATATTGCAAGCTCAGAGACCCTGATGTTAAGTGGTTTTGCTTTTGCAAATTTATATAAAAATCCACGACTTACCATCTGGTCCAACATTGCAGTGGTCAGTGAGATCCACCACTTCCTCTGGCCTTAAGCAGTGTACGCTGAGAATAAAAAAGTCCGGGTGTCCTTCCAGTTCCCTGAAAGTGACCCCATAACAGTGTGCTTGTCACAATGTAGCTGGTATCATATGGTGGCCCATTGATGTTATGGTTAATACAGCAGCGCAGTCGTAATAGATCCTGTACCAGATAAACACTAAGGCTGGTTGTCCAATAGATGCACAGTGATACAACCAACTGGTCATCCGACTACATATGACCAAGATAGTACAACTATGTATGACTGAGTATCATTCACAGACGGAAAATACATCAGATGCCACTCAATCAGTTTGTACTTTTACATTTAACCCTTGCATGAACAGGGCTCAGAGCTACAGACACTGCCCTAAACCATGATTTTAACAGTTCTGATTTGTTTGTAGGGTGCTGTGTATATATTATACATGTCTGTGCCGTTTAGGTATATATGTGTGTACTCTGTGTATATATTCATGTGCTGTGTATATGTATTACATATAATGTTTGTACTGTGTATGGTTGCAACTGGCTCAGGTTGCCCAACTTGAAGCAGAAAATCTCATTTAAATGTTCAATCGATAGTCTGATCTAGTCTGCTAAAGTCGTACGCAATGGACACCATTCAACCATTAGTCTGACCTATACGGACGACTACACTTGACCAGTTGTACAACTATGGATGTAACAGATGAACAGCCTAAGTGTTATCATCTCACACCAATATTTCCTTTCAACGTGTCCCTGTTACCTGCTAGGACTTCGACTTAATTCCTTTTGATAAGCATTTTAAAATGATTATAATTTGTTAGAAAAACGTCATGTTTCCACTGATTTAAATGGTGACTTCTGTAGATTAATCATTTGAAAATGTTCTAGCTGATTGTAATCATTTGAAAATGCTTATCCAATGGAATGAAATTGGGGCCATCATTTGAAGATTCTCATGTTCCACAGAGAAAAATAGGTTTAGTGAATCTCATTGCCTCCAGTACCAACTTAGCAAAGCCCCTCACTCGCCAGAAGAGGCATAGATATAACATGAACGACAATTTTTGATGCCCTGTTGGTATCCCTTCAGGTTGTCAGAACAGTCAGCAATGAATCCACTGAATGATTTAGAATGTGATCATTCTCTCCTTCTCACCAATTCCTTCTGGATCCTTGGTGCATCTGCACTAAAGATAAAAAAATAAACATGTAAGGTAGGATTGTTACCATAAATATTAAAAGTGGAGTCTATAACAATGTTTCAAACAGCATCGAAAGAGGAACAAAGTGTGTAGGTGTTTTCTGCTTTGTTTATTTATGTATTTTCAATGGTGCATGACTAACGATAACAATAATCGATTTAGATCGTATAAATGTTGTATTTAGATCGATGTAAATGTTATAAACCATTATTATTATTAATCTTTATTTATAAAGCGCCAGCATATACCGGCTGGGTGGAGTAGAGGTAACATCACTGCTCTATGACTGTGGAGACCGTGGAGACACAGGTTTGAATCCTGGCAAGAGCACCTCTCCAGTAAGTGTCCTTGGGCAAGACACCTAACGGTACATACTCGCCACCCAGGACATACTTGAAAACGAGAGAAATCTCAATGTATCCTTCCTGGTAAAATACTTTCTAAAAAAATATATATATTTTCATATATATATATTCCGCAGCGCTGAATAATGGGTACAGTATAGACAGGGTTACAATACATTGAACAACATTTTGACAAACCAGTACAGGAGGAAACGAGGCCCTATTCCCGTGGGAACTCACAATCTAGAAGGGTTGGGGTTGGAAACAGGAGGAGAGGACTTCAAGGTGAGAGCGATGGACTGCTAGGTGAGAGCGATGGACTACTAGTGAGAGTGATGGACTGCTAGGTGAGAGTGATGGACTGCAAGGTGAGAGTGATAGACTGCAAGGTGAGAGTGATGGACTGGTTGTGTCTGTTAGTCGGGTGGTAGGCTTCCCTAAATAGGAATAGGAAGAACTATATATTTATTTTGCAGCATAAAACTTTGATGGACTTTCTTTTAGGTGACAGTCATATTTTTTTCTTTGAGGGACCTAAGGAAAGGCAGCTGATAGGTCAAAATCGTCCAGGGTTGATAGTATGATAGTATGACAAGTAAAAATAGTCCACTAGATGGTGCCAAATGGTCAGTTAAGAAGCAGGTACAATTAACAAATGGTGCAGTTAGAAATTTCCATGTAGATAGCAAGATATGACAAAATGCTTGAATACGAGGAATATTTGCATTGTATATACTTACTGGTACTTGGGTGCAAAGTCAAAGTTGTGCTTTGAAGGTGCAAATATGTTTCTTAGCAATTTAGTGTTTTCAGTCAACCGGAATTCCACATAAAGTATAGAGAATTAGAAAGAGAGATAAACCCTAAAGATAATGTTTAAGTCAAACCACTGGGAGAAACTGTATATCTGTGCACCCTACAGCTGGTGTTATAACATATGGAACCCTCGACAAGATCCCATGGAAGTGCAAATAACAAATGACAAACAGACAAGGAGCACTGATTTGGGGACCTATACTGATGTAGTCAGTAACAGAGAGTCGTAAAAGGGAAATATTGGCAGATAACCCTTGGTGACTCCTGTTACTGACTCTATTCCGAGCAAGCCTCGATATTAGCAGCTCAAGCTGAAGTATTAGGAAGCCTGCTCACACATATCGGCAGCGAGGCACCACTCTAAAAAGGTATAAAATAAACAGATGCGAGGAAACCATCACAGATTTTATTGTAAAGTAAATGGTACAGCAGCTCACTATAATTTATTGGAGACCCGTCGGGGGAATATTATATAGTATATTAAAAAGATTAATTGTATTAATGTTAGAAACCTGTCAGTGGGATTTTAATTTGAAGTAGCTGTACAGTAAGTATTAAAATATGCGTAGGATGTTAAAAGCTTTTTTTTTTTTTTTAAGTATTTTACCAGGAAGGATACATTGAGATTCCTCTTGTTTTCAAGTATGTCCTGGGTAGACAAGTAAGTACCGTTAAGTGTCTTGCCCAAGGGCACTTACTGGAGAGGTGCTCTGGCTGGGATTTGAACCTGTGTCTCGGTTATAGAGCAGCGATGTTACCTCTACTCAATTCAACCAGTACTTTAATTTAATATAAAACAAAGATAAAAAGTATTCTTCATCAGTGACACATGTACATGGGTAAAATATGTATTAATTGATACAAATATTTAGTGTACATGTTGCACCATAACTGTCTTAGTTATATTTTAACACCTACTGTAAAATAATATCCACTGACAGATTCCAACATTAATACAGTGAACCTCTGTACTGTGTAATAAAATCTCTATATACTGTAAACACTGCCTCTGCTAAAAACATCACCACCTACCGTACAAGCCTGTGGGAGCAATGTTATGATCTGGGGTTGCGGCAGTTGGTCGAGAGTGGTTCAGGCAGCATGAGACGTCATTTTCTCACATGGATTAGCTACCACAGAGTCCAGACCTTAACCCCATTGAGAATCTTTGGGATAATGTGCTGGAGAAGACTTTACGCAGCGCCGCGACTCTCCCATCATCAATACAAGAGAAATTAATGGAATTCTGGACAGAAATACATTTTTCTTTGCAATTGCTTTGGGTTTGGTTAATCTGAGACCTTTGGAGCACTCCTGAATGCCCATTCCGTGATACAGCTCTTTCTGGATTTGGGGAGCCATGTGCAGGTGACTCATATGCTATTATTGGAAATAAATGTTGTGACATTGCATAACTTTGCCGCGGTGAATGTGTGCCAAAATCAAAGCAAAGGGCAGTCCGACGAAATATTAGAGTGTGTGACTTTTGGCTAGACAGTGCATTTGTATCTATCTCTCTACGTATTACTGCATAAATGATACATATGCAGAGCTACACAGAAAGATGCAATTAGCAACAGAGTGTAGGATTATACTAGACATCAGTGACCTCTCGTAAAAATCAACCGTAAAGTGCAAAGACCAAAATATATAAGCTGATGCGCCTTCACGAGGAACTGGTGATGCTTTTGGACATTGATGATCATCTAATTTTTATTTGTTGCATCTAAACATGACGATAATAAACACAGCTTGAGGGAAAAATAACTAGAATATGAGGATAAAAAGGACTCACATTACCATGATAGCTATCTGATTTCTTAGTGGAGCATCCTCACGTGAGTATATGCCGTGTGTGTTTGGATATGCTACACGTGTGTGGGAAACTATGTAGTGTCTTTTTTATATATGTACATTCTGTATGTGTACATATAAATTTATATATATATAAATTTTTCGGTAATGACGGTGGCACTCCAAGTCTATAGTTTCTGTTATTTATTGATCCAAAGTGACACTTTTATGGATCAATAAATTACGGAAACTATAGACTTGGAGTGCCGCTGTCATTATCGATTTTTTTTTACGTTTAAAGCTAGAAGGTGAGCACCGAGCAACCAATTGATAAAGCTTGAGAGCATGGCATTTAGGTATAATATATATATATATATATATATATATATAGTGTTTAATATTGCAGAAGCCACTTGCACATCACAGCAATTTGATGAATTGCATCCCAGAGCTCCTGTGCCACATTCTCCATATGCAACAAGGAACTCTGGGTAGGATATGCAAATGACCTCTGTCTCACTTTAATGCATCGTGGATCTGTTATTACACAGAACCCTAAAATCAATTCTATGCCACACTGTGGCTTTGTAGCAGAGATAAGTTTTATGCAACTAGTCAAAACCACTCCCAGGACAGCACTGTTTCGGGTTTGTTGAACCCTCATCAGCTAGGAGGCAGGCATGACCAGTTGTAGTGGATGCTTGGACCGTAAGGTAAATTCGTTTCTACAAGGGTTTTGGTGAAGGACTAAAAGTGAGATAAAAAGCCTCCACACTATAATAAGTGTGTTTATTATTGCAGAAGCCATTTGCACATCACAGCAATTCGATGAATTGCATCCCAGAGCTCCTGTGCCACATTCCCCATATGCAGCAAGGAACTCTGGGTAGGATATGCAAATGACCTCTGTCTCACTTTTATGCATCCTGGATCTGTTATTACACAGAACCCTAAAATCAATGCTATGCCACACTGTCAGGGTTATTCAAAGAGATCCGAATTGCTTGAGAAAGGTAACCGAACGCTGAAAATCAGCGTTCGGTTACCTTTCTTGGCCATTCGGCTATCCAGAGAGCAGGCAATTCGCCAAATCCTGGCGAGTTGCCTGAACATACGGTGCCTGTTCGGTGCCTGTTCGAGGGCAGTGAAAACCCCATGAAAAAGCACTGTTATTCAGAGAACAAAAACCAGCAGTGAAAGGTTCCCGAAATGCCCTGCCATTCGGTGGTTTAATTCGGCAAGTTAATTCAGGAGAATCCCATAGGCTTCAATGTTAAAAATATTTCCGTTTTAATTCAATATCTAATAAACCGTTCATTATAAAATTCTGCAGTAAAGAGTCTCTTTATTTATAGATTTTTTAGGATATTTTAAGCATTTTTCTGAAGTTTTTTTTTTTTTAAAGTCCGATTTTTTTTTTTAAGTTTACTTATTTTTTCTGTAACAGCCCTCTTTATTATCATTCCCTGGACCTCATATGCAAATTTCAGACATTTTCGCTCAGTAGTTTCTTTGAAAACAGCGTTTCACTTTCATACATTCATACAAACTGTTTTGCTAATTTATTCACTGCCTCTTCTGCTGTGTCGAAGGCTGCGATCGGCTCCTATTCGGGTTTTACTGTGGTTTTCTGTGGTTTTCGGCAGGTTAATACAGATGTTTTTGAGGGTTTTCGGCGTGCATTCGCTGGGTTTTGTGATTAGTTTTCGTCAGGTTTGCGGCAGCTTTTCCCTGCAATTTGGGGGCCTTGTGGTGCTTGCTGAATACACCGCAGGGTCACCAATATGGGATCGGCAAAACAAACCAAATTGAAGAGAAGGAAAAGTCACCGAACATGCGGGGACTTTTCGAATCTCTTTGAATAACCCTGTGTGGCTTTGTAGCAGAGATAAGGTTTATGTGTATATATATAAAATACACACATATATACGTGTGGGTTTTTTTATGAGTAGGTGTATGTTTGTTTGTATGTAAGAATTCACTGTATCAGTATGTGTGTATATACAGTGGCAAGAAAAAGTATGTGAGCCAATTGGGATTAACTGGAGTTTTGCATGAATTGGTTATAAAATGTGCTCTGATCTTCATCTAAGTCACAACAATTTGAAAAACAGAGTCTGCTTAAAATAATACAACACAAACATTATATGTTTTCATGTTTTTATTGAACAGAATATGTAAACATTCACAGTGCAGGGTGGAAAAAGTATGTGAACCTTTGGACTTAATAACTGGTTGACCCTCCTTTGGCAGCAATAACCTCAACCAAACGTTTCCTGTAGTTGCAGATCAGACCTGCACAATGATCTAGAGTAATTTTTGACCACTCCTCTTCACAAAACTGTTTCAGTGTAGCAATATTCTTGAGATGTCTGGTGTAAATCGCTCTCTTAAGGTCATGCCACAGCATTTCAATCGGGTTGAGGTCAGGACTCTGACTGGGCCACTCCAGAAGGCGTATTTTGTGTTGTTGAATTCATTCTTTGGTTGAATTACTTGTATGCTTTGGGTCATTGTCCTGTTGCATCACCCATCCTCTGCGGAGCTTCAGTTGGCGGACAGATGGTCTTACGTTTTCCTGCAAAATATCTTGATAAACTCTGGAATTCATTTTTCCATCAATGACAACAATCTGTCCAGGCCCTGAGGCAGCAAAGCAGCCCCAAACCATGATGCTCCCTCCACTATGTTTTACAGTGGGGATGAGGTTTTGATGTTGGTGTGCTGTGCCTTTTTTTCTCCACACATACAGGGTTATTCAAAGAGCTCTGAATTGCTTGAGAAAGGTAACCGAACGCTGAAAATCAGCGTTCGGTTACTTTCCTGGCCATTCGGCTATCCAGAGAGCAGGCAATTCGCCAAATCCTAGCGAATTGCCTGAACATACGGTGCCTGTTCGGTGCATGTTCGAGGGCAGTGAAAACCCCATGAAGTGCACTGCTTTGGCTATTCAGAGAACACAAACCAGCAGTGAAAGGTTCCCCTAATGCCCTGCCATTCGGTGTTTTCATGCGGCAAATTTATTCAGGAGAATCCCATAGGCTTCAATGTTAAAAATATTCCCGTTTTAATTCAATATCTAATAAACAGTTCATTCTAAAATTCTGCAGTAAAGAGTCTCTTTATTTATAGATTTTTTAGGATATTTTAAGCATTTTTCTGATATTTTTTTTAAAAGTCCGATTTTTTTAAAAAAAAATTAAGTTTACTTATTTTTTCTGTAACAGCCCTCTTTATTATCATTCCCTGGACCTCATATGCAAATTTCAGACATTTTCGCTCAGTAGTTTCTTTCCAAACAGCGTTTCATTTTCAAACATTCACACAAACTGTTTTGCTAATTTATTCACTGCCTCGTCTGCGGTCTCGTCTGCTTCGCTGCCTGTGATCGGCTCCTGCTCGGGTTTTTCGACGGGTTAATCCAGATGTTTTTGGAGGTTTTCGGTGTGCATTCAGTGGGTTTTGCGGTTCGTTTTCGTCGGGTTTGCGGTAGCTTTTCCCTACAATTCGGGGACCCTGTGGTGCTTGCTGAATACACCGCAGGGTCACCGAAATGGGATCGGCAAAAGGAACCGAATTGAAGAGAACGAAAAGTCACCAAATGTGCGGTGACTTTTCGAATCTCTTTGAATTACCCTGATAGTGTTGTGTGTTTTTTCCAAACAACTCAATTTTGGATTCATCTGTCCACAGAATATTTTGACAGTAGTGCTGTGGAACATCCAGGTGCTCTTTTGCAAACTTCAAACGTGCTGCAATATTCTTCTTGGACAGCAATGGCTTCATCCGTGGTGTCCTTCCATGTACTCCATTCTTGTTTAATGTTTTCCTTATTGTAGATGTGTCAACAAAAATGTTAGCATGTGCCAGAGATTTCTGTAAGTCTTTAGCTGACACTCTAGGATTCTTAAATACAGAAAAAATGGCGTCGCGCCCATACTCACCGGAGCGGCAGCAACTGCCAGGAGTAACAGCCCAGTCAATGTATAAAACATAACAAGGAAAGAGAGTGTCATCTGCGCTCGTTTCTACGTGTTCCATGTACAACAAAAATGAGGTTTTCGTGTGTTTCAATGGCCATTGCAACGTAAGCCCACTCGCCACTTCAAGGCACCTCTTTAGAGTGGGTACCTAACAAATGTACCAAAGGGCCGCTCTACTGAGCAGCTCCAAGCCCCTCCAGCTGCTTTTCAGCCAAGGAGAGGCAGAGATGGTGGTTTTATTTATACACGCACCAAACACTTCCCATGTGGGATCAAAAACAAAAACATGGAAAGAGGAACAGCTGCAGAACGACGGACTGGTGTTACAAGCATGATATACATAAATACAGAAAAAATGGCGTCACGCCCATACTCACCGGAGCGGCAGAAACTGCCAGGAGTAACAGCCCAGTCAATGTATAAAACATAACAAGGAAAGAGAGTGTTATCTGCGCTCATTTCTACGTGTTCCATGTACAACAAAAATGAGGTTTTTGTTTGTTTCAATGGCCATTGCAACGTAAGCCCACTCGCCACTTCAAGGCACCTCTTTAGAGTGGGTACCTAACAAATGTACCAAAGGGCCGCTCTACTGAGCAGCTCCAAGCCCCTCCAGCTGCTTTTCAGCCAAGGAGAGGCAGAGATGGTGGGTTTTATTTATACACGCACCAAACACTTCCATGTGGGATCAAAAACAAAAACATGGAAAGAGGAACAGCTGCAGAACGACGGACTGGTGTTACAAGCATGATATACATAAATACAGAAAAAATGGCGTCACGCCCATACTCACCGGAGCGGCAGCAACTGCCAGGAGTAACAGCCCAGTCAATGTATAAAACATAACAAGGAAAGAGAGTGTTATCTGCGCTCATTTCTACGTGTTCCATGTACAACAAAAATGAGGTTTTTGTGTGTTTCAATGGCCATTGCAACGTAAGCCCACTCGCCACTTCAAGGCACCCTTTTTAGAGTGGGTACCTAACAAATGTACCAAAGGGCGCTCTACTGAGCAGCTCCAAGCCCCTCCAGCTGCTTTTCAGCCAAGGAGAGGCAGAGATGGTGGTTTTATTTATACACGCACCAAACACTTCCCATGTGGGATCAAAAACAAAAACATGGAAAGAGGAACAGCTGCAGAACGACGGACTGGTGTTACAAGCATGATATACATAAATACAGAAAAAATGGCGTCACGCCCATACTCACCGGAGCGGCAGCAACTGCCAGGAGTAACAGCCCAGTCAATGTATAAAACATAACAAGGAAAGAGAGTGTTATCTGCGCTCATTTCTACGTGTTCCATGTACAACAAAAATGAGGTTTTTGTTTGTTTCAATGGCCATTGCAACGTAAGCCCACTCGCCACTTCAAGGCACCTCTTTAGAGTGGGTACCTAACAAATGTACCAAAGGGCCGCTCTACTGAGCAGCTCCAAGCCCCTCCAGCTGCTTTTCAGCCAAGGAGAGGCAGAGATGGTGGGTTTTATTTATACACGCACCAAACACTTCCCATGTGGGATCAAAAACAAAAACATGGAAAGAGGAACAGCTGCAGAACGACGGACTGGTGTTACAAGCATGATATACATAAATACAGAAAAAATGGCGTCACGCCCATACTCACCGGAGCGGCAGCAACTGCCAGGAGTAACAGCCCAGTCAATGTATAAAACATAACAAGGAAAGAGAGTGTTATCTGCGCTCATTTCTACGTGTTCCATGTACAACAAAAATGAGGTTTTTGTTTGTTTCAATGGCCATTGCAACGTAAGCCCACTCGCCACTTCAAGGCACCTCTTTAGAGTGGGTACCTAACAAATGTACCAAAGGGCCGCTCTACTGAGCAGCTCCAAGCCCCTCCAGCTGCTTTTCAGCCAAGGAGAGGCAGAGATGGTGGGTTTTATTTATACACGCACCAAACACTTCCCATGTGGGATCAAAAACAAAAACATGGAAAGAGGAACAGCTGCAGAACGACGGACTGGTGTTACAAGCATGATATACATAAATACAGAAAAAATGGCGTCGCGCCCATACTCACCGGAGCGGCAGCAACTGCCAGGAGTAACAGCCCAGTCAATGTATAAAACATAACAAGGAAAGAGAGTGTCATCTGCGCTCGTTTCTATGTGTTCCATGTACAACAGAAATGTCCCTGCAATTTGGGGACCCTGTGGTGCTTGCTGAATACACCGCAGGGTCACCGAAATGGGATTGGCAAAAGGAACCGAATTGAAGAGAACGAAAAGTCACCAAATGTGCGGTGACTTTTCGAATCTCTTTGAAATACCCTGATAGTGTTGTGTGTTTTTTCCAAACAACTCAATTTTGGTTTCATCTGTCCACAGAATATTTTGACAGTAGTGCTGTGGAACATCCAGGTGCTCTTTTGCAAACTTCAACCGTGCTGCAATATTCTTCTTGGACAGCAATGGCTTCATTCGTGGTGTCCTTCCATGTACTCCATTCTTGTTTAATGTTTTCCTTATTGTAGATGTGTCAACAAAAATGTTAGCATGTGCCAGAGATTTCTGTAAGTCTTTAGCTGACACTCTAGGATTCTTCTTTACCTCATTAAGCATTCTGCGCTGTGCTCTTGCAGTCATCTTTGCAGGACGACCACACCTAGGGAGAGTAGCAACAGTGCTGAACTTTCTCTATTTGTAGACAGTCTGTCTTACCGTGGACACATGAACATCCAGGCTTTTGGAGATACTTTTGTAACCCTTTCCAGCTTCATGCAAGTCAACAATTCTTGATCGTAGGTCTTCTGAGAGCTCTTTTCTGTGAGGCATGGTTCACATCGGCAGTGCTTCTTGAAACCAGTAAATCCAAAACTGGTGTGTGTGTTTTTAAAGGGCAGGACAGTTTTCAGCAACACATCCAATAATATCACACTGATTGGGCTTAAGGTTGGCTCACTCCTGGCTCCAATTAGCTCTTGGATAAGTCATTAGGCTAGGGGTTCACATACTTTTTACACCCTGCACTGTGAATGTTTACATGTTCTGTTCAATAAACACATGAAAACATATAATGTTTGTGTTGTATTATTTTAAGCAGACTGTGTTTTTCAAATTGTTGTGGCTTAGGTGAAGATCAGAGCACATTTTATAACCAATTCATGGAAAACTCCACGTAATTCCAAAGGGTTCACATACTTTTTCTTGCCGCTGTATATATATATATGAATTTGTGTGTGTATGTATGTGGATATCACATGTTTTTGTGTATGAATGTGCAAATGGATTCCTATGGTGCACAGACTGCTGGTGCAGTGCCACCGGAAGCCATCTTCAGACTGCCATGGTTGGCTTGGTTACCTTGTCATCGAATAGTGAAATGGGGGGAGGAGGGGGCCACATAGGCAATATTTCACAGTAAACCGCTGGAATTGATCACATACACTATTGATTGCTATGAAGTCTCCACATTTCAAAGTTCATAAGGGAAAGACTAAATAAAGCTTAATACAAAAGGTGGTACAAACGAGAAACAGGTGCTCTCCTTGGAACAGTTTAATCTGGGGCTCATGCCCAATGAGAAGGAGGAGGTAAGGTAACCACAAAGCTAATTTTATAATTTCCATAAAGAAGATGTTTTAAAATTTTCAAAAGCATGACCATGCTCTTTATGGGTATTGTACTTATTTATATTAAAAACGTTTATGATAAGGGGTGAAATCTTCTGCAAAACTAATGGGTGTCAAATGGGAGATCAATTTATACAGAATATACAGGACAGCGTTCTCCCCTTAATCCACAGACAAGTGGTTGCGAGGATAAAACGAAACAATTTACAATAAATGAGAGCGTCTTTCTTTAGTCCTCTATAGATATTATATCCTGGGTCACATAAGGATCTCAAAAAAAAGCAGAAAGACATATACTTCATATTACAACACTGTTAAACAATATTGCTGAGGTAAGACGGGTGGTGGTATCAACTAGGGATGAGCTGTTCGGGTTCTGACAGTTCGGAGTTCGACCCGAACTTTGGCAGTTTGAATGTTTGCGAATTTTGAACTTTTTGGGCGGGTTCGGTTCGGGTTCGGAAAAAAAAAGAAATTTTGAAAAAAGTATAGAAAATGCTTAAAAAAATACAAAAAAATCTAGAAATAAAGAGACTCATTACTGCAGAATATTATAAGCAACGGTTTATTAGATATTGAATTAAAAACTAATGTGTACGTGGAAAGATTATCAACTCTAAGGCTAGGGTCAGACGAACGCATTTTTATGTTGTCTGTGAAAAAGTGCGTTCGAACGAATGGACGCATTTTTTCACAGAATACGTGATAGTGGTCATACTATGCGCATTTTCGTCCGTGATTTTGTACGGATCATCAATAAAACACTTTTTGTGTCTGGACGTTATGTTGGCCGGACATTAGCAGCGTCTGACGTCTCCTAATCACGCACACACGCCGCTAGCGGACGCAGCGCACTCTGTACGTCAGTACCTGCGGTTTCACGTTCTCGAAAAAATGCGTTCATTTTCCACTTGCGTTGCGCAGCCGGACTTTTGTGCGACCGTACTTCGTATATTGGCCGTCATTGCCCGGCATCTGCTGCTAGTGCGGCCGTGATTAAGTGCGGCTGCATGCGCGTTCGCACTGCCTCAGTCTGACCCTAGCCTTAATGACCTCTGTTCACAAACGGGCATAACACCAGGTGTTTTTAGTCTGGTAATCAATTTGATACATTGTACAATATACTGAGGGTGGGGTGGTGTCTGCTTCTGATTGAGATTTGAGAATTAATTTTCCTAAAACATCCTAATATGCTGCATTTAACCGGTGTTTGAAAAAAATCTAAAGCAATGTTATTTTTCACCTCGGGATTAAACATTCACAGGGTTATTCAGAGAGCGGTGAAAAGCAGGAGAATAACTGGAGAAGTGAAAATTCTAGGTCAAAATAGCCAAACCAGAAAAATTCTCCCATTTATCTCACTTTCCAAATCGGCTATTTGGTCGCAGTGCACTCTGTACGTCCGGTTCTGCGTTCTCAAAACAATGCGTTCATTTTCCACTTACGTTGCGCAGCCGGACTTTTGTGCGACCGTACTTCATATATTGGTCGTCATTGCCTGTCATTTTCTGCTAGTGTGGCCGTGATTAAGTGCGCCTAAACGCACGTTAAAAATTCGCTAGTCTGACCCTAGCCTAAATGGGAGAATTTTTCTGGTTTGGCTATTTTGACCTAGAATTTTCCATTCTCCAGTCATTCTCCTGCTCTTCACCGCTCTCTGAATAACCCTGACAGGGTTATTCAGA
Organism: Leptobrachium leishanense; assembly: GCA_009667805.1. NCBI lineage: Eukaryota > Metazoa > Chordata > Amphibia > Anura > Megophryidae > Leptobrachium > Leptobrachium leishanense. The sequence goes on from CM019065.1 coordinate 303,691,916, forward strand.
GAAAGGGGAAACTCAGGAGAATGACTGGAGAATGAAAACTTCTAGGTCAAAATAGCCAAACCAGAAAAATTCTCCCATTTATCTCACTTTCCAAATCGGCTATTTGGTCGCAGTGCACTCTGTACGTCCGGTTCTGCGTTCTCAAAACAATGCGTTCATTTTCCACTTACGTTGCGCAGCCGGACTTTTGTGCGACCTACTTCATATATTGGTCGTCATTGCCTGTCATTTTCTGCTAGTGTGGCCGTGATTAAGTGCGCCTAAACGCACGTTAAAAATTCGCTAGTCTGACCCTAGCCTAAATGGGAGAATTTTTCTGGTTTGGCTATTTTGACTAGAATTTTCCATTCTCCAGTCATTCTCCTGCTCTTCACCGCTCTCTGAATAACCCTGACAGGGTTATTCAGAGAAAGGGGAAACTCAGGAGAATGACTGGAGAATGAAAACTTCTAGGTCAAAATAGCCAAACCAGAAAAATTCTCCCATTTATCTCACTTTCCAAATCGGCTATTTGGTCTAGATTGTTCTCTTCTCTTGCCAGTTCTCCTGGCTTTCACCTCTCTCTTATGGTTGTTCAGAGCAAGGTGAAAACCAGGAGAATGGAAGGAAAAGAGAACAATCTGGACCAAATAGCCGATTAGGAAAGTGAGATAAGGCTAGGGTCAGACTAACGCATTTTTCGCAGCGACCGTCAAAATGTGCGTCCGAACGCATTGCGGTATTTTTTGCGCGAAAACGGTCATACGATGCGCATTTTTGTGCGTGATTTTTTATGGATCCAAACCAGGAAACTTTGGGTGTCTGGACGTTATGTTGGCCGGACATGAGCAGGGTCTGACGTCTCCAAATCACGCACACACGCCGCTAGTGGACGCAGCGCACTCTGTACGTCCGTACTAGCGGTTCTGCGTTCGCGAAAAAATGCGTTCATTTTCCACTTGCGTTGCGACCGTACTTCGTATATTGGCCGTCATTGCCCGTCATTTGCTGCTAGTGCGGCCGTGATTAAGTGCGCCTAAACGCACGTTAAAAATTCGCTAGTCTGACCCTAGCCTAAATGGGAGAATTTTTCTGGTTTGGCTATTTTGACCTAGAATTTTCCATTCTCCAGTCATTCTCCTGCTCTTCACCGCTCTCTGAATAACTCTGACAGGGTTATTCAGAGAAAGGTGAAACTCAGGAGAATGACTGGAGAATGGAAAATTCTAGGTCAAAATAGCCGAACCAGAAAAATTCTCCCATTTATCTCACTTTCCAAATCGGCTTTTTGGTCCAGAAGTTTCCATTCTCCTGCTTTTCACTGCCAAAAAATCGGTAAACTTTTTCTGCGTGTCCGAAAATGTCTCCTCTTTGCATACAGACTGCCGCCCCAAGCAGTTGTTTATGGATAGATTAGAGGAAAAGCATTTACCGTCATTTGAAATGTCATTTTTTGGTTTTTACATATTTCTATACATTCTATAAATCCGCCACTTCACGGGCAGGTTATGGGGACCTCCTAGGCACGATATTTGAAGGAATTTTTCATTTTTATTTTTAACCCTTATTTCATGGAAAACTCACTGTCCCTTTAAAAAGTTTTTTAAAACTTTTTGTCCTTGTTTCCTGTCCCCCAGGGCACTACCTGGACCCCCATACACCTTTTATGGCAAATATGTAGTATATATGCCCTCTTGGAGGGCACTCCAAAAAAAAAGAATTTTCAGCCCCATTGACTTGCATGGGGGTTCGGGTTCGGTCCCGAACAAATGAGAAGTTCGGGTTCGGGCTCGAACCGAACTCGGGGATTGTTCAGCTCATTCCTAGTATCAACTAACAAATTTAGAGATCTTCCAGCCCTAATTTGAGCGTGTTACAGATGTTAATGGGCCAACCTGTCAGCCAGAGTTCTCTCGATTTCAAAGTGGATTCTCTTTAAAAGGAAAAGAGGTATACAATTTTATAGTTAGTATTGGTAAGTACGAATGGTGTATTTACCTACTCACCGTATAGATCTTAGCTGCAGGTGAAGATGAAGGTCTCCGGTGGTGAACAGTTTAGCAGATGGAGCTCACCATTCTGGTAATAGCAGAGGTAAATTTATTCCAGTGGCTTCCAAGCAATGCAGCAAAGTGGAGATCAATTTATACCTAGCTAATGTGAAGACAGATCTTTGTACCCCAACAGGGTCACATCTGCCAATGCTTCTTCCTTGCAGGACCCCCCCCCCTTCCTGTTCTACCCAGCCAGACTCCCGTTCCTTCCTCAGTCCTCAGATGAAGCTTAAGGACCGGGACACATAGAGAGCCTGCTAGCATCCCCAAGAAATAAGAAGAAACTATAGATCTGAGGTCTTTCAGGGTTATAAAGGAACTGATATTAATCAGGGACACGCACACATACATTTATACGGTCACACATGGGTCACTTACATACACTTACATACACAAATCCCCCCTAGAAACTGCTGGGGGGGCCAACCAGACCGAAACAGATAATTGGACAACCATTTACTTTTTGGAATGCGAAACATAATTAGATTAGGGACAGACAGTTTAAATTAAACATTACTTAACATTTCTAATGAGGCAGGACAATGGGAATCGGGATAACAGATTACAGTCAGAAGATTTACAACCTATTCAAATAGAAACAGATAAAACCATTCTTGAAACAGGGTAAACTGGGATGGTAATCCTTTCAACAGATAACAGATGCACAGGGACCAGACAATAGACAGATAGACAATATCATTCTTGCATACTCACAGATTATACCAACATTCTGCACACAGGAGGGCAATGAGCTAATATTGATTATGAGTCCTGCACCCTACAAATATGCCTCCATGCCCGTTCATCCCAAATCCAAAATGACTTACGTCACATTTCTAAACTGTTATTTGTTAGTAGGTATTAGGTAATTCACAGTCTTGTCTGCACCTGCTTAATGCCCCAAAGAAGTAAAGGAACATATCTTAATTTCTGTAAGGAATGAGCTGGATGTCCACTGACTTTGCATGTCATCAGAGACAATATTCTCTTTACCTGAAGCGTCATATATTTAAACCAATGGTGCAAAGTATTGCAGCTTTGTGGATTGTTTTGGGGGGTTGAAAAAAGCTTAAATAATCAAAATGCAATTTATCAACTTTTCCCAAATGGTTGAGTCTTGAGAATCCCTTTTGCCCTTTTTTGTCAGTGTTATGATTATAACTGAATGATAATTGCTTTTGTTCATACTTTATTTTATTGGATGAATCATAATAATTTATGAAATCGATAAATTTGCCTTTGGCTTTGATTACCATGAAAGAATATTTTTCTTATATCTTCTGGGAAATATGGATGGATTTTCTCTGCTTTGGCCAACAAGGCTAAGAACTAATTACAATGAACCAACTGTAGTTATTTAAAAATGCCCATAGCAATTACAATTATTTCAAAAAGAGTAGCAATTATCTTGAACTGCGCAACATCCAAATGTCACAGAGGAACTGTGCTGAAAATCTTTTGTTATTACAGAACTGAATAGGTTATTCTCATATACGGTACAAGAATTTGGCATAAGATTGATATGCTCAAAAACATTTCTAAAAGCAAGCATAATTCATTTAACCCTATGTATACACAATTTTGCATTGTTAATAAAATGAAAGATTAAAATTAGGGTATAAAACCAAATTTCCATACCTTTGAAATATCATATTAGTTATCTCCCTGGGAGAGATGATGTTGTCAGTGACATCTCATTCCTGTTATCCCAACCTGTATTAATGATAGACATGTGCATTCGTTTTAGTACTAAAACGATTTAGTCCGAATTTTGGGATAATTTAGTTTTCGGATGACTCAAGAGAAACGAAACTGCTCAGTACAAAAAACGAAAGAAACTAAAACAAAATGCACTACATTTTAGTTTCAGTCCTTTTTGTGATATTACATTGAGTGAAGGAGACCAGCAATGAAGATCGCAACATCGCAACATCCGAAGTTCTGCACCCTCCACATGCCAATGCAGTAGGATGTATTATACAGAGAGTGGCATTAATTAATGCAGGAGTATGTTCTATACATTATACAGAGAGGGGTATTAATGCAGGAGGATGTTATATACATTATACAGCGAAAGGTATAAATTGAGGAGAATGTTCTATACAGAGAGGGACATTAATGCAGGAGGATGTTATCTACATTATACAAAGAGGGGTATTAATTAATGCAGGAGGATGTTCTAAACATTATACAGAGATGAACCTTTTTTTTTTTTTAGCCCTTTAAATCCAGTGGCTGTGAGCGCTGAGATCGGCTGCTTGTTACATTATCTCTCAGTACAATGTATCAGGCTCAGTTGTTACAGTAACTGACTGTAACAGCGCTCAGAGTTTCAGTAAAACAAGGAAATAATATTGTTCTAACCTCTTATATATAAAAATATTATTTACTAGTTTACAGAAACTCTGAGCGCTGTGATGAGCAGCAGTCAGTTACTGTAACAGCTTTGCCTGACACGGGGCAGTATTACAATGTTGGTGTTAACTTAACCAGAGCTGTTGTAAACTGAAAACCTCCATAGGCTATAATGGCTCTGGGAAGGTTACAACAGCTCTGGTTAAGTTAGCGCCAACTATGTAATATGGCCCACATTGTGTAACAAGCAGCGATCTCAGCCCTCTGAGGAGCCACCACTACAATAGTAATTGTATCCACTGGTTTTCGGATGAACGAAATTAGTTTTCATACTAAAGAACTGAAAACGAATTTCTTTAGCAACTAAATAAATTGCATTTTAGGACTAATCCATTAGTTCAAAACGAAATTTTGTGCTGTGCACATGTCTAATTAATGAAAAGATGCCACAAGAAACAGACCCACCTTCACTGTGACATAAAGTTCAACAAACTTTATTGCTGTGTTAAAACAGCTAGAGTAATGGCAGAATACATGGAGAGAGCTGAGATCACCTTTACGGGCATATAATTTTGGCCGTTATAATTGCTGAAAATTTCTGTAAGGTACAAGCGCAATCTGTTACAATAATTTCATATGTACACATTATGCTACATACAGGTTTTACTTCATGGTTGAGTTGTAGTTTTTGGTAATAATGTTGTTATGATCATTCACTACCCATAAACAGACAATATGTCCATTTTTATTATCTATCTTTATCTCATTTACAGATCTTGACACAAAGGCTATTTATACTTGTATAATAATAATGCAGACCACATTTGAAAATGCGCACAGATTTGAGACAACATCTAGAATTTAGAACCTTACATCCTAGCAATGTTTCTCTAGAGGGGTTATTGAGAGAGCTCCGAAACTCTCGTTCCCTGCACTTCGGGGAATCAAATTCCCTGACCCTGCGGTGAATTCTGAATTCTGCATCCTGCATTCACCATAGGGTTCCTGAAGTGCAGGGAAAATCTGCCACAAAACCGTTGAAATTAACGTATTCGATCCAATAAACTCTCGAAAACCCACCAAACGCGTCCAAAAAAAATCTGGGGATCTGCTGAGCACAGTGCCGACTAGCCACCGACCAGCCTCCGGAAGAAGCCAACAAGCCAACGAATGGGGTAAAAAAAATAAACAAACATTGAAACTTTCAAATTTTTAAACGCTGTTTGCAAAATAACTACTAAACAAAAATGTCTGGAATTAACATATAAGGTCCTATGAACAATAATAAAAAGGTCTGTTACAAAATAAGTTGTTGCTATTTAAAAAGAAATTGGAAAAACAAATTGCCAAAGAAATCCTGAAAAATGCCAAACAAATCTTAAAAAACAATTAAATAATGAGTCTTTTTGCAGTAAATTAAAAGAATAATAAACGGTTTATTAGATATTGAATAAAAAGGGAATATTTTTAACATTGAAGCCTATGGGATACACCTCAATAAGCCTGCCGAATGAAACCACCGAACAGCAGGGCATTTCACTGCTGTTTGGTGTTCTCTGATTAGATTAATCATTGCTTCTCTATTGGGACTTCACTCGTTTTTAAGTATGTCCTGGGTGGCAAGTATGTACCGTTAGGTGTTTTGCCCAAGGACAGTTACTGGAGACGTGATCTTGCCGGGATTTGAACGTGTGTCTCCATGGTTATATACAGTGGCAAGAAAAAGTATGTGAACCCTTTGGGATTACGTGGAGTTTTGCATGAATTGGTCAAAAAATGTGCTCTGATCTTCATCTAAGTCACAACAATTTGAAAAACACAGTCTGCTTAAAATAATACAACGCAAACATTATATGTTTTCATGTTTTTATTGAACAGAACATGTAAACATTCACAGTGCAGGGTGGAAAAAGTATGTGAACCTTTGGACTTAATAACTGGTTGTCCCTCCTTAGGCAGCAATAACCTCAACCAAACGTTTCCTGTAGTTACAGATCAGACCTGCACAACGATCTGGAGTAATTTTGGACCACTCCTCTTCACAAAACTGTTTCAGTGTAGCAATATTCTTGGGATGTCTGGTGTGAATCGCTCTCTTAAGGTCATGCCACAGCATTTCAATCGGGTTGAGGTCAGGACTCTGACTGGGCCACTCCAGAAGGCGTATTTTGTTTTGTTGAAGCCATTCTTTTGTTGAATTACTTGTATGCTTTGGGTCATTGTACTGTTGCATCACCTATCCTCTGCGGAGCTTCAGTTGGCGGACAGATGGTCTTACGTTTTCCTGCAAAATGTCTTGATAAACTCTGGAATTCATTTTTCCATCAATGACAACAATCCGTCCAGGCCCTGAGGCAGCAAACCAGCCCCAAACCATGATGCTCCCTCCTCCCTGTTTTACAGTGGGGATGAGGTTTTGATGTTGGTGTGCTGTGCCTTTTTTTCTCCACACATAGTGTTGTGTGTTTTCTCCAAACAACTCAATTTTGGTTTCATCTATCCACAGAATATTTTGCCAGTAGTGCTGTGGAACATCCAGGTGCTCTTTTGCAAACTTCAAACGTGCTGCAATATTCTTTTTGGACAGCAATGGCTTCCTCCGTGGTGTCCTCCCATGTACTCCATTCTTGTTTAATGTTTTCCTTATTGTAGATGTGTCAACAAAAATTTTAGCATGTGCCAGAGATTTCTGTAAGTCTTTAGCTGACACTCTAGGATTCTTCTTTACCTCATTAAGCATTCTGCGCTGTGCTCTTGCAGTCATCTTTGCAGGACGACCACGTCTAGGGAGAGTAGCAACAGTGCTGAATTTTCTCCATTTGTAGACAGTCTGTTTTACCGTGGACACATGAACATCCAGGCTTTTGGAGATACTTTTGTAACCCTTTCCAGCTTCATGCAAGTCAACAATTCTTGATCGTAGGTCTTCTGAGAGCTCTTTTCTGCGAGGCATGGTTCACATCAGGCAGTGCTTCTTGAAACCAGTAAACCCAAAACTGGTGTTTGTTTTTAAAGGGCAGGACAGCTTTCAGCAACACATCCAATAATATCACACTGATTGGACTCAAGGTTGGCTCACTCCTGGCTCCAATTAGCTCTTGGAGAAGTCATTAGGCTAGGGGTTCACAACCTTTTTCCACCCTGCACTGTGAATGTTTACATGTTATGTTCAATAAACACATGAAAACATATAATGTTTGTGTTGTATTATTTTAAGCAGACTGTGTTTTTCAAATTGTTGTGACTTAGAGGAAGATCAGAGCACATTTTATGACCAATTCATGCAAAACTCCACATAATCCCAAAGGGTTCACATACTTTTTCTTGCCACTGTACATAAAAAAAACACTTGAGTTGCAACATTCTGCATACATTCTTGCTTTACTACGGGTTGAGCATATCTTCTCTGAAAGGCTTTTGAGCCCAAGCAATCTGGATTTGATATTCTTCCAAATTTCAGAATCCAGGAGAATCTGATATGTGAGAGGAAGGGGATCGCTACCGTGGAGCCATTTTATGACCAATTCATGCAAAACTCCACGTAATCCCAAAGGGTTCACATACTTTTTCTTGCCACTATAGTTATGTAGTTACATAGGCTGAAAAAGACATGTGCACATTGAGTTCAGCCTTTCACAAATCACCTACTGCTGTTGATCCAAATGAAGGCAAAAATCCCAGTCTGAAGCGCTTTTTGACTCCAGCATGGCATCAGATTTCTCCCTGGATCAAGCAGCTTTAACCACATATTAAATATTATAACCCTTAATATTGTGTTTTTGCAGGAAGTCATCTAGTCACTGTTTAAAAGTCTGTACAGTCTCTGACCCAACCACCTCAACAGGCAGAGAATTCCACAGCTTTATTGTTCTCACCGCAAAATAACCCTTCCTATGCTTTAGGCTGAATTTCCTTTCATCCATTCTAAATGGATGACCTTGTGTCCTGTGTATAGTCCTGTTAATGAATAGGTTTCCAGACAATGGTTTATAATGGCCCCGTATATATTTATATAAGGTTATCAGATCCCCTCTAAGGCGCCGTTTCTCTAAACAGGTTTAAGCTTGTTAGCCTTTCCCCATAACTTAAACCTTCCATTCCCTTATTAAATTAGTCTCCCGTCTCTGCACTTTTTCTAGCACCATAATATCCTTAAAAATATATTTTTAAGGATATTATGTATATAAATATGTACTTGCCATATATAAGAGAACAGATTGTGTACAGATTTATGTACATAAATATGTACTATCCACATATATTTAAGAAAACAGATTAAGCCTGTGTGCATCATTCGACGTCAAAGGAATGAATGTGAATAAAAGCATTTCAATCAGAAAACTGCAAAATGGTATGTATACATAGTGTTAGATGTATATTTTTCTTGAACAAACACACGGTAGCTGCAGAATGTCTAATAACTTGGCTGTTTTCTGATCTATCAACATTATGTTCATTTAAATAGTGCTCACCGAGAGTCTTGAAGTGTTCGGTGTAGTAAATCTAGCTGACAGCCTCTTATTTACTTTCCGTGCTGTGTTTATGTGTCCTGCATACAGATGCTCAGTCAAATTAGTTTCTGGTCTATCCAGCTATAGGAAAATAATTGGGCAAAAGATGCGGAATTTAAGAATTTCAAAGTCCCAGCCACAAAGTTATAATGGAATGGATAACATTATTTTCCTGTCAGAAATAACCTTTCCAAGTGCTAATGACACAAGGTTTATTTATGCATGAAAAAGCTTTATTTGAAAGCAAATTATTCTTTAGACTTTCAACAGTTTTTACCAAATCATAACTCATATTTTGAATTAAAATAGAATTGCTTTGAAAAGAGCATTCAATGTTCTTTTAGCTGGCATGCTACACAACAGTCCTTTATAATACATTTCTCTATGTACTCAAGGCTTCTACAGCGATTCTCTCCACCACTCAGCTGTTTAGTAAACTGTTGTTGCTGGAAATAGGAGCCAAATGTAACTCATCCATTATTTACCATATTAGCATTGAAGCAGTCATTCAATGACCTTATGTATTAACATTATAATGTAGGTCCATGAAAGCCGACAAGCCGACGAACAGGGTAAAAAGGAAAAAAGTTTGAAAATGACAAAATGTAATGCTTATATTTACATATAAGGTAATTATGAATAATAATAAGAAGGTCTGTTACAGAAGACAAAAGAAAAAAACTCTTAAAAAAAAAACTGAATAAAAATTTTGATGAAAAAATCTCGAAAAATGCCTGAAAGATCCTAAAAAAATCTATAAATAAAGAGACTTTTTACTGCAGAATAAAATAATAAACGGTTTATTAGATGTTTGATTAAAACTGGAATATTTTTAACATTGAAACCTATGGGATTTGCCTGAATAAACCTGCTGAATGAAAACACCAAACAGCAGGGAACTTCGGCAACTTTTCACTGCTGTTCAGTGTTCTCCGAATAGATGAACCATTGGTTCTCTATGGGGGATTTCACTGCCCTCGAACAGCACTATACGTGCAGGCAATTTGTCAAAATTAGGCGTACTGCCTGCTCTCTGAGTAGCCGAATGGGCCCAAAATGTCACCGTATGCTGAATTTCAGTGTCCGGTTACATCTCGGGGCCAGATCAACTCTCTCTGAATAACCTCTTAAGCCTTTGTATGACTTCTTAATTCCCAAGCCAATCTATAAATGAAAAGAATGGTATTAAACATAAAACTTTAGAAAGTTATAGTAGAAAATAAATCTCCAAAATGCAGCTGATCACTGATACAGTGATCAGATGCTAAAAAAAAATACTTCATTACCTATGTGGGGCAATTACATTTGGTGGCACATGGAGGAATTTAGGGTCACATAGAGCATTTGGGCAGGGAGAGAAAAACAATGACACAATAAGGGCTCTATTAAATTCTCCGTGCAAATTCGCACGTGCAGCGCAATTTTTTATCGTTGCGTGCAGAAATCGGTGGGCAGACTGTTTTTTCACGTAATTGAGCCAATCAGAATTAAGAACCACAATTGTCTCCCGTTCAGTTTTAGCGCCAGTCAAAATAAATCTGTGTATATATGCTGCAGCAATAATAAAAACACTCACAACTTCTCTATTTTATTGTTTGGGTGTGTGTAGAATGTGTAACTATACTGTGCTGTATTTTTTTTCTCGTGCTGGTGTATTTCGTTTCGGCCAGAACGTTCAGATTTGCAGTTACCACCAGCTTTTAAAAGACATTAAAATTATGCGCGCAAACGTCGTTTGTAAAAAGCTGCGCATCGATTGTAATACCATCCGCGTACCAGCGCACAAATGCATTTGCGCTCACAATGTTAAGTATGGGATGCACGCACGAACTTGCGTTCACTCAGGGTTCGCGTAGGGTCACTCGCGTTAGACGTTAACGCACATCGAATGTGCGAACGTTGTAATACGACGTGCAGCGCGAAGGGTTTTGCCCTTCGCGCTAATGCATTTGTGCGTACGCGCACATTTTTGCGCGAACAGTGTATTAGAGCCCTAAGCGTTTACTAATGCTCATCTTGTCCCTCTGACTTTAAAATGCTGTGATCATATTGTCACAACGTTCTTGGGGTCGGCATACACCTTTTTTGGGATCTTGTTGTGCTGCAGCTGCTGGAACATGTTTCGGGGTCAGGACGTACTGGTATGTTGTAGGTCCTTAACGCAAAATAGCTCATGATGTACCAGTACAGATGGTGTCAGGAAGGGGCAAATGGGTATTCTTGATTCTACCGTCTGTAGAAAACATAGGTCTATGAATCAGTTTCCAGACTGTAGGAATACATACATGAATCTATATATTCATAAAAAGCTGTGATTTGGTAAAGAAACAAGAGAATAAATGAATTTAAATAGGAGAAATCTTTAAAAACTTGCATTATAAACTTAAGCAAAATCTTAGAAACAGAGAATATCCATAAATTTTTTTTTAGTAATAATATTTTTTATTGATCAGAAAAAAAAAGACAAGTAATCAAGCCAATGACAGTATACAATCATAGGCAGGATATATCCCACAGTCTGTCAATAGTACGAGCAGTGTATCATAATTCATAAGCAAGTCTAGTGAGGAACATTACACTTGGGAATGACTTAGTAGCGGATGATAGAAAAAATTAGGTTGGCCCAGATATCCAGAGCAATCAACTTTAACCATATAATAAAGTAGAGGGCAATCACCCCAGTACAATTGAGTCTCGATACACATTGCTCCCTGGTAGTAACGTCAGTAGACAAGCATAAAATGAATAATACAAAAGGAAGAACGAGACACAACAAAAGTAGAGAGTATCTAGAGAAAATAGAGACAGAAACAGGGAAAAAGAAGCAAGGGGAGATAGAGGAAGAAAAGTGGAGGGGGAAGGGGGTAGGGTGATAAAGGAAACATGGCATTACACGGCATCCCGGACCGAAGGCGGCCCCAGAGCGCCGAGCAGGCCGACCACAGTCCGGCCATCCAGAATTTGATCTGTTCGGGATCACGTCGGCAGAAAGATAACCTACTCAGGTCAGGAGTAGGTGGGGTGGGGACACGCAGGTCATTGGAGACGTAATCGTCCCAGTAGAACCACAAATACGTGAACTCTGCAATTTGATCCCTGTCCAATGCCACCAAGCAGTCTACGGCCCGTAGGGTCTCAATTTTGTCAATCCAGGTTTTCCTGGACGGTATTGTCCATGATCCCCAGTATAGCGGGATTACGAGTTAAGCTGCCATTACAAGTATCATCGCCACCGATTTGCACGTAGCCGAGATCAAAGCCTGGAATTGCAATAGAAGGTATGTGGCTGGGGTAAAATGAACGGTCAGGCCAGATATTTGAACAACAGCATCATGCACCATTTCCAGAAGGGAACGAGTAGACTACATTACCACCAAATATGGAGGTACGTACCCATTGTCAATGAGCACCGCCAGCAAACAGGGTCTCTCTGAGGTAACATACGGTGTATCCGATCCGGGGTCCAGTACCAGAAAGAAAGGATCTTATAAGCATTCTCTGCACTTCGCAGTGCAGGTGAACTTCTGTGTGTCAAAGTGTAAGTCATGTTCCATGCTTCTTCTGTGTCTGGGAGGTCCAAAAGTGTCTGCCATCTACCCTGAAAATTGGGTGGGTCATTGGAAGAGGTCATTAACATATGGTAGAGAGTCGATATGCCCTTGGACAATGGAAGTCCCAATCTAATGTTTATACATGTTAAATAACAGAAATGTCTGAGATAGGCTGTAATAAAATTTTATATGGTGTGTTTTAATTTTAATTTCTGTACTCCTGGCAGTAAATAACATTTAGTAATGCTCACTGATTAACCTGATAATATGGATTTCATATTTGTTTATAGTACAGTAGGAGATTCTCCTTAAATAAAGTATTCAAGGAATGATCCTAGTATACATTATAAATGAATTATACATCATTCAGTAGATATTATATGGAAAGTGGTAAATGTAATAAATATTATTAAGAACTGGCGATAAGCACTGACTTTGATTTATACAGTCTTTGTTTAATCAGATGCTGCTTGTATAAACCTCGGAAAGTTTTGGAAATCAAAATGTCCGTTCTGCTTATAAAGAATGACACAATAAAAGTATTTTATTGTGTGAACATAAAACTGTCTTGGTTGGCTGCTTATCGTGCCCAGTGGTTGATTATTTTGGCTATTCCTCAAATTAGAAATAGTGGTTTATCAATGACATTTCCTTGAATAATGCTTACAACCACCAGAAAAAAAACACTGCTTGCAGTCTAAGAAAATGATATCTGTGCAATGAAAAGTGATTAATTTATACTAATGTGCTAGTTTCACGATTTTTTTACTGAGGTGTGAATCTATCTTTAAATAGTAATGCTTTATTCCAAAGAAATCTATTTTGTAAATAATGAGAATACATTGTCATGTAAAACAAAGTGGGGTTATACTGACCAGGTTTTTATGGTTAAAAGGTTGGGAATCACCGCTCCAATCATAACAACTCCTATTCCAGCTGATACACAGACTTCCCTTGCGACTCCCTACTGTAAATTAATTCTTCCTATACTTTGTATAGTAAGCTCTAATTTGCAGGCAGCCAGAGAATAATAAGTAAACCCTAGTAGGTTATTCAGAGAAAGGTGACACTCGGGAGAACTTTTTGGAGAAGTGAAAATTCGAGGTCAAAATAGCCAATTTGGAAAGTGAGATATATGGGAGAATTTTTCTGGTTTGGCTATATTGACCTAGAATGTTCACTTCTCCAAACGTTCTCCAGAGTTTCACCTTTCACTGATTAACCCTGTAGCTCACTGGTTATGCTAATCTCAAGTTTTATTTAAAAAAAGAAACAGCTCTCAGAAGCTGGTGGTAAATGACTGGGCATTTGCAAAACCATTTAACGGAATGAAAAAAGTAACAACACCAAAGATATCTATAATCAGCTCACAATCTCATAGTGTAAAGTAGAGTACTATTCACTACCTGCTCTCACCACTTGCAGTAGATGCAATCTCTAGGAGTGCTGTCTTTGGTGTCCATGGAGCCCTATGTACTCAAGGAGACTGTAACAGTGGCAGCATGCTGCACCACTGCCAGTGACTCTTAACAGCCTAGGTCTGGGATAGTATCGATCAATATATTAATACAGCGTTTCAGTCGTAAGGGTGCTGGTCATAAGGAGTCGCTAAGGAAGTTTGACAGCCTGCTCTTGGACATTCCATATCCACTCTGCAGATTTCTCGTAGTGGCACGAGGCCGTGTGACATTCTCTAAAGTGTGCTATAGCTTTGCAATGGGGTTGACTTTGCGGTCAAGACAAGTGCGAGAGATTTCGGTGAGTTTTAGGACTCCTTTTTTTGGGACTTGACCCCTGATAAAAAAAAAGATTGATCATTTAACCCCTTCACTACCAACAGGGTTATTCAAAGAGATTCGAAAAGTCACCGCACGTTCGGTGACTTTTCGTTCTCTTCAATTTGGTTTCTTTTGCCGATCCCATTTCGGTGACCCTGCGGTGTATTCAACAAACACCACAGGGTCCCCGAATTGCAGGGAAAAGCTGCCGCAAACCTGACGAAAACTAACCGCAAAACCCAGCGAATGCACGCCGAAAACCTGCAAAAACATCTGGATTAACCTGCCGAAAACCACAGAAAAACCCGAACAGGAGCCGATCGCAGCCTTCGACACAGCAGAAGAGGCAGTGAATAAATTAGGAAAACAGTTTGTATGAATGTGTGAAAGTGAAACGCTGTTTGCAAAGAAACTACTTAGCGAAAATGTCTGAAATTTACGTATGAGGTCCAGGGAATGATAATAAAAAGGGCTGTTACAGAAAAAATTTGTAAACTTAAAAAAAAAAAATCAGACTTTTTAAAAAAAAAAAAAAAAAATGCTTAAAATATCCAAAAAAAATCTATAAATAAAGAGACTCTTTACTGCAGAATTTTATAATGAACGGTTTATTAGACATTGAATTAAAACGGGAATATTTTTAACATTGAAGCCTATGGGATTCTCCTGAATAAATTTGCCGAATTAAACCATCGAATGGCAGGGCATTTCGGGAACCTTTCAATGCTGGTTTGTGTTCTCTGAATAGCCGAAGCAGTGCTTTTTCATGGGGTTTTCAGTGCCCTCGAACAGGCACCGAACAGGCACCGAACAGGCACCGTATGTTCAGGCAATTCGCCAGGATTTGGCAAATTGCCTGCTCTCTGGATAGCCGAATGGCCAAGAAAGGTAACCGAACGCTGATTTTCAAGCAATTCGGATGTCTTTGAATAACCTTGCCTGTGTTTTTTTGCTGGAAAAATGCTATCATAACATTTATTGAAACATGGGATGTGAAGTTAACAATTAAATATAGGGTAAAATAGAAGTTTTGCACAGAAATTGTTATTCTGAAATAGTTAAAAAAAATGTACACAGTGTTAGTTTGCTCATTTTTAATTTTTCATGAATTTGTTTATCCTTTACAGAATTATTATGGAAATGTAAGATTCTGAGCTCTAGATGGTCTCCCTTATCTTACACAATTTCAAATTGGGTCTGCATTATTATCATACAGGCAGAAAAGACCATTGTGTTAGATACAGTAACTGTGATTACGGTAAAGAATAGAAATGGTCAGATCTCCTATTTATGGGGATTTGCAGTGATCACAATGAGATTATTAGCAATGCTGCTTCCACAAAATACCAGTAGAATATAAAAATAATATCTGTATGTGACATAATGCCTGTGTATGGAAATTGCAGGATTTCTTACGCCCAGCTTCCATCCTCTGGAACGCTCTCCCTCGTACGGTCAGACTTTCCCCTAGTTTCCCTTCCTTCAAACGCTCCCTTAAGACAATCCTATTTAGGGAAGCCTACCACCCGACTCACTGATAAGCCTCACTGCCCCAACCAGTCCATCACACTCACCTTGCAGTCCTCTCCTCCTATTTCCACCTCCAACCCATCTAGATTGTGAGTTCCCACGGGAATAGGCCCTCGTTTCCTCCTGTACTGGTTTACCAAATGTTGTTCAGTCTCAGTGTATTGTAACCCTGTCTATATTGTGCCCATTGTTCAGCGCTACGGAATATTCTGGCGTTATATAAATAAATACATACAATAAATAATATAATATAATAATAATACAGTAACACCTTGTATCTGTACAGGGATTTCACTCATTATAACTCCCTGAATCTTATCCCTTTACAGCAGTGAGTGACCCCAGAGCTCTCACTGTATTCTGCCCTCTCCCTGGCAGCTGTAATGCAGCAGCAGTAACCTATTTGTACTTTTTGTTACAGTGAGGTTTAGGGCTGCTATTTGCAGATTGTTTTATGTCTCTCCATGGTGCTTGGAGAGACATAAAACAAAATAATTCATTTCTCTACAGAGGGCACTGTAATCCTTCTTTAAAAAGGTGTGAAAATGATCATTTGATATGCTAATGAGTGCTTTTCAATGCATTACAATGCAAAATCGAGATAACTCGATTTTGGGTGTCAAGGGGCTAAGAACAATGTCAGTAACCTAATTTAATAATCCTATTTATATTAGTATTTTGGAAGCAAGAGAAATGTGTGTCCTCCAACTTTAACACTATCCTATAATTCTTTGCAATTATTTTATGTTTACTCAAGCGCACGTGTATACAGTCTCATTCCTGTTAAGGTTTGTACTTAAACTTGCTTCTGACTTTTGAATCCTTTGTTCGTCAAGTTCTTTTATAGATTTTTTTTGTATAAGACAAGTTTGTGTCGAGCTCCTTTTTTTTCTAATAACCAGGACATGTCACTTAAACAAAAATGGAAGAGAAATAATTGAAAGCATTCAATTTTACAGTATTTTCTTTCTTTTTTTTATACTTCGTGATTAAAATAAAGATGCTGAAACACAGATAAACAATAGCAGATAAGAACACAGGCTTAGACCTGGGGGTGCGCATTGATTTGAAAAGGGAGGAATAAATGACTTTGACTGTGCTTTTCACAACACAAAAGAACGTTTCATCTCCCACATGTTTAGATGGAAGAATCAATAAAAACTGTTATTCTAATACGCAGTAAATGTCTTCCTCTGCTTTTATTTTCTTCTGTCAAAACTTTCAGGGCTTTAACCTTAGGTTTTCACATTTTTTTTTTCAATTGACTTCTCAATACACTTAAAGACAACAGCTAGCTGAAGTACAAATAAATAACTAAAATTCAGTTTTATGATTTTAAGACCATATTCTGTAGCTTTACTTTATTTAGTTAACCACTCAATTATTCTTCCTTTTGTCTGCATAGAAATCTATAAATGAGAACAGTTTGTGGTTGGTTTGCGATACATATCTGCAATTCTTATGAAATAAAAGTGGGGTGCGAAATGTGTGACATTTTTGCAATGAACCCCACTTTTGTATCATAACTTTTCTCTTTGAACCGATGAGTAGGAGCCATCCTGATGAGAGGACTATTATTGTTATTATTATTTTTAAAGGGCCACTACCACCAAAAAATTAAATGTCTTTAATTTGTGTATTTTATTTTGCTGATGTCTTAGGCTGGGGTCAGACCAGCGCACTTTTAACGTGCGTTCTGGCGCACATAATTACAGCCGCACTAGCAGCAGATGACACCTAATTCAGGCACCCCCCCCGCATGTGCGGAGGAGGCGCCTGAAAGGGAGGGGGGGAGGTCCTTCGGACCTCTCTCCCTCCCGATCGGCGGCGTTGCGGGGGTTAACCCAGGCACCATTTGGAAGGGCACAGCCTGCCCTTCCAAATGGTACCTGGCATTAACCCCTGGGGAGCTGGATCTCTATCGGCGCTGAAAAGCGCCGGTTCGTGATCCTTTCCCGGAGCTGGCCGACATCCAAGATGTCGGCCAAGCCTCCGGGAACTCCCCCTGAGGACTGGCGTCATCGTGCATAGCACGATGACGTCAGTCCTGGAGTTAACCCCTAACTGCCACCAATGGTGGAGATAGGGAGTTCCAATGAACTCCCTATCTCCCAATCCGTGGCAGCTAGGGGTTAAAGTTTGGTATGGTTGGATCGGCCAGAGCATGGCCGTTCCAACAATATCAAACACTACTGTGAAAAAAGTTTTTTAAAAAAAAATAAAAATTAAAAATAAAAATAAAAATATATTTAAAAAAAAAATTATAAAAAAAATAAACATTTTTTTTTCTTTTTTTTGGTTCGTTACTGCAGCAATATTGTTCCCATTTCAATTATAATGTGAACAATGATGCTGCACTAACGATTTTTGTATGCGGTGCATTTGTTAAAAATCGTGTAATTTTCCCCAAAAAAAAATGTAACGAGACCCCATCTCTAATTTTTTTAACAAGCGCACCCCATACAAAATATAACCGCAATTGCTCGCATGTTAAAATGTGAAAAAAAAACACTTTACACATTGTAAATTATTGAAAATACATATTTTATTGCATTTTTTGTTATAATATACAGACAGGACATGACGTATACATATAATAATGACATATTATGAATCTACCGAGTCTGACGGAAAGAACGATATATAATATGTCCGGGTCATATACTAAAATAAGCCTTCAAAACACGTTTAAACATGATGAGCAAAACCGGTAAAAATGACCTCAGCACAGAGGTGTGAAAAGCCTCAGCAGCGAAAGGGTTAACTGTTAAATATAGGACAAAGCACAGTCACAAAGTAAAACTCACCATTAGATACTGGTAAATGTTGCATCATGGGAAAAATGCATAAAATTGAAACATGAAATAAAAAAACGAATTTTATTTTTCCTTTTTAAGTGCAATTACTTCAGAAAAAGAAAAAAAACAGCAGCATGTGTTTTATAAGGTGGTTTTGTTTTTGATGCACGAGTTATCTAATTAAGGCTTATGTAGGTGGTAGTGTTCCTTTAATATATACGAACTGTATCTGACCTTAATTGCCCAGCTATTATGTACACATTTGCAATTTGTCTGGATTTTCAGCAACTCATTATTTTTGAAGTATTCTGAAATATGAATCACCATAATAAGAAAACATAACAGAAATGAATCGATTTCTTTTGGATCAATTTGTTTAACCCCCTTCACTCTTGTAATTGAGATAATTCAGGTCTTCAAAAGGTAGTATCAGGTGACAAAAACTAGTCCATATTAGAAACTTGAGTTTTTGTGACATTTTGGAAGATACAGGGTAATTCAAAGAGAATTGAAAAGTCACTGCACGTTCGGTGACTTTTCGTTCTCTTCAATTTGGTTCGTTTTGCCGATCCCATTTCGGTGACCCTGCGGTGTATTCAGCAAGCACCACAGGGTCCCTGAATTGCAGGGAAAGGCCGCTGCAAACTTACAGGGTTATCCAAAGAGATTCGAAAAGTCACCGCACGTTCGGTGACTTTTCGTTCTCTTCAATTCGGTTCCTTTTGCCGATTGCATTTCGGTGACCCTGCGGTGTATTCAGCAAGCAGCACAGGGTCCCCGAATTGCAGGGAAAAGCTTCCGCAAACCTGCCGAAAACTCACCGAATGCACGCTGAAAACAAGCAAAAACATTTGGATTAACCTTCGAAAAACCCGAACATGAGCCGAACAGGAGCCGAAAAGGAGCCGAATCACACAGAGCCGAAGCAGCTGTGACGTAGAGGAGGCAGTGAATAAATTAGCAAAACCATTTGTATGAATCTGGGAAAAAGAAACGCTGTTTGCAAAGAAACTACTGAGCGAAAATGTCTGAAATTTTCACAGGAGGTCCAGGGAATGATAATAAAGAGGGCTGTTACAGAAAAAATAAGCAAACTGAAAAGAAAATCAAAAAAAAAATCGGACTTTTAATTTTTTTTTAAAAAATTCAGAAAAATGCTTAAAGTATTCTAAAAAATCTATAAATAAAGAGACTTTTTGCTGCAGAATTTTATAATGAACGGTTTATTAGATATTGAATTAAAATGGGAATATTTTTAACATTGAAGCCTATGGGATTCTCCTGAATAAATTTGCCGAATTAAACCACCGAATGGCAGGGCATTAGGGGAACCTTTCACTGCTGGTTTGTGTTCTCTGAATAGCCGAAGCAGTGCTTTTTCATGGGGATTTCACTGCCCTCGAACAGGCACCGAACAGGCACCGTATGTTCAGGCAATTCGCCAGGATTTGGCGAATTGCCAGCTCTCTGGATAGCCGAATGGCCAAGAAAGGTAACCGAACGCTGATTTTCAGCGTTCGGTTACCTTTCTCAAGCAATTCGGATCTCTTTGAATAACCCTGCAAATGAAAACTAACCAAAAAACCCGGCGAATGTACGCCGAAAACCCGCAAAAACATCTGGATTAACCCGTCGAAAATGCCGAAAAAACCCAAGCAGGAGCCGATCACACGCAGTGAAGCCGCCGGAAAAACCCGACACCGCAGACGAGTGAAGTGAATAAATTAGAAAAACAGTTTGCTTGAATGTTTGAAAAGTGAAACGCTGTTTGCAAAGAAACTACTGAGCGAAAAGGTTTGAAATTTACGTATGAGGTCCAGGGAATGATAATAAAAAGGGCTGTAACAGAAAAAATTTGTAAACTTTAAAAAAAAAAAAAAATGCTTAAAATATCCTAAAAAAATCGATAAATAAAGAGACTCTTTACTGCAGAATTTTATAATGAACGGTTTATTAGATATTTAATTAAAACGGGAATATTTTTAACATTGAAGCCTATGGGATTCGCTTGAATAAATATGCCGCATGAAATCACTGAATAGCAGGACATTTCAGGAACCTTTCACTGCTGGTTTGTGTTCTCTGAATAGCCGAAGCAGTGCTTTTTTATGGGGTTTTCACTGCCCTCGAACAGACACCGAACAGGCACCGTATGTGCAGGCAATTCATCAGGATTTGGCGAATTGCCTGCTCTCTGGATAGCCGAATGGCCAAGAAAGGTAACCGAACGCTGATTTTCAGCGTTCGGTTACCTTTCTCAAGCAATTCGGATCTCTTTGAATTACCCTGATAGTAATAAATGATAAAAATTATCCCAAAATCCACCTAAGTAGGTCAGTGCACTATGTAATCCTCTTTGTAATTTACATAACATATGTAGCAATGACATAATGTCTTTAAAGTGTGAGCCCCTTAGGGACCAATGCCCTCTCTTCTTCATGTCTCGGTGTATCTCTATCATGTCTTATTTAAAATTTCCCAAAAAAATCAGAATTACACTTTTATCACATATACGTGTGTTTTCCATTCTGTGCCCAACTTAAATTAATTGTACTAAATAAAGTGAATCATTCACTTGAGCGTAAAGCTATACAACATTACTGAATCTTGTGTGACTCAGATATAAATATTTATATGACTCTCTCTTTCTCATACAGTTCATTTTCTTTCTCTTTTTATTTCTTATTCTTATGAAAAACTGAATTATGAATAAACCGTCTTTCGAGCAATATGAAATATAAATGCTTATTATACACATAGCAAGGACATTAATTAGAAAGTGCTTTGTAGGAACATGATAGTAACAAAAAAGCAGCTTTTTTCATTTAAATTGCAGTTCCATTTAATTGTCTAAAAAATGTAGTTCAACACATATTCTTCCCATAACATTTTACATGATTTTTTTCTTAACCCTTTCACAACCAAAGCCAAGTTAGCTAAATTTTTCATTGTAATACAGTGAAAAGCATTCATTAGTTACAGTTACAAGCATTTATAAAGGGCCAACAACTTCCTTAGTGCTGTAAAATGTTAGAGACAGAATAACACGTTACACACACCAAACAGTAGTAGGGAGGACCCTGCTCAAGAGCTTACAATCAAAGAGGAGAGGGGTGACACAGTAGGTGAGGGTACTTGGAGTATGTGAAATAGAGGGGTGAATGTAGGCTGATTGGGAAGATGGAGCAAGAAATGTTCAGTGAGGGATCATAGAGGGAGCCGATAGGCTTCTCTAAAGTAATGTGTTTTCAGAGATTTCTTGAAGGACTGGAGAGATGGAGATAGTATAATGTTACAGGGGAGGGAGTTCCATAGAAAGAGGGCAGCAAGGGAGAAGTCGTGAAGGCGGGAGTTGGGGGTGCAGGTATGAGGAACTGATAGCATCAGATCATTGGCAGAGCGAAGTGGTCGGGACGGGATATACCTGATAATGAGAAAGGAGATGCAGGCAGCGGCGCGGTTATGGAGAGCTTTGTAAGTGAGAACCAGTATTTTGAAATGGATTAGCAGATTGAACCCTATTTGCATATTATTTTAAATTGGGATGAGTGTGCCCCCTGTGGAGAAAGGAAATTCACTGTGAAAATTCCCTTCGGTCCCTCTGTAATACAGTAAAACAAGCTGCAAGCAGCAGCTCCAAACCTCATTGTAAGAAAAAGTTAAAAATATTACTGATGCATTACAACAGTCAATGAGATGACTAATACAGCGTGAACTATGGTGTTACTTACTACTGTACTGGGATAACATTCAGAGGGTTAAAGTTGCTGAAAATTCCTGTAAAGTACAGTTACAAGGTGTTACAGTAATTCCTATATACAGCCATTATGCCACATACAGATATTATGTTTATATTGTGTTGATTTTTTTGGAAGCTGCATTGATAATAATCTCATTATGCTCACTACCAAATCATAGACACAGGAGACCTGACCATTTTTATTATTTATCTATATCATGTTTACTATGTTTGACACAAATGTCATTTCTGCCTGTGCGCTGATAAGAGAGACCATGTGCGAAATTGAGTAAGACTTACTATGGACTCCATGGAGGGGATGATTGGGACGGCGCTTTAGTGCTGCTCCGAGCATCGTGGACCCTAGCGGCCGCTACAGGGCAGCAGGCTGCTGGACTCAGTGCCTGCCGTGTAATCCACTGGGAATACGGGGGCGCTAGGGGGAGGTTAGCAAACTCTAATTTTTCCCCTTAGTGTCCCTGTTTTAGTGAGACCCATTTGATAGCGCCCTTAGTGTTTAATTCACCTTAGATATTATGTGGATCATGGAAGAATTATGGTTAAGGTGTACAGTTTCCTCCTTAATAACGTTACACATGGAGCTGTTAGATAAAATGTTTTATTCCATGATTTACAAATAAATACTTGTAAATACTTGTAACAACCAACCTATAAAGCAATCAGGTGTACCTTTATATTGAGCCAATGAGTACTAGAGTACTGAATACCAAGTATTAATCATTTGAGACCTATAATATTATCAGACTTACTGCCATTATTATTGGTGCCCTTTACTGCTAAAATAGGCACGTTCTCTATAATCATAAGATACTGTACTCAAAACCACATCCAACTTTAACAGGAAGAGAGGTTACTAAGGGCGCAGCTATGACCTAATTGTCACCATTTCTGACACCAATGTGCTGAAGTACTCAGATGGACGCATGGAAACCAATGTGCATTTCCTATGACAGTGGAAAATGCAATTCCTGCAGGGGATATTTGCCCTATTCCCATGTACAGATGATGTGACTGCAAAAGGAATGACATCAGATCTTTTATGTATGTCTGTCTGAAGAATGTAAGCTCATTAGGGAGCAGAGCACTCTCTACCACCTGCCTAATTATGCATTACCTTAACTCATTGTTAATCCTGTACTGCCCTGCGGAATTTGTTGACGCAATACTTCCATCTATCTACTTCTTAAGCGTTCTCCAGATTTAATTTCATTTAGGGGCTGTCATGCCACATGGCTGCAACCATCCTGACACCCCCCTGGTGGTACATTCCCTGTACTGTTCCTGCCCTGTAACCTGCAACCAGCACATCCAGCAGTGAAACAGTCAAACACAAACACCTGACACACACACAGAATAAAGGCACCACGCCCCAGCCAGACCTTTGCTGGGTCATTACAGCTCTTGTGTGCTAATAGAGAAGTTCTGTTCATCTGCAGCTCTGCAAAAAACTATTTGTTCCTGATCATTTTGTTTTTCTGGTTCCTGCATTTATTTCCACGCTTCCCATCATCTTACAGAATCCAACCTGGTCAGTTTATTCATACGTTCATCCTTCTCCACCCCCATCAACCTGTTTATTTGTGCTAAATCTGCATCCTGGGTTCATGTCCCCCATATCCAGATGCCACCCTGGTATCTGGGCATGACAGGGTCCAAATGTCCACCTCTTCGTTAATGGCACACATATGAATAAATAAATAATATAAAACGGGTAATGGCTATCCTGTTAAGTCTAATATTAATTGAATAAATTAATAATAACTAATATATTATTGAAATGTAATAATGTTCACAGTAGCTTAATTTTGATTAATGAATTCACAATCAGATTAAATCTTAGAAACCAAATGGCATAATGATTTAGCATCACACTCCCACACTGTCCTAATTTTTTTTTTATTGCCACGTATGAAATAATTGGAAACCACAGCAAAACTTTAAAACAAAAGCAAGTCTCAGATGAAACATATCTGTTGTTATGGCTGTAATCGGACTCCTATCAAGAATCAGAAATGGAGAAGAAAATTTTCTCTCTCTCTTTACATCTACAGTGGCAAGAAAAAGTATGTGAACCCTTTGGGATTACATGGAGTTTTGCATGAATTGGTCATAAAATGTGCTCTGATCTTCATCTAAGTCACAACAATTTGAAAAACACAGTCTGCTTAAAATAATACAACACAAACATTATATGTTTTCATGTTTTTATTGAACAGAACATGTAAACATTCACAGTGCACGGTGGAAAAATTATGTGAACCTTTGGACTTAATAACTGATTGACCCTCCTTTGGCAGCAATAACCTCAACCAAACGTTTCCTGTAGTTACAGATCAGACCTGCACAACGATCTGGAGTATTTTTGGACCACTCCTCTTCACAAAACTGTTTCAGTGTAGCAATATTCTTGGGATGTCTGGTGTGAATCGCTCTCCTAAGGTCATGCCACAGCATTTCAATCGGGTTGAGGTCAGGACTCTGACTGGGCCACTCCAGAAGGCGTATTTAGTTTTGTTGAAGCCATTCTTTTGTTGAATTACTTGTATGCTTTGGGTCATTGTCCTGTTGCATCACCCATCCTCTGCGGAGCTTCAGTTGGCGGACAGATGGTCTTACGTTTTCCTGCAAAATGTCTTGATAAACTCTGGAATTCATTTTTCCATCAATGACAACAATCCGTCCAGGCCCTGAGGCAGCAAAGCAGCCCCAAACCACGATGCTCCCTCCTCCATGTTTTACAGTGGGGATGAGGTTTTGATGTTGGTGTGCTGTGCCTTTTTTTCTCCACGTGTAATGTTGTGTGTTTTTTCCAAACAACTCAATTTTGGTTTCATCTGTCCACAGAATATTTTGCCAGTAGTGCTGTGGAACATCCAGGTGCTCTTTTGCAAACTTCAAACGTGCTGCAATATTCTTTTTGGACAGCAATGGCTTCCTCCGTGGTGTCCTCCCATGTACTCCATTCTTGTTTAATGTTTTCCTTATTGTAGATGTGTCAACATAGATGTTAGCATGTGCCAGAGATGTCTAAGTCTTTAGCTGACACTCTAGGATTCTTCTTTACCTCATTAAGCATTCTGCGCTTTGCTCTTGCAGTCATCTTTACAGGATGACCACGCCTAGGGAGAGTAGCAACAGTGCTGAACTTTCTCCATTTGTAGACAGTCTGTCTTACTGTGGACACATGAACATCCAGGCTTTTGGAGATACTTTTGTAACCCTTTCCAGCTTCATGCAAGTCAACAATTCTTGATCGTAGGTCTGAGAGCTCTTTTTCTGCGAGGCATGGTTCACATCAGGCAGTGCGTCTTGAAACCAGTAAACCCAAAACTGGTGTGTGTTTTTAAAGGGCAGAACAGCTTTCAGCAACACATCCAATAATATCACACTGATTGGACTCAAGGTTGGCTCACTTCTGGCTCCAATTAGCTCTTGGAGAAGTCATTAGGCTAGGGGTTCACATACTTTTTCCACCCTGCACTGTGAATGTTTACATGTTATGTTCAATAAACACATGAAAACATATAATGTTTGTGTTGTATTATTTTAAGCAGACTGTGTTTTTCAAATTGTTGTGACTTACATGAAGATCAGAGCACATTTTATGACCAATTCATGCAAAACTCCACGTAATCCCAAAGGGTTCATATACTTTTTCTTGCCACTGTATGTCAAGATGTATCTATATAAAATTATAATAAAAGTTTCTTTATTTAATAACCATTACCTTTTATGCGCCACTAATTTTATGCGCTCACTAATACGCCTCACTGCTCCAACCAGTCCATCACTCTCACCTTGCAGTCCATCACTGTCACCCTGCAGTCCATCACTCTCACCTTGCAGTCCTCTCCTCCTGTTTCCAACCTCATCCCGTCTAGATTGCGAGTTCCCACGGGAATAGGACCCTCGTTTCCTCCTGTAATGGTTTGTCAAATGTTGTTCAGTCTCAATGTATTGTAACCCTGTCTATATCTAGCCCATTGTTCAGCACTGCGGAATAATCTGGCGCTATATAAATATGTAATAATAATAATAATGTGCTAAACTTCCCATAGGGCATATATAGGGAAATAAATCAGACAAAAAGATAAAGATGATCGAGTCAGCGCTTCCTTCAATCAGTGTTTTCTTCTTTTCTGTATACCTTTAAAATAAGCAGAAGCGCTGCCATAGCGTAGTAAACTTATTATGTAGCTGGAAATAGTAAAGAAAAGGAACACTCACATTTTATTGTGTCTCAATCAGACACTAGATGCTCCAGGCTACCGGCAAAATGTGGATGGGAATGCCGGTTTTCCCCCAGGATTCGTAGTCTTGCCGTTCCAATAATTTCTGGACGCCAAATATTGGTTTTAAAGGCAAAAATAATAAATTTTTGCCTTTAAAACCAATATTTGGCGTCCAGAAATTATTGGAACGGCAAGACTACGAATCCTGGGGGATATCCAGCATTCCCATCCAAATTTTGCCGGTAGCCTGGAGCATCTAGTGTCTGAGACACAATAAAATGTGAGTGTTCCTTTTCTTTACTATTTCCAGCTACATAATAAGTTTACTACGCTATGGCAGCGTTTCTGCTTAGTTTAAAGGTATACAGAAAAGAAGAAAACACTGATTGAAGGAAGCGCTGACTCGATCATCTTTTTCTTTTTGTCTGATTTATTATCCTTCGGTGGGTTTGGATATACCACCTATTGAAAGAGACAGCTGCTGATTCAAACCAAGAATTGTTTCCCATTTTAAGGAGAAAAAAAAAGGATTTTTTTTTTTATACGCAAATAGTGTTTTGTGGAACATTTTACATCTATTTCCTCTAGGTGGCGCCATCGATACAGATTTCTTTTTTCCATATATAGGGAAATGTTTTGCATCAGTGGGACATATTTCATATTGTTATTAGTAAATCATTTCCCATTACCCAAACTGGAAAAATTAAAGTAGCTCACTACATACATTTTTATACCAAAGTAAGCTCATTTGAGAGGCAGCGGGCTCCCCCTACTGGTCAAAATTTGCTACTGCATCATTTGTCTGTGAGACACTGGCAGATAGTGATGTGTTCGTTATAGAAGCAGAGAGCAGTTATGTGAGCCGTAGAACATCGACTGCAATATCTGATATGTTCGAACTTTAGGAAAATATTCTGAAGACCTTATGCAAATAATTTCATTTGCAATACATGAAAATTCCTTTGCATTGCTCCAGAAAAAGAACAGATCGAGTTTACTCAATGTTGGGCTCCTGTTGGAGCTTTTGAAAATTGAGTATACTTGATCGTGGTAGTGAAGGGGTTAATGAGAAGTTTACCAGAACTTTGGTTATGCTTACGCTGGGTGTGGAATCTAGCCCTTAGTTTTCCTGCCCACAGTTCCACAAGGCTCTTCTTAAAATAAAAGATAAATAAAATAACACATT
This sequence comes from Leptobrachium leishanense, assembly GCA_009667805.1. Lineage (NCBI taxonomy): Eukaryota > Metazoa > Chordata > Amphibia > Anura > Megophryidae > Leptobrachium > Leptobrachium leishanense. The sequence continues at coordinate 303,719,650 of CM019065.1, forward strand.
TACATCTGACTATTCTAACTCAAAAAAGTCAGAAAGACAAGAAAAAAACAATCATTACATGCAATTATGTATTTTGAAGGTTATAGGATAGCCAAACTCCTGCTTAATTTCTTAGTAGGTGCTTGATACTCATAGAGAACCCAATATAACAGAATTAGGTATCTTTCTTGGGAAAGCATTCATTTGAAACCGTGATGGAATAGTGAGACTTAATGTGGTTTTCATTAAATCCATCGCTCACTGCCAGTGTATGAATAATATGGAAAAGCCTAAATTATAATATAGAGGTAAAAGTCTTTGTTTCACATTATTTTTTACTCAGGATGATAGCGGTTTGTGACTTACAGCAATTTAATCACCTTCTCACTTTGTTCAGGCAGTTATAATTAAAGACTATGTAATTGTTTTACAACCGAGCTGATCATGATAGTATTTGATTCTTCTGTTCTTCTTTACATTTTATGCAGTTCTTTTTTTTTTCTATAAAGTGTTCTTTATCTATTGTTTTCCCCTTTATTTTTGCATGGTCATTTTTGAGTAAGTAAAGAGTGTATCTCATTTTCTTGTAATAAATTTTGCACTCTACAGTGGCAAAAAAAAGTATGTGAACCTTTTGGGATTATGTGGAGTTTTGCATGAATTGGTCATAAAATGTGCTCTGATCTTCATCTAAGTCACAACAATTTGAAAAACACAGTCTGCTTAAAATAATACAACACAAACATTATGGCCCCTATTACACGCTTCGCGCAGCGCATTTTCGTGCGCGCAAATGCGCTTTTGCGCGAGGACAAAACCATTTGCGCGGAACGTCGTAGTACGACGTTCGCGCAAACGATGTTCGTTAACGTCCAATGCGAGTGACCCTGCGCGAACCCAGCGTGATCGCAAGTTCCTGCGCGCATCCTATACTTAACATTGAGAGCGCAAATGCGCTCAAGCACTGGTACACGGATGGTATTACAATCTTTGCGCAACAAAAGTTTGCGCGCATTTTCGTAACGTCTTTGAAAAAGCAGGTGGTAACTGTAAATTTGATCGTCCTGGATGAAACGAAATACACCAGCACAAAAAAAAATACAGCACAGTACAGTTACACATTCTACACATTCTACACATACAACAATAAAATTTATTAATTGTCCAAAATTTTTTTTTGCTCCAGCACATATATGCAGATTGACTTTGACAGGCGCAACAACCTAACATTAGAAAATGGTTGTTCTTTATTCTGATTGGCTGAATCCCGTGAAAAAAACAGTCTGCCTACAGATTCCTGCACGCAACAGTCATTTGTGCCCGGCCTTTGCGCGTCGGATTTGCGCATGTAAAAAGTTGAAGACTGAAAAACTGGGCTTGGAGCGTACTACCATGTTAATTTGCGCGCGCTAATGTTTTTTTGCATGCGCAAAAAAATTGCCCTGCGCGAGCGCATTTGCTCAAAGCGTTTAACCCTTTCGCTGCTGAGGCTTTTCCCGCCCCTGTGTTGAGGTCATTTTTACCTGTTTTGCGCATCATGTTTAAATGTGTTTTGAAGGCTTATTTTAGTATATGACCCAGACATATTATATATCTTCTTTCCGTCAGACTCGGTAGATTCATAATATGTCATTATTATATGTATACGTTATGTCATGTCTGTATATTATAACAAAAAATGCAATAAAATATGTATTTTCAATAATTTACAATGTGTAAAGTGTTTTTTTTCACATTTTAACATGCGAGCAATTGCGGTTATATTTTGTATGGGGTGCGCTTGTTAAAAAAATTAGAGATGGGGTCTCGTTACATTTTTTTTTGGGGAAAATTACACTATTTTTAACAAAAGCACCGCATACAAAAATCGTTAGTGCAGCATCATTGTTCACATTATAATTGAAATGGGAACAATATTGCTGCATTAACAAACCAAAAAAAATAAAAAAAAAGTGTTTATTTTTTTTTTATAATTTTTTTTTTTTTTTTTTTTTTTATTTTTATTTTTAATTTTTTTTTTTACAACTTTTTTCACTGTAGTGTTTGGTATCGTTGGAACGGCCATGCTCTGGCCGATCCAACCATACCAAAATTTAACCCCTAACTGCCACGGATCGGGAGATAGGGAGTTCCAATGAACTCCCTATCTCCACCGTTGGTGGCAGTTAAGGGTTAACTCTAAATTTTGCCCAATCATGGGCTCACAGAGTTAAGTCCCGCAGCACACTATATAAGGTTTCCCTGGAGCCCTAGCGTGTGTGTTGCAGTAGTGAATCAGAGAGGAGAGGAGATTGTTGGATTTGCAGAGACAATCTGGCAGTGGCAAATAGCATGGAACTGGCAGCCTGGCTGTTGTCGAAGATATATTCAAATAAGAAACTTATACGAGATATAAATATCAATCGTCTATACTTCCTAGAAATTCTCCTAAATTCTTTTAATTGCATGTGTTTTGCTTTAAAAAATACAATAATCAATAACTGGATACAAACATATATATATTTATTACGTATACAAAAAAGTTTCAAATTTCATATCATAAACAAAGATTTATTAACAACCATCCATCAGCACATAGACTACTAGCTTCCCAATATATCTATCTCCTGTTAGTAACTGCATATATGATTAATATAATTTACTTTATCAGTTAGTAAGTATACACAAATAGTTAATAAACATTTCTGTTTAACAAAAAACAATTAACATGTATTTCCAGCAAACCAATGTTTAACAAGCTAGATCTTGTAGAGATATATGTATCTCTCTATGCTACGTGGATCAACAAAAGATAAGCTTTCACTTATTCAATTTCTAGAATGATAAGTAATAAAAACTTATTTAGCGAATCCCCCCTAATATCGAGAATTAAACTTCTAATCTTCTGCTTTTTATATTGTAGCTATAATTTCCTTGCCTATTAATTTAATCACAGTAACTTCCAAATTCAATATATATATATCTTTGTATATACTATTTGCAACAAATACTTTAGGATAAAATCCTTATATCCGATTCTTCTTCATATCTCCATCTGCAGATTTAGAAATATTTTGAAGACTCTGGATTTAACAGTACTTGAGATATCTCAATCTATTTCATTGCAAAGTACACACTCATATATATATATTTCTTACATTAATCCCTTAATTTTGCTTTCTCATACATTACCTGTCCAAGATCTGGATTCAATGTTTCTGTAGTTACAGCAGCATTATTCTTTGGATATAATATATTGTTTTGGAATATGTGAATATTATCAATGTCAGATATTCAATGTATGAGAGTTAGAATTGTGCATTCCCATGAGGGAAAATTTAGGTGTGGTCCTAATTAAGTGAGATGTAATATCCTGAATGCATTGTGTGTCTTGTCCTGGAATGATCTGACTACATTGTATCGTGTCCTTGAAATCTGAATGAATTGTCTCGTGTCCTGGAAATCTGAATGCATTGTGTCATGTTCTGGAAATCTGAATGAATTCCACGAACAGTACATATCCAGTTATAGCAAATTTGACGTCACTGAAAATCTACCCCTTCATTTAAATATTACTTTCTCTATATTACCTTATATTTATTCTAAAAATATAATATTTACTATGCCTCAAGAGGGCAGTGTTGCTCTTCAAATATAATTTCACAAATTAATTTTAATTCCCTTATCTTGGGTCAGAGGTCAATCCACTATCTTAGTTTTGAACAAAGAACAACTATGGTTATTCCAGACAGTGCGTTTCGTTGTCAAATTTCGATTTAATATCTCTCATTATTTTGCTCATTTCAAAATTTTAAAGTACTTCTTTATCAGCTAGATTCCTTTCTAGTTAAATAAACAGAAATTCTATTCTTCAGTAAATATACTATTTGCAAGTTATACTCTACAAATATTTGGAACATCTATTATTTACTGTGAATATATTGAATATATTGATTATAAAAATATATTTCATGAGTATATTTATACACTTGCATAGAGATTTTAAATATGTTTCTATACCCAAAAAGAAATATATCTTTAATTCAAAGACTTGTTAAAACAAACCAATAAATTTAAATATGACATGTCTGGCACTTAGCTCAGCATTATATCAACTAAAGACATTTTATCGTCTATAGTATTTATAAAAACACCCATAACTCTTATAGTTCACCTAGTAACATCAGAAAGCATTATTTTACTGAGAGGGTGGTGGATACATGGAACAGTCTTCCAGTTGAAGTGGTAGAGGCCAAAACAGTAATTGAATTTAAGCAAGCATGGGATAGGCATAAGGCTATCCTAAACAAAAGATAAATCTAGGTAAAGTATCCATGTAATTGGGCAGACTAGATGGGCCGAAAGGTTCTTATCTGCTGACATTTTTCTATGTTTCTATGTTTCTAGCCATGAACTACAGTTGTGTTCAAAATTATTCAACCCCCACTGAAATTGAGTGTTTTGGCCAGTTTGACATTGATTTTGATCATTCAGTCATCTTGCTTACAATTAAATCAAAGAGGCACGTGTAGGTCAGACAAATATAACATAACATTTATAATGAAATAACCACAAATGTCTTTTCTGTGCTCACATCATTATCAGTTTTCTTCAACCCCCAAGTGACATTCAATCTTAGTACTTAGTACAACATCCTTTTACAGTTATAACAGCTTTTAAACGTGAAGCATAGCTTGACACAAGTGTCTTGCAGCGATCTACGGGTATCTTCGCCCATTCGTCATGGGCAAAAGCCTCCAGTTCAGTCACATTCTTAGGCTTGCGCACTGCAACTGCTTTCTTTAAGTCCCACCAGAGATTTTCAATCAGATTTAAGTCAGGTGACTGCGATGGCCACTCCAAAATGTTCCAGCCTTTAATCTGCAACCATGCTCTAGTGGACTTGGAGGTATGCTTGGGATCATTGTCCTGTTGAAAGGTCCAACGTCTCCCAAGCCTCAGGTTTGTGACGGACTGCATCACATTGTCATCCAATATCTCCTGGTACTCAAGAGAATTCATGGTACCTTGCACACGCTGAAGCTTCCCTGTACCTGCAGAAGCAAAACAGCCCCAAAGCATGATTGACCATGCTTCACAGTAGGCAAGGTGTTCTTTTCTTCATAGGCCTTGTTCTTCCTCCTCCAAACATAGCGTTGATCCATGGGCCCAAACAGTTCTAATTTTGTTTCATCAGTCCACAGAACACTATCTCAATGTATTTTAGTAGAAATCTCAATGTATTTTAGTAGAAGTGGTAGAGGCCAAAACAGTAATTGAATTTAAGCAGGCATGGGATAGGCATAAGGCTATCCTAAACAAAAGATAAATCCAGGTAAAGTATCCATGTAATTGGGCAGACTAGATGGGCCGTAAGGTTCTTATCTGCCGACATTTTTCTATGTTTCTATGTTTCTAATTCCACCTCCCCACAAACTGTCTGATCTGCTGACATGCCCACCAGGTGGAACTCGACATTGGTATTGCTGCAGCATATGCACAAGCAGCAGAGGGCTATCAATGAGTACCTGTGTGAGTATGGCACAAGGACAGGTTCAGGTCAACTTGTTTCCCCCCCCGCAGTGGCTGATGATCAAGGATGCATGCACTGTACTGTCACCATTTGAGGAGGCAACAAAGATGGTGAGCAGGGACAGTGCATGCATCAGTGGCACAATTCCTTTAGTGTTCCTGCTGCAGCGCACTCTGCGAGAAATTATAGATGTGGCAATAGAGGCACAGCAGCGGGAGGAAGAGGAGGACTTCCCTAGCTCTCAAGGCCCCAGTCTTTATGCAGACAGCATTCCTGCGAGTCCTCAGATCAGACAGGAGGAGGATGAGGAGGAGGAGGAATATTTAAGTCGTGGGGCAATGACGGTGGGGATTCCTCAAGGGAGGGTTTTGTGTCCCCAGAAACCCAAGGACTAGTACGTGGCTGGGAGGAAGTAGTGCACGATAGAGTCATCCTCAGCGACCAGGAAGACTCGGAAGCTAATGCCACCTCCAACCTACGCTGTATGGGTTCCCTTATCCTGCAAAGCCTGCTAAAGGACCCCAGAATTTGTGCTATCAAGGAGAGGGATCATTGCTGGTTGGCAACCCTTCTTGATCCACGATCCAAGGGTACGGTTGCAGAGATCATCCTGCCCTCAGAGAGGGAGGACAGGATGAAACAACTTGAGGACGCTCTAAAGCTACACTTGTGTAACACCTTTCCAGGCACTGGTAGGTTACCAAGTAATGACACAGGTGCTTCTGAGGCTGCGGTTTATCAGAGGAAGAGTGGTGAAGGGGGCCACTTGACTGATGCCTTTTGCAATTTTTGCAATTTTTTAGTCCACGATGCCCAGGGACGTCAAACGTCAAAAAATCACTAAACTTGTTCTGCGTGTCCTAAAACGTCTTCTCTTGTCATACAGGCTGCCGCCCCAAGCAGTTGTTTATGAATAGATTAAAGGAAAACCATTAACCCTCATTTGAAATGTCATTTTTTTCTTTTTAAATGTTTCTATACATCCTACAAATCTACCACTTCACGGGCAGGTTATGGGGACCTCCTAGGCATGATATTTGAAGGAATTTTTTATTTTTATTCTTAACCTTTATGTCATGGAAAAATCACTGTCCCTTTAAAAACTTTTTTTTTACTTTTTTCCCATGTTTCCTGTCCCCCAGGGCATTACCCGGACCCCATACACCTTTTATGACCAATATCTTGCATATATGTCCTCTTGGAGGGCACTCTAAAATTTGAACATTCGAGTCCCATTGACTCGCATTGAGTTCGAATCGTGTTCGCGTTCGAATTCAAACTTTTTAAATTGTTCGAGTTCGAATGCGAACCGAACACGGGGGTGTTCAGCCCATCTATATATATAACCAAAACAGCAGAAGGTTGCACTCAACCTCAAAACTATGAGGGTTCATCTAAGACTTTAAATACAAAACACCAAGAAAGAATACTCCATATTATTGACCACCTTCTTCCATCATTTTCTGCGTCAAAAAAAAAAGCAGTTTTAAAAATATAAAAAAAAACTGATTGAGGTGATAAATGATGGGGATTCAGTTCACAAAGTATAATAATAATTTGCTTAAGTCTGTCACAGTCGCCAATGTAAGCAAATTATGATCATACTTTGTGAACTGAATCCCCATCATTTATTACCTCAGTCAGGTTTTTTGAATATTTTTAAAACCGTGCTTTTTGGCCACAGAAAATGATAGAAGAAGGTGGTCAATAATATGGAGTGCTCTTTCTTGGTGTTATATATGCAGTCAGGTCCAGAAATATTGGGACATCGACACAATTCTAACATCTTTGGCTCTATACACCACCACAATGGAGTTGGAATGAAACAAACACAATGTGCTTTAACTGCAGACTGTCAGCTTTAATTTGAGGGTATGTACATCCAACTCAGGTGACCGGTGTAGAACTTACAGCAGTTTGCAGATGTGCCTCCCACTTGTTAAGGGACCAAAGGTAATGGGACAATTGGCTTCTCAGCTGTTCCATGGCCTGGTGTGTGATATTCCCTCATTACCCCAATTACAATGTGCAGATAAAAGGCCCAGAGTTCATTTCAAGTGTGCTATTTGCATTTGGAATCTGTTGCTGTCAACTCTCAAGATGAGATCCAAAGAGCTGTCACTATCAGTGAAGCAAGCCATCATTAGGCTGAAGAAAAAAAACAAACCCATCAGAGAGATAGCAAGAACATTAGGTGTGGCCAAAACAACTGTTTGGAACATTCTCAAAAAGAAGGAATGCCCCGGTGAGCTCAGCAACACCAAATGACCCGGGAGACCATGGAAAACAACTGTGGTGGATGACCGAAGAATTCTTTCCCTGGTGAAGAAAACACCCTTCACAACAGTTGGCCAGATCAAGAACACTCTCCAGGAGGTAGGTGTATGCGTGTCAAAGTCAATAATCAAGAGAAGACTTCACCAGAGTGAATACAGAGGGTTCACCACAAGATGTAAACCATTGGTGAGCCTCAAAAACAGGAAGGCCAGATTAGAGTTTGCCAAACAACACCTAACAAAGCCTTCACAGTTCTGGAACAAGATCCTATGGACAGATGAGACCAAGATCAACTTGTACCAGAGTGATGGGAAGAGAAGAGTATGGAGAAGGAAAGGAACTGCTCATGATCCTAAGCATACCACCTGATCAGTGAAGCATGGTGGTGGTAGTGTCATGGCGTGGGCATGTATGGCTGCCAATGGAACTGGTTCTCTTGTATTTATTGATGATGTGACTGCTGACAAAAGCAGCAGGATGAATTCTGAAGTGTTTCGGGCAATATGATCTGCTCACATTCAGCCAAATGCTGCAGAACTCATTGGACGGCGCTTCACAGTGCAGATGGACAATGACCCAAAGCATACTGCAAAAGCAACCAAAGAGTTTTTGAAGGGACAGAAGTGGAATGTTATGCAATGGCCAAGTCACTCACCTAACCCGAATCCCATTGAGCATGCATTTCATTTGCTGAAGACAAAACTGAAGGGAAAATGCCCCAAGAACAAGCAGGAACTGAAGACAGTTGCAGTAGAGGCCTGGCAGAGCATCACCAGGGATGAAACCCAGCATCTGGTGATGTCTATGCGTTCCAGACTTCAGGCTGTGATTGACTGCAAAGGATTTGCAACCAAGTATTAAGAAGGGAAGGTTTGATTTATGATTATTATTCTGTCCCATTACCTTTGGTCCCTTAACAAGTGGGAGGCACATCTGCAAACTGCTGTAAGTCCTACACCGTTCACCTGAGTTGGATGTACATACCCTCAAATTAAAGCTGACAGTCTGCAGTTAAAGCACATTGTGTTTGTTTCATTCCAACTCCATTGTGGTGGTGTACAGAGCCAAAGATTTTAGAATTGTGTCGATGTCCCAATATTTCTGGACCTGACTGTATATATATATATATTATATATACAAAACTGGTCATGCCTATCTCTTGCTGATGAGGGCATAATAAGCCTGAAACAGCTGTCCAAGAGTGGCTGTGGTCAGTTATCTAAACCTGATCTCTGCTTAAAAAAAACATCTAGATTGGTATGGCATTGATTGGTGGGTTCTGTGTGAAAACAGACCCAGGATACAGAAAAATGGGAAATTGCAGACATCATTTGCATGTCTTACCCAGAGTTCTGTGCTGCATATGGGGAATGTAGCACATGAGCTCTGTGACGCAGTTCTTTGAATTGCTGGGATGTGTAAATGATCTCTGGAAAAATAAACTTTATTATACATATTGTCACGGTGTGCAGGGGTTGGGTAACAGGATGTCTGGGAAAGTAATTGAGGGAAGGTATATAGGACCCAGAATCCTGCATTGCCTCTACCCTCTCACATACTTGTTGCCAATTAATCAATTAAAGCCACAGGTAAAGTCCCAGGTTGCTGACTGCTAGATAGAAGTGTGTTTAATCAGACTGCTCAGTAGACATGTGCATTCGTTTTAGTACTAAAACGATTTAGTCCGAATTTTGGGATAATTTAGTTTTAGTATGACTCAAGAGAAACGAAACTGCTCAGTACAAAAAACGAAAGAAACTAAAATAAAATGCACTACATTTTAGTTTCAGTCCTTTTTGTGATATTACATTGATGAGTGAAGGAGACCAGCAATGAAGAGTGCAACATCGCAACATCCGAAGTTCTGCACCCTCCACATGCCAATGCAGTAGGATGTTCTATATAGAGAGGGGCATTAATTAATGCAGGAGTATGTTCTATACATTATACAGAGAGGGGTATTAATGCAGGAGGATGTTATATACATTATACAGAGAAAAGTATAAATTGAGGAGAATGTTCTATACAGAGAGGGACATTAATGCAGGGGATGTTATCTACATTATACAAAGAAGGGTATTAATTAATGCAGGAGGATGTTCTAAACATTATACAGAGAGGAGCCTTTTTTTTAGCCCTTTAAATCCAGTGGCTGTGAGTGCTGAGATCGGCTGCTTGTTACATTATCTCTCAGTACAATGTATCAGGCTCAGTTGTTACAGTAACTGACTGTAACAGCGCTCAGAGTTTCAGTAAAACAAGGAAATAATATTGTTCTAACCTCTTATATATAAAAATATTATTTACTAGTTTTACAGAATCTCTGAGCGCTGTGATGAGCAGCAGTCATTACTGTAACAGCTTTGCCTGACACGGGGCAGTTTACAATGTTGGTGCTAACTTAACCAGCTGTTGTAAACTGAAAACCTCCATAGGCTATAATGGCTCTGGAAAGGTTACAACAGCTCTGGTTAAGTTAGCACCAACTATGTAATATGGCCCATAGTGTGCTGAGAGTGAGAGATACTGTAACAAGCAGCGATCTCAGCCCTCTGAGGAGCCACCACTACAATAGTAATTGTATCCACTGGTTTTTGGATGAACGAAATTAGTTTTCATACTAAAGAACTGAAAACGAATTTCTTTAGCAACTAAATAAATTGCATTTTAGGACTAATCCATTAGTTCAAAACGAAATTTTGTGCTGTGCACATGTCTACTGCTCAGAGCAGGGTGTGGAACAGTAGCACTTCTAAAGAGATGCTGTGTTTTTTGTTTATTAGATTATGGTTTCGAGATCGTTATAAGTGTTGGATGTTTAGTAAGAACTCTCATTTGAGTTAGGTTTTCTTTTGTATTTTTTTCTGAAATCACCTGCAATAGTGCTTCCAAAGCCGAGTGTGGTGTTTGCTTCTGTATGTCAGGTTACACGTCGCCGCCGTCACAAGAAGCCTCATAAGGTGATTATTCCAGCCTGACAGCCCTTTGCCTATTTACCTGCAGTACCTCAGTCAGCCACTGCAGCAGCCACAGGTGTCTCAATTGCCTCGCTGTGTTTCCTTATTTATTTATTTATTTATAAAGGATTTTACCAGGAAGGATACATTGAGATTTCTCTCATTCTCAAGTATGTCCTGGGTTAATTTTAAAGGGCAATCTCCCATGATGCATTGCTGCTGCATAAACAGACTTACCAAGACATTGGTCTCCATTGCCAAGCTGTGTCTCCATTGTCAAGTGTATCCTGTGTATCGTGTATCCTGCTCCAAGTAATATCCTGTGTATCGTGTATCCTGCTCCAAGTAATATCCTGTGTATCATGTATCCTGCTCCAAGTGCTATCCTGTGTATCCTGCTCCAAGTGCTATCATGTGTATCCTGCTCCAAGTTGTATCCTGCATCAATAGACCCCCTTTGTACCATGGAACCTGTCTGTGTGTCTTTATCACTGCGTCCTGGTCTCCTCTCCTCATCTACCGATCCTGATTCTTGACAGAATGCAGCAGCCAGTAACCTATGAGCCCACAGTGATAAAAGACATGAGGGGGTTAATCCAAACAACATTCCATGAACTGGTTAATCACCTGCTTGGCCTAAGGAAGTTGCTGCAGAGGCTATGGGACCTATCCCCTGAGGTGTGTGTTTCCAACCTTAAGAAAAACCATGGCCCTCTCTCAATAGAGGAGCACAGCAGAAGGCGGAAAATTAACCTCTGTTTCTACTGCGGGGCAATTTGGCACAGGTCTTCCAATGCCCGGTAAAACTCGCTAAGAGACCTAGCTCCCCTATGTACTGTGAGCAAAGCAAACCCCTACAGTCTGTTATGCCTGAATACCCCTGCACTCCCTGCTTTCCATTGTTAAAGGGAGGATCACTTGTATCTGTGTTTAAACCAGCTGATCTCACCGGTACCCAGCATCTACCCAAGACCTCTGTGACTCGCTCACTGGTTAATTCTGGAACTATGGAGGCTAACCCTTGCCTGGCTGATATGGAGAAAGATCAAGTCCAAGATCCAGTAACCCCATACACCATTGCCAGGAATGCCGTATATGCATTGGTGACCAACCAGCTTCCTCAAGATCCTGTGGGCCCCTGTGTTGTTCCCTCCATGGTTACAGAAGAGGTTGAGCCTGAAGCCCACGCCGAAGGGCCTGCTGCTGAGGTGACCGCTGATGAATCCAAGTCCGCTGCCCTGCAGCTTGATGAATCCAAGTCTGCTGCCCAGCATCTTGATGAATCCAAGTCCACTGCCCAAGTCCATGTCTGCTTTGCCGAAAGAAGCAGTGCATGTCAAACCCACTTCAACGCCAGCTTGTGAGATTATAGGCAAGGCACCAGAAATTTCAGTGCTTACCTCCACTGTTGTTGCCCTGGCAAGCCACGTTGATTCCCTCTCTCAAATCCTGCAGAATTTCCAGAAAAATCCTGCTTTCCTACTGGATCAACTGGCTAAAATACATGCCGCTTCTTAACTACCACCACCTGGTGCTGTTGTACCATCCAGCACTGATTCACCCCCCAGAGACTGGCTTGGACTTTGTTGATTCAAATTGTGAGCCGCCGCTACAACCAGCACAGAGCAACCAAAGAGCATACCTGGGTACTACCACCTTTATGCCAGCTGCCATCCCAGTGACTTACCTTTCTGGATCCGGCACTGCTAGAAAAATTACAGGAGTGAGTAAGGTTGACTGTTCAATTTCCCACAGCCACCAAATCAAGTTTCCCTCCTGCTCTCGGGCTCCTTGTCAGTTGTCTGTGGTGACCCCTTTTACTGACCCATGTCCGGACTCTGTGCCTTCTGCTTACATGTCATTGTACACTGCGACTGATGGCGAGTCACTCCCAGACCTTCGTGATCAAAGTCCCTCCTGTGTTTACCCCCAGACTGAGCCACGCATGGCAGCGGAGATCAAATAACTATCCTGCCAAGAAATCCGGTGTACTTGCCACAGAATTGATTGAACCCTTACCACTGGACTGTACTACTACCTCCAATGGAACAGTGGTGGATCTTACCGTTATGGCGACATATCAGACCTCCTTAGCTGCCCAGAGATCAACCTTTGGTGGAGGGTATTGTTAGGTTACACGTCGCCGCCGTCGCAAGAAGCCTCATAAGGTGATTATTCCAGCCTGACAGCCCTTTGCCTATTTGCCTGCAGTACCTCAGTCAGCCACTGTAGCAGCCACAGGTGTCTCAATTGCCTCCCTGTGTTTCCTTATTTAAGGGGCAAACTCCCATGATGCATTGCTACCTCATTAACAGACTTACCAAGACATTGGTCTCCATTGCCAAGCTGTGTCTCCATTGCCAAGTGTATCCTATGTATAGTGTATCCTGCTCCAAGTAATATCCTGTGTATCGTGTATCCTCTGTATCCTGTTCCAAGTAATATCCAGTGTATCTTGTATCCTGCTCCAAGTGCTATCCTGTGTATCCTGCTCCAAATTGTATCCTGCATCAATAAACCCCCTTTGTACCGTGGAACCTATCTGTGTGTCTTTATCACTGCATCCTGGGCTCATCTCCTTCATCTACCGATCCTGATTCCTGACACTGTATGCTGGAATAAAAGACCTCCTATTTGCACAAGCTTCAAGTCTGCGGCTGTTTCTTCCCTAGAAGACCGTGTTGTTTGGCTGGAACCAAGGATCCCGAGCGGTTGCTGTACTACAATATATATATACTCTTAAAAAAATTCTTCCAAATAGAACAATCACATACCCAAATAATTAAACTTTCAAAGGTTCCATACAATGTAATATAAGAAGTGGAAAATTCATTGTCACTATACTATTTCAGTTTTTCTGTAATTATAAATGAATGCTTATTGATTTTGCGTGAATGTGTGCATCGTGCTAATTTCATTAACTCCCCACACTAGATGTGAACAAACATATTTAATTTAAATAACCTTAATTAATATATAAATTAATCTGTACTTAATTCCAGCTATAATTATGTACCTTTTACAAATAGGAATAAATGATCAGTTAAAGCGGTTGTTATTATACAGAATTTACATTTAAATATAGGCTGAGAAATCTCTTATATCAACCAAAATAGTCCCTTGTCAAACATTTTTATATTCTTTGAAATGTATTAAAGAGTTCTGTCTGCAGCTGATGTTATCATAGAAAATCATCTTTGCTTTCAAGTTAAGCTTCAGTTTATTCAATAGAGAGGTGATCTGATAAATGGCAACTGCTACATTGCAGATGTAATTCCAATCATCTCAGAATGTATGAATTGCTATGACCAAAGAGGTTTAAAATCCACATGAGTTCTTAAGGCTTTGGATAACACTGAATACATATGTAATTAGAATCCTCTTTTTTCATAGGAGAGGGCATTAAGATGAAACTAAGATGTAACCAAGATGTAACTAAATAGTTTTATATGGGAAGTATTTGTAAATCGGTGTTATATTATGATACTTTTTATCATATAATAATATTTTGAACAAGTCAATATTAAAAGTGTCATTTTAGTATCGTTAATGTCTTTTACTACCAAGCACATTTGCTTTCCAAAAAGTATTATTGTAACATTTATTTGAAATTTGGGATGCATGGTTAACATTGAAAATTATGATAAAACACCAACAGGTCTATTCACTAAAGGGTGAAGTTAGGAGAATTTCTGGAGAAGTGAAAACTCTAGGTCAAAATAGCCAAACCAGAAAAATTCTCCAATTTATCTCCCTTTCCAAATCAGCTATTTGGTCTAGATTGTTCTCTTCTCCAGCCAATTCTCCCGAGTTTCACCTTTTAGTGAATCAACCTGTTAATCTGTATATAGATTTTTACTCTGAGATACTTAAAAGATTAAAATAATGATAAACCTGCAGATGTTTCCATTTCATTTACCCTTTATATAAATGTTGTCCGGATGAAAAGTTCTAGACATCTGATGTTGTCCCTTATTTTACACAATTTTAATAGGGTCTTGGGTATTAGTTTACAGGTAGAATTGCTTTTTGTGTGAAATACAGTAAATGTGATAAAGACTGATAATAAGAATTGTCTGATATCCTGTTACGGGGATTTGTAGTGATCATAATAATGAGATTATTTCTAATACAATTTCCAACAGAATATCAAAATATGATTTTATGGTCATAATTCTTGCATACTGAAATTACAGTAACAATTTGTATCTGCAACATACCGATATCTTGTGTAATTATAACCACTATACTAGTATCCCAATACAGCAGTGATTGAAGTGTCACCCCCAGGGATAGGGCAGATTGCTTTTTTTTTCAGGAAATTGCATAAGTGGTCATAAATTTGGGACCAGTGCTCACAGGCCGTGGTATGAAATTCAAAGGGCCAGATTACATTGTGCACAATAAAATGGGGATGCCAATGGGTGAAACCTGCATAGCGTCCCCATTTTAATGTGAGATTACGGGGCAGGTGCTACTTCAGCACCTTGCCCTGGAACCAAGCGCTACCCTTGGTGATACTATTGGTAGCACTTCCACCCCGCCACGAGTGTCACCTCCTGGAGTCCATAGGACTCCATTTAGGGTTGCTCAGCCAGGTGGCGAGCCCTTCATGATCTCGCGTTCGTAAGATTGTGCAGCGCTGCAGAGTGATCGCGGAGGGACACTGAGTACTATTATAAAATATATGTACAGTACTGTGCAAAAGTTTTAGGCAGGTGTGAAAGAATGCTTTCACAAATGGAAGTGTTACACATTTATTTTCATAAATGAACAAAATGCAGTGAATGAACAAAAGAGAAATCTAAATCCAATCAATATTTGGTGTGACCACCCTTTGCCTTCAAAACAGCAGCAATTCTTCTAGGTACACTTGCACGCAGTTTTTGAAGGAATTCGGCTGATAGCACAGATCTTCTGTGGATGTAGGCTTTCTCACATCCTTCTGTCTCTTCATGTAATCCCAGACACACTCAATGATGTTGAGATCAGGGCTCTGTGGGGGCCATGCCATCACTTCCAGTACTTCTTGTTCTTCTTTAGGCTGAAGATAGTTCTTAATGACTTTGGCTTTATGTTTGGGGTCGTTGTCCTGCTGCAGAATAAATTTGGGGCTATTCATACGCCTCCCTGATGGTATTGCATGATGGATAAGTATCTGCCTGTATTTCTCAGCATTGAGAACACCATTAATCCTGACCAAATCTCCAACTCCATTTGCAGAAATGCAGCCCCAAACGTTCAAGGAACCTCCACCATGCTTCACTGTTGCCTGCAGACACTCATTATTGTACCGCGCTCCAGCCTTTCGACGATCAAACTGCCTTCTGCCACAGCCAAATATTTCAAATTTTGACTCATCAGTCCAGAGCACCTGCTGCCATTTTTCTGCACCCCAGTTCCTATGTTTTCGTGCATACTTTAGTCTCTTGGCCTTGTTCCCACGTCGGAGGTTTGGCTTTTTGTCTGCAACTCTTCCATTTAAACCATATCTGGCCAGACTTCTCCAGACAGTAGATGGGTGTACCTGGGTCCCACTGGTTTCTGCCAGTTCTGAGCTGATGACACTACTGGACATCTTACGATTTTGAAGGGCAATAAGCTTGATGTGTCTTTCATCTACTGCACTAAGTTTCCTTGGCCAACCACTGCATCTACGATCCTCAGCGTTGCCCGTTTCTTTGTGCTTCTTCAAAAGAGCTTGAACAGCACAGCTTGAAACCCCGGTCTGCTTTGAAATCTTTGTCTGGGAGAGACCTTGTTGATGCAGTATAACTACCTTCTGTCTTGTTCCTGTGCTCAATCTTGCCATGCCATGAAACTGTCTTTCACAACCTCACCTTGGTAGCAGATTTTGGCTGTTCCTCATCCAGTTTTAAGCCTCCTACATAGCTGTTTCTGTTTCAGTTCATGACTGGGTTTCAACCTACGTGTGACATTGATGATCATTAGCACTAGGGATGAGCTGTTCGGGTTCGGACGGTTCGGAGTTCGACCCGAACTTTGGCAGTTTGAAAGTTCGCGAATTTCAAACTTTTTGGGCGTGTTTGGTTCGGGTTCGGAAAAAAAAGGAAATTTTGAAAAAAGTATAGAAAATGCTTAAAAAAATACTAAAAAATCTAGAAATAAAGAGACTCTTTACTGCAGAATATTATAAGCAACAGTTTATTAGATATTGAATTAAAAACTAATGTGTACGTGGAAAGATTATCAACTCTAAATGACCTCTGTTCACAAACGGGCATAACACCAGGTGTTTTTAGTCTGGTAATCAATTTGATACATTGTACAATATACTGAGGGTGGGGTGGTGTCTGCTTCTGATTGAGATTTGAGAATTAATTTCCCTAAAACATCCTAATATGCTGCATTTAACTGGTGTTTGAAAAAAATCTAAAGCAATGTTATTTTTCACCTCGGGATTAACAGGGTTCACAGGGTTATTGACATTCACAGAGTTATTCAGAGAGCGGTGAAAAGCAGGAGAATAACTGGAGAAGTGAAAATTCTAGGTCAAAATAGCCAAACCAGAAAAATTCTCCCATTTATCTCACTTTCCAAATTGGCTATTTGGTCTAGATTGTTCTCTTCTCTTGCCAGTTCTCCTGGCTTTCACCTCTCTCTCAGGGTTGTTCAGAGAAAGGTAAAAACCAGGAGAATGGCAGGAAAAGAGAACAATCTGGACCAAATAGCCGATTAGGAAAGTGAGATAAGGCTAGGGTCAGACTAAAGCATTTTTCGCAGCGACCGTCAAAAAGTGCGTCCGAACACATTGCCGTATTTTTTCACGGATTGCGCGAAAACGGTCATACGATGCGCATTTTTGTGCGTGATTTTTTACGGATCCAAACCAGGAAACTTTGGGTGTCTGGACGTTATGTTGGCCGGACATGAGCAGGGTCTGATGTCTCCAAATCACGCACACACGCCGCTAGTGGACGCAGCGCACTCTGTACGTCCGTACTAGCGGTTCTGCGCTTCTCGAAAAAATGCGTTAATTTTCCACTTGCGTTGCGCAGCCGGACTTTCGTGCGACCGTACTTCGTATATTGGCCGTCATTGCCCATCATTTGCTGCTAGTGCGGCCGTGATTAAGTGCGCCTAAACGCACGTTAAAAATTCGCTAGTCTGACCCTAGCCTAAATGGGAGAATTTTTCTGGTTTGGCTATTTTGACCTAGAATTTTCCATTCTCCAGTCATTCTCCTGCTCTTCACCGCTCTCTGAATAACCCTGACCTGGGTTATTCAGAGAAAGGTGAAACTCAGGAGAATGACTGGAGAATGGAAAATTCTAGGTCATAATAGCCGAAACAGAAAAATTCTCCCATTTATCTCACTTTCCAAATCGGCTTTTTGGTTTTCCATTCTCCTGCTTTTCACCGCCAAAAAAATCAGTAAACTTTTTCTGCGTGTCCGAAAATGTCTCCTCTTTTCATACAGACTGCCGCCCCAAGCAGTTGTTTATGGATAGATTAAAGGAAAAGCATTTACTGTCATTTGAAATGTCATTTTTTGGTTTTTACATATTTCTATACATCCTAGAAATCCGCCACATCACAGGCAGGTTATGGGGACCTCCTAGGCACGATATTTGAAGGAATTTTTCATTTTTATCTTTAACCCTTATTTCATGGAAAACTCACTGTCCCTTTAAATACGTTTTTTTTAAACTTTTTGTCTTTGTTTCCTGTCCCCCAGGGCACTACCCGGACCCCCATACACCTTTTATGGCAAATATGTAGCATATATGCCCTCTTGGAGGGCACTCCAAAAAACTGAATTTTCAGCCCCTTTGACTTGCATGGGGGTTCGGGTTCGGGTTCGGTCCCGAACAAATGGGAAGTTCGGGTTCAGGCTCGAACCGAACTCGGGGAGTGTTCGGCTCATCCCTAATTAGCACCTGTTTTGTATCATTGGCTTATCATACACCTGACTATAATCCTTCAAAATCCCTGACTTTGTGCAAGTGTATATTGGAAGAGAGAAAGTGGAGCATCACACCAAAACAACAATCCCCTTACGATATCGCTATGTCCCCTCTTGGTGGTTTCCCCAATGAAACCAGATATTCAGACCTTACAGTCCCAATAAGTTCAAAAAAATGGGTACAGCTCACTCCAATCTCTGTCAAAGTCTCTTTGTTCAGATGGATGTTCACATATTCTCCATAGAATGTTCAGACATAGGATAAATAAATGAGAAAAAACAATTGGTGCAGTACGTTTCACTGGTTCTCAATATATAGGTCTCAAAATTGTAAACTTACAAACAAAGAGCTCAGGTACTGGTTCTAGTATTATTCGCCTTCTAGGTATTTTTCTTCTCTTACAGGCACCTATACAACCTGTTAGAATATTCTTTCTCCAGATGTTCCATATACAAGGGAAACATAAAACAGAGGGAGAATCCCCTAATGTAATTCCACGACAAATACTTTTTATATGTGCAAAGCAAGGGCCAAGGGCTTACTCACAGCCTCCAGGCCTCCAAGGACAGCCTCCAGGCTCTTGGGGTATCCACAGATTAATTTTTAGGAAACAGTTCACAAAACCACTCCAAGTGCAAAGAAGCAGGAACGGCAGGATTCAAAAAGCGTATTTATTAAAATAAAATAAGATTCCAGAACGTGTTTTGACAGAGCACCATCTTCATCAGCTGGTAAAACAAGTATGTTATACTAAATCCCTCCTGTCATTTTATATTTGTTGTATACTAATTTTAATTACATGCACGTGAGCAATCAATTGTTTCCAACCCTCATTTCCATGTTAGTCAAAGCATTATACATGGAAACAATGGGCTCTTTGTTTGTAAGTTTACAATTTTGAGATCTATATATTGAGAACCAGTGAAGCGTACTGAAATCAATTGTTTTTTCTCATTTATTTATTCTATGTCTGAACATTTCACGGAGAATATGTGAACATCCATCTGAACACAGAGACTTTGACTGAGATTGGACTGCGCTTGTCAGGAACCATGCCTGCTTGTCAGAAACCATGCCTGCTGATGCATCAGATCCATGAAAGGTGCTGCCCCCTGGTCAGCACTACTACCAGCACTGATAGGGGTTAATAAGTCAAAGCACCAAAACACACACACACAACCACACCCCCTGTTTGTCCATAAAGGACTCCTCCCTCCTATGTGCAGTACCTCAGTATTAGTCTATCCCCCTGATCTGTTCAGACGTTCATTCTCTATGTTCATTGATTCACCGTGTACTTTGACTACCGACCACCGCTTTGTGCCAATCCTCTGACCTCAGACCTCCTATTAACTACTCTCTGTCTAATCCATTGTAATGCGCTCTGGCATCACCCAGTATCTATTCCATCTATTTCAGGTGTGGGTTCCCCTGCATATTGGGCTCAGACCCCCCTGAACTTTGGGTCCCATCATGGCCCGCGCCGGGTGTGATCCTGACAGCGCTGTACCTTTTTTTTTAACTTTGTGCAAGTGTACCTATGAGAATTGATGCTGGATTGAAGGCAAAAGGTAGTAAAACCAAATATTGATTTGATTTAGATTTTTCTTTTGTTCGCTCACTTTGCATGTTGCAAATTGACAAAAATAAACAATCATTATTTATATTTCTGAAAGCATTCTTTGTTTACAGCATTTTTTCACACCTGCCTAAAACTTTGCACAGTACTGTATATATAAATAAATAACCCAGGGAAAGCAACAAACAAATAATCCAAAAGAGATTAAAAAAGTCCAGCACCATCACTAGGTCGTTTTCAATCTAGATAAACGTTGTTGTAACGTTGCTTGCTGTTTTGGAGTACTTTTTCACTCGAAACACAGTGCAAGACATTTGAATTCTATTTTAAAAAGGCAAGACACATTGTAGTAGTGAAGAAAAATATAACTGGCAACAAAGCCAGCAAGAGCTTTCATACCATAATAAGGGTGCCAACACACATTTGGAGAGGCCAACCCCCAATATACTTATCCAAACAAGAAGATGATACAAGTAATCTGGACTTTTCTATCTGGGCAAATTTATTGGATTTACAGCAAAGGGCAGGACAATGTTTTGACTCTAGATGAGTCTTAATTAGGTTAGACTTGATAAAGTTTCATCTAGAGTTGAAAGATTGTCCTGTCGTTTGACGTAAACCAAATAAAATGGTCTGTATTGAAGAGTTTGATGTGTCCATATTGTCGACTTATTTGGAAACGTACTGTACATTGGAGCAGTGATCCTACAGTGAGGATTTGGGAATATAAAAAATGTCCCATTATCTTTGACAGTATTTGTGACACAATAATACCCAGTTGTATTATATTTTTCTTTAACCTACCAAGGCTTCAAATTCCCTACATGTTTTACATTGAGCACAATACGATTTAATTAGAATAACTATGCTATTACCACTTTCACATCAACTGGGCTGCAGATGAGACTTTTAGTTCAGGGGCCTTCAAATGCTTAAAGAATTGTGAATTAAAAGCTCTTGAAAGAAAAACTCAATGGACACAAGTAATAATTACCTGTCCGCTCTTCTATGCATGCAAAGCCTATACTTTATTCTGCTTGAAAGTCTTTATAGCACCATAAATCTATGATTATTATCATACAATCGACTCTTCTTTCAGAAACATATTCAAGCAAGTTGAAAGCAAATTTAGCAGAAATTCATCTGCGTGGTTACAATATAAGCAAGATTTTATTTAGATATTTGTGTTCTATACGTATATATTTATAATATATACAGCACAAATTAAATCAGCTGGAGGTGATGAAAGGCAGTCAGAACTTGAATACATGTCCAGCCCTTGCATTATATATTTATTTCATGACTTGGACATACTCTGGGATTTTAGTAAAACTCCAAACTTTTATTTCTTTTCATTAAAGTAGTACAAATCAACATTTTGACACTTCAGGTGTCTTTTTCAAGAGTTTGAAAAGACTCCTAGAAAGTTGAAACATCGATCTACCCTATTTTAATGAATATAAATACAATTTTGGAGTTCTACTGAAATCCCGCAGTATGTCCAAGTTATGGAGTGTGTGTATATATATATATATATATATATATATAGTGTGTTTAATATTGCAGAAGCCACCTGCACATCATAGCAATTCAAAGAATTGCATCCCAGAGCTCCTGTGCCACATTCCCCATATGCAGCAAGGAATTCTGGGTAGGATATGCAAATGACCTCTGTCTCACTTTTATGCATCCTGGATCTGTTATTACACAGAACCCTAAAATCAATGCTATGCCACACTGTAGCTTTGTAGCAAAGATATGCAACTGGTCAAAGGTATGCAACTGGTCAAAGCCACTCCCAGGACAGCACCGTTTCAGGTTTGTTGAACCTTCATCAGCTAGGAGGCAGGCAAGACCAGTTGCAGTGGATGCTTGGACCATAGGTAAGTAAGTGTCTATAAGGGTTGTGGTGAAGGACTAAAAGTGAGATAAAAAGCCTCCACACTATAATAAGTGTGTTTAATATTGCAGAAGCCACCTGCACATCATAGCAATTCAAAGAATTGCATCCCAGAGCTCCTGTGCCACATTCCCCATATGCAGCAAGGAATTCTGGGTAGGTTATATATATATATAATTACCGACAATTCTGAAAACGCAATGGTATTTTTACTATATCATATGAACAAGAAGTATCATATATATCTATATGGCACATAAATGTTTAAAAGTACTTATATTTTTTGATGAATTTCCTGTTCTTTCCAATGGTGGATCGCGATGTCTGCATGTCTTCAATGTCTCTGAGCCTCAGCCATCCGATTTTCAGACATACTGCAACTGGGAATAGATAGATTTAAGGGAGGTAAACAAGGCCAATATATATAAGTAAAAACATAAAAATTTATTGGCAATGAAATAAAAATGAAATCAATGTGGTATAAAGTCAAATAAAGTAGGGGATACGCATTTCGCTGGTTACAATGCCAGCTTCATCAGTCCCAGTAAGAGTCTTGATGCCTGGGTTTGTATGTCCGGTATCTAAACAAATATAGTAATTGAACCATTGGACCTTAGTCCTCGTAGTTCTGTGTGTATTCGTCCAGCCTCATTTGTCAGTTTCCGGGGTCCCAACATGGTACCTGCGGACCTTCCGGTATGACAACTTCCAGTATAGCAACTTTCAGGCGTGCTTGCTTGAAATAGACGTTCTGTCCTTACTTTCGTTTTCACTCGCTGCAGTTCTGGCCCCGACACCTCTATGGCAATTGCGTCTTCCAATGACGGCCTCTCCCAAGTTTCAGATGCACATGGAGATTTGGTAAAATAAAAAATATATATTCTTATTTAACATTCGTTTGATGTTTCAGTTACCAAAGGAACTTTCCTCAGGATCATATATATATATATATATGACTTCTCCGTCCTCTCTGGTCTTTCCTTACAACGGTCCAATGCCTTTTGCAAGGTATGCTGAGAGTAACCCCATTCCAAGAACCTGGACCACATGTCCCTTATTTGTGGGCCAATGTTCACCGGGTTGGAATTGTTCCTAAAAAAACAGAGGAATTGCATTATGGAATTGATTCCTTCAGATGTGCAGGGTGGCAGCTATTTGATTGCAATATAGTGTTTTGGTCTGTAGACATATGGTAAAGGGTATATTGAAGCTGGTCTGCCTCACGGTAAATCCAGACATCCAAAACGTCATCCGAGATTTCACTTGCTACCATGGTGAGTTGAATTAAAGTTTCAAGTTGATTAATACTGGCAATGATGTTTTTAGCCTCCTGCATCCCACAATTTGCAACAATCAAAATATTGTCTAAAACCGTGTATAATACATTAATTTAGTTGCAAAATGAGGAATAAATTCTGTCTTTTCAAAACAAAACATGTACGAGTTGGCGTACATCGGGGCAATGGCCGAACCCAAGGATATACCCAGGGCCGGTACTAGACTATTTTGTGCCCTAGACAAGAGCAGCTACTTGCACCCCCCAGAAAAATTTGTAGACTGTTCAAATGTGGGGAGGAACACACACACAGGGGCCGCACACAGAATTTTGTTCCCCATCTTATCCCTCCGCCGGTCGGGCCCGGGATCGGTCTGTGCGTCTTTTTTTCCTCTGCCTCTTTCTTTCTTTCCTCTGCCTCTTTCTTTCTTTCCTCTGCTCTCTGACTTTCTTTCCTCTGCTCTCTGAGCCTCATTCTTTTTTCTTATGTGCCTTTTTTTGCCATTTCTTTCATCTGTCTGTCTTTTCTTTCTTCTGCTTCTTTCTTTTCTTTCTTCTGTGCCTCTTTTTTCTTTCATGCTTTTATTTCTTTTGTCACTGCCTTTCTTTCTCCTGCCTCTTTTTCATCTGTCTCTTGTGGTGCCCACACGTCATCTGGTGGCGCCTGCGCATCACCATAAGACGCCTGCTTTGCAAGCTGCCACTGCCAGCTACACAAGCAAACAAGCAAACAATGAGGAAGGGGTACAATAATGGAACCCAAGTTGGGGCCGGCTGCGCCCCTAAATGCCAGTGCACCCTAGGCGGTTGCCTTGTTTGCCTAGTGGAAGCACCGGCCATGGATATACCCATGGTCTGCTTGCACCACTGATTTTCGAATCTGAAATAGTTATAAGTAAGCAATAGATGCAACAATTCCAAAACATATTCCACTGGAGGGCCATTGTAATCTGTTGACTGTACTAATGTGGACCACATCGCCTTGATCCCCTCCTGTTCCGAAATCACAGTGTCAGGAGAGCGATCGGGCCCTCGGGTAATAGCAGTCAATCTAAATTCTGTAATAGTTGTTGGGTGTCCATCAGACAGGTCTCCAGACCCTGGACTGTTTTTTTAACCAAAAAATCCGACCTCTGAGACAGTGGTTCTAGGGGTCTTCCTACTGTTGAATAAGTGGGACGCTATGGTAGTCGAAGTGCATCCTTATGAATCGTTGGTATGATGTATAGTACTTGAGTTCTAGGGTACTTTGGGAGTAAGTACCTGTATAATTCCTCTGAGATGTAAACGGATCGAAGGCCCCTCAAAAGAATTTCTTCTAATTTGTTCGATATTTCAATTGTTGGATCTTTATTCAACTCACAGTATGTAAATATATTGGATAGCTGTTGGAGAATCTATATTAAGATTTTGTATGTGGGGTATTTTTGACCTTATGAATAGCTTCAATTGTATTATAATGTCCTTGCTGGATAGTAGGTTTAAATAATTTCATTATGTGGACCACAGTTGATCTGGTGAACCAAAGTCTGGTTCTACCTGGGAAATTTAAAGTACCTTCTTGTCTAGTGAGAGGATGTGTAGTTGTAAACCCAGTTAAGTTCTATCTAAGATTATTAAAGAGGATGTTTATCTTTGAGGTTCAGACCATGTTCCATGTATACCGGATACCGCTCTAAAAACCTCAGTTTTTTGTTTTTAAGAGATTATGGCTTAAATTTATCGCTTGCTGGCTGGGTAACAGCAGTTGTAATATGCTGGGATAGTAACTAAATGAGGCTTGGTACATTGTTTATACTAGTTACCATGGAGATGGTTCAACTGGTGACTTGCCCTGATGTCATCACTGTCCACCGGCGTCTTGCATGCCTTCGGCATGGGTGTGAGGGGAGCAAGGTAATGGTGAGTAGGATTATTCCTATATAACTATTGTGTTTTGTAATTTTTTTTGTCCTGCGGAAAGCTTGCGGGTAGCAAGCTGAAACGTTGATGCTTTTTATCTAAGTAATAAAGGATATTATTGAAAAATCCCAGGAGTGCCGACTCAACGTGAATATTATATACTGTATATATAAGATTATTATTGCAGCAGTCATTTACACATCCCAGCAAATTCAAAGAACTGCATCACTGAGCTCATGTGCTACATTCCCCATATGCAGCATACACAGAACTCTGGGTAAGACATGCAAATGATGTCTGCAATTTCTAATTTTTTTGCTTCCTGGGTCTGTTTTCACACATAAACATCTAATCAATGCCATGCCATACTAAAAGGCTTTTTTTAAAGCAGCGATCAGGTTTATGTAACTGGTCACAGCCATGCCTGTACAGCTGTAAATACTCATTTAAATTGTGGTGGAGGGTAAAAAATTAGATTAAAATCCTCCACACTGCAAATAATAAAGCAGGAAATAGCAAAAAAGTACAAAACGCAATGGGCAGTGTCCACACCAGCCAACCTAGTCTGGAGTTCGAGGCGAGGTGACAGAACGGTACCAACCATAGACCGAGCGTCTCCAGGGGAGCTCCGGCTCCCTCTACCGTTGAGGCCACAAGGACGCTCTTGCCATCCTGTATCAGCAGGGACCCTGAGGCCCCCCACCGATAACAAATATAATGAGACAGGAGAACATCAGTGAAGGCCTTAAACTGACGTTGAGCCGTCAAGGCAAAAAATGGTCTCGATAAACTGCAATCTCTGCATTCTCAAAGAGGCCGGAGGGGTCTTAGTCGTCGCTCGCAAAAGCTGGTCTCGAACCAGGACATCTATGGAGACCACTATGACATCTCTGGAAGCAGCCATTGGAGCCGTGGTGGCCTTTCAGATCCGAAGAGTGGAGAGAATGGTGTCTGGAGACCCAGCAGGTAAGGTCAGGACAGCAACCACAAAACGGTTGGCTAACACCAAAACTGCAGAGTCAGGTACAGAATCCGGGATACCTCTCAATTTAAGATTCTTGTGGCGGTGGAAGGACTCCAAGGTCAGCACAGCCATTTGCAGCCCAGCAACCTGGTTCTGGAGTGCCGCTATGTGAGAGGAGGTGGCAGCCTGCATCACCTTCAACTCGCAGGTCTGGCTTCAGAGCTCCTCGACACCTGAGTGGAATGTCACCAGGTCTGAAAGCACTGAAGTTAGCTCTTGTTACCATGAAGAGCTGTTCTAATTTAGGAGAGCCCGAATATCCCTACGTGTTGCTGGGAGGTCATCAGAGTCCGGCATTGAGGCAAGCCCTCCGAACATGGATGGTGCAGCGGAACACGGCTCCTCACATGCCCCGGCCACTGCCGGTGAGTTGTGTGGGTGGAGGATCACGTCCTAGGAGTCTCCAAGAGAGAAGCGTATATCTGGGAGACGGGATGCCTCCGTTGTTCCCGGCCGTCTGTCTCGCTTACCCATAATCAGGAAAAAGCTGGGCCAACAGAGGAAAGTAAACTCAGAGGTCGGCAATATGGCGGCTGTCCGCTCGCAGCAGTAGGCCTCAAGTCCAGCAGTCCGATGTAGGGCACTATTACATTCCTTGCGCAAAAAAGCTTGCACAGCACTATATTTTTGAGCACAGCGTTAAGCATTAACGCGTGTAAATTAACGCTGGCATTACAATCCGAGCGCATTTTTTCATCCATCCGAAAATATCACGCGTAAAAAATACGCGTGAAAACTCGCACGCAATAATGTTGCGTGCAGAAATCGGTGGGCAGACTGTTTTTTCACGCGATTCAGCCAATCAGAATTAAGAACCACAATTGTCTCCCGTTAAGTATATATGCTGCAGCAATAATAAAAACACGCACAACCTCTCTAAATCATTGTTTGGGTACGTGTAGAATGTGTTATTATACTGTGCTGTATTATTTTTTTTGCGCTGGCGTATTTCGTTTTGGCCAGGACGTTCAGAATTTGCCGTTACCACCAGCTTTTAAAAGACGTTTAAATTATGCGCGCAAATGTTGTTCGTAAAAATTTGCGCATCGATTGTAATACCATCCGCGTACCAGTGCACAAACGCATTTGTGCTCACAATGTTAAGTATGGGATGCGCGCACGAACTTTCGCTCGCGCATGGTCACTCGCGTTAGACGTTAACGTGCATTTTGTGCGCAAACGTCGTAATACGACGTTCAGCGCAAAGAGTTTTTCCCCTCGCGTTAATGCGTTTTTGCGCACATGCAAAATTGTGCGCAAAGAGTGTAATAGTGCCCCCAGTGGGGGACACAGAATGGCTCCAGTGGGTCAGCAAACAAACTGGCAGCCACCACCAAGAGGTATGGCAGGGAGAGGGTGTGGAAGAGAGGCTAAATAAATGGTAAAGGACCATATAATCCAAGAGCGTTACAGGAGATGCAGAGACACGTCTCCTCTCCTCAGCGGCTAGCCACGCCCCTGGATGTGGTCATACTTATACGAGCTTGTGAGGGCAATGGATAGGCATGGCCAGGCACTCTGCACTGGAGAAAAACAGTTCTATCCTGTACAGAACCACATTAGTGCTGAGTCTCAATGTTTCCCTAGACTCCCGTGTACAAGGGGATCTGTTAGTAGATTGTCAGGCGCTAAGTTTTAGCGACTCGCCCTAAATATTTTCTTTAGCGATGGTGTTTTAGCTCTAACCAGGTTATCGTGCCCTATATCTTTATGACATTTTTCAGTGTTGTTTTTGTGTTCACTAAGCATTCCACTCTCACACAACTTGCCACACTCAAACAAATGTATTTTTCTATCACCATACAATCCCTCTGTGTCTCTGAATTAAAAAAAAATGTCCGTGACATGTAGTTTATCACATAGCTTATTTACTTTGTTATACGTGGGTTTTTCCAGGTCTAAAATCTCTGCTGACATTCATCACTCGGCTGCAAATAAAATGTGCCTGCGTCTACATATGACTTGTACTTCTCCCCTTCCCATCAATAGCACAGAGAACAATGTTATCACATGCTGCCAGGCCTTTTAGTTCTTGAAATTTACAATTGCTCACTAACTGTCAGGTTTTAAGGACATTAATAATATAGAAACAATTAAAAGAATGGAGACTAGATAAATATGAAGAACTTTAAGGCTTTTATTAATGCTAAGTAAAAAGGGGCATCTGTCCAGGATTCAAACAGCTCACAGAGGAAACGTGTTACCTTCTTTGTAGGCACCACCACCATAATATAGCAGCCTCTGCATATTTAGTAATTTTATTTTAAATGTGGACATTGGGCTTTCTACATTACTTAAATTAATGCAGAGCAATATAAAAATTGTATTCATACAAAGTCTACATGCATGCTGGGTTTTAAATGGACTGTTCAACGGAAGGAGTTGGATAACTGCCTTGCTAACAGAATCGTGTTTTCATGATGTTTAGAAGCACCAAGAGGCATTCAATATTTGGTAAATATGATCACACAGTTGCAAGGGAAATAATTTGATTCCAAATTTTTTTAAATGGCCTTATTTTATTCCGTAACAGACCTTTTTATTATTATTTACAGGATCTTTTTATTATTTCCATGCATTTTTATGCATTTGTATTGTTTTAGACACCTTTTAAAAAATTTTACTTTTTTTTTGTTACCACCAGTTCGGCAGTGTTCGACAGCTGATCGGCTTTTTTCGGCAGTGCTCAGTCTCTTCGGCAACATTCAGCGGATCGTTGGCTGCGTGCAGTGCTTTGCGGCTTCATTTGGCGGTCTTTCCAATGGTCGGCGGGTTGATCGCTGACTTTTGACGGATCTCTTGGGACTGAGACGAACGAGAGAGCACTACAATATAACCCTTTAGTAATAGTTGGCAAGAGAGTCACTGGAGTTGTAGCTCAGAAGCATCTGGGGGGCTGGAATTTGACAGTCTTGGTCAAGGCTGGACTGAGACAAAAAGTCAGTCCTGGACTTCATCCACAGCAGCCCACTTTAATTATGCAAACACACAAAAATAGTATATAAACCAACCGGATCACTCAACCAATCTCTCTGTAGATACCGGAGCTGCTGCAGAGTGATTGGGTAAAGCAATGCAGCGACACTGAGGTTGAGTGCAGACCATGTCTTAAGGTGAGGTGGATGCACAGCAGGTCTCACCGGCATGTGGCCCCAATATTAGACTATGTCAAACTGCAACTGTTTTACAGACAGGACAAAGTTCTTACCTCACCAATTAAGGGCAGCATGAGCCACGCGGTGACCCAGCGTTCTCACTGGCCCACTGAGCCATTGGCCCACCGGGAATCTCCCTGTAGTCCCTATGTCCAGTACATGCTTGGCCTTGGTTAAATGCATTCAATAACATAATATAATGAATGATACATTGTATAATTTTCTAATGTTATATAACTGTATAATTGAACCTGTCACATACAGTTAAACAGACTATATGATGGTCATTGACATATTTAATATCCCAGAATACACGCCAATCCAACCCCAGAGGTCTTTGCATATTATAACTCCCTGAACAGATTCTGAAGGAATCTTTGACACAATGTAACAGATAACAATGGTAATCACCACATGTGCTAGTTCTGGTGCTGGCTCAGTATAGAAATTACATTTGATTTGAAACATCGATTTATCACATCTGTAAAAGATATATTATGGTCATTTTTCTTTTTCCTACTGATGTTTCATGGATTTTTTCATATAAAGGCTTAGCTTTAGATGAAATATTTCACTTCCCTTACAAACAATTGTTATATCTTCTTTTTATTCTCTGATGCATGTCTTATCTTCTTTGCATTCCCACGTGAATCATACATGCTATTCACACAGTTGCAGTAATTGTGTTGTTGTGAAACAATAGAATTCTCTTATGAATAGGAAGGAGTGCTATAAACCTGTAGACCTGAGTGCTATTACACTTTAGAATCTTTTAAATTATATATATTTTCAGAGCTGGTAGGTGCACACATATGACTGCAAATAATAAAAATGGGGTTTACAAAAATACTTTACCACTAATTTAAGTATAACAAAAACTAATCTCACTAATTCAAAATAATAATGATGTGATTAAAGAGCAATTTATATTCTTTTTTTAACCCCATCACTACAAACTGATTCTGTTGAATTGATTTATCATAACATTTATCTGAAACACAGAATGTGAAGTTCACAATTAAATATAGGGTAAAACAGAAATTGTGTTTACAGTTACATTGCTTTACTTACTTTACAATTGCAATTATGTATAAAGCACCATCATATTCCACAGCACTGTACAATGGGATGGACAATACGATTATAAAATTAGCACGCAAGCTTGACACACACAGAATGATTGGAAAAGAGGACTTGCTCAAGTGAGTTTATAATCTAAGAGGGATGACGCACAGATGAGAAGTAATTGGGGTGCATAGGGGCTGTGTCGGAGAGAGATCAGGAAAGGTGCGATGGAAGGATTTCGGAGTAGACCTGTCTATAGTAATATCTTTTTACAGATGTCTTGAGAGACTGGAGGCATGGAGAGAGTCGAATGTTATGAGGGCGTTCTCTAAAGTAGGGTGACGGTACAGGGAGGGAGGTGGTAATATATAGTCAGATACTTGCAGAGTGACATGACATGGATGGAACATACCGGTTAATAAGGGAGGGGATTATGCAGGGGGATGGAAGAGATCACAAAAGAGAAAAAAAAACACAAAAGGGTGAGGTGCGAGAGGTACGGAATGTAAGGTAGAGGAGTCTGACAGAGGCATTCATTATAGACTGTAGAGGGATAATCTGAGATTGTTTAGGGAGTGTATGTGTGCTTATCGTTATTGTAAATTAACACATTTTGGATAGTGATTTTATGTGAGAAGAGATAAGATATATATATATATGGACAACTTTGTTTTTATTACAAGAAGTTGTATGTTATTTTACATGATATGTGGTTCGTTTTGGTTTCTGCATTAAGGTGACGCTGCACTCTTAGAAGACCATGAAATAGTACTAAATGAAAAGATTTCTTACTACATATAACACATATAAACTGTAGCTATATCATACTTTATTAGTAAATAGTAATGGAACCAAGCAGTTCTCAGGTTTTACAAATCGAAAAGAAGAAATTCACTACAATCAAAATAAGTGGATAATCATATTCATGATGATGTATATAAATAATGCATGTATTAGTTTATACATCACAACTAGGCTTGTGCACCGATTTTTTTTTCAGTTCGATTCGGTTCGATTTTTCGGATTTTTAAACTTTTCGATTCGGCTCGTTTCGACCGATTTCTGTTTCGATTCGGTTCGGCTCGATTCGTTTTTCGTGTACATTTTTTTTTCGGAATATCGAGCATTTTTCGTATTTTCGTGTCACTTAGCTCGTTTTTTGTATCGACTTTTCGTGATTTCGCAAATTTTAGTTTTTCGGAATTGTACATGTTTTCGGAATATCGACCATTTTTCGTATTTTCGTGTCACTTTGCTCGTTTTTTGTATCGACTTTTCGTAATTTTGGAAATTTTCGTTTTTTCGGAACGTCTGTTCTCCTCGTTTCAAAGCAATAAATTTTGATTTGACACATTTCAAGTCCATTCGAAAATTCCGAAAATATTTTGTTTCGGCTCGGAAAACTTTTCGGATCTGCCATTTTCGGATCTAAAAATTTTCGGAAATCTGGCCGCATCCGAAAACACGAATCGGGAAATTTCGTGAAAATTCCGAAATTCAGAAACCCGAAACGCACATCCCTAATCACAACGCTTAGTTTTCATTGTGGATTAGGAACGTTCAGCTGTATTATGTCACAACTTTACACATATCCCTTAAATCTATTTAAAGTACCATAAATCCTTATGCTGCCTATGTATTTGGAATGGGAATGTGATTGGAAATACGACCTTTATTCACCCAAGGTAGAATACAAGAGCTAATAGATGTAAATTCTTTTTACAACCATTGTAATGACTTGATTTCAATACATCTACTCCTTTTTTTATTGCAGAAATGCTAGTGATTTCTATCTGTAGTTTCTTAATTAAGTGGACCTGCTGCTCCTCTGTCTTATGGGATACACAATGCTATATTATGTATAGCAAACCATCTGTGACAATGGAATTTGGAGAGAGAGAAAACATTACAGGCTCAAATACTTTTTTATTGTCTGTCTGGGATAGTGTAAAGTGACCTTTTAAACACACTAAACAAAATAAAATGAAAATATAAATTGAGGAAACATGTAAAAAAAAACTGGAGGTATAGAAAATATCCTACATATATATTGCAAATTTTTAGATACCATCTCTATTGTTCCTGAATATTTATTATGTCATGCTATTTAGAATGATCCCATAGTGATATCAACATATTTGAATATTTGAAATTATTTTTCGGAGTCTTATTTCAATATTGTTGCACTTTGTGGAATATAAGATATTGACATTATACCTAAAATATAAAATAAATAACTCAATTTCTATAAAATGATTTGCCCACTACTGTATTGTTCAAATGTATACATCTCAAAAACACAATTATAATTGTATAACACTGTATGTATTCACTACCTGATATGATTATATATATGTGTAAATTAAGTTGCCAAATTTGGGGGGAAAAAGTTAATTTCATCACAGGACTCGGAGGCTCATATTTGCCTTCTCTTTCTTTATTTTCTCTCAGCAGCAAGAGGTTTAACATGTAAAATAGAAGAAAAAAACTGTTCCCTCACAACAGGGAGTAACCACGCCCCCAATAGTCCCAATAGGTCAATCCATATAGTCCCTCCTCTGGTGTAGCTCCTCCTCTTTCTTGCTGCTTACCTCAAGGAGATAAGTACACTTGTTTTCTCTCTTGCACTATTTATATATATTATTGTATTTTACTGTATTTTTGCTCATTGTAAACTTTTCTTTCGGGACGCCGACTTTTCCCGGTGTTAGCCGCGGGGGTCGGCGTTCCCGTTTTACGTTCATTTAAACGCAGTGTTTTTACTCTACATATTTATCATACATATAATTCCCCCACTCACTATCTACTAAATAGGAGGAAATTGGGCATTGTCTTTGTTTGCTTTTCGCCAAGAGTTCCGCCGACACCAACCTCCACCTCGCGGTTCCGCAGACACCGGATATACCCGCCCACAAGGTTTCAAACGCGCCATTTTAGAAATAAGCGCGGTCTTTCCCTCGCAACACAGAATGTCTCTCTCCAAACCGGACAGAAATTCCTCTCCCTCTCCACCCCGGGGCTCCGGGTCGGAGGTGAGTTCAATCCCACACTCCTCTCTATCTGAACAGCCGGCAGCGGCATCCCCGCAACACCACCACCGGAAAAAATCTTCCAAACAAAGATTTGCAGCCCTTGAAGCTTCACTGAGGTCCTCCATTTCAGACACTGTGGCAGCAGCTGTAGCAAACATTCACACCTCATTCAGACACTCTATGCAAGACGCAGTCGCTTCCCTACAGATTCCACCTAAGGTGTCTTCCTGCGCTGCGTTCTCTCAGAGATCCCCTAATTATGCACGTGCCAGAGCTTCATCCCCAGATCAAATTGTGGAAGTCTCCCCTAGGGAGCCACCAAAAGATATTAATATGGGCCACCACATAGCTGATATCCCCAAAGGTGCTTATGGAGGGGCTGGCATCCCCGCAGTGCTGCCAATAATGGATAGCGAGTCTCATCCTCGCAAGAGAGCTCCAGACCGCGGAGCGCAGGCTGCGGCCGAGATTAAGAGACCCATTCCTGACGAATGGAGTCTCGTCCCCGCTAAAAAAAGATCAGGACTAGTGGATCCTGAATACGGGGAGATGAAGGGGATTACCCCCTAGAGATATACGCACCTGATGATGACGATGACCTGATGATTTGGGGAGAAGAAGAATCACCTCCCGTGCAGGTCGGGGACACAATATATGATCCTGAGGGAAACCCTCTTTTTAACCCTAAGGACATTTCGCACCCAGCATCCTCAGTGTGGATTCCACAACCACACATCGAGCGTTGGGTAGATAGCGTCATGCGCTGCCCACTAGACAAAGGCACGAGACAAACATTAAAAGCAGAGGGTCCTAGACCCACAACAACAGGCAAAACTTGCATTACGCCAGACGTAGACGAGGCATTTCAAAAAATTGCTGCGAGAAAAGGATGGTCTCCTAAAAAAGGAATAGACCTGGCTATACGCACATGCCAGGATAAGTTGCTGGATGCAACCGGACCTCTAGTCAAGGCCCTAGATATAGTGGATCACGCAAAACTAGCACATATACCACTAGACCATGCTGAAATAGCCGGATGGCTACAGAGATCCCTTTGCTTTCTGGGAAATGCCAATTCTGCCCTAGCTGCGGAAAGAAGGAAAACGATCCTATTGAAGATGGATCCTAAGCTTTCACATTTAGCTACCGCTGACCTGGGGGTCAAAGCGGAAGGCCAATTATTCGGAGATCCATTCGCTAAAAGACTGAATACATACGTGGGTGCTTTCTCCATGATTGACAAGGCAGAGGCAACGATTAAGAAAGTGTTCCCTAGCCGGGTCTCCCACAGGGCCGGAAGAGGCAGGGGTCGCTTTTCCGGCCGCGCGGGACCCTCCCGCTCCGCAGGCCCCGCTTATAACAACCAAAGCTACACAGATAGTAGCGCCACCACTAGCTCCAGTTTCTTCCCGTCCAGAGCCAGACCTTGGCACAACAGATCTTTCCGTGGAGGCAGAAGTTCCTCCTTCAGGAAACCTACAGGTGAGCGATCTTCACATAATTCCTTTCTCTCACATGAGGATAGGAGGTCGTATTTCCCAGTTTCACCAAGCATGGACACATATTACCACAGACACGTGGATTCTACATACTGTAAAAGGTTTCCTAATAGATTTTGTAGACACCCCTACACAACCTCGCGCTCCAGCGACATTACACTTCCAGCACACACAGTCACTACTGATACAGGAGGAGATACAAGGCCTCATACACAAAGAGGCAATAGAGCTTGCCCCCACCTCTTCGGGAGGTTTTTTGAGCAACATTTTTCTGGTGGCAAAGAAAGGCGGCGGTTCCCGCCCTGTCATAAATCTCAGAGAACTAAATTTTTTCGTTATGCACAGACACTTCAAGATGGAAGGCATGCACACGTTACAACACATCCTTCTCCAGCACGACTGGATGGTCAAACTGGATTTGAAGGATGCTTATTTGACGGTCCCGATACATGAATCCCACCGGGACTTCCTCAGATTCAATTGGCAGGGAACCACATGGCGTTTCACATGTCTCCCTTTCGGTCTCTCATCAGCTCCGTGGTGCTTCACGAAACTGTTGAAACCGGTGATTGCCTCCTTGCGAACGCGCGGCGTAAAGATAGTTATATATCTGGACGACATTCTTCTGATGTCCCAATCCCGAGACACCCTACGGACTCATCTTCAATGGATGATATCCCTGCTACAGGATCTGGGATTTCTCATCAATACAGAAAAATCTCTCCTAACCCCAACGAGAAAGATCGAATTTCTAGGTTTTCTATTGGACTCCAACCAGCTGACATTATCCCTTCCATCCACAAAGATGCGCAACATAAGAAAGGAAGTAGCCTCTCTCCTCCAGCACTCAGTTACTACCCTGAGATCTCTGGCCAGAGTGATTGGTCTACTAGCAGCAGCGAGACTGGCGATTATTCCAGCTCCACTTCACTATCGGGCCCTCCAACGCCTGAAGGCCCGTTCCCTCCGAGCGGGTCTGGATTACCCGGACAACATCCATCTAACAGACGATGCTCGAGTAGACCTCTGCTGGTGGCACGCCCACATGTCAGAATGGAACGGGAAACGTCTGTTTCCCTTACAGCCGACCCTCACCATAGATTCAGATGCCAGCAATCTGGGCTGGGGAGCTCACTGCGAAGGGATGGAGACAGGTGGACGATGGTCACCCGAGGAACGTATCCATCACATAAATGTACTGGAGATGATGGCAGGTTTATTTGCAATCCGGTGCTTCACCAAAGACAAACTCCACTCTCAGATCCTCCTTCGCATGGACAATTTCCCAGCAGTCCGGTACATCAATGCCATGGGAGGACCAAGATCGGAACCTCTGACCCAGATGGCACAGAGGGTCTGGGATCTTTGTCTTCAGAACAATCTTTGGGTCCAAGCTCAATTCATCCCGGGTCTGTCCAACCAGATCGCAGACTGGAACTCAAGACACATGACGGACGCAGGGGACTGGAAACTCCTATCATCTATATTCAACAAGCTTCAATCTCTTTGGGGTCCTTTTCAACGGGACCTCTTTGCATCGAGACTGAACGCACAAATACCACACTTCTTCAGTTGGAAACCGGACCCAGAGGCTATAGCCACGGACGCGTTCCTCCAGGACTGGTCGGGAGACCGGCTTTATGCCTTCCCTCCATTTGTCCTCATAACAAGAACCATAAAGCAGGTTCGACTTCACCAGGCGACGATAGTACTGTTGGTCCCCCATTGGCCGAGCCAACCGTGGTTTCCATCTCTGATGGAACTGGCAATAGACATTCCCAGGATGCTTCCACAATGTCAAGATCTATTGAAGGATCCCGACAACAATCCTCATCCTCTACTACAGGGCAACCTGGTCATGCTAGCATGGCTGATTTCAGGTTTGCCTGGCAGAGCCAAGGAATTTCGGACAGAACTGGAGAATTACTCCTGCAAGCCTGGGCCCCAGGTACTCGCAACGCATACAGATCAGCCTGGAACCGATGGACTTCTTGGTGCGTGGGAAGACACCAAGATCCCTTTTCGGCACCTCTAACTTCCGTCCTGGACTTCCTGACTTCCATATTCGACGCCGGTCTACAATATAGAACCTTGAATGTGTACAGATCGGCCATCTCAGCAGGACATGTTGGCTTCGCAGGGGTTGCAATTGGCCAACATCCCCTGGTGTGTAGGCTATTGAGGGGCACCCGATTCGCTAGACCTCCCCTTCCGAGATATGTTTCTACCTGGGACGTCTCCCTTGTACTAAGATTCTTGGAACAATGGCCGGATAACCAAATTCTAACATTACGACAATTATCCGCTAAGCTTGTCATGTTATTCTGTTTACTCTCCTGCAAACGTGTTAGCGATGTACGGGCACTTGATTACCCTTCACGCTCTTTTCAACCGGACGGTGTCCGCTTCGATATCTCACGGAGAACCAAGACTTCAATCAATTCAGTATTCTTTCCACGATTCCCGGATCATCAGTCCTTATGTCCTGTTAGATGCCTACAGACCTATGAATCTCGAACACAAGATCTACGCACGGGGTTGATTTCCCCTCTATTTCTTTCATTCCGGGCGCCACATGCCCCTGTGTCACCTGCAACCTTGGCCAGATGGATACGTTGGCTACTGGATCTGTCTGGAGTGGATACCTCCTGTTTTGGCGCGCACTCGGTTCGAGGCGCCATGGCTTCTGCAGCAGTGGCAGCTGGCTGTCGATTGTCGGATATCATGCGATCTGCCGACTGGACCAGAGAATCTACGGCTCATCTCTTCTATGTTAGACCAGTTCCTCATTGGACGACTTCAGTTGTTGCTCAGCTTTAAATAGGCAAATATGAGCCTCCGAGTCCTGTGATGAAATTTCTGAATTTTCCTATTATATAACGGAAAGTTCTAATTTCAATAAGGACTCGGAGGCGAGTATTTCCCTACCCATGAATATGCCCCCCCCTTATATGATTGTTCTGCATAACTGTTTCAATAAAATGACTGTCTAAATTCAGACCTTGTTTTGGTTTTTGCTTTGGTTTTTGTCTATGTGGTGCGCTGGCGATGTTATCCTTTACGCGCTCCGACTTCACGATTCTGATTAAAATCAATGTTTTTTCATGACTCAGTTCCTTGTAATTTGTTTTCGCTACCATAGTGGATATACACTCAGTTATGGCTTAAATTCTAAACACGTCTCCGTGTTTTTGCTTCCATTTCAGAACAGTGAAATCCTCCTTCCGTTGTTCGGATAATGGTCGTCTTCCGCCTAGGAATATGGGCTGCATCCTCCTCTCCCCGTTGGGATATCCTTGCTTGTTGGGTTCTGTTTACCTTATGTTTTCGCAAGAAAGAGGAGGAGCTACACCAGAGGAGGGACTATATGGATTGACCTATTGGGACTATTGGGGGCGTGGTTACTCCCTGTTGTGAGGGAACAGTTTTTTTCTTCTATTTTACATGTTAAACCTCTTGCTGCTGAGAGAAAATAAAGAAAGAGAAGGCAAATACTCGCCTCCGAGTCATTATTGAAATTAGAACTTTCCGTTATATAATAGGAAAATTCAGAAATTTTTCATTATTAAGGAAGGAATATTACCTTATTTTTTTGGTAAGTGAAATAATAAAAATAATAATAAGAAGAAGAAGCAATAGTGTGTCAAATTAATAGTTATACAGTTTCTAACATTCATATATTAATTTATTATCAAATATGTGCCCCATCAGTGAATGATCTACCAATAACTGGAATTAACATTCTACGGCTGTTCTTTATCAGTAAATTAAGCCATGGTAGCATACAATAATTGACAATGGCTACGTTATGTAATGCTGTAGTATGGCAAGACAGAGGAAAATGCATGAGGATTTGCTAATTAGCAAACAAAAAGACATAGAAAGAGCTCCATGGGGTGTTCATTTAATCATGGGACAGTTGAATTGGCAAGACATAATAAGATCCCCAGGAAGAGACCTGTAGGACAATAAACATAAGAAGAATAGGTAGAATAGAACAAAAGCAATAATCATAGAGCAGCATATCTAAGATAATGTATAGAACAGTGTATGCCCATGTGGGACCAAAGCTGACCAGAAAAATTATGTTAATAGGAAAATCTAAATTGCCTTACTCATCTTCTCAACTCAGGCCTCCCTGTTGAACTGTCCTCTGTTGGATTGAACCCTCTGGAACTGGGAATGGAAGGAGCTGGAACTGGCAGGGAACCATTGAGGAACGTCTCTGCCTCCACGATATAGCATGAGGAGCCTTCCATAAGGGAGCCATACCTAAGCTATGTATTGATGTACATTTTTTATATGTTTTATATGTTCATTTGTGGAATTGTATCTGTTCCTCTGTGTAAGTATGAATCTCTGTAGTTTGGAGGTGGAATGAATAAACTGGTGGTAAATCAAAGAAAGTAAGATTATCAAAGTGTCTGAGATTCCGTTGTTAAAGAGAACATTGATGGATAAGGTCAGAATTTTTACCCAAGACATACTTGAAAATGAGCACTCTTTTGTCTGTGACAAAACCTCCAGCGGCACTGAACGTCCTTTCAGAAAGCACGCTGGATGAAGGGCAACCTAGTAGCTGCATAGCATATTGGCTATGTTTTGGCCAGTGATCCAATCTCAACACCCAGTAAGCCAGTGGATCATCTGCTGGAAAGGTATCCAGGTCTGCCCTTGCCCCTAGGTAGTCCTGCACCATATGGTGAAGACGCTGGCAATGGGTGCCTACATTTGACGTCCCTGGGCGTCGTGGACTAAAAAAATTTAAAAATGCATCAGTCAAGTGGCCCTGGCCTTCACCACTATTCCTCTGATCATCTGCAGCCTCAGAAGCACCTGTGTCAGCACTTGGTAACCTACCAGTGCCTGGAAAGGTGTTACACAAGTGTCGCTTTAAAGCGTCCTCAAGTTTTTTCATCCTGTGCTCCCTCTGTGCGGGCAGGATGAGCTCTGCAACTTTACCCTTGTATCGTGGATCAAGAAGGGTTGCCAACCAGAAGTGATCCCTCTCCTTGTGTCAGGATTGCCACGCTCTGGCCCCTGTTACCCACGCCCAGGGCCGGTGCAAGAATTTTTGCCAACAAAGGCGAAGGGTCACTTTGGCGCCCCCCCCAAACCCCATGACTAATCCACGTATCTCGCTATCCCACAAAATACTTCACTAATACTCCTATACTTCATGATCAAACCTATTATCCCGCATTCTCTGTGTTTCGATCTCCTGAGTGTGTTAGTAAATCCTTCTAATATAATGATCTCTTCTGTCACCCATGTGTCTCCTACCCTCCACCTCATCTCTCACTCTGTCCTGTCTGCTAATCCTCCCAAGTCCATCCTCTACCCTCTGGCATCTTGCCTCAATGTGATCCCTGCCCTTCTCCTCAGCCCCCTGTAATTCCTGCCAGCCTCACTGAATCCCGTCACACCCAGTGATCCCATGCTGGTCTCCACTGCCCCAGTGTCCTGCCACTCTCCTCTGCCAACCTCCTCGGCTCCCACTCAGCCCTCTGCCACCATTCCCTGCCTCAAAATGTGACTGTGGTCATTCTCCTGTCCCCTTACGTGCCCTCACCAGGGCTACAATAAGTCAGTTCCAGCCCTCACTGTGCCCCTGTTAAGCTTAATAGTCATTCCAAACTAAAACGCTGTCTTCCCCAGCCCCGTCACCCTCTACAGTCCTCAATGTGTCGCCGCTCATCCTCCCTAACCTAGTGTGTTCTATGCCACCCTCCGCAACCTCAGACATCAGAACCCAGATACATGCATACCCAGATGCACCAGACCCCAGT
This sequence comes from Leptobrachium leishanense, assembly GCA_009667805.1. NCBI lineage: Eukaryota > Metazoa > Chordata > Amphibia > Anura > Megophryidae > Leptobrachium > Leptobrachium leishanense. Next base: position 303,760,524 of record CM019065.1, read on the forward strand.
GTGAGCAGTGCGGGACCAGATATTATCATCATTTATATAGCGCCAACAGTTTCTGCAGCGCTTTACAATAATTAAAAGGGAACAAGATATTAGACATGTGCACATCACAAAATTTAGTTTTGAACTAATGGAGTAGTCCTAAAATGCAATTTATTTAGTTGCTAAAGAAATTCGTTTTCAGTTCTTTAGTATGAAAACTAATTTCATTCACCTGAAAACAAGCGGATACAATTACTATTGTAGTGGCTCCTCAGAGGGCTGAGATCGCTGCTTGTTACAGTATCTCTCACTCTCAGCACAATGTGGGCCATATTACATAGCTGGTGCTAACTTAACCAGAGCTGTTGTAAACTTCCCAGAGCCATTATAGCCTATGAAGGTTTTCAGTTTACAGCAGCTCTGGTTAAGTTAGCACTAACATTGTAATAATGTCCTGTGCCAGGCAAAGCTGTTACAGTAACTGACTACTGCTCATCACAGTGCTCAGTTTCAGTAAAACTAATAATATTTTTATATATGATAGGCTATAACAATATTATTTCCTTGTTTTACTGAAACTCTGAGCACTGTGATGAGCAGCAGTCAGTTACTGTAACAGCTGAGACTGATACATTGTACTGAGAGATAATATAACAAGCAGCCGATCTCGGCGCTCACAGCCACTGGATTTAAAGGGCTAAAAAAAAAAGGCTCCTCTCTGTATAATGTCTACAACATCACCTGCATTAATTAATACCCCTCTCTGTATAATGTATATAACATCCTCCTGAATTAATTAATGTCCCTCTCTGTATAGAACATCCTCCTCAATTTATTACCTTTCTCTGTATAATGTATATAACATCCTCCTACATTAATACCCCTCTGTATAATGTATAGAACATCCTCCTGCATTAATTAATGCCCCTCTCTGTATAGAACATCCTACTGCATTGGCATGTGGAGGGTGCAGAACTTCGGATGTTGCGCTCTTCATTGCTGGTCTCCTTCACTCATCAATGTAATATCACAAAAAGGACTGAAACTAAAATGTAGTGCATTTTATTTTAGTTTTTTCATTTTTTGTACTGAGTAGTTTCGTATCTCTTGAGTCATATGAAAACTAAATTATCCCAAAATTCGGACTAAATCGTTCTAGTACTAAAACTAATGCACATGTCTACAAGATATGGATAAACGGACATAGGATGGATAAAAGAGGTGTAGAGGGCCCTGATCATAGGAGCTTACAATCTAGAGAAACCTTGAATTATCTTCAAAATATCCCATTATAAAATATAATTACACACAATTGTGTGCCTTTTTATATATACAATACATTGTATAACTTGAATAACTTTAATATATTGAGCTTCCAGAGAATAGTAGCAGATATTTGACATTTACAGCAAGTTGCACCAGGCCTCAGTGTCCGCCCTGCAACTTTCAGAGCTAACCCCCCCCCCACCACCACCACGTGCCAGTGCCACCACGCTGCAGAGCCAGGGCTGTTATCTATGGAAGTTATCTTAGCACTCTTGTGTCCTCAGCAAAACTGATGTGCACATTTTCTTTGCACAATGTCCTGGATGCTCTGACCAGTATTAACCCTGTCTATAGGAGAGGAAGGAGGGGGCAAAGAGAGAGGAGAATCTGCCATGTCTTGCTGCTGCTGCTGCCTCTGGGCTACTTGGGGGAGAATTTCTAAACATGTGCAGAAGGGCCAAGAAGACTTTCACCTGCAGAGGGGGGAGAGCAGGGACCAGTATAGAGTATATGCTGCCAGCTCTCACCCCTCCCTCCCTGTGCAGTGTGTGCAGCACGTGATGCTGGTGGAGACTTTAAGCCACCATGGATCCATGTAAGTGGGGGAGCTGTGACATGTGTGAGCTGGGATGTCTTGTTACCCTGTCTCCCTCTCCACCTGTTACCCTGTCTCTCTCCACCTGTTACCTGCATCTGTGCAGATCACGGCATGCCAGGGTGTCAGGGCTGCTGGCTCGTCTCCTCCTCCACACAGCTGCAGCCACGTGCTGATGGTGATCATGTGCGAGGAAGGGGGCGGGTCATTTTTCAAGAGGCTCCCATTGGCTCTCTCCTGGCACACAGAGACAGGGGAAGCAGGGGGAGCCCTGATGGTGGGAGGGCTGCTTTCTCTCCTCTCCCCGCACCTGGGCAGTGTCATGGAGGGGGCGGGCCTCTCCCCTGCACAGCACTGATCTCTCCCTACAGAGAGAGACAGCGCTGACAGGCTGAGAGGATTCCAGCGTACAGTGGAGTAATCCGGATTTTAGCGCCCCCTGGTGGACAGGCGCCCCTAGGCAGGAGCCTGTCCTGCCTTATAGGTAGCGCCGGCTCTGCCCACGCCAACCCCGCACCATGAACAATGCACCTTCCTAGTACTTCTGTGTGTTCCCAGCATCCTAGCCCTAGAACCTCACCTGACCTCACCTTCCCCTGATTATCCCACTATATCAGGAAGCTACGCCCTCCAGAATTCACTTCCACATTGAAGTTCCTGACTGCGATACCTGTTGCCAAAGCTCCCTGATACTCCTTGACAATCTCCTGACTTCTGTGCCAAAGACTCCAAGGACCCTCTGTTATAATCTGGACTTTCATTGCTTCAAATACCGGTACCCTCCCCATCCTGCTCCCCTTCTGCCCCCCATCTAGGACCCCCGTGTACCAGACCCCTTGCTGAACTCTGACCACTCTATTGTCTGTTCCTTGTCTGATTCTATGTTATCGTGTTTATTTACAATAAACACCCTTTGTTATCCTGAACCTGCCTCCATCACTGCATCCTGGGCTCACAACCCCATCCTGCTACACCAACCGCAGTCTACACGTGACAGAATGTGGAAGTCTAAAATCTGTGAGCCCGCAGTGATCTATGCTATGGTGGAAATTGTGAAAGATGCCTGTCTGAAGATCCAGCAGTACCTGGACTCCCTGCTTGATTACACGCAGCAAAACCCAAGGGGCACCTCATCTAAGGTGCGCGTTCCTGCTACAGAGGGAGCCAGAGGACCACTGACCCCAGAAGAAAAGGCAAGGAGGAGGGCGCTAGACCTCTGCTTCTACTGTGGGGGTCCCTTGCATCAAATATCGGCCTGCCCACTGCGCCCACCTAAGTCAGGTACAAAAAGCTTTTCTAAACCCGTTCCTGCAAAGCCTGTTCATGCCAAGCCTGTTTGCATCAAGCCTGCACCTGTCAAGACTACAAGGTTGATGGTGAAACCAGTACCTGCCCAGCCAAAAATAGCTGCACCAACTGTCAAGCCCACAAAGTCTTCGTTGGGGAAGCCGGTGCCTGCCCTGCAAAAATTGACTTCATCAACTGCCAAGCAAAAAAAGCATGCACCGAAAGAAAAACCCCTATCCCAGCCTGCTCCCAGAAGAACTCTGGTAATTAGACCTCAACAAAAGTGTGCTCCTGCTCCCAGAAGACCTGAGCCACGGGCTACCAGACTCTCTGCACCCAGAGACCAGGTTACTCAAAAAGCTTCTTCTGAGGGGTCAGACCAGGAGACCCCTATGGAGTGTGCCGAACCGGAGTCTGACCCTGAAGTGCCCATGGAGCAGGAATCCATAGACGCTGAGCCAACCATGCCAATGGAGATCGAGCCCAGCCAACACATCATGGCTGGTATTACCAGAGATCCCGAACCCAGCCCGCTACCTCCATGCTGCGTATACGCCTCAAACGGGACTGTCGTTCGCAGGGAGGACCTGGAGATCTTCGAACTGACCCTGAGACTTCAGGAAGCCACTCCTCATGGGCACACGGTGCCACCTTCACCATGTCCTTCTGATGACTCGGAGTCAGAAGAGGAAGCCGCGGATGCTGGTCTGGACCTTTCCAGACAGACTGCACGCCGCACCCAGGGACCCCCAGGTCAGCATGAGGGGTATGTTGGCGTTGCGGGATCTGTTTGTCGCCCGGCTGGAATGACCCACTGTACCCCGCTATTTCCTGGAGATGGACTACAATCCCTTCAGTGGCTCCTCTGGTGAATCAGACCTTGAAGGGGAACCAAGTGAGAATTGCCCCTCCATAAGTCCAGCCACCTATCTGTGCCGCTCAGTGGCCAACTACAGAACTCCAGCTACCAAAACCACCATGCCAGAGATCTGCCTTCATTGGTGCCGTCTTCTCCATGACACCCACAGTTCGGTTGCCTGTGAAACCGAAACCTCAGGAGCTGGAGGCTCACCCATGCCTCATTGAATTGGAGGTTGAGCAAAAGCGAGAGGTCGCTGCCCTGCATCCCGAAGGATCTCAAGAGGTCGCTACCCTGCATCCCGCAGGATCGAGAGGTCGCTGCCCTGCATCCCGCAGGATCTCGAGAGGTCGCTGCCCTGCATCCCGCAGGATCTCGAGAGGTCGCTGCCCTGCATCCCGCAGGATCTCGAGAGGTCGCTGCCCTGCATCCCGCAGGATCTCGAGAGGTCGCTGCCCTGCATCCCGCAGGATCTCGAGAGGTCGCTGCCTGCATCCCACAGGATCTCGAGAGGTCGCTGCCCCGCATCCCGCAGGATCTCGAGAGGTCACTGCCCTGCATCCCGCAGGATCTCGAGAGGTCGCTGCCCTGCATCCAGCAGGATCTCGAGAGGTGTCACCGCCACGGGGCCGTCGCCGCCGCCGTAAGGCCAAGCAGCTCACTGCCCAGCAAGAGCCATGCTGTACCCAGGTCGCTCAAGTGCCGTGCAGTACCCAGGTCGCTCAAGTGCCGTGCAGTACCCAGGTCGCCGCTGAGCCATGCAGTTCCAAGGTCCTCGCCAAGGGCGCTGCCCCTCCGTGCCTCGCCAAGGGCGCTGCCCCTCCGTGCCTCGCCAAGGTCGTCGCCGTTGAGCCGTGCAGTACCAAGGTTGTCGCCGTTGAGCCGTGCAGTACCAAGGTTGTTGCCAAGGGTGCTGCCCCTCTGCGCCTCACCAAGGGCGCTGCCCCTCCATGCCTTGCCAAGGGCGCTGCCCCTCCGAAGCTCTCCACAGGTCCACTGCCACCACAGAGCCTAGCTGGTGTCATCAAGGTGACCAATACCCCAGAGGGCACCATCTCTATGGAACCCTTGCCACCTGGGTTCGTCCACAGTTCCAATGGGACTGTGGTCAGATGCGCAGACCTGCAGGTATTTCAGAATGCCAAAAGCGCTTGGAGATCACTCCGCAATGACAGAGTTCTGCCCAACCCTGTGACCAACACCTCTAACCCCAACTCCTCACCGTCACCCCAAGGCCAAAGTCTATGTTCAGACGGCATTTTCTATTATGGCGATTGACCCTGCTGAACACCGGACACCAAGAAGAACCCCACTTTTTTCCTTGACCACGGATGGGAAGATCATGAAAACCATGGATCTTCCAGCCCACGAGCGAGCTGTCGCCATCTGGGGGTCAGCTCTTAAGGGGGGAGTAGTGTCAGGATTGCCACGCTCTGGCCCCTGTCACCCACGCCAACCCCGCACCATGAACAATGCACCTTCCTAGTACTTCTGTGTGTTCCCAGCATCCTAGCCCTAGAACCTCACCTGACCTCACCTTCCCCTGATTATCCCACTATATCAGGAAGCTACGCCCTCCAGAATTCACTTCCACATTGAAGATCCTGACTGCGATACCTGTTGCCAAAGCTCCCTGATACTCCTTGACAATCTCCTGACTTCTCTGCCAAAGACTCCAAGGACCCTCTGTTATAATCTGGACTTTCATGGCTTCAAATACCGGTACGCTACCCTTCTGCCCCCCATCTAGGACCCCCCGTGTACCAGACCCCTTGCTGAACCCTGACCACTCTGTCTGTTCCTTGTCTGATTCTATGTTATCGTGTTTATTTACAATAAACACCCTTTGTTATCCTGAACCTGCCTCCATCACTGCATCCTGGGTACAACCCCATCCTGCTACACCAACCGCAGTCTACACGTGACACCCTGATAGCACGAATCCTGGGGTCCTTTAGCAAGCTTTGCATTATAAGGGAGCCCATGCAGCATAGGTTGGAGGTGGCATTAGCTTCCGAGTCTTCCTGGTCAATGAGGATGACCGTATCGTGCACTTCCTCCTCCCAGCCACGCACTAGCCCTTGTGTTTCTGGGCTCACAAAACCCTCCCTTGAGGAATCCCCACCTTTTAATGCCCCCACTACTTAAATATTCCTCATCCTCCTCCTGTCTGATCTGAGGAGGACCCACTGGAATGCTGTCTGCAGAAAGACTGGGGCCTTGAGAGCTAGGGAAGGCCTCCTCTTCCTCCTGCTGCTCTGCCTCTAGAGCCACATCTATAATTCCCTGCAGAGTGTGCTCCAGCAGGAACACTAAAGGAATTGTGTCACTGATGCATGCACTGTCCCTGCTCACCATCCTCGTTGCCTCCTCAAATGGTGACAGTACAGTGCATGCATCCTTGATCATCAGCCACTGCGGGGGGGAAAAAAACCAAGTTGACCTGAACCTGTCCTTGTGCCATACTCACACAGGTACTTGTTGATGGCCCTCTGCTGCTTGTGCAGACGCTGCAGCATTGCTAATGTCGAGTTCCACCTGGTGGGCATGTCACAGATCAGACGGTTTGTGGGAAGGTGGAATTCTCTTTGAATTTCTGCCAGGCGAACGCTTACTGGGAATGACCATCTGAAGTGGCTGCAGACTTTTCTGGCCTGGCTGAGCAGCTCTGCCAAGCCCTGGGTACTTGGTTAGGAAACGCTGTACCACCTAGATTTAGGACGTGTGCTAGGCATGGTACATGCGTCAATTTACCCTGGCGTAGGGTGGAGAGAAGGTTGCTGCCATTATCACAGACGATCATTCCCAGCTGAAGCTGGCATGGTGTTAACCATCTCTGCACCTGCTCCTGCAGAGCTGACAGAATTTCTGGCCCGGTGTGGCTCCTGTCCCCTAAACAAACCAGCTCAAGCATAGTATGGCATCTTTTTGCTTGAGCCATTGCGTAGCCCCTGTCAGGCATCGGTTTAACTGCCACTTCGCCAGAGACACAGAAGGAGGAGGAGGAAGAGGGAGAGGTGGTGGTGGTGGAGCAGACAGACCTCATACAAGCAGCTTTCTGGAGGCGTGGTGGATGAACAAGCTCCAGCACAGAGCCCGTCTTGGATCCCTCCCAGCTGCAATCAGAGTTACCCAGTGTGCCGTGAAGGAAATGTAACGACCCTGTCCATGCTTGCTGGACCACGTGTCTAAAATCACAGGCTCCAGTGTCATTTCCAAGTGGCATTCTTAAGTGGACGTTCAGAGTTGATTCCTGGAGTTTTATCCAAGATCCCCTACGCCATCACGATCCCTAATTCCTGTGTCTCCTCTCTCCACAGGTAGGACATTATCATCCACAGACACCCACATCTCAACTGATCCCCTGCATACTTTTGCTGGTAGGACATTATCACCCATCATCCACAGACACCCACATCTCAACTGATCCCCTGCATACTTTTGCTGGTAGGACCCCCATCACCCAGTATTTGCAGGCACCCACATTGTAACGTTACCTTGGTCTTTTGCTGTTTTTATTTATTTTTTATTTATTTTTGTTTTTCTCCACCATTTGCTTTGCTAATTAGCATGTGAATCTCCTGCCCTACTGACACAGCCCATCCAGCTTCAGGTGTTGACTTTTTCAGGTGTTGACTCTTTAACTGCCTGAATGCAATCAGTCCGCCCTATATAACAACTATAACAGGCTCCACTGAGCCAGGCTCCAGTGTCATTTCCAAGTAGCATTCTTAAGTGGACGTTCAGAGTTGATTCCTGGAGTTGAGTGGCATTCTTAAGTGGACGTTCAGAGTTGATTCCTGGAGTTGAGTGGCATTCTTAAGTGGACGTTCAGAGTTGATTCCTGGAGTTGCGGGACTGGAGGAAGGAACTGAAAAACTGCAAGGCCCACTTTTTACTCTGGTAAACTCACGTCTATATCATGCTTTCTCTCACGCTTCTGCTCTTTACTTCTACCTTTCTCCTTAAATGGAAATCCTGCCCCTCTACCACCGACCCCTACACTATCTGCATCTCTCCCTCCCTCCTCTCGTCCCACATGATGGCCTCGCATGAGCTCCTTTGTTTTCTCAGAACATGGTCTCCCTCTAACTCTCGTGCTGCCTCCCACTCCCACAAATCCCATTCCCACCTTCTCTTTCTCACCCTCCTGCTGTTACTCTATTCAGGTGACATATCCCCTAACCCTGGCCCCACAACACATCCAATACTTCCCTCTCATCCTATCTCCATCGCACATAAATCACCTCCCTGCAAGCCCAGCAACCTCATTCCCATCATCCCTCAGCGCCTGTCCTCTTTCTCCTGCGCCCTCTGGAACGCTCGCTCTGTGTGCAACAAACTCACAGCCGTCCATGACCTCTTCCTTTCAAACTCCTTCAACCTCCTAGCTTTAACTGAAACCTGGCTAACTCCCTCTGACACGGCCTCCGTTGCTGCTCTCTCACATGGCGGTCTACACTTGAGCCATATCCCCCAGACCAGGTGAGAGAAATGGTGGCGGGGTCGGAATCCTGCTCTCTCCCACCTGCACCTACCAGCATCTCCCTCCACCCCATCCCTCTCCTTCTCCTCCTTCGAGACACACTGCATCCGCCTGTTCATCTTGGATGTCGGCCAAGCCTCTGGGAACTCCCCCTGAGGACTGGCGTCATCGTGCATAGCACGATGACGCCAGTCCTGGAGTTAACCCCTAACTGCCACCAACGGTGGAGATAGGGAGTTCCATGGAACTCCCTATCTCCCGATCCGTGGCAGCTGGGGTTAAAGTTTGGTATGGTTGGATCGGCCAGAGCATGGCCGTTCCAACGATACCAAACACTACTGTGAAAAAGTTTTTTTTAAAAAAAAAAAAAATTATATATATTTTTTTTTGGTTCGTTAATGCAGCAATATTGTTCCCATTTCAATTTTAATGTGATCAATAATGCTGCACTAACGATTTTTGTATGCGGTGCGTTTGTTAAAAAAAGCTAAATTTTCCCCAAAAAAAAGTAACGAGACCCCATTTCTATTTTTTTTAACAAGCGCACCCCATACAAAATATAACCGCAAACGATCGCATGTTAAAATGTGAAAAAAAACACTTTACACATAATAAATTATTGAAAATTCAAATTTTATTGCATTTTTTGTTATAATATACAGACATGACATAACGTATACATATAATAATGACATATTATGAATCTGTCAAGTCTGCCGGAAAGAACGATATATAATATGTCTGGGTTATATATCAAAATATGGCTACAAAATGCGGTTAAACATGATGAGCGAAAGCAGTAAAAATGACCTCAGCACAGAGGTGTGAAAAGCCTCAGCAGCGAAAGGGTTAAATATATACAGAACTCTGATTCAACTCAGTAAGACACCCTGATAGCTGGCAGCCAGTGACAAGACACAGATTACAATTCCCAGAAACCTCCTATAAATCAGTGAGACCCCCTAATGGGTGACAGTGACAAGACACAGATTACAAATCTCAGAAACCTCCTTTAAATCAGTGTGACCCCCTGATGGCTGGCAGTGAGAAGACACAAATTACAATTTGCATAAATCTGATAGAAGTATGTGGGACCTCCTGATGGGTGGCAGTGAGAAGACACAAATTACAAGTTTTAGAAACCTCCTATAAATCAGTGAGACCCTCTGATGGGTGGCAGCCAGTGAGAACACACGGATTATAACAATTCCAAAATATTTTGTAGAAATTTGTGACCCCCAAAATACTTGCTGGCAGTGACAAGACACAGATCACCTCAATTCCCAAATGTTTTGTAGAAATTAGTGACCCCAAAAATACTGTGTGGTACTGGCTGTGTGAAAAGACACAGATCACCTCAATTCCCAAATGTTTTGTAGAAATTAGTGACCCCCAAAATACTGCGTGGTACTGGCTGTGTGACAAGACACAGATCACCTCATTTCCCAAATGTTTTGTAGAAATTTGTAACCCCCAAAATACTTGCTGGCAGTGACAAGACACAGATCACCTCAATTCCCAGATATTTGGTAGAAATGAGACCCCCCAGACCCCCCCAGTAGCGTGGCAGACCGGCAGTAAGAACACACAACAACTATCTCCTCTGAAATCTCCTCTCAAATGCATACAGAAGCGCTGCATGGAAACCTTATATAGTATGCTGTGGGACTTAGCTCTGTGAGCCCATGATTGGGCAAAATTTGCCCAATCAGGACTCTGAGCCGTGATTGGCATAGTGTTGAACCTGTCTTGCACCAGACCTGTGGTCAGGTGCAAGGCTGTAGCCAATTACGAGCTTCAGGCCAGTGGGAAAGTGCATTGTGGTCCATTGTGGGCGAACAGTCGGCGAACATGCAGAAATGTTTGTAGTTTGCGAACAAACGAACAGGCTATGTTCGATGCGAACTCCGAACCGAACAGCTCATCCATAATTATGACCACAGGGCTAAAACTTCGGGGGCACCTTCTGCAGCCTGAAAGCTAACAAAATTTGTTTGCTGCAAACAAATTAAATTTGCTTTTGGGCCGCAGATCAGCAGATCAAAATATCTCAATATCGGGGCAATGGATGGTGTCTTTGAAGCCTGAGATATCGCGATCTCGGTAGTGAAGAGGTTAAGGATGGATTGAAGAGGAATTAGCCTGCAGAGAGGACCAGAGAGGCAGGACACCATCATTCTGGTTTAGTTGCTGGCTGAGGCGTTCCTAGGTCTCCAAAAGGGCTCCAGGGCTAGAGCCCATAACATATTTGATAGAAGTGAAGTAATGCCGCTAGTAATGTTTGTACCAGTCTGTCAGACACCAAATTATTTATTTTACACCTGAAAATACTGCTTAAAGCACTGTCACGTGTCAAACACCCACAAAATTATTGATTTTTTAGTTTACCAGGTGATGTCAGTGTCTAATAATGCTCGAACCACTGCCTAGCCCCGCTTTTTCAAGTTTTGCTAGCCTCTGTACTGATGCCTAACTCCTGTAATTCTATCCCCATCAAAAAAGTCTGTTTCTGCTTTTAATCTCCCTCCTCCAGGCTCCCCTCCCTCTCCCCGCTCTTTTCTCACCCCCCTTGATCTCAGCTCCCCTCCCTCCCCCCACATTAATATTTATGGCCAGTGTCCTCTCAGCTCCTCCCTCCACCATCTTTGAGTGCCATGGAACTGTAATTCATAAGCCTAGTTTTGAAATACAATTTCATAGCATGAATCCAGTAGTTCTTCCACGATGATCACGACTCTGTGGGTGCCTGTAACACTTTTGTACTGTGTTCGTCTATCCGATAAGGTCACTGCATATCAGTGTTGCAGGCACCCATGGCGTCGCGACCGGTTTCTTTTAGCAACGTCGACCGCAGCTGCAATTTGCAAGTGTCGCTGTCTTTTAGCAGCCCCTACACAGCTATGTCACTATGGGATGCCGGCGTTATGTAGTGATGTAGCTACCGTTGCTAACAGACGCTGGCACCATCCTATTATTATTAATATTATTTTTATTATTATTTATTAATAAGGTGCCAGCATATTCTGCAGGGCTGTACAATGGGCACAGTATAGATAGGGTTACAATACATTGAACAACATTTTGATAAACCAGTACAGGAAGAAACAATGGCCCTATTCTCGTGGGAATTCACAATCTAGAAGGGTTGGGGTGGAAACAGGAGGAGAGGACAGCAAGGTGAGAGTGATGGACTAGTTGCGTCAGTGAGTCGGTTGGTAGGCTTCCCTAAATAGGAATGTCTTAAGGGAGCGTTTGAAGGAAGGGAAACTAGGGTAATGTTTGACCGTACGAGGGGAGAGCGTTCCAGAGGATGGGGCTGCGTGTAAGAAATCCTGCAGTCTATCATGGGAAGTGGTGATGCGGGGAGAAGCTAGGAGCGGGCTGGGGTGTATTTGGTGATTAGTGAGGACAGGTAGTGGGGAGCTGAGTTAGTGAGAGCTTTGTAGGTCAGGGTAAGTATTTTGAATTTAATTCTGCAGTGGATGGGGAGCCAGTGAAGGGACTCGCAGAGAGGAGCATCAGAGACAGAGCGACGGGTGAGGTGGATGAGCCTGGCGGAGGTGTTCAGAATGGATTGTAGGGGGGAGAACTGGGAGAGAGGGAGACCAGCTAGAAGATTGTTACAATAGTCAAATCGGGGGGTATAAAGGTCATGGATGAGTTGTATTGTGGTGTCAGTGGTAAGAAATGGCCGAATTCTGGAAATATTTCATAGTTGGTAGTGGCAGGAGGAGGAAAAAGACTGAATGTGGTGGATGAAGGAAAGAGCAGAGTCAAGTGTAACTCCGAGACAGCGAACATGGTTTGATGGTGAGATAGTGATACCCTCAAACAGGATAGAAAAGTCAGGAGGTGGGGAGGCATTAGAAGGAGGAATTAGTAGGAGCTCAGTCTTGGACATGTTAATCTTTAGGTGGTGAGAGGCCATCCAGGAGGAGATGCCAGATAAACAGTCGCTGACTTTGGAAAGGACAGGAGGAGAGAGATCAGGGGTGGAGAGGTAGATCTGAGTGTCATCAGCATAGAGGTGGTAATTGAAGCCAAAGCTGTTAATGATTTTGAGGAAAGTGTGGGGTACCCCTTAGTCAGGCGCTACTCGCTAGTCGTGTCTGTTAAAGTAGCGGTGTAATCGCTCTTAAGGAATTTCAACAATATAATGAGGTATAGCAATGCTAATTTAACAGCTTTGTGAACCATAAAAAATTAAAACCGAGTATAGAAAAAAGTGTAAATATTCATATTAAGAACATACACCCTCTGGCTTCGGGGGTGATGAATCACAGTCTTTAAAAATCACAATAAATCAGTCTTTTATATTGATACAAACATACGCCCCCTGGCTTCGGGGGTGATGAATCTCAGTCTCTAAAAAGCACAATAAATCAGTCTTTGTGTTGCATAAAAGAGAAAAGAAAAATAATTAATAGATAATTAAAAAATAATAATAATTTTCCTCTTAATGATTGAGTGTGTCCTTTTGGTCTTGACTGCTTCCGCTCCTCTCGTCCCTTCAAAATTCCTCCAAGAAAGAAAGAGGGGATTAAGGATACGTCCGCGTCTGTCAGATAAACCAGAGAGTAAGGATTGGTACACTTACGCTAGTGCGGTGATGGATGCTGCTCTGTCTGTTGCGCTCTGCCCAGAAATCCTCTTTGTATCTGCTCCTTCTTGCCTTGTCTTTTGAATTTTCTCGTCCAGGATACTGCAGAAGGCTTCCCTTTATACGGTGCCTACTGGTTGCTGGCGATGTTAAAAGATGGCAACTGGATGCAGCAGGACGTTGGCTTGTGCAAAATGTTAAATTCTGGATTTTCCTTATAATTACCATAAACCTTTTTCAAGTTTCTTCTTATATATCAAAATCGAAGTAAGGCGCTGCGCAACTCTGATCAGAGGAGACGATAGACTCAACCACACCGAGATATGGCAGATTATCATCTGATCAGTCCGTGGTCTGTCAGATTCGTTTATTGTTTCAACATCCAATAGAAATGTTCGTTATATAAAAACTTCCTGCAGTGTTCACTCCCAACATAGGAATGTGATACAACAACCAATCAGAGCAGATACATTTCTACATCAGAGTTTATCCAACAGTTAGACAAAATTACTACATTTGATTCAGGGATGCCTTTTTTCTAGCTTATGGTCTGTTCACACACACCCTTTCCTGCACACAAAGGAAATGGCTAAATTCCACAGGCTAACATCCTATGCAAGTAAAAGACTTGCAGGGTTTGACACTCATAATGGGGGGGGGGTGGATTTCACACTAATGCTAAATTTAAAAACTACCTATCATATTAAAATACCTTTCACAAAAATTTATTATGACAGCTCACATCAAATAATAACGCAATCAAAGATAGAAGAAAAATAAAAATATTTTTAAAAAGTTAGAAAGTAAAAAAACCCATAAGCCCATAGGAGGTAAAAAAGTCTTTAAAAGTGGGCATAGGGGTCTCCAAGACGTGTTTCGCCGGCTCCCTGGCCAGCTCCATCAATTGGATGTTTCCTATGCTTCAGTGCAGTGTTTTTAAACTGTTTTTTTCAGCGGGAAATGTTTCGTTTTTCGGCCGCAGCTGATGATGTCATCCTGATTTTGCTCTATCTCTGGCTGAAAGGGGGCTGGAACCTCTGGATCTATGTTAGCCTGGTGCTTCAATATTGTGAAATCTTGCAGCAGGGGATAAGTCCAGGGATGCTTTATGTACTCAGAGTAGTATATACACAGTCTTTCATAAAACCATTACTGTTAATATATACATATAGATTGCAGAAACAGGTTTCATTAATACAGGGAAGAAAATAATAAAAACTTGGTGGTTTGGGTACAAATGTGAGGAGTCATGTTATTATATATATTACTGAATATACCCGTGTTGCTCAAACGGGATAGTGGTCTCAAATTTAATACTATTAATTTTTGTTGGCCTGGTGTTTCATTTTGGTGAAGTCTTGTAGCAGAGGATAAGCCCATGAATACCTCATGCGTTTAGAGGTGTGTATATACAGTTTATTATAGTCCAGTATCTATTTATATACATATAACAGGATTTCATTTGTACAAGGAGGGAATAGTAAAGACTTGGTGTTTGAGATATAGATGTGTGTAGCAATATTAATATAAATATATTGCTACGTATGCCTATATTGCTCAAATGGGATGGTCTCTTCTCTACGAGAAGGAAGCACGCAGAATTCTGGAGGATGTTACTACCTATAAAAAACTTAAGAAGGATCCAGCAGGAGAAATTAAAGAAAAATTTGAATTCCTGGATAGAGGATTTGCTTTAGGCATTATCAACGACAAAGAATTTAAATATCTCAAAGTTGCACACCCTAGAAGACCGGTGTTTTATCACCTACCAAAAATACATAAGAACTCGACGGAACCACCAGGGAGACCGATAGTCTCTGGAATCGAGTCGGTTTCCAGTAGAGTATCCGAATACATTGACCTCCTACTCCAGCCATATGTGATCAAAACAGAGTCACACCTAAAAGATACTATAAACATCCTGCAAGAACTGGAAAGAGTAAAATGGGAGACATACTTTATCCTGGTGACAATTGACGTGGGGTCAAATTTACCCCAGTCACCTCCAAATACTGGGCCTTTTTAAGTGCATAACCCCCTTCCTTAAGAAAGGTATTTTGAAACCAACCCACTTATCAACTAAATCCACCCCTTTTCTTGACTACCTCTATGTATATACATAAGGCCCCCCTCTTTTTAGTCTATAGAACGACACTCCTCTGTACTAGGGGTATAACCACAAACCCCCCTAGGCTTTTAATCCCAGTACGATAGATTAATCACCAAGATGCCCTATACACACTATACATAAGGAACAACTCGCATAACACTATACCCTAGACTGTACTACCTTAAATGTGGGGATGTCCAGCAATCTATATCAACAGGATTGAAAATATATAGTAACAACCAATATGATTCAACTCCTTCCATATAGAATTATGTTCACCTGCGAATCGTCCATGTATGAGCACTCAGCTATGTACGCCCCTATTTTTGGTATCAAACCTGAGACCACCATCCCATTTGAGCAATATGGGCATACGTAGCAATATATTTATATTAATATTGCTACACACATCTATATCTCAAACACCAAGTCTTTACTATTCCCTCCTTGTACAAATGAAATCCTGTTATATGTATATAAATAGATACTGGACTATAATAGACTGTATATACACACCTCTAAACGCATGAGGTATTCCTGGGCTTATCCTCTGCTACAAGACTTCACCAAAATGAAACACCAGGCCAACAAAAATTAATAGTATTAAATTTGAGACCACTATCCCGTTTGAGCAACACGGGTATATTCAGTAATATATATAATAACATGACTCCTCACATTTGTACCCAAACCACCAAGTTTTTATTATTTTCTTCCCTGTATTGATGAAACCTGTTTCTGCAATCTATATGTATATATTAACAGTAATGGTTTTATGAAAGACTGTGTATATACTACTCTGAGTACATAAAGCATCCCTGGACTTATCCCCTGCTGCAAGATTTCACAATATTGAAGCACCAGACTAACATAGATCCAGAGGTTCCAGCCCCCTTTCAGCCAGAGATAGAGCAGGATGACATCATCAGCTGCGGCCGAAAAACGAAACATTTCCCGCCAAAAAGAACGGGCAAAACATTTCCCGCCGGAAAAAAACAGTTTAAAAACGCTGCACTGAAGCATAGGAAGCATCCAATTGATGAAGCTGGCCAGGGGGCCGGTGAAACGTATTTTGGAGACCCCTATGCCAACTTTTACAGACTTTTTACCTCCTATGGACTTATGTTTTTTTTACTTTCTAACTTTTTAAAAATATTTTTATTTTTCTTCTATCTTTGATTGCGTTATTATTTGATGTGAGCTGTCTTAATAAATTTTTGCACAAGCCAACCTCCTGCTGCATCCAGTTGCCATCTTTTAACATCGCCAGCAACCAGTAGGCACCGTATAAAGGGAAGCCTTCTGCAGTATCGTGGACGAGAAAATTCAAAAGACAAGGCACGAAGGAGCAGATACAAAGAGGATTTCTGGGCAGAGCGCAACAGACAGAGCAGCATCCATCACCGCACTAGCGTAAGTGTACCAATCCTTACTCTCTGGTTTATATGACAGAAACGGACGTATCCTTAATCCCCTCTTTCTTTCTTGGAGGAATTTTGAAGGGATGAGAGGAGCGGAAGCAGTCAAGACCAAAAGGACACACTCAATCATTAAGAGGAAAATTATTATTATTTTTTAATTATTTTTTAATTATTTTTCTTTTCTCTTTTTATGTAACACAAAGACTGATTTATTGTGCTTTTTAGAGACTGAGATTCATCACTCCCGAAGCCAGGGGGCGTATGTTTGTATCAATATAAAAGACTGATTTATTGTGATTTTTAAAGACTGTGATTCATCACCCCCGAAGCCAGAGGGTGTATGTTCTTAATATGAATATTTACACTTTTTTCTATACTCGGTTTTAATTTTTTATGGTTCACAAAGCTGTTAAATTAGCATTGCTATACCTAATTATATTGTTGAAATTCCTTAAGAGCGATTACACCGCTACTTTAACAGACACGACTAGCGAGTAGCGCCTGACTAAGGGGTACCCCACACTTTCCTCCCAATCAACCTGTAGCAGCAACAAGGCTCTGCAACCACCCCTAAATCGGCAGCACACACGCACCATTAAAACACCATAATCTCAACCCGCAAGGCGCCTTAGGATACCATTTCCTTCCTGTTAATGATTTTGCCAAGGGAGGAGGTGTAGATAGAAAAGAGCAGGGGACCTAGGACAGAGCCTTGAGGTACAACCACAGATAAAGGCAATGAAGAGGAGGAGTTACCAAAGGACACAGAGAAGGACCTGTTGCATTGATAGGAGCCAACCCAAGCGAGTGCAGTGTCACAGAGACCCAGAGAGCTGAGAGTCTGTAGAAGGAGGAGTCTCAGTAATAGATGCCGGCGCTAGGAAAATACAACTACCAGCATAGCTAAAATGATGACACCTGCAAAATTCCACATAGGAGACTCGAGGCTTAATCTGTCTTTAGCCCCAGAGTCTCCATTTAGGGCTATTGCAAGGGGATATGGGGCTTGAGCCCCGATAGCCACCCCCTAGCAATGCCCCTGGTTGCCGTATCACCAATCTTTTAACTGGCATCTTATAACCAGGCAGATAAAATGTATAATTCTGACCGTAAACTTCAAAGTGCGTTTGACTGTTTTGATGTACATATGTATGGCTATATGAGTTCTTAATGCAGCGCTTGCAAGACCTCTTATTTAAAATTCAATCACAGAAGGTTGCCTTTCGCTCAAATATAAATACTGTATGAATACTGTGCAGTTAGTTAGTTACATTGTTCACTTTCTGAATGGAATACTTGAAAACCATTATCATTTTAAAGAACACCAGCACATTTTCCTCAGATTGCTCATCATCACAAATATTCAAAATGACATGTAAAATCAACCTTTGTGTGGTGTCAGTGTTATAATTTGTTGTAAGGCCAAAACGAGAAAGCTGGTCAATGCCTTCATAACACCGTCTGCATAGCAACACAAGGTGGTGGGAGCTGTTGCCAGGGAAACACAATGGTTACTGTACAAGGATTTCCTAATTCGTCTCAGATGAACATGGGTTTGTTGAAATTTACATTATCAGGGCAAATAGCTTTTCATACAAATATTTCATTGAATTTGTAATCAGCATAGTTGTATCTATTTTATCATCCACTGTATCCACTGTAATCTTCTGCAGAGATATGCTCTAAATGCATATGCCTGGCTCCAGGGGTCATGTTTAGTAGGAATGCTTGGGAACACAGTTCCTGCACTTTTTTTCAGTAGGAATGGAGATCCCATTTGGATCACAAACTGAAAAGCTTTTAGTAGGTTTCAGTAATATGTTTCCTTAAGTCACCAGACGTATATGATATTTCTTAATTACCATTATGATTAATAAAAACTCAGCTTATCTTTATATTTCAACATTGATATCAAATTTGAGTGTGGGAAGGTGAGTTAGGTGCAACATTTCAGAGGCTAATTGGGAAGCAAAAATTTTGGAGACTTCCCACAACTTTTCCCTTCCTAACGGGGTTTCCCCTGAATGTCCCCATTTGAGCGTGATATTCCGAGGCAGCCTCTGTCTGAGTACCTTGCCCTGGAACACAGCACTACCTGCAGTGATACTAGCAGCACTGCTCCAATTCAGCAACGACTATCACCTCCTGAAGTCCATAGAACTCCATGGAGGGCTGTGCTAACGGGCCGCAAGCCCTGTGCGATCTCGCTCCTGCAATGATCGCAGAGGGAGACTGGGAACTATTTCTTTCTAGTCTCACTTTGCTCCCGGGGAGAAGAAGCGGCGTATCGGGCCTGAGTTATCACCGTAGGATTAGAGGTCAGTATCGGATTCATTGGGGGGGGGGGTTAGGGAGTGCTAAATGATTTCACAAAAGCAGATTCCGTTACCAAGCGCTTTAGGGTGTAGCTGAATATTTGCCTTGCGCATAGCTGTGCTAATTAGCGCTAGGACTTTTGTAATACCTTACTTATTGAAACGCTCCCCATGTTAAGTATAGGATGCTCAAAGTACAGTATGCTCATGGAAGCTTGCGCAATCACCAATGCGCTAATGGATTTTTCACTGGTTTAGCGTCAGGAAGGTAATATGGGGGGCATGCATTAAAGTCGCTTATCCTAGAGGCCCTTACTCATCCGAACGATACTGTTAGAGCCAGGCAAAAAATTCTAAGGATTTTTATTATTGCTGTAAGGTTGTGAATTTATTTTAAGTCATAATCAATCCATAGTAATTTCCCTGTTTATATAAAAGTAGAATTGTTTTATTGCCATGTGCTTCTAATTATTGCCAATATCATTATTATTACTATTATTATTATTATTGCATGCTATTGGTAGTAATAATATATGTAAATATATGAGTGGCTAGATGTACATTATTCTTACATATTTTCATCATATTGCTACATTTTCTTGTTTTCCATTTTATTTTGGCCTTGAAAGTGCTAGGAAAAGCTTGTTGAATAGTTTTATTCTTAACCCTTTCATTACTGAACACGTGTAAACTTTATTTTACAATGTATTATAAATATTATATAATAACTAGTTTATAAAACCCCACTGGCATACATTGTAAAGCAAGATTTGTGTCTGAACTGGGTAGAAACTAAATTCTCTGCGACGGCTGAATCCCGTCAACCTGTTTGTCTGTGAAGAAGTTACAAGGAGCAGCCCCCATCCTTATTATAACAAAAAGTCTTATAAAGGTGCTGTAATTAAAATTGCTGAAAATCCCTGCACAGTACAAATACAAAGTGCTACTGTAAATCCCATATGTCACATTATACTTTTACACTGTATTTGTATTTTTTGGAAGCTGCATTGCTAATAATTAGTTTAGTTCAGATTTGCTATTCAGATTTTTCTTAGAGTAATACTTAATAAATAACTAAAATATGGGTTATTGCTCTATTGTGGGCAATGTAGCATAACATTTTAACAGTTACTAGATACCCTGTAAAACACAAGCCAAGGCTTTATCTGCCGGCGAGCAGACATGAACAGAAATCAGCACGCGTAGCATCTAGAATGATCAGTTTCAGTTCCTCTATAATATGAACAGCAGATAAACAGGGAGCTTAAGGGGGATTCCTAAAAGCCTATGGTGCGCAGATATAAACCAGCGCCATGAACTATGATATTCTTCTGTTTCAGCTATCTTTGCAGAAATTATTGTGTCAGCATCAACAATGTTAGTGTTCTAGATAATACACTGCATTGCTTCCCATGTGTGCATAATATTAGATTGTATCAACATTGGAAAAAAACCAAATATTATATTTCTGTCTAGATAAAAAGCACATTTATAAATTGTGTGCTAATGTAAGATTTTGGACAGCATAACATTATCTTAGTCAGGGAAGTGTGATTATCATGTTGTTTACTGCTTAGTGTTGATGGAAATCCAATACATTCGGTTTCTTCGAACAGATAAGCTGTTATGCGAGGAAACGGCAATTCAGTTAAACAACACATATATACAGTGGCAAGAAAAAGTATGTGAACCCTTTAGGATTACGTGGAGTTTTGCATGAATTGGTCATAAAATGTGCTCTGATCTTCATCTAAGTCACAACAATTTGAAAAACACAGTCTGCTTAAAATAATACAACACAAACATTATATGTTTTCATGTGTTTATTGAACAGAACATGTAAACATTCACAGTGCAGGGTGGAAAAAGTATGTGAACCCCTAGTCTAATGACTTCTCCAAGAGCTAATTGGAGCCAGGAGTGAGCCAACCTTGAGTCCAATCAGTGTGATATTATTGGATGTGTTGCTGAAAGCTGTCCTGCCCTTTAAAAACACACACCAGTTTTGGGTTTACTGGTTTCAAGAAGCACTGCCTGATGTGAACCATGCCTCGCAGAAAAGAGCTCTCAGAAGACCTATGATCAAAAATTGTTGACATGCATGAAGCTGGAAAGGGTTAAAAAAGTATCTCCAAAAGCCTTGATGTTCATGTGTCCAGGGTAAGACAGACTGTCTACAAATGGAGAAAGTTTAGCACTGTTGCTACTCTCCCTGGGTGTGGTCGTCCTGTAAAGATGACTGCAAGAGCACAGCGCAGAATGCTTAATGAGGTAAAGAAGAATCCTAGAGTGTCAGCTAAAGACTTACAGAAATCTCTGGCACATGCTAACATTTTTGTTGAAACATCTACAATAAGGAAAACATTAAACAAGAATGGAGTACATGGGAGGACACCACGGAGGAAGCCATTGCTGTCCAAAAAGAATATTGCAGCACGTTTGAAGTTTGCAAAAGAGCACCTGGATGTTCCACAGCACCACTGGCAAAATATTCTGTGGACAGATGACACCAAAATTGAGTTGTTTGGGAAAAAACACACAACACTATGTGTGGAGAAAAAAAGGCACAGCACACCAACATCAAAACCTCATCCCCACTGTAAAACATGGCGGAGGGAGCATCATGGTTTGGGGATGCTTTGCTGCCTCAGGGCCTGGACGAATTGTTGTCATTGATGGAAAAATGAATTCCAGAGTTTATCAAGACATTTTGCATGAAAATGTAAGACCATCCGTCCGCCAACTGAAGCTCTGCAGATCCGCAGAGGATGGGCGATGCAACAGGACAATGACCCAAAGCATACAAGTAATTCAACAAAAGAATGGCTTCAACAAAACAAAATACGCCTTCTGGAGTGGCCCAGTCAGAGTCCTGACCTCAACCTGATTGAAATGCTGTGGCATGACCTTAAGAGAGCGATACACACCAGACATCCCAAGAATATTGCTACACTGAAACAGTTTTGTGTAGAGGAGTGGTCCAAAATTACTCCAGATCGTTGTGCAGGTCTGATCTGCAACTACAGGAAACGTTTGATTGAGGTTATTGCTGCCAAAGGAGGGTCAACCAGTTATTAAGTCCAAAGGTTCACATACTTTTTCCACCCTGCACTGTGAATGTTTACATGTTCTGTTCAATAAAAACATGAAAACATATAATGTTTGGTGTATTATTCTAAGCAGACTGTGTTTTTCAAATTGTTGTGATTTAAATGAAGATCAGAGCACATTTTATGACCAATTCATGCAAAACTGCCCGTAATCCCAAAGGGTTCGCATACTTTTTCTTGCCACTGTATATATACTGATCTAGTCACTGGCCACAAATATCGCTTCAGATTTCTGTTTTATTGTGCAGCCATTGCAGGGTAAAATTTCACAAATACAAAATAAACACCTACTCCTGGGTGAGGAGGCTAATTTCACACTGTTACAGACCTGTCTAACATGGTGGAAGGCTAAGCCGTTTGCCAACCTGTAAAAGTAAAAACTTGTTTTCCTTCCTCCTGGGCTCAGGATTAGGCTTTCCTCCCTCAGCACCCTGCACACAAGACTGCACACTGAGGGAACCACACACCTCCTTTAAAGGGCATGGCAGTCCTAATTAGGCCTCAGCTGTTAGTTAACCCTTTAGGGAAAAAAGGGAATTCTCCATCCGCCGGCTGACAAACCTATGGTCTACCACCCTGCCCTTAATATCACAATATACATGGTGTCCATAAAGTCTCTTTACATTTTCAAAAATTTATTACAAAGGAAAAAAAAAGGACAGATAAGTGAAAATTATTACAAAATGAGACGTATATATTTAAGGCTTTTTACCTCATTTAATACCCTTCTATATGGGCACCATTAGTTGCACGAAGCACATCTAGACGGTACTCTATTTTTTGCCATGTTCGCTATAGCATACCCTCATCAATGGCATCAGTGATCCTCTGCTTTAGATTAGTGATGTCCCGTACCTTTGTTCGATACACAATATCTTTAACCCCATAGAAAGAAGTCGTTTTTCTTCGGCGAGACATCAATTACTGCAAATGTTTACATTGACCTTTTGACTGAATACATGGCAGCACAACTACATGACCTTCAACCAACCATCATTTTCCAGCAAGATGGTGCACCACCACATTGAGGACTGCATGTTCATGGGTTCCTAAATTAAACATTTCCAGACCGGTGGATTGGAAGGTGTGGCCCAATTCCCTAGCCACCCTGTTCACCAGATATCACTCCCCTCGACTTCTTTCTATGGGGTCATGTTAAAAATATTGTGTATCGAACAAAAGGTATGGGACATCACTAATCTAAAGAAGAGGATCACTGATGCCATTGCCACTATTGATGAGGGTATGCTACAGCGAACATGGCACTATTATAACAAAGTACTATTTGATAATACAGAGGGTAATTCAAAGTGAGTCGATCTGGCCCCAAAATGTAACCGGACACTGAAATCCAGCAAACCGTGACATTTCGGGGCATTTTGGCTATTCAGAGAGCAGCCAATTTGTCAAATTGTGACGAATTGCCTGTATGTACGTTGCCTGTTCGAGGGCAGTGAACTCCCCATAGAGAAGCAATGGTTCATCTATTCAAAGAACACTGAACAGCTGAGAAAAGTTACCGAAATGGCCTGCCATACGGTGGTTTCATTCGACAGATTTATTCAGGAGAATCCCATAGGCTTCAATGTTAAAAATATTCCCGTTTTAATTCAATATCTAATAAACCGTTTATTATTTTATTCTGCAGTAAAAAAAAGTCTCTATTTATATATTTTTTTAGGATCTTTTAGGTATTTTTTGGGCAAACTTTTTTCCATTTTTTTTAAAAATCTTTTTTTTTCTGTAACGGCCCTTTTTATTACCATTCATTGGATCTTATATGTAAATTTCAGACATTTTCATTCAGTAGTTTATTTGCAAACAGCATTTCAAATTTCAAACTTTCAAGGGTACTGTTTTTTTTTTTTTTCCACCTTGTTCGTCAGCGTGTCGGCTTTTTCCAGCGGCTGCTCTGTGATCGGTGGGTAGACGGGTTTCTCCGGCATGTTTGGTGTGGTTAATCCAGCTGTTTTCTGCAGGTTTCGGTGAGTGTTCGGTGGGTTTGCGGCAAGTGTTCGGCGGGTTTGCGGCAGGTTTTCCCTGCACTACAGGGGCCCTGCGGTACTTCCTGACTGCACCGCAGGGTCGGCGAAATAGGATCGCCGAATCGCCCCGAAGTGCAGGCAACGAAAAGTCACTGAGCGTACGGTGACTTTTCGATTCTCTTTGAATAACCCTGATGGTTTTTTTTTGTAGGACAGAATAATGGAAACGTAATTCGGGTTTCTGCATGAATTAAGATAAAAATGAGGGGGCTCGTTAACCCTATCATAAATTTATAAATATTGTGACAGTGTGATTAGGGGCAAGGTAGTAGACCATAAATATATCAGCCAGCGGATGGAGGACTCCCTTTTCCCTGAAGGGTTAACCTAACAGCTGAGGGCTAATTAGGGTTGCCCTGCCCTTTAAAGGAGGTGTGCGTGGTTCTCTCAGTGTGCAGTCTGTGTGCTGGCTACAGCAGGGATGGAGGCAAAACAAACTCCTGAAAACAAAAGGGAAGTACCTTTTAATTTTTGTACCACTTATTGGCAAGCGGCCCAGCTGTCCAATATTCGGTGAGGGCATCCTGTATGTTTAGTTAGACTCCTCATGAAGGAGTAAGCAGTTGTTTTATATTTTGTTTATTTGATTCTTTTGCCTAACCCTGCTAATCTTATGACTGCACAATAAAACAAAGAGGAAGTATTGATCCCTGCATCCAGTGCCTTTATCACAATATATATACATTTTTTTTTACAATCATAGTATATCGTAATGTTTCTAAATTTCAATGAACTTTACCATGATCATGAAATTCAGGCAGTGAAACAGAATGTCCCAAAGTGTTGTGATGTTAACTAATATGCATTTTGTTGGACATTCATCTTTTAAAACAGTTAAACTAACTGCATGCATACCTAGTTGTATATTTTTATACTTAACGATGATGTTTTTCCTGTTTTCTTTTTTATTACGTTGTAGAATTCTTTATTATTCATATCAATCTGTCTTTCACATAATCTTCCATAGATACTCCAGACGAAATGTCCTTCATTATCCACACAGAACTAGATGAATAAGTGGCACATCTGTTCATGAAGTGGTTGATTATCTTTCCTGAAAGGTTCTGGATGAATAGAGAAAAGACTTAAATACAGAGCAGAAAAATACACGCAGGTTTAGGCGTAATCCTATATTCATAAACAGTTGAGCTCACTAACAAATCTGATTTTGCATTGAAGAGCCAATTAGATGATATTGCTTTGAGCTAACAAAGGGCTTTGCTCAGGCTTCGGAAAATCTGGGACCTGTTTCAGGTCTGAAGATGAAGATGTTTCATGTTCAATGTCACTCTTCATTTCAGAACTTCAAAATAACATCTGTAATGGATTTTATAATCATTCTCTCTTGCATCTGATTCTGCAAAAATAATAAAGACGTACTGGAATTTTTTAATGTTAATTCAGAGAGAATTCAATGATTTTAGATTTTTTTTCCATTTCTATATTGATACATTAGAACTAAATGTGGTGAAAAACAATTAGAAATAAAGCTACTTTGAATTGGAGTTTTATTTTTAAATAACGGTAATCATGTCTATCAACTATAATCCTGCAATTACAGCTAATTTTTATTGTTTCCTTTTAAAACTCACTATCATTTTGTTATAAACACAATCAATATTAGAAAAGCATTTTCGATGTTTATAAATAAGAAGCAAATTAAACACTAAGAACATGTTAGATGCCTTTTATTTTACTTAAAGGTTGCAATTTAATGTAAGTAGATAAATCTGAACAGCATTGATCTTTTTAGTGTTTCTGCGTATCTGCAGTAATCTAGTTTTAGGAAGTATTTAGCCATTCTCCTATTGCCTTCCAAACTATTTTTAGTATAAAACACAATATAGGACCTCTATGGTGAAAATATTGATCATAGTGGAAACTGATAGCACATTAACATTCAGTCAAATGACCAATAATTCTGCGCACCAGATTAATGAATGGTATAGGCTTATCTTAAATCCCAATGGGAGTGATGATGAAATTCCTTTGTCCTCCTCCCTCTTTGCCCGAACACCTCAGGAAATCCTGGGTGGAATCAGCCAAAATGATGAATAAAATCTTCAATATATTTTGAAAAATGCATAAAAGTATATATAAAAAAAAATAAGCATCCAACGCGTTTCGTCCTGTAATCGTTACCATAGGACTTTATCTGGGATATACAATACATGATAAGCCTTTCAGATATAGATACACCCCTATGTCCTGCTAAACAGCCCAATAAAGCAGAAAACCATTGAAACAATTAAAGAGTTAGTCAATCCGGTACTGAAGATTCTCCGTCAGTTGAGATCCTTCCAGGTTGGTCATGCCTCGTGCGTCTCTCCCTCAATTACTGCTTCCACCCGCCATTACATCACATCTCCGGGACTCGTACTTCCGGAAGTCGCTTCTCTTCACTCGTGTTCATAATGCGCAAGTGCCAGGATCTCCAGTGTTTGTTTTAGTGCGCATATCAGGAATCTGTGCTTATCCTATGCATTCCGGAAACACTTGTCCTTGAATTGACTATGCCTTCTAAATCCGAATAAAAGTCCATATCTACTCTGAAAATAACCCTAAATAACACCTGTGGCGGAAAGCTATATAAAAATGATATACATAAAATATATATATATATATATATGAGAAATCTTTCAAATATATATTTTTCATATATATTTTTTTAATGTATATATTTTTTATATAACTTTACACCACCAAGTGTTATTCCGAATAGTGTAATCAGTGGGGATGATATTATTCTGATATTTGTTTTTTATTGGTTTTTATTTAGAGCTGCTTTAAGAATACATATTGACTTTTATTCAGATTTGGAATGGGGAAGGGTTAAACAAATATATTTTAATAACAGCCTCAAAAGGGTTATTTCAAAATTTCATTTGTATTTATTGATTTTAGCATATATTTTTATTACTGGAATTTCAGATAAATTCTATATCGGTTATAATTAATTATATTGATTAAAATATTAGATTAAAATATATTAACCCCTTAAGGACCGCTGACGTACCCTGTACGTCCTGTCCACGGGTCTCCCTTAGACCCGCGGACGTACAGGGTACGTCAGCGGCGCCTAATCCCCCTCCCGTCCGATACTCACCTCCCTCGCTGGATCCCTCAGCGATCTGGCGTGGTGACGTCATCAGCAGGCGTCCCCATGCAAATCAATGGAGGGGAGGGGGGGCTCCTTTGGAGCCCTCTATCTCCCCAACCATTGAAGCTAGGGAGATGCTTTTTGCACCGCTGAAAAGGGGAGAGTCTTTAACCATTGGCATTAACCATTTCGCCGCCGAATCACGTTACGGCATTAATTGGCGCCAAAACGGGATTCGAACCTGGAGGGGGCTGACATCTTGGATGTCAGCCAAGCCTCCAGGTCCCCCCCCACCCACTGACAACCTCACCATATGTGTGAGGATGTCAGTGGGCCAGTTAACCATCTAGCTGCCATGTAGAGATAAGGGGATCCTAAGGATCCCTTTATCTCCCAATCCATGGCAGCTGATGGCAGGCCTGATCATGGCTTTTCCAATGATACCAAACATGACCAGGTTTGGTTTAAATTTTTTTTAAAAAAAAAAAAAAAAAATAAAGGAAATAATAAAAAAAAAATTAAATAAAATAAAAAAATGGTTTTTTTTTTAAAGTTTTGTGTCTGGGGGGGGTTTAATTAAATAGGACCTAGGCTGTCATCTCAATATAATTAGCACAAAATGGTCAGAATGAGCGCAACGCACATAGGTGAACTGGCTCAGCAGTGAAACGGTTAAAAGGCAAAAACATGTAAAAATTGGGTATTTCTATTCTCGGGATAAAATTTTGAAACTATTTAGCCGGGGTCTTTATTGGTGGTTGTAGATTTTGGGGATTAAATTACGAAAAAGTGTGTTTTTACTATTTTTTTCATCATATTTCATATTTTTTTTATAGTAAATTATTGGATATAATGGAAATAATGGTATTTCTAGAAAGTCCATTTAATGGCGGGAAAAAGGGTGTATAATATGTGTGGGTTGAATAAACGAGTAAGAGGAAAATTTGACCTAAACACTAACAGCGCAGAAACATAAAAACAGCAGCGGTCACTAAAGGACGGATTTGTGTAAAACCGCCCGGTCACTAAGGGGTTAATATTGATAATGTTATATTATATTATTGATAACAAAAGGAAAACCATCCTATCTGAGAAACATGTAATTTCCCCAATATTTCTGTAAATGGTTGACATAAAAATGTTAACCTGTTATTATTTGCATTTTTTGGTATTCAGTAGGTTTTGCGTGACATTGCAATATTCCATGTTCATTTCTTGCATGTTTCACTTACATTATATGGTGTTTATTTAAAGCTCTGAACTAAGTGAATTAGGAGACCGTAATCCATACATCATCTGATGTACAATTTTAAATGAAAGAACAATGAAACTAACTGAAAATAAATTGACCCAATTAATATGTAGTATGCAATGTTTATTAAAAATCCCAAGTAATAAATCTTATTATGCTTTTAAGAGTACGCGTAAAGAACAGAAAACTAACGGTAACTAAAAAATTTCAGTAAAGAAAAAAAAACAACAAAAGAGGGCTAACATGTCATACCATGCAGCCCTACAACACATGTGGCTCACTCGTGAATAGGGATGGGCTGCCGGTTCGATGCGAACGTGAACATTTTCGTGAACGCGAACATTTCCAAGTGTTTGCCGCGTGTTCGCCCACAATGCACCACAATGGACCACAATGCAATTTTCCACTGGCCTGAAGCTTGTAATTGGCTACAGCCTTGCACCTGACTACAGGTCAGGTGCAAGACAGGTGCAAGACTATGTCAATCAGGGCGCAGAGTCCCGATTGGGCAAATTTTGCCTATACCTATATCTGAGAGGGGTTACGTTGTGAAGGCACTAGCTGGCACCAAAGGCCCAATATTTGGGTGCACTGACGCGTGTACCAGATTCATATCATTTTAATATTTGACCGCAGGGTCCACCACTGCACTCTTCCACAATACCACAGAGGGGTTACGGTGTGAAGGCACTTGCTGCCACCAAAGGCAAAATATTTGGGTGCACTGACGCCTGTACCAGATTCATATCATTTTAATATTTGACCGCAGGGTCCAACCCTGCACTCTTCCACAATACCACAGAGGGGTTACGGTGTGGCAGTACTGTTGCCGACATTAAAGGCCCAATTTTAAAGCACCTATTGCTACTTTCATCCAAAGCCTGCATAAGTTTCACCATAATTTAGCCAAAAAAAATCACTAAACTTGTTCTGCGCGTCCTAAAACGTCTCCTCTTTTCAAACACGATGCCGCCCCAAGCAGTTGTTTATGAATAGATTAAAGGAAAACCATTTACCGTCATTTGAAATGTAATTTTTTTGTTTTTAAATGTTTTTATACATCCTACAAATCCGCCACTTCACGGGCAGGTTATGGGGACCTCCTAGGCACGATATTTGAAGGAATTTTTCATTTTTATTCTTAACCTTTATTTCATGGAAAACTCACTGTTCCTTTAAAAACTTTTGTTTTTTAACTTTTTGTCCTTGTTTCCTGTCCCCCAGGGCACTACCCGGACCCCCACAAACCTTTTGTGGCAAATATCTAGCATATATGCCCTCTTGGAGGGCACTCTAAAAATCGAATGTTCGGGTCCCATTGACTTACATTGAGTTCGGATCGTGTTTGAGTTCGAACTCGAACTTTTGAAATTGTTCAAATTTGAATGCGAACCGAACACGGGGGCGTTCGTCTCATCCCTAATTGTGCACACAGTCATCTTGCATTGAGTAATGGCTGTATATTTCATGGCCCATGTGTCCATCTATTTTCCTGGCAGTCTCGTCCATTGGCGAACAGCTCACAGGTTGCCCATAAAGGACATATTTCAATTCTGGAGAGTCTCCTCTCACCATAGATGACTCCCATCATGGCCAAATCAAAAATTAGAGAATCTCTTCTCAGGCTGCGCTTGCCATTCTAAACTAGTGTGTAGGAGAGGAATGTCCAAACTCCGGTCCCCCAGATGCTCCTGAACTACAACCCCCATGCTTCTCCATCCATCTAATGTAGTCAACGATTTCTGGGAGTTGTAGTTCAGGAACAACTGGGGGGCCGGAGTTTG
Organism: Leptobrachium leishanense; assembly: GCA_009667805.1. NCBI lineage: Eukaryota > Metazoa > Chordata > Amphibia > Anura > Megophryidae > Leptobrachium > Leptobrachium leishanense. The sequence goes on from CM019065.1 coordinate 303,790,733, forward strand.
GACATCCCTGGTGTAGGGGGTTGTTGCACCTCTTAGCATAGGAGATTGCCTTAGCATTTCAGCTCTGACCATCCTTTTTGGGTGATAGTTTGATTTGCATATGGTATTGTCTTTACTGTGACAGCATCGTTATGCTAAAACCCTATGAGACCGGAACTTACCACAGGGCAAGGCATTTCTGCACGTGCCCCTTCTCGGGACCCTAATAAACCATGTTTTTTGCTCTATTCCACGGTCTATGTATAATGGCCTAAAGGAGATTGCGACAAAAAATCTTTCTGCTTTTTAACTGCACAGTCTATTATTTACTACAAAAGTCTTATTGAAAAGAGAAAAAAAAAATACCTCAAAGGAAAAGTCACCAGTAGAGAAGAAATCTTCACACGAATATATAAATGGGACCACTCCCTCGAACCTTTTCAGTTTCTAGGATCGTCTTTTCATCCAATAAAGGGCTCCAAACATTCAATTCGCCCTCCTGGTATGTATCCACAGTGGAAAGAAGCCTCAGCACAAGATCCACACCTCCTCCAGAGATGCACAGGGAACACTGATGAATCCCTGGGTGGGGTTAACCATTGCGTTGCTGCAGGGATCTCTTCAGAAAATTCCTCAGAGAAAACAAAAGAACAATAGTGCAGCCAGTTTTTACAGGGACAGAGTATTAAACCTTTATATGGTAATAAACTTACCCTGTTCAGAGCCTAGCCTGGCTCGGGGAAAACTCGCACAGGGTTGTAAGAAGCGGCACAGCCCTTAAAAAGCCATCTCAGTTTAGAGTCATCAATGTAGTCAGCAAGTGAAAATAATAAAACATTTATTCCAATAATATGAAATATCAGTGATAAAAAGACAGGAACCAGACGCGTTTCGCGCTTTACAGCGCTTCTTCAGTGGTAAAACAGACAAACAAGGGTACATTTCAAAAAAGGGGTTCATTATATACTCAAAGACATTTAGTAAATGAGCCAGCAGCCCAAGTAACCCGCCCACTTCCAAATTGGAATACATACAATTAAACATATAAATGTGTTCTTCTCCCTAGAACTTAACATCATCTGAACATAAAATTAAAAAAATAGTGGATATAGCTAATCCATTTTATCGTTGGTCATCCGGTGTATTTAAACAGATCTTTATTGAATGAGCTGGCAACCTAAAAGGCCCGCCCTCTTCAAGTTTAAAATACACAAAACTGGCAGTGTTAATATATAAAATTAACACACTACATATATAGATCGCTGCTCTTCGATCACCTCTCAAGATCCTACCGCCATAAAGGCAAAGAAAATCCAAAAAAATAATAAAATCAGTCCTATAAACGAAAAAAGTGCATCAAAATAATGAAAATGTGAGGAGAAAAAAAAAAGGGAAATTACAAAATAAAATAAAAAATACAAAATAAAAAATGCAAAACAGAAACAAATGTGCCTGCAAAAATGATTACTAATATAGGAAATCCTGAGGCAATAATGAAAGCTAAAACCAATGGGCAACAGAGAGCCCTAAAAAGAGAGATGGGTAAATTATAAAAGTGTAGGTGAAGGTAAGTTATAAAAAATGGCAAAGTTAAAAATCAGAGTTGAGACCCCTGGGAATCAGGGAATCGAACCTATATTGGATGAAAAGACGATCCTAGAAACTGAAAAAGTTAGAGGGAGTGGTCCCATTTATATATTCGTGTGAAGATTTCTTCTCTACTGGTGACTTTTCCTTTGAGGTATTTTTTTTTTCTCTTTTCAATAAGACTTTTGTAGTAAATAATAGACTGTGCAGTTAAAAAGCAGAAAGATTTTTTGTCGCAATCTCTTTTTGGTTGAAAAGATATAACTTTTCGTGGGAGCGCTGTCCTTATTTTTGTGTTTGTATATTTATCTTTGCTTGTTAGTTGGACAGACTAACTTTATAGGATTCTAGCAGCTCCCTTTTGTATACATATACCCTATCCTTCTCTTAGCGCCACAGTAGTCCTACGTTGTGTTTACTCTTATCCTATAATGGCCTAAAGGCCTACTTCTAAAGAACTGCAGACCAGCAAATACTAGGTAGGTTTAGGAATGCAGATAAGACCTGAAATTGTATTACGGTAATATGAGAGATTATAACAATTCTGACAACTTCTGACAATTGTGAATTATGACAAGTTGCTAAATCAGGATTCCTATATATGAGATGCCAATAATTCAAATATACCAGATGCATTATTCTTATAATGAGATAGCTCTACTTTTCCTTTATAAAGAATTCGATTGAGATGAATAACTTGTGTCTGGACTGCAGTAGAGGTTTTTTACATACAAAATCCATTTAATAAGTATTATCTAACAAACATTATTTATGTGTTCTGTCACAGCAGCAGGTATTGCATCGAACATTCTCTGCTCATTTTAGAAGAGAATATCAATCACATTAATTCATGACAAGCTGTTATGAGGATACAATTACTGCAAACTGAAAGGAAACCTAAAATAAGTTTTAATCTATGCTACACAAAGAAAATACATATGAGATAAAGATTAAAATGGAGTGGAAGGTCTGCGTTTTCGCTGCATTTTTGAGGCTCTTAGTACACATCCCTGTGATGAAGTAGACCTTGTAGACCGTGTGGATTATAGGATGACACAAGGCACTGAACTTAAATATAGATGAAGGCACTCCCCTTGGAGGTAATCCATGTCTCCGTACACATGCAAATATAGGTTACAAGAAAATGGGAGCTACACTGATCCTATGGAAAAGAAATACACCAGAATAGTGTAACTCTGAGTAATAAAACATTCGGCGTAATACATATCACTCACATGATAGATCTGTATCACCATCTCATCCCGGTACTCACATTCCATCAGGAAGTTTTCATCATTCTGGAGTTTTCAACATCAAGATATATTCGGAACAGCGGTAATCAAAATATAAAGTGATTTATTACCACAATGTAAAACAATTAAAATACCCGACGCGTTTCATCATTAGGACTTTCTCAAGGGCTTCATGCACAATAAAATTACAAAATACAAACAAGGTATATAACCCCCCCCCTTCCATCTCAGAGTTAATTATTGTATTACACTATCATAGACCATTTGTGAGCAACCTTGGCCCACCAGAAGTTTGAGAACTACATTTCTCTGAGGATCAGGCAATCTAATGAGTAACTGAGTTACTCAGTGATGAGCCGAACACCCCCGTGTTCGGTTCGCATTCGAAATCGAACAATTTCAAAAGTTCGAGTTCGAACTCGAACACGAACCAAACTCAATGCAAGTCAATGGGACTCGAAAGTTCAATTTTTAGAGTGCCCTCCAAGAGGGCATATATGCAAGATATTTGCCATAAAAGGTGTATGGGGGTCCGGGTAGTGCCCTGGGGGACAGGAAACAAGGACAAAAAGTTTTAAAAAAAAAGTTTTTAAAGCAACAGTGAGTTTTCCATGAAATAAAGGTTAAGAATAAAAACTTCCTTCAAATATCGTGCCTAGGAGGTCCCCATAACCTGCCCGTGAAGTGGCAGATTTTGTAGGTTGTATAGAAACATTTAAAAACAAAAAAATGACATTTCAAGTGACGGTAAAGGGTTTTCCTTTAGTCTATTCATAAACAACTGCTTGGGGCGGCAGCCTGTATGAAAATAAGTGACTTTTTAGGACACGCAGAACAAGTTTAGTGATTTTTTTTGCCTAAATTATGGTGAAACTTATGCAGGCTTTGGATGAAAATAACAATAGGTGCTTTAAAATTGGGCCTTTAGTGTTGGCAACAGTGCCGTCACTCTGTAATCCCTCTGTGGTATTGTGGAAGAGTGCAGGGTTGAACCCTGCGGTCAAATATTAAAATGATATGAATCTGGTATAGGCGTCAGTGGCAGTGCACCCAAATATTGTGCCTTTGGTGGCAGCAAGTGCCTTCACACCATAACCCCTCTGTGGTATTGTGGAAGAGTGCAGCGGTGGACCCTGCGGCCCAATATTAAAATGATATGAATCTGGTATAGGCATCAGTGGCAGTGCACCCAAATATTGTGCCTTTTGGTGGCAGCAAGTGCCTTCACACCGTAACGCCTCTGAGGTATTGTGGAAGAGTGCAGTGGTGGAGGTTTTGGTAATGCAGAAGAGATACCCGATCTATTCAGTTACATCAGCAGCTATGTCAAAACCGGGTCAGCAATGTTTAGGCACTTGTACTGCGCTACTGTATATGGTGAGAATCGGCAAGGTCGGCAACAGATCAGGTCCTCAGAACAAGCAGGGTCAGTAACAAGTATACAAACTGATTCGGTAAGCTAGCGATGCGGGAATAAAGGCTGAGACACACTGAGCGTGTAGCGACGCACAGCGAAGCGAAGAGAAGCAAACATTTTGCAGGCTTGACTTCACTCCGCTCCGCCTCGCAGTGTGTTTACACTGCATAACGTTTGCTACTCACCACACTGGACAGGAATCCACTAACTAAATTAAAATGTACACACAAAACCGTTTTATTTTCACAAAGCACATGTTATATAGGCAAAAAAAGTTTCTAGTGAATAAAATACATCAAAAACTACTGTTAATTTATAAGAATAGTATAAAAATATTAAAAAAAGATAACCCCTGATCATATATATTATAGGGACACGGAGCAATGTGTATAGATTAGGGATGCATTGATACCACACACAGACATATACGTATATATCAACACGCAGACCTATATATACGTATATATCAACACGCAGATATATATACACCCACCCACAGACCTCAGACCATATATACACATATGCACATGGGTGGGTGGCATGTGGACAATCTCAACTAAATGAGCCCCCCCCCCCATTTGGCTGATCCCTCTAGAAGAAATGTTGAACTTGACAGAGCAGAGAATATCAGGTTTAACATCTCTTCTGTACAAGTCTGGATATATATATTTATAAGAATATAGATATATATCTTATCTATATATATATATATCATACCTGCCCTTACCTTCCCCTATAAATTTGCTAAAAATGTACACACAAAAAAAAACCCACTGCCTGAGACCCTGCACAGCCCACATGCAACCCTCCTCTACCTGGCTGAATGTATCTAATATATATAATTAAATACATTCAGCAAGGTAGAGAAAGAAAAAAAAAGTTTTATTTTATGTTCTCGGGGACATTTAAAAATGTCCTCGGATTTTATTTTTTTTAGAAATGTGTCGGACTCTGAGCCGTGATTGGCATAATCTTGCACCTGTCTTGTGGTCAGGTCCGAGGCTCTAGCCAATTACAAGCTTCAGGGAAGTGGAAAACTGCATTGTGGTCCATAGTGGTGCATTGTGGGCGAGCTCAAGACGAACACGCGGAAATGTTCGCAAACTATCGAACATGCGATGTTCGATGCAAACCATCGAACCGAACGCCCATCCCTACTCCCTAACCCTTTCAATGTTTTAACAATTTTTAACCCATTAAAGAATTTTAACAAATGTGTAGCCCTAAGCTCTGTTTAAAAATTATGGGAATTTAGTTCACAATATATTGCCATAAATTTATTAAGCCTATCAACTTTTAATGAATTCTGTCTCAAAATTGTCAACCCTTTCAAGGCAAGCATTTTTAGTACCTAAATCACCATTTTGGTGTTATAACCTGCTGCAAACAAGATGCATAGCCAAACATCAGATTCTGCCAGTGCCCCTAAGGAATCTTAGCCTCAGGAATGAGCAATGGCTACCAGTTCAGTAATATTCTAGGGTTTCATACTCAGGTCATACTTTTGGCTCAGAAGCTCTATTTCACATAAATAAGTCATATCTTTAGGTTGAGCAGTTAATAGAAAGACTAAAGTAACATTTACCCACCACTTTTTCTTCTCCCTTACCTATTTTTCTTTTTTCCCTCAGTCCTTTGTTCTTTTTTTATCGTGCATTTGTTCTGAAGTTATTTTTGTCATACGTTTAGCAATCACTGATTCTGTAATAATACCCACATTTCTGCTGAAGATTAGTTGAGGCAAGACCCATGCAAGGCAATTCATAACCTGAATGAGCATGAGTTTCTGTACAAGGTTCTGCACAAACTGATATGAGACTGAATGGTTAGACATTCGATTTAAGCACTATTAAATTCCAATAAACTAAAGTGTTTTTACATTTCATTAAAAAAGCCTGGCATTTACTATTTTTGTTTGTCAAGGAAAACACAGAGAAGAAAAGGTTCTAGAGTTTTGACATTTAATGCCTTTGATCATTTTACAATGTCACACAAAGTTATTTAAAATCCATGATTTTTTAGACAGTGACAGGTGACCAAAAGTATAAATTAGAGATGTGCACGGCTGAAAAATTTGTTTTGTTTCTTTTCGTTTTAAAATAATTTTGTTTTCGGAATTTCATTGCTAATTTCGTTTCGTTTTGTTTTTGGATCGATTCAAATTTCATATCGATTCGAATTGATATATTAAATTATCAATTCAATAGTTAATATATCAATTCAAATTTCGGATCACTAAATAAAACCTCAATTAATCAAATTTTGCTGTTAAAACAAAAGCTAGGGTTAAATATTAAGCTGTGCCACAGATTAAGTATTTGAGTCAAATTAAACAGTGAAACAAAATTAATTTGTTTCATAAAGTCGTTTGCTGACTATTACTTGTATTGTAAGTTACGATCAATTCGATAGTTGATATCAATTTGAATTTTTCCACCATAGTTTTCAATGGTAAAAAAAATCCCCTTTTTTATTAAATATTTCTTAAACCATTTATAATTTTCAATTGCAGCAAACCAAAAAGCCAATTTTGTTTTTGCTGAACGCACACAGACTGTAAGAAAATAATTCAGCTGCATGTGTTCAGCAAAGAGAAAAAGACCTCATTATTACATTTAAAATAAGTTAGGAAACCTAAACTTTCACCTTAAAAAATCTGGGAAAATGTCAAACAAATCTTAAAAAATAAATTTAAAAAATGTCCGCTTGTTGCAATTGAAAATTATTAAACGGGGATTTTTTTTAACATTGAAAACTATGGTGGAAAAAAGCCTAGCATCTGCATTAATTAAAAAGTGGCCTGTTCCGTTTTTTTTTTCATTTTAGACCTTTTGGTTCAGTTTTTATACGTTTTAGATTATTTTGTTCTTTTTTTTTTCATGTCAGATCATTTGGTTCTGTTTTTTCCTATAAAAACAAGAGAACATAGGGTGATACCCCTCAAGCCAAAATAAGCACAAAGTGCAAACTTAGCCACTCACAAGCTGCCAATACTGAAAAGACGCATCACAGGTAGGGATGAGCCGAACACCCCCCAAGTTCGGTTCGAGCCCGAACCCGAACTTCTCATTTGTTCAGGACCGAACCCGAACCCGAACCCCCATGCAAATCAATGGGGCTGAAAATTCGGTTTTTTTAGAGTGCCCTCCAAGAGGGCATATATGCTACATATTTGCCATAAAAGGTGTATGGGGGTCCGGGTAGTGCCCTGGGGGACAGGAAACAAGGACAAAAAGTTTAAAAAAAAACGTTTTTAAAGGGACAGTGAGTTTTCCATGAAATATGGGTTAAAAATAAAAACCAAAAATTCCTTCAAATATCGTGCCTAGGAGGTCCCCATAACCTGCCTGTGAAGTGGCGGATTTCTAGGTTGTATAGAAACACTTAAAAACAAAAAAATGACGTTTCATATGACGGTAAATGCTTTTCCTTTAATCTATCCATAAACAACTGCTTGGGGCGGCAGTCTGTATGATAAGAGGAGACATTTTCGGACACGCAGAAAAAGTTTACTGATTATATTTGGCAGTGAAAAGCAGGAGAATGACTGGAGACTGGAAAATTCTAGACCAAATAGCGGATTTGGAAAGTGAGATAAATGGGAGAATTTTTCTGGTTTGGCTATTTTGACCTAGAATTTTCCATTCTCCAGTCATTCTCCTGAGTTTCACCTTTCTCTGAATAACCCTGTCAGTGCGGTGAAGAGCAGGAGAATGACTGGAGAATGGAAAATTCTAGGTCAAAATAGCCAAACCAGAAAAATTCTCCCATTTAGGCTAGGGTCAGACTAGCGAATTTTTATCGTGCGTTTAGGCGCACTTAATCACGGCCGCACTAGCAGCAAATGACGAGCAATGACGGCCAATATACGAAGTACGGTCGCACGAAAGTCCGGCTGCGCAACGCAAGTGGAAAATTAACGCATTTTTTCGAGAACGCAGAACCGCTAGTACGGACGTACAGAGTGCGCTGCGTCCACTAGCGGCGTGTGTGCGTGATTTGGAGACGTCAGACCCTGCTCATGTCCGGCCAACATAACGTCCAGACACCCAAAGTTTCATGGTTTGGATCCGTAAACAAATCACGCACAAAAATGCACATCGTATGACCGTTTTCGCGCAATCCGTGAAAAAATACGGCAATGCGTTCGGACGCACTTTTTGACGGTCGCTGCGAAAAATGTGTTAGTCTGACCCTAGCCTTATCTCACTTTCCAAATCGGCTATTTGGTCCAGATTGTTCTCTTTTCCTGCCATTCTCCTGGTTTTCACCTTTCTCTGAACAACCCCGAGAGAGAGGTGAAAGCCAGGAGAACTGGCAGGAGAAGAGAACAATCTAGACCAAATAGCCAATTTGGAAAGTGAGTTAAATTGGAGAATTTTTCTGGTTTGGCTATTTTGACCTAGAATTTTCACTTCTCCAGTTATTCTCCTGCTTTTCACCGCTCTCTGAATAACCCTGTGAATGTTTAATCCCAATGTGAAAAATAACATTGCTTTAGATTTTTTTCAAACACCAGTTAACCACTTGGCTGCTATGGACGCGCTCAGCGCGTCCAGCCAAGTGGTTCTCCTGTGCTATGGACGCGCTGAGCGCGTCCATGCACAGGAGGCAGCAATCCGCCGGATTCCGGCGGATTGCTGCACCCCCGATGCGGGCTGACATCTTGGATGTCAGCCCAGCACTCCGGGACCCAGGCGGAGCAATTAGATGTCATCGTGGCGGCGCGATGACATCTAATTCAGGCGCCCCCCCCCCGCATGTGCGGAGGAAGCGCCTGAAAGGGAGGAGCTGAGGTCCTTCAGACCTCTCTCCCTCCCGATCACCGGTGGGTAGAGGGTTAATTCAGGCACCGTTTGGAAGGGCACAGGCCGACCTTCCAAACGGTGGCTGTGATTAACCCCTGGGGAGCCGGATCACGAATCGGCGCTGAAAAGCGCCGGATCGTGATCCTCTCCTGGAGCTGGCCAACATCTTGGATGTCGGCCAAGCCTCCAGGAACTCCCCCTGAGGACTGGCGTCATCGTGCATAGCACGATGACGACAGTCCTGGAGTTAACCCGATCCGTGGCAGCTAGGTGTTAATGTTTGATATCGTTGGATCGGCCAGAGCATGGCCTTTCCAAGGATACTAAACATGAGCATGAAAAATGTTTTTAAAAAAAAAAAAAAAAAAAAAATATTTGAAAAACAAAATTCTAAAAAAAAATAATGCAGCAATATTGTTCCCATTTCAATTATAATGTGAACAATAATGCTGCACTAACGATTTTTGTATGCGGTGTGTTTGTTAAAAAAAAGCTAAATTTTCCCCCAAAAAAATGTAACGAGACCTCATTTCTAATTTTTTTAACAAGCGCACCCCATACAAAATATAACCGCAAACTATCGCATGTTAAAAGGTGAAAAAAAGAACTTTACACATAATAAATTATTGAAAATTCAAATTTTATTGCATTTTTTGTTATAATATACAGACATGACATAACGTATACATATAATAATGACATATTATGAATCTGCCAAGTCTGCCGGAAAGAACGATATATAATATGTCTGGGTCATATATCAAAATATGGCTACAAAACGCGGTTAAACATGATGAGCGAAAGCGGTAAAAATGACCTCAGCACAGAGGTGTGAAAAGCCTCAGCAACGAAAGGGTTAAATGCAGCATATTAGGATGTTTTAGGGAAATTAATTCTCAAATCTCAATCAGAAGCAGACACTACCCCACCCTCACTATATTGTACAATGTATCAAATTGATTACCAGACTAAAAACACCTGGTGTTATGCCCGTTTGTGAACAGAGGTCATTTAGAGTTGATAATCTTTCCACGTACACATTAGTTTTTAATTCAATATCTAAAAAAACATTGCTTATAATATTCTGCAGTAAAGAGTCTCTTTATTTCTAGATTTTTTAGTATTTTTTTAAGCATTTTCTATACTTTTTTCAAAATTTCTTTTTTTTTTCGAACCCGAACCGAACACGCCCAAAAAGTTTGAAATTCGCGCACTTTCGAACTGCCAAAGTTCGGGTCGAACTCCGAACCGTCCGAACCGAACAGCTCATACCTAATCACAGGTTCTTGCAATCTCCAGACCAATGGTGGTAGCCTTAAAGAGAAAGTGATACAATAGTGTAGACAGCCAAGAAAATTTTAAAAAACAGCGTTTTATTGCGCTTACAAAATTTCAAACAAATGGAGCATATAACATCACTAACTCCCCGCTGAACCAGGTCATCTACAGTTACCGTTTCGTCATATAGACTTCATCAGGAGCATGTTTTTTTCCTTTCAGTTTATTTCGTTATGAAATTTATTTAGTTTTTGATCGTTTTGTTGTGTTTTTTTCAGCATTTCTTATCATTTGTATTCCGTTTTATTTCGATTAGGTCCCATAACGAAATTATTTAGTTTGTGCTGACACCTTGATTCGGGATTTCGTATTTTCGGGCGGCCGATATTTTGTTTCGGAAATGCTTCCGAAAGAACGAAAATGGCCAATTTCGGACGAAATTCTATTTGAAGCTAAACAAATTGCACATCCCTAGTATACATGTATTGTGTGTATATATATATATATATATATATATATATATATATATATATATACTAGAATAAAGACATTGGACGCAACTTAATCATAGCAGCCTGTGCATTAGTCTATAGGTTAATGAACCTCATGACAGTTTTCCCATTATTTATTACACTTGATCACAAAAGAACAAATTCCTACATAGTCAATGGAATTGGAAGCATGACAGACAAACTTTGAGATTTGCGATTTGCGAAACATTAGAGATGTTGCGAAATATTAGAGATTTGCGAAACATTAGAGGACACCTATCTAATTACTAAAAATTGGCCTATGCGCTCATGTAGGGGGTGAAATGGGTTAAAGTGTAGCACATTCATACACCAGCATGACTGCGATATGGGTAGGGTTGCCAGATCGGTCATGTTTTCCCGGACACTTATAATGTATTCGTGCTGATATTCAGTGCATGAAAAATGCAACCCTGCAACATGAAGAGTCTATGTATTGCAGGCAAGAAATCAAAAAGAAATCCTTGGTGACCTGCCTTCATTTCCATCTTTGCAGCATGTGAAACGTACATGTTGAAGGGCAGCACTTTACCCTGTGCTCCCTTCTGCATGAAATAGTAATGCTTGTCCAGGAAAACATGGCTGATCCGGCAACCCTAGATATGAGGGAAATTGTTTTTAGGGGGATCTATACTGTGAGAATGGACGAGATCTCACACAATCTCTGAAAGAGTTTGCGTAAGGGAGACCCGGCCAGGGTGGCAGAGGGTTACACAGAGGAGCACTGGGAACTATTTGTTCCCATTGCTCCTTTGCCTGCAGTGTGAGGAAATAGTGGATCACATCACTCTTGCCACTGAGATATCTGCGGTAAGTATGTTATTTTTATGTGGGCTTAGATGTATGTGTTAGGGGCTGAAGTGCAGTCACTTAACACCAGGATAGACAAGACATTATTAAAATGTGAATAACGTCAGGTGCAGATGGGGGAACAAACTGGTTGGGGTAGCTCATTCTCCATTTTCTAGGAGCACATTAATGTTAGGGATGAGCCGAGCATTCCCCGAGTTCGGTTCGAGCCCGAACCCGAACTTCCCATTTGTTCGGGACCGAACTCGAACCCCATGCAAGTCAATGGGGCTGAAAATTCAGTTTTTTAGAGTGCCCTCCAAGAGGGCATATATGCTACATATTTGCCATAAAAGGTGTATGGGGGTCCGGGTGGTGCCCTGGGGGACAGGAAACCAGGACAAAAAGTTTTAAAAAAAGTTTTTAAAGGGACAGTGAGTTTTCCATGAAATAAGGGTTAAAAATAAAAACCAAAAATTCCTTCAAATATCGTGCCTAGGAGGTCCCCATAACCTGCCTGTGAAGTGGCGGATTTCTAGGATGTATAGAAACACTTAAAAACAAAAAAAATGACGTTTCATATGACGGTAAATGCTTTTGATTTAATCTATACATAAACAACTGCTTGGGGCGGCAGCCTGTATGAATAGACATTTTAGGACGCGCAGAAAAAATTTAGTGATTTCTTTTGGCTAACTTATTGTGAAACTTATGCAGCCTTTGGATGAAAGTAACAATAGGTGCTTTAAAATTGGGCTTTTAGCGTCGGCAACAGTGCCGTCACACCGTAACCCCTCTGAGGATATGAATCTGATACAAGCGTCAGTGGCAGTGCACCCAGATATTGTGCCTTTAGTGCCAGGCATGCAAGTACTATCATACAGTAACCCCTCTGTGGTATTGTGGAAGAATGCAGGGGTGGACCCTGTGGTCCTATATTAAAAAGATATGAATCTGGGAATGGGCGTCAGTGCACCCAGATATTGTGCCATTGGTGCAAGACTGCCAGGCCAGCAAGTATCATCATACAGTAACCCCTCTGTGGTATTGTGGAAGAATGCAGGGGTGGACCCTGTGGTCCTATATTAAAAAGATATGAATCTGGGAATGGGCGTCAGTGCACCCAGATATTGTGCCATTGGTGCAAGACTGCCAGGCCAGCAAGTATCATCATACAGTAACCCCTCTGTGGTATTTTTGTTGAAGAGTGCAGGGGTGAACCTTGCGGTCCTGTATTAAAAAGATATGCATCTGGTTAAGGCGTCAGTGCACCCAGATATTCTGCCTTTGGTGCAAGACTGCCAGGCCAGCAAGTATCATCATACAGTAACCCCTCTGTAGTATTGTGGAAGAATGCAGGGGTGGACCATGTGGTCCTATATTAAAAAGATATGATTCTGGTCAAGGCGTCAGTGCACCCAGATATTGTGCCTTTGGTGCCAGGCCAGCAAGTATCATCATACAGTAACCCCTCTGTAGTATTGTGGAAGAATGCAGGGGTGGACCATGTGGACCTATATTGAAAAGTTTTTGATCTGTTAATGGACGTCAGTGCACCCAGATATTGTGCCTTTGGTGCAAGACTGCCAGGCCAGCAAGTATCATCATACAGTAACCCCTCTGTGGTATGGTGGAAGAATGCAGGGGTGGACCATGTGGTCCTATATTGAAAAGTTTTTGATCTGGTAATGGGCGTCAGTGCACCCAGATATTCTGCCTTTAATGCCAGGCCATCAAGTATCATCATACAGTAAGGCTGGGGTCAGACGAAAGCAGTGTTAACATCCGTGTTGCCCGCACATAAGTACGTCCGTGATAGCATACAATTGTGTTAAATGGAGCCCCACACACGAAGTACGTCCGCACAGAAGTGCGGGGGCTGACGGACGCTGCAAACGGACGCAGGTTAGGCAAGAACGTAATACTGCTAGAACGGACGTGCAGAGTGCACCACGTCCACAACGTCCACATAGCTTTGTGTGTGAGTGATGCAACAAGGTCAGACGGACTGCATTTATACCTCCAGCATTTTTGACTGACAGAATGTTCTTTCATTGTAATTTATTTTCCCTGCTACATCAGTCAAAAAATACGTCAGTGAAAAAAGCCGACTGTGTGTGGCCACTACCTTGTCATCAGTCAGTAAGTACGTCCGTACTGCATGGACGCACAGTCCGTAGAAAATGCGCTCATCTGACCCTAGCCTAACCCCTCTGTGGTATTGTGGAAGAGTGCAGGGGTGGACCACGTGGTCCTATATTGAAAAGTGTTTTTTTATCTGTTAATGTGCTCCCAGATATTGTGCCTTTAATGCCAGGCCAGCAAGTATCATCATACAGTAACCCCTCTGTGGTATTGTGGAAGAGTGCAGGGTTGGACCCTGCGGTTCAAAAAATTTAAATGATAAAAATCTGGCACAGGCGTCAGTGCAGCCAAATATTGTGCCTTTCATGGCAGCAAGTGCCTTCACACCGTAACCCTTTTGTGGTATTGTGGAAGAGTTCAGTGCTGGAGGTTTTGTGAATGCATAAGAGGACATCCCCTATCTATTCCATTACTTCAGCATCGGGGGATTGATAGCTGCTGATCCAGGACTGATTTCATTTTTATAAATGTCAGCCGGTCTACAGAGTCGGTGGACAGACGCACTCTTTTGTCTGTGACAAAACCTCCAGCGGCACTGAACGCCCTTTCGGAAAGCATGCTAGATGAAGGGCAACCTAGTAGCTGCATAGCATATTGGCTAAATTCTGGCCTGTTATCCAATCTCAACACCCAGTAAGCCAGTGGATCATCTGCTGGAAAGGTATCCAGGTCTGCCCTTGCCCCTAGGTAGTCCTGCACCATATGGTGAAGACGCTGGCAATGGGTGCCTACATTTGACATCCTTGGGTGTCGTGGACTAAAAAAAATTAAAAAAGCTTCAGTCATTCGGCCCTGGCCTTCACCGCTATTCCTCTGATCACCCGCAGCCTCAGAAGCACGTGTGTCAGCACTTGGTAATCTACCAGTGCCTGGAAAGGTGTTACACAAGTGTCGCTTTAGAGCGTCCTCAAGATTTTTCATCCTGTGCTCCCTCTGTGCGGGCAGGATGAGCTCTGCAACTTTATCCTTGTATCGTGGATCAAGAAGGGTTGCCAACCAGTAATGATCCCTCTCCTTGATAGCACGAATCCAGGGGTCCTTTACCAGGCTTTGCATCATTAGGGAGCCCATGCAGCGTAGGTTGGAGGTGGCATTAGCTGCCGAGTCTTCCTGGTCAATGAGGATGACCGTATCATGCAGTTCCTCCTCCCAGCCACGCACAAGCCCTTCTGTTTCTGGGCACACAAAACCCTACCTTGAGGAATCCCCACCTTCAATGCCCCCACTACTTAAATAGTGCTCCTCATCCTCCTCCGGTCTGATCTGAGTAGGACCCACTGGAATGCTGTCTGCGGAAAGACTGGGGCCTTGAGAGCAAGGGAAGGCCTCCTCTTCCTCCCGCTGCTCTGCCTCTAGAGCCACATCTATAATTCCCTGCAGAGTGTGCTCCAGCAGGAACACTAAAGGAATTGTGTCACTGATGCATGCACTGTCCCTGCTCACCATCCTCGTTGCCTCCTCAAATGGTGACAGTACAGTGCATGCATCCTTGATCATCAGCCACTGCGGGGGGAAAACAACAAGTTGACCTGAACCTGTCCTTGTGCCATACTCACACAGGTACTCGTTGATGGCCCTCTGCTGCTTGTGCAGACGCTGCAGCATTGCTAATGTCGAGTTCCACCTGGTGGGCATGTCACAGATCAGACGGTTTGTGGGAAGGTGGAATTCTCTTAGAATTTCTGCCAGGCGAATGCTTGCTGGGAATGACCGTCTGAAGTGGCTGCAGACCTTTCTGGCCTGGATGAGAAGCTCTGGCAGCCCTGGGTACTTGGTTAGGAAATGCTGTACCACCAGATTTAGGACGTGTGCTAGGCATGGTACATGCGTCAATTTACCCTTGCGTAGGGCGGAGAGAAGGTTGCTGCCATTATCGCAGACGATCATTCCCAGCTCAAGCTGGCGTGGTGTTAACCATCTCTGCACCTGCCCCTGCAGAGCTGACAAAATTTCTGACCCGGTGTGGCTCCTGTCCCCTAAACAAACCAGCTCAAGCACAGTATGGCATCTTTTTGCTTGAGCCATTGCGTAGACCCTGTCATACGTCGGTTTAACTGCCACTTCGCCAGAGACAAAGAAGGAGGAGGAGGAGGAAGAGGTGTTGGTGGAGCAGACAGACCTCATACAAGCAGCTTTCTGGAGGCGTGGTGGATGAACAAGCTCCAGCACAGAGCCCCGTCTTGGATCCCTCCCAGCTGCAATCAGAGTTACCCAGTGTGCCGTGAAGGAAATGTAATGACCCTGTCCATGCTTGCTGGACCACGTGTCTAAAGTCACATGCACCTTGCTGCTGACTGCCTTTCCCAATGACTGGATAACATTGTCTTCCATGTGCTGGTATAGTGCTGGAATGGCCTTGCGTGAAAAGTAATGGCGTTTTGGAACCTGCCACTGTGGTACAGCACATTCAGCAAATTCACAGAAGGAGCAGAGTCCACCAGCTGGAAAGGCAGCAGCTGAAAATATTTTTTCTTTCGCTGCAGCAGCTGCGGCAACGTAATCTGACTGTGTAAATCTTCAGCTACTGGGATGATGTCACATTGTGAGGAAGGACCTGCTGGTACATCCATTACTGTAGCATCATCCCTGTCGGTGGAGGTTGTAGGCAATGACATGGCAGGACATACAGTGTGGGTAGAGACAGATGAGGAGGAGGAGGACCTACGCAAAGTTTTGCGCCAACGGGATGTGTGGCACTTGTTCATATGTCGCCTCAAGCACGTGGTACCCAAGTGTCCGGTGTTTATCCCACGCTTCAGCCTAATCTGACATAGATTACAAATAGCAACGGTGGGGTCTGCTGCACATTTCTTAAAGAACTCCCAGACAGCAGTGTTCCTGCATGTGTTCTTTGAGACAACAGCGCTCTGCACCGGAGCAGCTCTGACATGTGATGCCTTGGACTGGCTAGTGCTACGGTTGGTCACAAAGGATGTTGTGCCTCGTGTTTGCTGTGCCTCCTCCTCCTCCTCCACCTCCTCCCCTCCTCCTCACTTGATTCCTCAGTTCGATCTGGCACCCAGGTGGAGTCAGTGACCTCATCATCAATGTCATCTTCACCCCCTATCTCCTCGGCACCTGAGCCAACTTGGCAGTATGCTGCAGCTGCTGGGGCAACATGAGTGCCAGCTATTTGTGTGTCATCACTGGCACCCCCTTCCTCTAGGTTGATTATACTCCCTTGTTCAACCTCAGAGATTGAATCAGAGCACTGTACTTGCTGCGCATCATCAAGCAGCATGTCACTCTCATTGTAGTCAAACAATTCAGCTGACTCCTCCGTGTGTGATAGCGAGGTTACGGCAGGAGTAGCTGTGGACATGGAGGCTGCATTAGATGCTTTGGCAGCTGAGGTGGACTGTAAAGCACTAGAAGCCTGGCTGGCAGAGGACTCAGAGGATGAGGATGGCCTGGTTAGCCAATCCACCAAGTCCTCTGTATGTTGCTGCTGCTTAAGACGGCCAGCACCAGTTAGAAAGGACAAGCATGCCCCTGCAGAGGATGCACCACGTCCACCACGACCAGAGGCACAGCCTCCCGACACAGGGGCTGCTTGCCCTCTTATCTGTGTCTGGGAGCGTCTGCCTGTCCTTTTTGTTCTTTCAGATATATAGATTAATGTATACAGAACTCTGATTCAACTCTGGTATAAAGATTTAAATAACTCTGGTATAACTCCGTGAGACACACTGATAGCTGGCAGCCAGTGACAAGAGACAGATCACCTCAATTCACAAATGTTTTAAAGAAATTAGTGAGCCCCAAAATAATGCGTGGTACTGTTTGTGTGACAAGACACAGATCACCTTAATTCACAAATGTTTTAAAGAAATTAGTGAGCCCCAAAATAATGTGTGATACTGTTTGTGTGACAAGACACAGATCACCTTAGTTCACAAATGTTTTAAAGAAATTAGTGAGCCCCAAAATAATGCGTGGTACTGGTTGTGTGACAAGACACAGATCACCTTAATTCACAAATGTTTTAAAGAAATTAGTGAGCCCCAAAATAATGTGTGGTACTGGTTGTGTGACGAGACACAGATCGCCTTAATTCACAAATGTTTTAAAGAAATTAGTGAGTCCCAAAATAATGCGTCGTACTGTTTGTGTGACAAGACACAGATCACCTTAATTCACAAATGTTTTAAAGAAATTAGTGAGCCCCAAAATAATGCGTGGTACTGGTTGTGTGACGAGACACAGATCACCTTAATTCACAAATGTTTTAAAGAAATTAGTGAGCCCCAAAAAATCTTGCTGGCTGTGTGACGAGACACAGATCACCTTAATTCACAAATGTTTTAAAGAAATTAGTGAGCCCCAAAAAGATTTGCTGGCACAGTGACAAGACCCTGAAGATCACCTCAATTCACAAATGTTTTAAAGTTGTAAACCCCCAAAAAACTTGCTGGCACAGTGACAAGACACACATCACATAAATTCCCTGATATTTGGTAGAAATGAGACCCAAAAAGTCTTGCTGGCAGAGTGAGAAGACCCAGAAGATCACCTTAATTCACAAATGTTTTAAAGAAAGTTGTAAACCCCAAAAAAACTTGCTGGCACAGTGACAAGACACACATCACCTAAATTCACTGATATTTGGTAGAAATGAGACCCCCCAGACCCCCCCAGTAGCGTGGCAGACCGGCAGTAACAAGACACAACTATCTCCTTTGAAATCTCCTCTGAAATGCGTGCAGAATCGGCGCGTGGAAACATTATATAGTGTGCTGCGGGACTAAGCTCTGTGAGCCCATGATTGGCCAAAATTTGCCCAATCAGAACTCTGAGCGGTGATTGGCATAGTGTTGAACCAGTCTTGCACCAGACCTGTGGTCAGGTGCAAGGCTGTAGCCAATTAGGAGCTTCAGGACAGCGGGAAAATGCATTGTGGTCCATTGTGGTCGAACATGCGGCGAACACCCGGAAATGTTCGGTGTTCGCGATCTACTCGAACAGGCTAAGTTCGGGTCGAACCCCGAACCGTCCGAACCCGAACAGCTCATCCCTAATTAATGTCACCCATACAAAGTATAGGAGACTTTAATGTACAGTAACCTGGCACCACACCCGCGATGCAATCTGAGCTTGCATCTTGGATGGAATAGGATAAGTTAAAATTAATTGAGCCATTATTGGTTGAGTGATATGCTCTGTGTCCAGGTTGTGATGTGGTCCAGAAACTCCATAGACTATACTGGCTATGATAAGTTTGCAACAGCTCTGGTTGAGGTTACACCAGGGTTGGAAATCATTCCCTAGTTCATGCAGATTTGATTCAAAAAGCAAAAAATATGTGAAATCAAGCTGCGCCTGTACTATAAACTATATGTCAACCAGCCCAAAATAGGAGAAAATGGTTAGAAGGATTTAGACATAGCAACTAATTCACACACACTGGCTATGAATTGATTCTATCCATGAGTTAAACTGCCAGGCAATTTATTCTCACAATATTTTTACAGAGTAAAACACATTGATTTTGTAGCAGTTTAAGAACAGTAGATTATGCATCCATCACGATGACTAACATCACCCTTGAGTGTATTTTGACATTGTCTTGCAAATAAATATTTTTTATTATGATGGCTGTTCCATCCAAACATGCATACGAAGGAAAAAGACAGTAAACTCAAGTGCTACACGCAAAAAGGAAAAACACATCTAAGATCTGAGACTCCATTATATAGTACTTTAACATAAATCTCTGCCAATTACACAGCAGCACACTTTTAAATCTAAAATGTGCCTCACGTCACTATGGGGGCTAAAAAGGTAGCAGATGATTTAGATGTATGTGACAGTGTGAGGATTTGAAGATGTGTCTGCTAGATAATCTTCTAGCAACTCACCAGCAACTCTTTCTTTTACTCTACGTGTGGAACATTATATATATATATACTGTATATATGCATAAACGTGAGACAGAGGTCATTTGCATGTCTTACCCAGAGTTCCATGCTACATATGGGGAATGCAGCACTGGGGCTCTGGGATGCAGTTCTTTGAATTGCTGTGATGTGCGAATGGCTTCTGCAATAACACACACACATATATATATATATATATATATATAGGTAGAAGAATAGCGGCACTCTCGGTCTTTCCAAATGTAGCAATTTATTGTGGAATTCCACATTTGCTACATTTGGAAAGACCGAGAGTGCCGCTATTCTTCTACCTCTATACTTGCTGAGTGGGCACCGGGCACGGTATTTTTCTATTTTTTTGGAGTGCGGGAGTGATTGTTCGTTTATATATATATATATATACACACTGTATATATACATATACACAAACCACATGGGGGGCAGCACTCAACCTAAACTAAACTTTCAGTGCAGGTGCGTCAAGACAAAATGATACAAACAAACTAGAGAGAGAGAGCACTCCAGTCAAACACACTCAAAAACAAACAACCGCTTCATGCATGTGAACATTGTACCAGATTTTACCACATGTTGAAAAATTCTTAAATCTAAGCTTTGTTGAAAAAATGGTGGAAATTTACAGGGTTATCCAAAGAGATTCGAAAAGTCACCGCACGTTCGGTGACTTTTCGTTCTCTTCAATTCGGTTCCTTTTGCCGATTGCATTTCGGTGACCCTGCGGTGTATTCAGCAAACACCACAGGGCCCCCGAATTGCAGGGAAAAGCTGCCGACAACCTGACGAAAACTAACCGAATGCATGCTGAAAACAAGCAAAAACATCTGGATTAACCTTCGAAAAAGCCGAACAGGAGCCGAAAAGGAGCCGAATCACACAGAGCCGAAGCAGCTGTGACGTAGAGGAGGCAGTGAATAAATTAGAAAAACCATTTGTATGAATCTGGGAAAATGAAACGCTGTTTGCAAAGAAACTACTGAGCGAAAATGTCTGAAATTTTCACAGGAGGTCCAGGGAATGATAATAAAGAGGGCTGTTACAAAAAAAATAAGCAAACTGAAAAAAAAAATCAAAAAAAAATCGGACTTTTTAAAAAAAAAAAAAAATCTGAAAAATGCTTAAAGTATCCTAAAAAATCTATAAATAAAGAGACTTTTTGCTGCAGAATTTTATAATGAACGGTTTATTAGATATTGAATTAAAACTGGAATATTTTTAACATTGAAGTCTATGGGATTCTCCTGAATAAATTTGCCGAATTAAACCACCGAATGGCAGGGCATTAGGGGAACCTTTCACTGCTGGTTTGTGTTCTCTGAATAGCCGAAGCATTGCTTCTCTATGGGGATTTCTCTGCCCTCGAACAGGAACCGAACAGGCACCGTATGTGCAGGCAATTCGCCAGGATTTGGCGAATTGCCTGCTCTCTGGATAGCCGAATGGTCAGGAAAGGTAACCGAACCCTGATTTTCAGCGTTCGGTTACCTTTCTCAAGCAATTCGGATCTCTTTGGATAACCCTGTTAGTTTGCAATGAATGGCCATGAAATGCTTAAGCCTGCCAACAACGTCAATGTAAACCACCTTCTGGCAGGTCCTACTCTGCAAACATAATGACTGCCCATCATGGGATAAACTCACTTACTGAGGATCAAGTCCTTCCTGGAGCTCCCTGCAGATCAAGGTTAAATAGTACCTGTAGGTGGAGTACCTGTGGCAGGGATGGGTGCTTACCCAAGAGATACATATGCAACACATGGGGGAAGCACTCAATTAAATTTCCTAAACTAAACTAAATTTCCACCATTTTTTCAACAAAGCTTAGATTTGAGAATTTTTCAACATGTGGTAAAATCTGGTACAATGTTCACATGCATGAAGCGGTTGTTGTTAGTTTTTGAGTGTGCTGACTGGAGTGCTCTCTCTCTGGTTTGTATATATATATATATATATACTTATCCACGTTCTCCGCACTCAAAACGGTAACTCACCACACGGAGATTGACAGGGTTATTCAGAGAGAGGTGAAAAGCAGGAGAATGACTGGAGAATGGAAAATTCTAAGTCAAAATAGCCAAACCAGAAAAATTCTCCCATTCATCTCACTTTCCAAATCGGCTATTTTGACCTAGAATTTTCCATTCTCCAGTCATTCTCCTGCTTTTCACCTCTCTCTGAATAACCCTGTGAGTAATAAGGAAAAAATTCCTTTTTTATTGATTCGACATTTCAGTCCGCACTGGGACTTTCATCCTGATGAAAGTCCCAGTGCAGACTGAGACGTTGAATCAATAAAAAAGGATTTTTTTTCTTATTACTCAGTCTCTGAGTGGCAGGTTACCGTTTTAAATATATATATATATTATATATTTATTTGGGTTGTGATGGAGGGCAAAAAAATGAGATAAAAAGCCTCTACGCAGTAACCAATAAGGTTTATTATTGCAGAAGCCATTTGCACATCATAGCAATTCAAATAACTGCATAACAGAGCTCCTGTGTTACATTCCCCATATGCAGCAAGGAACTCTGGGTAAGACATGCAAATGACATCTGTCTCACTTTTTTGCATCCTGGGTCGGTTTTCACACAGAACCCTTCAATCAATGCCATACTAGATAGCTTTTTTTTTTTTAGCAGAGATCAGGTTTATAGAACTGGTCAAAGCCACCTCTGGACAGTGCGGCTTCAGGTCTATTGGACCCTCACCAGCAGAGGCTAGGCAACAACGTCAATATAATGGCAGGACCTACTCTGCAAACCTAATGACTGCCCTTCATGGGATAAACTCACTTACTGAGGAACAAGTCCTTTCCTGGAGCTCCCACAGATCAAGGTTAAATAGAACCTGGAGGAGTACCTGTGGCAGGGAGGGGTGCATACCCAAGAGATACATATGAAAAACACATGGGGGGTTAGCACTCAACCTAAACTAAGCCAGAGGGTGGATTACATTGACGTTGTTGGCAGGCTTAAAGCAATTCACGGCCGTTCATTGCAAACTAAGGGCTCTATTAACTTCTTCGCTCAAACGTTAACGCGTGCGCAAAAACGCATTAACGCGAGGGGAAAAACCCTTTGCGCAGAACGTAATATTACAATTTCCGCGCAAAAAATGCACGTTAATGTCTACCGCTGGTGAGCCTGCGCGAACCCTGCGCGAGCGTAATGTACGTTGCGCGTCCTATACTTAACATTGTGATCGCAAATGCGTTTGCGCTCTGGTAGGCGGATGGTATTACAGTCTATGCACACATTTTAACGGACAACGTTTGCGCGCAGAATTTTAACGTCTTTTAAAAGCTGGTGTTAATGGCAAATCTGAACGTTCTGGCCGAAACCAAATACACCAGCCCAAAAAAAAATACAGCAAAGTATAGTTACACATTCTACGCATACCCAAACAATAAAATTTAGAAGTTGTGTGTGTTTTTATTATTGCTGCAGCATATATACTCTATATAAAAACATACTGTATAAAAACTGAATGGGACACAATTGTGGTTCTTAATTCTGATTGGCTGAATCGCGTGAAAAAAACAGCCCGCACACCGATTTCTGCGCGCAGCGTTAATGCGCACGCGTTATTGCGTGTCGTTTCTACACCCTTTATTTTTTGATGGATGACAAAATGTGCTTAGATTTTAATACCAGCGTTAATTTACGCATGTTAATGTTTAACGCTTTGCGCACAAATTAATGCGCTGCGCGAGTGTTTTTGCGCACAGAGGTTATTAGAGCCTTAAATTTCCACCATTTTATTCAACAAAGCTCAGATTTAAGAAGTTTTAAACATGTGGTAAAATCTGGTACAGTATAATGTACCCATGCATGAAGCTGTTGTTGTTGGTTTTTGAATGTGTTGACTGGAGTGCTCTCTCCCTGGTTTTGTTTGCATTTTATTTTAGAGACGCACTGAAAGCTTAGCTTAGGTTGAGTGCTACCCCCCATGTGTTTTATATATATAAAATATATATTGTGTGTGTGAATATATATATATATATATATATATGTATGTATTTACATAAACATACAAACTTACATATACAGACCAAACTTCTTTATTTATATATGACCAATTTAGGCAGAAAACCAACCAATTCCAAAGGGCTCTCATATTTTTTCTTCCCACTGTATGGATTGTATAAGATAACTTTTCCTTGGCACTGTGTATATCAAAAGTCCATAGGCTAGGCACTCACCACCAACATGGAGGGAAAGATCCATAGCAAATAGTACCCTCGATAAGTCTCCCAATTTTTAATATTTTAAAATGAAGTAATAACTTTTTAACTTGAAGATTTTATATATATATATATATATATATAAAATAAAGTTTATAGCTGCATATATTATATTATCAGAGTTATTCAAAGAGATCCAAATGGCTGGAGAAAGGTAACCTAGATTGTGAGTTCCCACGGGAATAGGGCCCTCATCTCCTCCTGTACTGTTTGTCAAATGTTGTTCAATGTATTGTATTGTAACCCTGTCTATACTGTGCCTATTGTACAGCGCTGCGGAATATGCTGGCGCTTTATAAATAAAAAATAATAATAATAACCGAACGCTGAAAATCAGCGTTCGGTTACCTTTCTTGGCCATTCGGCTATCCAGAGAGCAGGCAATACGCCAAATCCTGGCGAATTGCCTGCACATTCGGTGCCTGTTCGAGGGCAGGGAAATCCCCATAAAAAAGCACTGCTTCGGCTATTCAGAGAACAAAAACCAGCAGTGAAAGGTTCCCGAAATGCCCTGCCATTCGGTGGTTTCAATCGACAGGTTTATTCAGGAGAATCCCATAGGCTTCAATGTTAAATATATTCCTGTTTTAATTCAATATCTAATAAACCGTTCATTATAAAATTCTGCAGTAAAGAGTCTCTTTATTTATAGATTTTTTGGGATATTTTAAGCATTTTTTTTTTTAAAAGTCCGATTTTTTTTAAGTTTACTTATTTTTTTCTGTAACAGCCCTTTTTATTATCATTCATTGGACCTCTTATGTAAATTTCAGACATTTTTGCTCAGTAGTTTCTTTACAAACAGCGTTTCACTTTTCAAACATTCAAGCAAACTGTTTTGGTAATTTATTCACTTCACTCGTCTGCAGTGCCGGCTTTTTCCGGCGGCTTCGCTGCGTGTGATCGGCTCCTGCTCAGGTTTTTCCGGCGTCTTCGGTGGGTTAATCCAGATGTTTTTGCGGGTTTCGGCGTGCATTAGCCCGGTTTTTGCAGTGACTTTTCGTCGGGTTTGCGGCAGCTTTTCCCTGCGATTAGACGGCCCTGTGGTGCTTGCTGAATACACCACAGGGTCGCCAAAATGGGATTGCCGAATCAGCCCGAATTGAAGAGAACGAAAAGTCACTGAACATGCGGTGACTTTTCGATTGTCTTTGAATAACCCTGTATATGTATAATAAAGTTTATTGCTGCAGAGGCCATTTACACATCACAGCAATTCAAAGAACTGCATCATAGAGCTCATGTGCTACATTCCCCATATGTAGCACAGAACTCTGCGTAAGCCATGCAAATGACATCTGCAATTTTCAATTTTTTTGCATCCTGGGTCTGCTTTCACACAGAATCAATGCCACGTCATACTAGATAATTGTTGCTTTTTTTAGCAGAGATCAGGTTTATGCAACTGGTCAAATATATATATAATCTATTTCTTTATATATTGTTTCCTGTTATCTTGCCAAATGCCACTAATTTAACTAGACATACCATACTAATCATTATACCACAACTATGGGGGTTATTCAGAGAGATCCGAAATGTGGCCAAAATGTAATCAGACACTGAATTTCAGCGTACGGTGACATTTCGGGGCCATTCGGCTGTTCAGAGAGCAGGCAGTTCGCCAGATTCTGGCGAATTACCTGCATGTACGATCAGTGGTGTATTTTGGCCTAGGCCAACAAGGCCTAGGGTGGCACTTTCCAGCAGGCGGCGGCCCGAACCGGGTGCCCCACCCCCAAAAAAATAAAAAATAATAATATTTTTTTTTACTTTTGCAAAGTCTTTTACCAGGAAGGATACATTGAGATTTCACTAATTTTCAAGTATGTCCTGGGTAGGCAAGGCCTAGGCTTTCACTTTCCAGGGGGCAGCAAAAAACCTCACCACTAAATAGGTTACTCACAGAGCACCGAAATGACGCCAATATTTGGTGTTCTGTAGTTCCCTGCACTTCGGGGAATAAAATTTCTCCACCCTGCAGTGAATTCACCATTCACCGCAGGGTCCCCAAAGTGCATGGAGTCGGCCGCTGAATGCTGCCACCGCAATCCCGTGGCCTGCTGTTTTCAAAAGAACTACTGAACGAAAATGTCTGGAATTTACATATAAGATCTTATGATTGATAATAAAAAGCTCTGTTACAGAAAAAAGAAAAACCGCTATTAAAAAAAAGGGGGGGGGAGAAATTTTTCCAAAAAAATCTGAAAAATGACTAAAAGGTACTAAAAAAAAATCAATAAAGACTTTTTACTGCAGATTAAAATAGTAAATGGTTTATTAGATATTGCATAAAAACGGGAATATTTTTAACATTGAAACCTTTGGGGTTCGCCTGAATAAACCTGCTGATTGAAACCACCGAACATCAGGGCATTTCACTGCCATTTCTCTGCTGTTTGGTTTTCTCTCAATAGATTAACCATTACTTCTCTATGGGGATTTGCACTGCCTTCAAACAGCACCGTACTTGCTGGCAGTTCGCCAAACTTGTGTGTGAGCATATCACAGAGCAGTGGTGTACTTAGAGGAGTGGCGGGGGCGAGCCGCCCCAAGTACCAGTTATTATTGGGGTGTCATTAGGGGTACTAGGAGGTACCACGGTTACTGTGTGTCAGCTTTGAGCTGTGTTCTCAAACAACGGAGTAGCGGAGCAGGGCGTTTGCATAAGGAATAAAATCGAATAGAATACAAATCCCCCTCTCCTCCCTCCATAGCTCCTCCCCTGCCCCGCAGCAGCTCTAGGAGAGGGGAGGGTGATGTGATTTGTGTGCAGAGAGAGAAGATGACAGTAAACGGCAGGTAAAGGGGGGGAATCAGCAGAATATGAAGCCCTGTCTGCTTACTGCTGTTTAAAGTGGACCTTTCCTTAACCAGCACTGCAGTGATAGGAATTTGTCATTGAGCTGCCTGGCTCCTGGTGAGGCTGCGTGCGTGCAGGTCACGCGGTCTGGCCAGTCAGGTGGTACTGAGTCTCAGTACCACCTGACTGACTGAGCCATGTGACACGCATGAACGCAGCTGCCCGCCCTTTCATTAACACGGACTCTCACTCTATTCTGGACTGAACACCCACCGGGAAGGGAATCAAAGCCACGGTGCACCCTCTGGCAGTGGCACCCCACTGCTGACAAGATGGCTCCACGCACAGTCACAGCCGTGATCCTAACGTGGCCTGGAGGGACCTCCTGCCGAGTCCATACACAGTCCCTGCTGACTCTGCACACAGCCCTACCGCCGACGGAGGCCGGTAAATATAGAATTAATAATTGCTGTGTGCTCATATTCACTCAGTTTGCTGGGAGTTTTATTGCAGTGGATTCTGATGCACTCATACACCCCGCACATTGCATTGCTGGGAGTTTTATTGCAGTGTATTCTGATGCACTCATACACACCGCACATTGCATTGTTGGGAGTTTTATTGCTGTGGATTCTGATACGCTGACACACACACCGCACATTGCATTGCTGGGAGTTTTATTGCTGTGGATTACGATACGCTGACACACACCAAACATTGCATTGCTGGGAGTCATATTGTTGTGGATTCTGTGATACACACTGCATATTACTGTGAGTTTTATTGCTCTGGAGCTCTGGGATACGCTCATACACACTGCACATTACTGTGAGTTTTATTGCTGTGCAGTTCTGTGATATGCTCATACACAGTGCACATTTCTGTGGGTTTTATTGCTGTGCAGCTCTGATATGCTCATACACAGTGCCCATTTCTGTGAGTTTTATTGCTTTGCAGCTCTGTGATACGCTCATATGCATTGCACGTTTCTGTGGATTTTATTGTTCAACCAATTAGAGCGGCTGTAATCCAGTATACTTGACATGCATGGCTGTTCTTTGTAAAATGCTTGAATTTAAACATTTCATAATTTTATTTATCTCAATAGATACATTTGAAATGGTATACAAAATATACAAGTAGGCACTTGGTATCCACTTTTAATATAAAGAGAGGAAAAGGCGGTGCTCTAAGAGGAAAAGGTGGAGCTTAAAGAGGAAGGGTGGGGATTAACCAGGAAGAGGTGTGTCCTAGACAGGAAGGGGTGCCTCAAATTTAAATTGGGGGTGCACGAGTTTAGTCAGGCCTAGGGCAACACAAAACCTAAATACACCACTGTGTACAATGCCTGTTCAGGAGCAGTGAAATTCACCATAGAGAAGCAATGGTTAATCTATTCAGAGACACCAAACAGCAGGGAAAAGTTGCTGAAATACCCTGCTGTTCGGTGGTTTCAATTGGCAGGTTTATTCAGGCGAATCACATAGGCTTCAATGTTCAAGATATTCCGGTTTTAATTCAATATCTAATAAACCGTTTATTATTTTATTCTGCTGTAAAGAGTCTCTTTATATATAGATTTTTTTAGGATCTTTTAGGCCTTTTTTGGATTTTTTTGGCAAAATATTTTTTCCATTTTTTTTTTAAATCGATTTTTCAATTTTCCTTAACAGACCTTTTTATTATCATTCATAGGACCTTGTGAAAATTACAGACATTTTCATTGTGTGTTTTTTTTGTAAACAGCGTTTCAAACTTCAATCTTTCAAGCGTACATTTTTTTTTTCTCTCCACTTTCGTCTGCCTGTCGGGTTTTTGCGGCAATTGCTCTGCGCTGTGATTGGCGGCTAGTCTCGTCTTTCTGGCGTGTTCGGTGGGGTTTTTGCTGCAGTTTATGCGGGTTTTTGGTCAGTGTTCA
Source organism: Leptobrachium leishanense (assembly GCA_009667805.1). NCBI lineage: Eukaryota > Metazoa > Chordata > Amphibia > Anura > Megophryidae > Leptobrachium > Leptobrachium leishanense. The sequence goes on from CM019065.1 coordinate 303,819,377, forward strand.
GTGAATGTTCTGCGGGTTTGTGGCAGGTTTTCCCTGCACTATGGGGGGGCCCTGCGGTGCTTGCTGAATACACTGCAGGGTCGGCGAACTAGAATCGCTGAATCGCCCCGAAGTGCGGGGAACAAAAGGTCACCGAATGTGCGGTGACTTTTCGATTCTCTCTGAATAATAACCCTGTATGATAAGAAGATTGAAACAGTTAGAAACTGAATATCGTGTGACTACCAGATTATTAATGCTATGCAGTATACCAATGCATCCTGAAAGTCTGGCGTTGTAGAATTGTGAAAAATGATCTAGGATGACATCTAAAGAATAGAATTTTGTCTCAGCTAGAACATTTTACGAAGCTAACATAGGTGGTAGGCTAGTCTAGTTACCAACATTTCTCTATAGGTATAATGAAACAAAATAAAATAGATTTGCTGTTCTAGATTTTCATCTATTCCGTTCTTTAACCAGGTTGTGTGGTAGCTTGGGGTAATACAAACACATGGGTTGCCAGATGTACAACAGATGGGTTTTCATTTTACTGCAGGAGAAAATATTCTTATTCCCTTAGTAAAACATATGTTTAAAACATATATATGTAAATATATATACAATTTATACATATATGTATATATGATCTTGCTGACTGCTAACACTGTATTTTATATTGAGTATTTACTGATCCTTGACTAGTTAAAACATTAGCTTTAATGAGACAGCAATGAATCTTTAAGATATTCTCTTTACTATGTTATTTCTGTATTCGCTCGTATGAATTTATGAAATCATCTTCCCGAACCAAAATTGTAGTTCTCATAATCATCACATCTCATTGAACTGATTCATGCTAAATTGGCCTTCGAAACATGAACTCTGCCTACACTGCGTGTTTAGTCATTCTGGCTGCTGAACGCAATGTGCACAGCTGCTTTGTCCACAGATGTTCCATTAACATAACATGCAAATTTCATGCTTTTCTCTTTTGCTTCTACAGAGAGACATCACGGTTGCCAACAAAGCACAAAGTCCCAAAATTCCCATACTGTGAAGAACTGCTGATTCGGAATGTGGGAGCAAAATTGCCTATTTCAAGTCAGATGGCAAAAAAAGCTATTCTATAAATCTGAATGTGTCAATATAAAACTGTGTTTAATGTTAAATGCAAAACTTTCCACTGCAACTAAGATATTTTTATTTAACATCTTAAGTAATATTTCAACATGTAATGCGTTACTCGGCAAAAAACGAGAAGAGAGAGAAATCAATTCTTTGGCCCACAGATCAAAAAACTCTCATCTAAACGCTACCCCAAACTAGGTGCCCTGTACAGAAACAAACCCTGCCTGAGCCCCGCGGTAAGAAAGCAGATTGTGCAACAAATGCTTATGCCGGCTATTGAATACGGAGATGTAGTGTATGCAGCCGCCCTGCAAACACACCTTCATAAACTTACTACATTGTATAACTCATTCTGCTACTTTGTGCTACAATGTAACTAAATGACCCACCATTGTTAAAAGAAGTAAACTGGCCATTACTGGAATCTAGACACACCCTTCACCTTTCCAACCTGATGTTTAAGAGCTTTTCTGGGAAGCTACCACCCTACCGGAATAGGCTGCTTCCCCAGCAGTTCCCTCATCCTATAACCTCCGATCCAGGACCTGCACTTTACTTGCAATACCACAAAACAAAAAGATAGTGGCTCGATCCTCATTTTCCTACAGAGCTCTGCAATTATGGAATAACCTCCCAGACGCCATCAAATCTTCCCCTAGTCTAAAGTCACTTAAGAGATCTCTATTAAGGTACCTAGATACAGAATGCACCTGTAAACATTTAGCATACTGAATATATTTATTTTCTGTTAATCTGTATATTTGTGCTGTATTTTTAATACCTTGCTTTTTATTACTTTGGATTTCTGTAACGACTGTAAAAATTCAATGTTCTTGAACCCAGGTCATACTTGAAAATTAGAGAAATCTCAATGTATCCTTCCTGGTAAAATACTTTATAAATAAATAACATGCAAACTACAACTATAACAATAGTATTTATTGAGCAAAGTTGTCTGTCAGCAGCTATGTTAGTGTCTTAGACTAGAATTGAGCTCATGGGACCCCATGGAGAGTTGTGCATGCCCAGCACAAGATCATGTGTCATTGTGTACCAAATATCGTAGTTGGGAGTTGTTAGGAGGGAGGACACCTCAAAACTATCTGTTCTCCATGCTCATTGATCTGCAAAAAGGAGGCAGTGGATCATAATCTTCTGTCTGCTAATGGACAACAGATGAGTTCTATAATTTTTTGCTTAAATTTTTTTGTATGAAGCAAAATTGCTGACTCTCGTGTCTAGACATGTGCACAGCACAAAATTTCGTTTTGAACTAATGCATTAGTACTAAAATGCAATTTATTTAGTTGCTAAAGAAATTCGTTTTCAGTTCTTTAGTATGAAAACTAATTTCATTCATCCGAAAACCAGTGGATACAATTACAATTGTACTGGCTCCTCAGAGGGCTGAGATCGCTGCTTGTTACAGTATCTCTCACTCTCAGCACAATGTGGGCCATATTATATAGCTGGTGCTAACTTAACCAGAGCTGTTGTAAACTTCCGAGAGCTATTATAGCCTATGGAGGTTTTCAGTTACAACAGCTCTGGTTACGTTAGCTCCAACATTGTAATACTGCCCAGTGTCAGGCAAAGCTGTTACAGTAACTGACTGCTGCTCATCACAGCGCTCAGAGTTTCAGTAAAACTAGTAAATAATATTTTTATATATAAAGAACAATTTATTATTTCCTTGTTTTACTGAAACTCTGAGCGCTGTGATGAGCAGCAGTCAGTTACTGTAACAGCTGAGCCTGATACATTGTTCTGAGAGATAATGTAACAAGCAGCCGATCTCAGCGCTCACAGCCACTGGATTTAAAGGGCTAAAAAAAAAGGCTCCTCTCTGTATAATGTTTAGAACATCCTCCTGCATTAATTAATACCCCTCTCTGTATAATGTATACAACATCCACCTGCATTAATTAATACCCCTCTCTGTATAATATATAGAACATCCTCCTGAATTAATGTCCCTCTCTGTATAGAACATCCTCCTGCATTGGCATGTGGAGGGTGCAGAACTTCGGATGTTGCGATGTTGCGCTCTTCATTGCTGGTCTCCTTCACTCATCAATATAATATCACCAATAGGACTGAAACTAAAATTTAATGCATTTTATTTTAGTTTCTTTCGTTTTTTGTACTGAGCAGTTTCGTTTCTCTTGAGTCATACTAAAACTAAATTATCCCAAAATTCGGACTAAATCGTTTTAGTACTAAAACGAATGCACATGTCTACTCGTGTCCTTCTTCAGCAGTGCTTACAAGTTCCCAGCTAAATCTGACAGCCAAGACACGATCACATAGTAGTTCTCTGTAGTAAAAAAAAAATGATAGATTCGTGTTAGCACAAGCAACATTGTCAACCATGGTTGTGGTTTAGCTTGGTACTTGTAGGCACATAACTGTGCTGAAGGGGGGTGCGCCAGGTGTGCCCAGACACACCTTAATGTTGGGTGAAGAGGTCCTCTTTCACCTTACACTGACATTTTAGATGTCCCTTATCTGTTTCATTATGGATAACATAAAAACTGACTGTATCTCTGTTTACAGGTTTGTTATTTCTAATGAAAAATGGGCATTTTTTGCATAAAATTCTAAACATACGTTTTCAGTTAATTAATATTCCATGAGTGGACACCCTAATGTAATGGGCTGCTTACACTAGTGCCCGGGATGGAACTCAGGGCATGGCTCCTCCACAAAGCCAGCAAGGAAGAATATCAAGAGTGGATGCACATCGCAGGGGTGCCAGTCTGGACAGAGGGCTGATTTCACTAACTCGTAAAGAATAGTATATAAACAAACTGAGGTCAAGAAGTCAGATGTACAAAAAGTCCAACAGCTCAGAGAGGTGCATAGAAACAAAATGCATATAATGTAAGCCAAAGTCCTGAGAAGGAGATCGGGAAGTTACAGGAATAGCCAAAATCAGTACAAAGAATAGACAACAAGAATAATATAAAGTGCTAAAGTGTAAGTGATAGTAAACCACGATAAGATAATGATGGAATGAACAGCATGCCCTTAAGGTCTAGGGATGTGCGTTTCGGAATTTCGGAATTTTCACGAAATTTCCCGATTCGTGTTTTCGGATGCGGCCAAATTTCCGAAAATTGTTAGATCCGAAAATGTCAGATCCGAAACGTTTTCCGAGCCGAAACGAAATATTATCGGATTTTTCGAATGGACTTGAAATGTGTCAAACGAGGAGAACAGACGTTACGAAAAAAAAAATACGAAAATTTTCCGAAAAACGAAAAGTCGATACAAAAAACGAGCAAAGTGACACGAAAAATACGAAAAATGGTTGATATTCCGAAAAATGTACAATTCCGAAAAACGAAAATTTCCGAAATCACGAAAAGTCGATACAAAAACCGAGCACAGTGACACGAAAATACGAAAAATGGTCGATATTCCGAAATAAAAATGTACCCGAAAAACGAGCCGAACCGAATCGAATCGAAACCGAAATCGGTCGAAACGAGCCGAATCGAAAAGTTTAAAAATCCGAAAAATCGAACCGAATTGAACCGAAAAAAAAATCGGTGCACAAGCCTATTAAGGTCTCTAAGGCCTGCTGCTATTGGATGGAACCTGTTGTTAATGTCAGAAGCTGAGTGCGAGGGAAAAAGCACAAAGAGCCCAACAATGCTGCACAGTGTAAGACACATTGTTAGAATAGCGCGCATATTGACTATAGAATTTGTGTCATCAGAATGACATCCAATAGAAGCTGTGCCAATGAAAAATGCTAAGCATGAGTTGTGTCAACAGAATGAAGATAAGGATGACCAGCATTGCTGGAGTGACGCATAGCACATACCAGATTGACATTGGGGTTTTTGGCTATATTAGTCTTAAGTACTCTTAATTCACGTCATTATGGTTCAGGACTTCCACGTAAATGACCTGGATATTTTCCCTGGTTAAAAATATTTTTTAAAAAATATGATCTGGTATTGGCAGCTTTTGTAAACATGGATGTGCAATGCAAAACTCACATGACAAATATATTTGATTAAATCCAGTTGTGGAAATGTGTGTTTCTAAATGTGATTATGATAAGTGTACTTGAAAACGAGAGAAATCTCAATGTATCCTTCCTGGTAAAATACTTTATAAATATATTAAAAGAAGCAAATAAATATTTCACATTTTAACACTGGAGTCTGATACTAAAATACATTTAACTTAACCCATATGGGAGGATTGAACACATTCTTTTCTCCTTTGCTTTTGATTTTTTTTTTGCCGTATAGAAACCTGAATTGTTCTGAGATTCAGAGGGTTATAATAAGGAAGTAGTCAAGATAAGGAATCACTCTAGAGGAAAAGACCATGTTGACTTTCAATTTCCATAAAGAATAGATCTGCTGGCAGAATGCAGTCAACTGTGCATTATATCTCAGAAGAGAACAAAGGAAAGACAAACACATCCTAAAGTAGAAATTAAATATATGTAGCACAGACTGCATGAAAGGCTAGAAATTAATTTGCTGAAAAGAGTCACTTACGAATCTAGATAGAATTGCCTTGAAGTGACTTATACAGCGCTAATCATAATCAGTCTGATGTCCTCAAGAATTTGTTGCTCTGAAAAATTCCTGACCAGCAGGTTGCAACTCCGAGAAGAGATGGAATAATACAATTTATTAGGTAACATAAAGACAGTAATTTAAGAATCAAGCTGTACTATAGCCCCATATATAAATTGTGTGATTATTTGAACATCTCGAGTGAACTACTTGCATACCTGATGACCTGATTGACTGTTTAATACGTCAATATTGAAAGGGAACAGAAGTTGAATCAGTTTGTCAACTGGCCTCATTTGAGACTACCTTCATATATAAGGGCTTAAAGACCCGCCTGAGATAACCTTCAAGGAGAAAGACCTGGCAATTTGCATGTGGTCATACAACTTCTTTACTTGTTTGTTAATAGAATATATTTGGTTTTATTGAAGTGTCTGCTCAAATGTGTTTTATCATTGACCCATTTTCAGTTTGGTTCTGCTTATGCTTGGCAGGTGCAGATCTATAGATTTGCATCCGAATGTTGAAAGAAATCTTTCAGTTGAACGGCAGTCAAAAGTTACAGCTGGACTTATTACTAGTTGGTTGTTTTTTTTTAACTTTTTAATGCATATGTAGCTGTAGTTGGCCAGTTCAAAGCTGACAAATGGTTTTTGGTTTTGATCAACTTAGAGGTTTTCTGTTCCAGATCTGTTGTCATTCTGTGTGAAATCTCTCTAACCGAGTCTCTCTTTCAAGGATAACTTTATTGTAAAGTAGCAATTACAACTAGAATATTGATGTGGCAATTACATGTATGTTAGAAATCATATCTTAACCAACATTTCAGTACATTTTCTAGCTCTACTCTCTTTAATAAGTATGTAAGTCTACCAGTGTTTATTAAAGTTATACTCTTAGATGAAAACTTGGAAGAGGGGGTGGACAGTAACGGTTAAATATTAATGTCGCCTTTCTTTTTAAATTATTGTTTATTGTATAACTTACCTTTATTTCCACCCATGTTTTCCCTCCTGAAGAAGACACTGTCAACTGGCTGAATTCACACTCAAACATTCCGCTAGTCTAATGCTGTTATGGCACTGAATTCCTGACTTAAAAGTTGATGTACTCCAAATCAACAATCTATAAAAAACCCAAATGGCCATGTACCAATTCGTGACCATGACTAGATATCATTAAAGAGCAAAACATTCTTTATTTGGCCATGCTGTGGTCAGGATGTGACAAAAGCCAGCTAACCGATCCCCGAAAGTATAGCTTCCATTCAATCACTAGAACCCACTCTGGTGGGTGGAGACTCTAGCCCAACTTCTTCTGGATTCATCCAGAGAAACACAGGAAGTGACCAAGAGCATTGTGCTGACCTGTTGAAGGGAACACATACACTGAAAAAGTGTTGTGAGGTCCCTATCTGGATGGGTAAATGACTGCTGCATCTTAATCCCGTTTGCATTTAAAAATCACCTATGCATGCCTTTATTTTCTTATTTGGGTCCAGGATTTAGTTTAATGTTTTTTTTTTTGTTCACTAATGTTTTATTTCTTATGTCAATCTCTGGGGAAACCATTATAATTAATTAGCATAATATTGTATGCTCCAGACCAATTAGTTATTACATTTCGTATTATGTTAATCTTTTTGGGAAGAGTATTATGTTTCGGACCAGATGATTATAACATTGTTGCTTTATTAATTAGCTTTTGTCTTTTTACTAAAGTTAATTCATTATAGCCATCCATCTGTGTGTGTATTTTTAATTTCTATATTACATCCAACATTATCGGCTGATATACATTTTAAAATTACAAATGGTGTAGATGGAGTTATGCATATTTAGGAGTTAATGAGCAAATATCTTTGCTGCAGAGGCTTAGCAACTAAACTGTGTTGTATAGGCTACGAGTGATCAGATATAACTGTCAGAATACCAGAAATTGCTTTGTTTTTGGATGCTATTAAGTGCATTTTGGGTTCTGTACAATTTTGCTTGTGTTACCTTCTCACTGGGGCCGCATGGTCCGGTGGCCATCTTGGGAATCACGGAGACCACATGGCAGCGGCCATCTTGGTGCTCACTGTAAGCACAAGGCAACGGTTATCTTGGTGCTTACTGTAGCCACATGGCAGCTGCCTTCTTGGTGCTCACTGAACACATGATAATGACAGAGCTGTAATTGTACAACCTTTTGTGCAAATACATCCAAACCGAGATAAACCAAAATAAATGGCATATCGTGCAGGATTATCACCTGAGGCAATATCGAACCAAAAACAAATGCCTTTCAAATGCATGGAGGGGTGCTGACCAATCAGCAATACGCTAGCTGGGAACTGCTGTCCGTAAGCCCAGAAGGCGATATGATTGGCAGCTGCATAGGGGGAGGACAGCCATGCACTGTGGCAAGCTATCACAGCTCCTCGAGACAGGGGTTGAAAAGACAGACCGTCAGATGATCCCTGACCATTTCCATTTAGCTATATGGTCATGGTGGGTCTTGTCTTTCAAATACGGTTTAATATCTATTTAAGGCACACGGCAAGCACTCTAACGATGTTTGCATTCTTTGTGAGAATACCTATTTCATTGGATCATAAAGGTTATTTCCCTCAATTAAAGACATCAAAAACAGAATGTTTTCCTTACTTTTCCAAGCAAGTACCTAGACACATTTCACTCTAAGTCAGGGATCACAAACTCTGGACCCACAGATGTTTGTGAACCATACATCCCACGATTCACTGATCATTTACTGCATTCAGAGAATTCTGGGAATTGTAAGCAATAAACATCTGGAGGGCCAGAGTTTGACATTCCTACTCTATATGGTGGCATCCTCAGTCAGCATAAATTAAGAAATGAACAACAGCTTTATATACCCAGTCGATAAAGGCTCAGCCATGTACTAGCAAGTGTGGTTTCCCCTTGTGTTCCATTGTAGCCTTGCTTTCGTTACACTTTATTTTTATGTGTTGCATGTAAAGCCCCAATCACCATTTTCTTATTCTCCAGGCAAGTAAAAAAATATATTTTATTAATATTTTCCACCTGAAATTTTGCATTTGTGAAAGAGAACCAAATTCAGTTTGTTAATTCATCCTTAACTGCTTAAAACGACAGCTAAAATGAGCTTATTTTGCAGTTAAATTTATTTTATCTGTCTGCGGAACAGTTTTACAAAAATTGTAATTGTAATTTGATGTTATAAACTTTTGTTGTGCGCAGATTTCCATGTACTTTACAACTCTACTGGGCAGAGGTTTAATGGACTATACTCAGCCTTCATTTAGGAGAACAAGGGAATTCCAGCTGGTTAAACCAGTTCCTTATACTGTTTTGAGCTTTCCACAAACGATGCCCAAGGATGACCCTACGCAAATATATGTTGTGAATTAAAAATGCTTTCAAAAGTAGATATTTAAGTTAATATTTTATTTTTATCAAATGAAATGCAAAGTGAGTTAACAAAAAAAATTCATAAATCAAATCAATATTAGGTACGCCCATGCTTTGACTTCAAAACAACATTTTTCAGTTCATTTTTTTTTTAAATTTAATTTTAAGGAACTTGGCACGGCAGATATTTTCTTCTAAACATGCTTGGCTAACTGCAATTCCTATATGGTTTTAGCCAGCCTCAGCTGCTTATGTTTCTCCATGTAATAGTGGACAGACTGCAGAATTAATTTAGGGGCATGCAGATGCCTCCCAGATGTGTATTGCATGTTGGATATGTATCCGCAGTTACCTCTTAGCATTGAGGAGACCAATAATTCTGTCCAAACCCCAAATATTGTCTGGATTTACATATACAAATATTTACACCCATCTCACTGAATTCTGTGAAAGAAAGGAGGATCAAGGTACCAATTTAACCAAACTGCTGCTGAGAGCATCTGGAATAACGGAATGTGAAAGAAATTGCTTTCACTACTCCACTAAGCGTGTAATTATTGAAAATCAAACTGTTACACTGACTGTTGAAACACTGATACTTTGGGATGATATGTACTGTACATTGGCACACTTGTGCCAAGTCTCTGGAAACAGACATCAGTAAAATAAATAGTATTTATTAAATATTTATTTACCATGTTTCTGCCCATTCTGCCAATTTATCATTTAAGAATGTTAGAAATGAAATAACACATTAGCAGCTAAATGTTATTGTAGATCAACTGTAGGCGCAGTATAGCAGTACCGTTTCTTCAATTCGAGAAGCAAAGAGTTGATTACAAGAAAATGCTATAGGCAAAAAAAATGTATACGATCTGAACACTATGCCTTGAAATTTCTCGCACAGCACTGTGTATAAATGGACTACAAAATATTAGATTAAATGCCACAGGTAGAGTTCCCGGACTATTTTTGTAGCATTTTGCACTGTTTGTATAGATAGACAGGCAGACAGAAATACTGAGTATTAAGATAAGTAGATACAGATTAAATAAAACTTATTATAAGCTGAAAAATGAAGATGAATTTCTATTTGCTGAGAGGTTTAGGAATTTACAACTTGACATCCCCTGAACTAAAAAATGAATGCAAATAATACAGTTAGATATGGCATACACAATGAGTCCTAATACATATGCCCCAGGCATTATGCTAAGAAGCTGGAGCAGTTAGCAGCTTGAGATGCGATCCTGACTAGGCAGCAATGTTTGCCTCCGGTTTCTTCATTAGAGGCTGCTTACTGTATTATAATTTATAGAGGAGCAGTAATCTGGTCAGCAAGAGAATAACAAGCTATTGACTATAACGCACTGTTCTCAGCCCTTGCTAGTGTTCTGCAAAGAATACCAGCTCTGAGACCCTAGTGTAATGCCCAGGTGCACTTTCACTATGATATACCACCAGGGGATAGATATCACATTGCCTTTCAAGATCTGTGCGATATCTCATCCCTTGAGGAAACAGCACAGTTTCTATTCAATTAAATCCTGCGAAAAACACAGACATGTTTCACCCTCCGTGGATGGAGCCAACTGGTGCAGCGATGAGCAACTGGCCCTCAGCAATGATGATTATGCGCTGACTTGTCAGACAGCCCACCGACAGTCAATGGTGTGCTTACATTGAGCAGAAGACTGTGCTGTAGGACAGCTTTCTGCTCAGAGCTGTGCTTCCCTCCTATGGCATGTTGCAGTTACAGAAGGGGCTGCCAAACTTTAATAGGGTATATGTAGCTTCCTTTTTTCAATTATATGTGTAAGAAAAAATGCTGACAAATATGAAGGGAGGAGTGAATCCCTGTCACATAAGCTCATCTTGTTTTGGGCATAATAGATACAATTTAAGCTATTTTACTTTTGTGAAATCGCTTGACATTAAACTTCTTTAATTTTAAGATTACAAAATTCAGTAGTTCTTATTTTACAGTGCAAAGTGTGTCTCCATCCAATGCTTCCTTTTAATATGCACAGTAGAACACAGGGAGCAAATATCTCCCAGTATCATTCCACAGCCCTGGTTCTACCCACTTATGAAAGCTTGTGCAGAGCTCGGGCAGGGTCATTCATGTTTCCATGGAGTCCTATTGACTCTAGGAGTCAATACTAGCAGTGTTGAGTAGTGCCAACATCAGTATTGTGTAGCGAATCACAGCTATTACAATTTAACCTGCTAATACTGTGGCTAATAGTGAGGGTTTGTGAGGGTCCTAAGAATAAGCAATGGCACTAGTGGGCTGCTCTACGGTGGGACCCGTTCAGGTTTCACAAGGCTTTAGCTCGATTGTGCTATTACAGGGACAACATCTCCATGTGAAAACCAGACTGCAATCACCCAGAAAGGGTGGCAAGTACTGAATGCTAAGGACGTCATCCCTGCACAAGAGGTGCAGCACCCCATGACGATCATTTCGGCCTTGTTAGGCCTTGTCAAGAGGGTATAGCTGACACCCCTCTAGGCACCTCGAGCAAGGGATCCACATCTGGATTACCCTGTATAGTGAGGAAAAAGGGGGTTTGTGAGGGTCCTAGAAGAAGCAACGGCACTAGTGGCCTGCTCTATGGTGGAGCCCACTCAGGTCTCACAAGGTGTTATCATAATAGAGCCGGTAACAGACAGTTGCTAAAGGTTATTGGCTTGCAACAATATTTTTTATCTATTACTGTCAACGTTGATTAGTGACTTATGTTTGTTCTGAAATACAATGTATAGAGAAATTCGGTAATCCAAAAATTCAAGTAGCAGGACAAAACATGATGGGCCCTATTACATTCTTAACGGTAAAGGTTAGCGCTCAGCTGTGTGACCGTTAACGTTAGGTTAAGTGACCCTAGCGGTTTCAGCCCATATTACAATCTGAATGCTAACAGGTTAAAAACCATTAGTGATTCGGATCTTGCGCTTTTCAGTGCGAGCTTACTATACTTTGCGCTCCCTGTGCTTAACATGGGGAACGCAAAGTGTTACTTAGCGTTAGGATTACAAAGTCCTAGTGCTAACTATGACCCGCTGCGTTTAATTGAAAAGTTAACCACAGCAAGGAGCTGGTGCTAACTGATACGACTTGTGCGGAATCAGTTAGCACCAGCTGAAAAACACCCCAAAAATCACATACTCCCCTCTCATCCGGTGATGAGAACGGCGGCTCGATCCAGTTCTTCTTGCTGCTGGGAGCAGAGGGAGACTGGGAATAAAGTCCCCCAGTCTCCTTCCGCGATCACTCCACCGACCTGCTAGATCTCGCGAGAGGCGAGATCCTGCAGGTCATGTGACCGGCAGTAGAAGCCTCAATGGAGCCCTATGGACTCCATGGAGGGGATGCTCGCATTGGGGCTTAAGGCTGCCTCGAGCATCCTGAGGCTTAGCACCATGTTACGGTGCAGGCTGCTGGATTAGTGCCTGCCCTGTAATATCACACTAAAACGTGGACGCTAAGGAGAAACCTGCTGGCACAGGTTTTCCTCCTTAGCGTCCCTGTTTTAGCATGAAGAATGTAATATGGCCCCATATGTATTATTTAACATAACATGCTTATTACAAAAAAACAGTCTTATTATAAGATACAAAGTATTGTCTTTTGTTAACTTTTAAATTGTAAATATATGAATGTATATAACCATCAAATATGAACCAGCACTCTCTTTACCATCAATATTAGTTGAATTCACTGCCTGGGTGCAAAAATCCAATATGTATATATACAGTTGTGTTCAAAATTATTCAACCCCCACTGAAATTGAGTGTTTTGGCCAGTTTGACATTGATTTTGATCATTCAGTCATCTTGCTTACAATTAAATCAAAGAGGCACGTGTAGGTCAGACAAATATAACATAACATTTATAATGAAATAACCACAAATGTCTTTTCTGTGCTCACATCATTATCAGTTTTACAACCCCAAGTGACATTCAATCTTAGTACTTAGTACAACATCCTTTTACAGTTATAACCGCTTTTAAATGTGAAGCATAGCTTGACACAAGTGTCTTGCAGCGATCTACGGGTATCTTCGCCCATTCGTCATGGGCAAAAGCCTCCAGTTCAGTCACATTCTTAGGCTTGCGCACTGCAACTGCTTTCTTTAAGTCCCACCAGAGGTTCTCAATCGGATTTAAGTCAGGTGACTGCGATGGCCACTCCAAAATGTTCCAGCCTTTAATCTGCAACCATGCTCTAGTGGACTTGGAGGTATGCTTGGGATCATTGTCCTGTTGAAAGGTCCAACGTCTCCCAAGCCTCAGGTTTGTGACGGACTGCATCACATTGTCATCCAATATCTCCTGGTACTGAAGAGAATTCATGGTACCTTGCACACGCTGAAGCTTCCCTGTACCTGCAGAAGCAAAACAGCCCCAAAGCATGATTGACCCCCCGCCATGCTTCACAGTAGGCAAGGTGTTCTTTTCTTCATAGGCCTTGTTCTTCCTCCTCCAAACATAGCGTTGATCCATGTGCTCAAACAGTTCTAATTTTGTTTCATCAGTCCACAGAACCCTATCCCAAAACTTCTGTGGTTATGTCCACATTACTTTTGGCATACTGCAGTCGACTCTTCTTATTCTTTGGAGACAGCCTGGGAGTTTTGGCATGGAGGCCTTCATTGCGCAGTGTGCGCCGTATTGTCTGAGCTGAAACTTCAGTACCCACATCTGACAAATCTTTTCTCAGTTCCTCAGCAGTCACACGGGGACTTTTCTCCACTCTACGCTTCAGGTAGCGCACAGCAGTCGAAGTCAGCATCTTCTTTCTGCCACGACCAGGTAGCGTTTCAACAGTGCCCTTTGCCTTGAATTTGCGAATGATGCTTCCTATGGTCTCTCTTGGTATGTTTAACATCTTTGCAATCTTCTTATAGCCATTGCCCTTCCAGTGAAGAGTAATCACCTCTTCTCTTGTCTTCCTGGACCATTCTCTTGACTTCACCATGTTTGTAACCACACCAGTAAATGTCTAGAAGGAGCTGAGTATCACAGTCATTTTAAAGCTGCCTAACTGGTGCTTATAATGCTTTATTGCTGCTCCGTGACATCCACAGGTGTTTTCAATACCTGATTGAAAACACTTGAATGAACCTCTGTTCTTCAGAGTGGTAGTCTTTAAGGGGTTGAATAATTGTGTCAATGAAGAATTCACAAAAGAAACATTTACTACTGTATTACAAAACCAATTGATCTCATTTTAGTTGCATATGGTTCTTTAAAAAGTCCTTGTAGGATTTCATTCTGAATACAATTACAAATGTACACTAAATTCCCTAAAACCCTTTACAGCATTGGGGGTTGAATAATTTTGAACACAACTGTATAAACGATCCAAATGGATGCACTCCAGGGCTTATTTAAAAGCGTCTTTTATTCAAAATTGCATTAAAAAAATTACTGGCGTTTCAACCCTGCACCGAGTCTTTTTCAAAGTGGAAAAAACCTGGTGCAGGGTCGAAACGTCAGTCATTTTTTAATGCAATTTTGAATAAAGGATGCTTTTAACTAAGCCCTGGAGTGCATCCATTTGGATCGTTTATATAACTCAATATATATATATATATATTGACTAGCATGCTATAAAAACATTAAGGTTGGCTTGCGTGCTATTCCGAAACAGGTAAAAATCCCTACTTTGAAGCAGTGAAAATATTAACATAGGTGCCTGGTAATCAGCAGTTACCTTTTAACAAGTTGGACGTCGCAGCCCATGAGATTGTGGAACCTCCAGGTGGTCACATGAATATCAAAACGGAAAAAGGGGTTTGAAATCATTTATGCATTTATATTTCAAGTACTTGAATTGGAAGTGCGTTTTTCCTAGTCTATTGTGAACAAATTGCTTTACGAACCCATAGCTCGACCTTTATATGTCATATGAACTTTAATTAGAAGCATTTTTTGCCGTAAAATAACTTTGTTGTATTCATACATAATAATTTTATGTATTTGATTAAAATATGACATTGATGGATGAATCTTCTGAACACCGTGCATATATCGTGGTAAGGGCAATATTTATTCAATGTGCATACATTTTATAATCCCAGCCTGGTAATGGAATAGCGGGAGAAAATGAATTTGCTTGCAGCAGTCACCATTCTCTATGCATCCGTGGACTCGGAGATGTCCGCTCTCATCTTAATATTAACAATGTGCTCAGTTAAAGAACTCAATAATTTACCTTTTGTATAATTGCTCTGTTTTCTATGCAGTAAAAAAAATTGCTTTATTTACATTCTTGTCAATGGACAGAAATAGGCGCATGTTTCCATACTATAGCAGCTTTATAAATAAATGAACGATTGCACTATTTCAATAAAAAAAATGGCTTCTGCTGATTTTTTTCACTTCACGTGCAATCACAAAGAGCAGACAGGTACAGACTTACTCATAATCAAAATAACTTATCCACAATAAAAATGAATGTTACAGAGGTTTTCATGGAGTAAGCAGTATTTTGTGTACACAGATTGTCGGACAGTCAATCACAGTCAACCTTAAGTTGCCAACATACCATCTCAGGTATTGACAATCACTAATCAATCATAAAAAAACACTAAGGGCCCTTTTACAATTTTCACCAAAAACGCTCGCGCAGCGTGTGAATTTGTGCGCGAAGCATCATATGTTAATGAGCGTAAATCAACGTTGCTGGTATTACAATCCTCGCGTATTTTTTCATCCGTCAAAAAATAACACGCGTAAAATGATGTAGCGCAAAGTGATGTAGCGCAAAAAATGCGTGCGCAGTAACGTTGCGTGCAGAAATCAGTGTGCGAACTGTTTTTTTCATGAGATTCAGCCAATCAGAATTAAGAGCCACAATTGTCTCACGTTACGTTTTTGCACCTGTCAAAATCAATATACGCATATACAGTTGTGTTCAAAATTATTCAACCCCCAATGCTGTAAAGGGTTTTAGGGAATTTAGTGTACATTTGTAATTGTATTCAGAATGAAATCCTACAAGGACTTTTTAAAGAACCATATGCAACTAAAATGACATCAATTGGTTTTGTAATACAGTAGTAAATGTTTCTTTTGTGAATTCTTCATTGACACAATTATTCAACCCCTTAAAGACTACCACTCTGAAGAACAGAGGTTCATTCAAGTGTTTTCAATCAGGTATTGAAAACACCTGTGGATGTCACGAAGCAGCAATAAAGCATAATAAGCACCAATTAGGCAGCTTTAAAATGACTGTGATACTCAGCTCCTTCTAGACATTTACTGGTGTGGTTACAAACATGGTGAAGTCAAGAGAATGGTCCAGGAAGACAAGAGAAGAGGTGATTACTCTTCACAGGAAGGGCAATGGCTATAAGAAGATTGCAAAGATGTTAAACATACCAAGAGAGACCATAGGAAGCATCATTCGCAAATTCAAGGCAAAGGGCACTGTTGAAACTCTACCTGGTCGTGGCAGAAAGAAGATGCTGACTTCGACTGCTGTGCGCTACCTGAAGCGTAGAGTGGAGAAAAGTCCCCGTGTGACTGCTGAGGAACTGAGAAAAGATTGTCAGATGTGGGTACTGAAGTTTCAGCTCAGACAATACGCGCACACTGCGTAATGAAGGCCTCCATGCCAGAACTCCCAGGCGCACCCCCTTGCTGTCTCCAAAGAATAAGAAGAGTCGACTGCAGTATGCCAAAAGTCATGTGGACAAACCACAGAAGTTTTGGGATAGTGTTCTGTGGACTGATGAAACAAAATTAGAACTGTTTGGGCCCATGGATCAAGGCTATGTTTGGAGGAGGAAGAACAAGGCCTATGAAGAAAAGAACACCTTGCCTACTGTGAAGCATGGCGGGGGGTCAATCATGCTTTGGGGCTGTTTTGCTTCTGCAGGTACAGGGAAGCTTCAGCGTGTGCAAGGTATCATGAATTCTCTTCAGTACCAGGAGATATTGGATGACAATGTGATGCAGTCCGTCACAAACCTGAGACTTGGGAGACGTTGGACCTTTCAACAGGACAATGATCCCAAGCATACCTCCAAGTCCACTAGAGCATGGTTGCAGATTAAAGGCTGGAACATTTTGGAGTGGCCATCGCAGTCACCTGACTTAAATCCGATTGAGAACCTCTGGTGGACTTAAAGAAAGCAGTTGCAGTGCGCAAGCCTAAGAATGTGACTGAACTGGAGGCTTTTGCCCATGACGAATGGGCGAAGATACCCGTAGATCGCTGCAAGACACTTGTGTCAAGCTATGCTTCACGTTTAAAAGCTGTTATAACTGTAAAAGGATGTTGTACTAAGTACTAAGATTGAATGTCACTTGGGGTTGAATAAAACTGATAATGATGTGAGCACAGAAAAGACATTTGTGCTTATTTCATTATAAATGTTATGTTATATTTGTCTGACCTACACGTGCCTCTTTGATTTAATTGTAAGCAAGATGACTGAATGATCAAAATCAATGTCAAACTGGCCAAAACACTCAATTTCAGTGGGGGTTGAATAATTTTGAACACAACTGTATGCTGTATCAAAAAAAAAAAACACGCACAACTTCTCAAATTTACTGGTTTGGTATGTGTAGAATGTGTAACTATACTTTGCTGCGTATTTTTTTTTGGCTGGTGTATTTGGTTTCAGCCAGGTTGATAGAATTTGCCATTAACACCAGCTTTCAGGAGTTGCTAAAATTATGCGCGCAAAGGCTGTGCGTTACAAACTGCGCATAGATTGTAATACCATCCGCGTACCAGTGCACAAACGCATTTGCGCTCACAATGTTAAGTATAGGACACGCGCAGTAAAGTACGCTCGCGCAGCGTTCGCGCAGGTTCACCCGCGGTAGACGTATACGAGCGTTTGCTGCGCTGACATTGTAATACGATGTTCAGTGCAAAGGGTTTTCCCCTCGCGTTAATACATTTTTGCGCACGCGTTAATGTTTGCGTGAAGAATGTAATAGGGCCCTAAAGGGGTTATTCACAGAGATCTGAACTTGCCCCAAAAATGCACCAAACAATGAATTTCCCCGTACAGTGTATTTTCATGGCCATTCGGCTATTCACAAAGCAGGCAGTTCGCCAAATTTTGGTGAATTGCCAGTAAAATACAGTGCCTGTTCATCGACAGTGAAATACTCATAGAGAAGCAATGGTTAATCTATTCAGAGAAATCCGAAGAGCCGTGAAAAGTTGTCAAACTGTCCTGATGTTCGGTGGTTTCATTAGGCAGGTTTAATCAGGCAAATCCCATTGGTTTCAATATTAAAAATATTCCTTTTTTTATCCAATATCTAATGAACCGTTTATTCTTTTAATTTGCAGCAAAAAGTCTATTTATTAAGTTTTTTTAGGATTTTTCTGTTTTTTTTTGACAAAATACATTTTTAGTGTTTTTTTCTGTAACAGACCTTTATATTATTATTCATAGGATCTTATAAGTTAATTCCAGACATTTTTGTCCAGTAGTGTTTTTGCAAACAGCGTTTCAAATTTGACACTTTCAATCTTTTTTTTTTTACCCTGTTCGTTGGCTTTCGGCTTTTTCCGGCAGCTGGTTGGTGCTGTGTTCGGCGGATCTTTGGCTTTTTACAGACACTTTTGACAGGTTTGCGGCAGCTTATTGGATCAGATCCGATCCAATAATTTTTCGTATTGGATCCAATAATTTCAGCGGGTTCCCGGCGGCTTATCAAATTGGATCTGATCCAATAAACCGCCGGGACCTGCAGAAATTATCGGATCAGAAAATTTTGGTGATTTTGCGCATTGTTTTTTTTTTATAATCGCTGGTTTTGCGGCTGCTTTTCCCTGCACTTCGGGGACCCTTCGGTGAATGGTGAATTCACCACAGGGTCGGAGAATTTGATTCCCCGAAGTGCGGTGTATGAAAGAGCACTGAAATTCTGGTGGAATTTCGGTGCACTGTGAATAAGCCTGCAAGTAACACTTTCCTGTTCATGCAAACTAGATTTCAGGGTTATGGGTCGGTGATCTATGGATAAAGCAAAGAACAGTTGCATGTTAATTTAAGGATTGGAGTGGGATCATTAACAAAAGTTCGCACGCTTTGCACAACAATACATCTACATAATGTTTTCTATTACAACATGCTTTCTACTTTGAGACATAAACTGTGATTGATAGCATGCCAAGGAGTGTTTGTGGGCTTATATGTGAGTTTATCTGAGGATGATTGTTGGCGGGATAGTCTATGGTGGCTGGAAGAGGGGCAGGAGATGGGAAGAGGGGCAGGAGCGGAGACGATAGTACCAGGAAAGAGAGTTAGAATAGGTGGAGAGGAACAAATTAGTTGGATTTTAGTGGACTTGGAGTGGAGAGGAGAGTGAACTTGTAGCAGAAAGAGGAACTGGAGGGGGTAGATGACTATTGTACAAAATGAATAAAGGGAGGAAAGATATTACCATTCAATATGAAACAGAGGAGCAGGACAGTGGGAGCTGGGAGCAAGTTCACACATCTCCTCATCTCCTCCTGTACGGTTTGTCAAATGTTGTTCAATGTATTGTATTGTAACCCTGTCTATACTGTGCCTATTGTACAGCGCTGCGGAATATGCTGGCGCTTTATAAATAAAGAATAATAATAATAATAACATAAACATTTGAGCTAAGGAGCAGAGTGGCATATATTCCCAGAGAAGATGTACTGTATGTCTTAGTAAGGACCATCCTAGTCAACAAGGGTCTGCTGTTCTTCTCCAAGAGACTGGTGACAATGTCAGTGAGGTGGCAAGTCTGGCACATATTGAAGGTCAATGAGTGCAGTACAATCAAGCAAACCATTAATTAAGAAGATAGGGCAGATGGCAAGTTCCAGATAAAACTGCAGGAGAAAGATGGCCAAAAATCACAGAGGGGCTTGAGCTACAGATAATGGCTAGTGATGAGCCGAACGCCCCCGTGTTCGGTTCACATTCGAACTCGAACAATTTCAAAAGTTCGAGTTCGAACGCGAACATGAACTGAACTCAATGCAAGTCAATGGGACTCGAAAGTTCGATTTTTAGAGTGCCCTTCAAGAGGGCATATATGCTAGATATTTGCCATAAAAGGTGTATGGGGGTCCGGATAGTGCCCTGGGGGACAGGAAACGAGGACAAAAAGTAAAAAAAAAAACGTTTTTAAAGGAACAGTGAGTTTTCCATGAAATAAAGGTTAAGAATAAAAATGAAAAATTCCTTCAAATATCGTGCCTAGGAGGTCCCCATAACCTGCCCGTGAAGTGGCGGATTTGTAGGATGTATAGAAACATTTAAAAACAAAAAAATGACGTTTCAAATGACGGTAAACGGTTTTCCTTTAATCTATTCATAAACAACTGCTTCGGGCGGCAGCCTGTATGAAAAGAGGAGACATTTTAGGACACGCAGAACAAGTTTAGTGATTTTTTGACTCAATTATGGTGAAACTTATGCAGGCTTTGGATGAAAGTAACAATAGGTGCTTTAAAATTGGGCAACAGTGCCGTCACAACGTAACCCCTCTGTGGTATTGTGGAAGAGTGCAGGGTTGGACCCTGCGGTCCAATAATAAAATGATATGAATCTGGTATAGGCGTCAGTGGCAGTGCACCCAAATATTTTGCCTGTGGTGCCAGCTAGTGCCTTCACAACATAACCCCTCTGAGGTATTGTGGAAGAGTGCAGGGTTGGAGGTTTTGGTAATGCAGAAGAGATCCCCGATCTATTCAGTTACGTCAGCATCAGGGGATTGATAGCTGCTGATCCAGGACTGATTCATTTTTATAAATGTCAGCCGGTCTACAGAGTCGGTGGACAGACGCACTCTTTTGTCTGGGACAAAACCTCCAGCGGCACTGAACGTCCTTTCAGAAAGTACGCTGGATGAAGGGCAACCTAGTAGCTGCATAGCATATTGGCTAAGTTCTGGCCAGTGATCCAGTCTCAACACCCAGTAAGCCAGTGGATCATCTGCTGTAAAGGTATCCAGGTCTGCCCTTAACCCTAGGTAGTCCTGCACCATACAGTGATGACGCTGGCAATGGGTGCCTACATTTGACGTCCCTGGGTGTTGTGGACTAAAAAATATTTAAAAAGGCATCATTCAAGCGGCCCGTCCTTCACCGCTCTTCCTCTGATCATCCGCGGCCTCAGAAGCACCTGTGTCATCACTTGGTAACCTACCAGTGCCTGGAAAGGTGTTACACAATAGGGATGTGCGTTTCGGGTTTCGGAATTTCGGAATTTTCACGAAATTTCCCGATTCGTGTTTTCGGATGCGGCCGAATTTCCGAAAAATTTTAGATCCGAAAAGTTCAGATCCGAAATGTTTTCCGAGCCGAAACGAAATATTTTCGGATTTTTCGAATGGGCTTGAAATGTGGCAAACGAGGAGAACAGATTTTCCGAAAAACGAAAATTTTCCGAAAAACGAAAATTTTCCGAAAAACGAAAATTTTGTAAAAACGAACATTTTCTGAAAAACGAAAATTTTTCGAAAAAACGGAAAGTCGATACAAAAAACGGGCAAAATGACACGAAAAATACGAAAAAAGGTCGATATGCCGAAAAATGTGCAATTCCGAAAAACGAAAATTTTCAGAAAAACGAAAATTTTGTAAAAACGAAACTTTTGTAAAAACGAAAATTTTGTAAAAACGAAAATTTTCAGAAAAACGAAATTTTTTCGAAAAAACGAAAAGTCGATACAAAAACCGAGCACAGTGACACGAAAATACGAAAAATGGTCGAAATTCCGAAAAAAAAATGTACCCGAAAAACAGGTCGAACCGAATCGAATCGAAACCGAAATCGGTCGAAACGAGCCGAATCGAAAAGTTTAAAAATCCGAAAAATCGAACCGAATCGAACCGAAAAAAAAATCGGTGCACAAGCCTATTACACAAGTGTCGCTTTAGAGCGTACTCAAGTTGTTTCATCCGGTCCTCCCTCTGTGCGGGCAGGATGAGTTCTGCAACTTTACCCTTGTATCGTGGATCAAGAAGGCTTGCCAACCAGTAATGATCCCTCTCCTTGATAGCACGAATCCTGGGGTCCTTTAGCAGGCTTTGCAGGATAAGGGAGCCCATGCAGCGTAGGTTGGAAGTGGCATTAGCTTCAGAGTCTTACTGGTCAATGAGGATGACCCCATCGTGCACTTCCTTCTCCCAGCCACGTACTAGTCCTTGGGTTTCTGGGCACACAAAACCCTCCCTTGAGGAATCCCCACCTTCAATGCCCCCACTGTCCTTGTGCGCTAAGGCACTCACCTCGAACAAAAACAGGTCAGCAACAGATCAGTCAGAATGAGATTAGCAAGAAAGCAGGCGATGCAGGAACTAGACTACACTCCAATTTACTCCCACGACAGTCCAAGGAGCAGCTCCACTCACCCTCTTTTAAAGGCTGATGGCTCCTTGCAATATTGTCAAGCCCCGCCCCTCAGATGCCGTTTTTCCATCTCTTACTACTGGCAACCGGCCGGACAGCGATGCCACTGGGCACCCTGACCCCCCAGGAAGTGCTGCAGGGGTCAAGGATGTAACACACAGGTACTCATTGATGGCCCTCTGCTGCTTGTGCAGACGCTGCAGCATTGCCAATGTTGAGTTCCACCTGGTGGGCATGTCACAGATAAGACGGTTTGTGGGAAGGTGGAATTCTCTTTGAATTTCTGCCAGACGAAAACTTGCTGGGAATGACCGTCTGAAGTGGCTGCAGACTTTTCTGGCCTGGCTGAGAAGCTCTGCCAGCCCTGGGTACCTGGTTAGGAAACGATGCACCACCAGATTTAGGACGTGTGCTAGGCATGGTACATGCGTCAACTTACCCTGGCGTAGGGCGGAGAGAAGGTTGCTGCCATTATCACAGATGACCATTCACAGCTCAAGCTGGTGTGGTGTTAACCATCTCTGCAACTGCCCCTGCAGAGCTGACAGAATTTCTGCCCCGTTGTGGCTTCTGTCCCCTAAACAAACCAGCTCAAGCACAGTATGGCATCTTTTTGCTTGAGCCATTGCGTAGACCCTGCCATGCGTTGGTTTAACTGCCACTTCGCCAGAGACAGAGAAGGAGGAGGAGGAAGAGATGGTGGAGCAGACAGACCTCATACAAGCAGCTTTCTGGAGGCGTGGTGGATGAACAAGCTCCAGCACAGAGCCCTGTCCTGGATCCCTTCCAGCTGCAATCAGAGTTACCCAGTGTGCCATGAAGGAAATGTAACGGCTCTGTCCATGCTTGCTGGACCACGTGTCTAAAGTCATGTGCACCTTGCTGCTGACTGCCTTTCCCAATGACTCCATAACATTATCTTCCACATGCTGGTATAGTGCTGGAATGGCCTTCCGTTAAAAGAAATGGCATTTTGGAACCTGCCACTGTGGTACAGCACATTCAGCAAATTCACGGAAGGAAGCAGAGTCAACCAGCTGGAAAGGCAGCAGCTGTAATGCGAGTAATTTTGCTAAGCTGGCATTTAGATGCTGTGCTTGGGGATGGTTGGTACTATATTTTTTCTTACGCTGCAGCAACTGGGGCAACGTAATCTGACTGCGTAAATCTTCAGCTGATGGGATGCTGTCACATTGTGAGGAAGGACCTGGTACACCCATTACTGTAGCATCATCCCTGTCAGTGGAGGTTGTAGACAATGGCATGGCAGGACATATAGTGGGGGTAGAGACAGATGAGGAGGACCTATGCAAAGTGTTGTGCCAACGGGATGCGTGGCAGGTGGTCATATGTCGCCTAAAGCACATGGTACTCAAGCGTGGGATGTCTTTCCCACGCTTGATCCACATCTGACATAGATTACAAATAGCAACGGTGCGGTCTGCTGCACATTTTTTAAAGAACTCCCAGACAGCAGACTTCCTGTACATGTGCTTTTAGACAACAGTGCTCTGCACCTGAGCAGCTGTGACTTCTGATGCCTTGGACTGGCTACGGTTGATCATAGAGGACGTTCTGCCTCATTTTTGTTGTGCCTCCTCCTCCTCCTCCCTTGACTCCTCTGTTCGATCAGGCACCCAGGTGGAGTCAGTGACCTCATCATCATCATCATCACCCCCTATCTCCTCGTCACTGGAGCCAACTTGGCAGTATACTGCAGCTGCTGGGGCAACATGAGTGCCAGTTATTTGTGTGTCACTGGCACCCCCTTCCTCTAGGTTGATTATACTCCCTTCCTCCACCTCAGAGTTTGAATCAGAGCACTGTAGTTGCTGCACATCCTCAAGCAGCATGTCACTGTCATTGTAGTCAAACAATTCAGCTGACTCCTCCGTGTGTGATAATGAGGCTACGGCAGGAGTAGCTGTGGACATGGAGGCTGAATTATATGTTTTGGCAGCTGAGGTGGACTGTAAAGCACTACAAGCCTGGCTGGCAGAGGTCTCGGAGGATGAGGATGGCCTGGTTAGCCAATCCACCAAATCCTCTGTATGTTGCTGCTGCTTAAGATGGCCAGCACCAGTTAGAAAGGACAAGTGTGCCCCTGCAGAGGATACACCACGTCCACGACGACCAGAGGCACAGCCTCCCAACACAGAGGCTGCTTGCCCTTTTATCTGTGTCTGGGAGCGTCTGCCTGTCCTTTTTGGTCTTTCTGACATGGTGAGTGATATATAGATTAAAGATATACAGAACTCTGATTCAACTCTGTTATAAAAATTTACATGCGGGGGGGGGCGCCTGAATTAGATGTCATCGCGCCACCGCAATGACATCTAATTGCTCCACCGGGGTCCCGGAGTGCTGCGCTGACATCCAAGATGTCAACCTGCACCGGGGGGTGCAGCAATCCGCCGGAATCTGGCGGTTTGCTGCTTCCTGTGCATGGACGCACTCAGCGCGTCCATAGCACAGGAGAACCACTTGGCTGGACGCGCTGAGCACGTCCATAGTGGCCAAGTGGTTAATTGGTGTTTGAAAAAAATTCAAAATAACATCTAAGGCTAGGGTCAGATGAGCGCATTTTGTACGGACTGTGCGTCTGTGCAGTACTGATGTACTTACTGACTGACAACAAGGTAGTGGCCAAACAGTCCGTTTTTTTGACTGATGTAGCAGGGAAAATAAATTAAAATGAAAAAACATTCTGTCCGTCAAAAATGCTGGACGTATAATTGCAGTCCATCTGACCTCGTTTCATCACTCACATACAAAGCTACACGGACGTTGCGGACGTGGCGCACTCCGCACGTCCGTTCTAGCAGTATTACGTACTTGCCTAACCTGCATCCGTTTGCTGGGTCCGCCATGCATCCGCACTTACAAGTGGACGTACTTCGTGTGTGGGGCTCCATTGGTCAGAATGCTATGCTGCCACGGAGGTACAAATGTGCGGCAACACGGACGTGATAACTGCGCTCGTCTGACCCCAGCCTTAAGCAATGTTATTTTTCACCTCAGGATTAAACATTCACAGGGTTATTCAGAGAGCGGTGAAAAGCAGGAGAATAACTGGAGAAGTGAAAATTCTAGGTCAAAATAGCCAAACCAGAAAAATTCTCCCATTTAACTCACTTTCCAAATTGGCTATTTGGTCTAGATTGTTCTCTTCTCTGCCAGTTCTCCTGGCTTTCACCTCTCTCTCAGGGTTGTTCAGAGAAAGGTGAAAACCAGGAGAATGGCAGGAAAAGAGAACAATCTGGACCAAATAGCCGATTTGGAAAGTGAGATAAGGCTAGGGTCAGACTAACGCATTTTTCACAGCGACCGTCAAAAATTGCGTCCGAACGCATTGCCGTATTTTTTCACGGAATGAGCGAAAACGGTCATACGATGTGCATTTTTGTGCGTGATTTTTTACGGATCCAAACCAGGAAACTTTGGGTGTCTGGACGTTATGTTGGCCGGACATGAGCAGGGTCTGACGTCTCCAAATCACGCACACACACCGCTAGTGGACGCAGCGCACTCTGTATGTCCGTACTAGCTGTTCTGCTTTCTCGAAAAAATGCGTTCATTTTCCACTTGCGTTGCGCAGGCGGACTTTCGTGCGACCATACTTCGTATATTGGCCGTCATTGCCCGTCATTTGCTGCTAGTGCGGCCGTGATTAAGTGCGCCTAAACGCACGTTAAAAATTCGCTAGTCTGACCCTAGCCTAAATGGGAGAATTTTTCTGGTTTGGCTATTTTGACCTAGAATTTTCCATTCTCCAATCATTCTCCTGCTCTTCACGGCTCTCTGAATAACCCTGGCAGGGTTATTCAGAGAAAGGTGAAACTCAGGAGAATGACTGAAGAGAAAATTCTAGGTCAAAATAGCCGAACCAGAAAAATTCTCCCATTTATCTCACTTTCCAAATCGGCTATTTGGTCTAGAATTTTCCATTCTCCTGCTTTTCACCGCCACAAAATCAGTAAACTTTTTCTGCATGTCCGAAAATGTCTCCTCTTTTCATACAGACTGCCGTCCCAAGCAGTTGTTTATGGATAGTTTAAGGCTAGGGTCAAACGAAAGCATTTTTACACGCGAACGTAAAAAAGTGCATCCGAACAGATTGATGTATTTTTTCACGGACTATGCGAAAACGGTCATACGATGCGCATGTTCGTGCGTGATGTTTTACGAATCCAAACCAGGAAACTTTTTGCGTCTGGACGTTATGTTGGCCGGACATGAGCAGGGTCTGACGTCTCCAAATCACACACACACACCGCTAGCGGGCGCAGCGCACTCTGTACGTCCGTACTAGAGGTTCTGCGTTCTCAAAAAAATGCGTTCATTTTCCACTTGCGTTGCGCGGCCGGACTTTCGTGCGACCGTACTTCGTATATTTGCTGTCATTGCCCGTCATTTGCTGCTAGTGCGGCCGTGATTAAGTGCGCCAGAACGCACGTTAAAAATGCGCTGGTCTGACCCCAGCCTAAAAGGAAAAGCATTTACCGTCATTTGAAATGTCATTTTTTGGTTTTTACATATTTCTATACATCCTAGAAATCCGCCACTTCACAGGCAGGTTATGGGGACCTCCTAGGCACAATATTTGAAGGAATTTTTCGTTTTTATTTTTAACCCTTATTTCATGGAAAACTCACTGTCCCTTTAAAAACGTTTTTTTTTTACTTTTTGTCCTTGTTTCCTGTCCCCCAGGGCACTACCCGGACCCCCATACACTTTTTATGGCAAATATCTAGCATATATGCCCTCTTGGAGGGTACTCTAAAAACCGAATTTTCAGCCCCATTGACTTGTATTGAGTTCGAGTTCGGGTTCGGGTTTGGATCCGAACATTTGGAAAGTTCGGGGAGTGTTCGGCTCATCCCTAATGATAACAAAAATAATAGACAGAAAATTGCATGACAACAAACCATTTATATGACCGTAACATTGTAGGAGTCAGGAATCTGAAATATGTTACTTAATTAGTTCTAATGGGAGTAATAAAACCTGGTCCCATATTTGCCTACAGAGATTAAATTTATGAAAGTAAACAACTACAATCAAGCAATAGCGAACAATATGTTATATTTATATAGATAATTTATGACTCTAAATTAGGCAATCAAGTTTATTGTCATAAAACACTTTTAACACTCGTAAATATAGAAGTGGCTAGATTGTTTTTATGATGTTTTCAGTATTAGCAAAAGAGAAAAAAATTTGAGGTATCAGTGAACTAATTATTATTTATTAAGTATTCCATTTGAGTGTCTATGTTGTGTTTGTATTTATGATTCTTGTTTCAAACAAATGTCAGAAATAGTAAGATGCTATTTGCTCATAATGGAAAAAAATGGCTAAATGTATGTAAAATTGCTCATGATTACTTTCTAAACGTAAAAGGTTACTAACTTATTTAAAAAAGGAAAAGAATAGCAGATCCTTAAGGCCAGCATTTTTTTAATTTAACATGACCACTGTTTATTCAACAGCATCATTACACAACAAATAGGCCACATCAAATAGATCACTGGTTCGCAACCCTGGTGCTCAAATACTCCTAACAAGCCAGCTTTGCCAGATATCTGAAGCACAGCACTTGTGACATGATTTTCTGATCAGTGTTTGCAGAATTCAGTCTGCATTTCCCCGGGGTAAGGCTGGCCATCCACTGGTTCCATATTCGTGTGATGTTGCGATCACCCGATATCATCTGTCGTTGTCTGACCCAGTGGCGCCCCTGGGGGGGGCCTGCACTGGTTGACACTACCCCCTAGAGTGACACCCTAAAAAAAAAAAATCACCATTTACCGCAGGGTCCCCGAAGTGCAGGCAGTCGGCTGCCGAATGCTGCCGCCGCAAACACGTGGACTGCTGTTTTAAAAAAAGATGACTGAACGAAAATGTCTGGAATTTACATATAAGGTCCTATGATTGATAATAAAAATGTCTGTTACAGAAAAAAGAAAAAACGCTATTAAAAAAAAGAAAGAAAAATTGCCCAAAAAATTCTGAAAAATGACTAAAAGATACAAAAAAAATCTATAACTAAAGAGACTTTTTACTGCAGATTAAAACAATAAACGGTTTATTAGATATTGCATAAAAACGGGAATATTTTTAACATTAAAACCTATGGGATTTGCCTGAATAAACCTGCTGAATGAAACCACCGAACGTCAGGGCATTTAACTGACATTTCTCTGCTGTTCGGTGTTCTCTGAATAGATTAACCATTACTTCTCTATGGGGATTTGTATTGCCGTCGAACAGCACCGTATTGCTGGCAGTTCATCAAAATTTGTGAGTGAGCATATCACAGAGCTCCAGTGGCGTACTTAGGGGAGGGTGGGGGGCGGGCCACCATAGGTACCAGTGATTATTGGGGTGTCATTAGGGAGTACTAGGAGGTGCCACTATCACTGTGTGTCAGCTGTGAGTTGTGTTCTCAAACAACGAGCAGTGGAGCAGGACATTTGCATTAGGAGAATAAAAATCCCCCTCTCCTCCTTCCATAGATCCTCCCCTGCCCCCACAGCAGCTCTAGGAGAGGGGAGGGAGATGTGATTTGTGTGCAGAGAGAGAAGATGACAGTAAACGGCAGGTAAAGGGGGGAGGTATCAGCAGAATATGAAGCCGTGTCTGCTTACTGCTGTTTAAAGTGGACCATCCCTTAACCAGCACTGCAGTGATCAGAAATGTGTCACTGAGCTGCCTGGCTCCTGGTGAGGTCCTGCATAGAGGGGGCCAGGCTGCATTCACTGCATTATCAGGGAATAGGCAGCCCAGGTTAAATAGGGACAGGGAAGAGGGAGTCTTAAAAAACTGGAATAGTAAATAAAAAAGACCATAGCAGCATCTCATACCTGCAAATCACACACCCATTCTCTGCTCAGCAACTCCAATCTACAAAACCAGCCACCCAGCACACACACACAAACACTTCTCCCATCACACAAAACCAGCCACCCACACACAAAACTCCCATCACACAAAATCAGCCACCCACACACACATCTCCATCACACAAAATCAGCCACCCACATGCAACTCCCATCACACAAAATCAGCCACCCACAAACAAACACAACTCCCATCACAGAAAACCAGCCACCCACACACAACTACCATCACAGAAAACCAGCCACCCACACACAACTCCCATCACAAACCAGCCACCAACACACAACTCCCATTTCACAATACCAGCCACCCACACACAACTCCCATCAGGCAAAACCAGCCACCCATACAACCCCCATCACACAACTACCCATCACACAAAACCAGCCACCAACAAACAACCCAGCCACCAACACACAACTCCTATCACACAAAACCAGGTACCCAACACACACACAACTCCTATCAACAAAACCAGCTGCATGTGTACTTTTGTTCATAGTATGAGGATGAATATGTTGGGAGTTTGCAAAATCACATAAAAATAAAAATTATTCAAAAATAATCTACACTCGCCTCTAATTGGACAGCACAGAGGACACATGATCCACCATCGGCAGATTCATAATATAGCATTATTATATGTATATGTCATGTCCTTCGGGAATGGTGTCGGGAGCAAGGATTTGGCTTTGTGTCCCATGATAGCTCTAATTGGAGCAGAAAGGAACTGTATAAAAAAGATGGTTTGCATCTTACTCATAGGGGAACATATGTTCTCAGTGAGAAGTTCAAAGGATTCACAAAGAAATATTTAAACTAGGAGGGGGGACAAAAGGGTAAAAAACAATCTGCCTGATTGTCCCCAAAACTAAATCGGAGGGTGCAAGCAACATGCGTGGAAAAAAATGACAAGCTCAGAGTCGTGTCTATAAATGCTCGCAGTTTAGTCAATAAAATCAATGAACTGGAGGCAATGATGGCAGCTGAAAAAGTAGATTTAGCGGCGGTTACTGAGACATGGTTCAGTGAGAAAAATAACTGGGACATAACAATACCGGGGTACTCTTTATATAGAAAAGACAGAGAAGGTAGGAAAGGAGGAGGAGTGGCCCTGTATGTGAAAAACAACATAAAAACGAACCAAATAAAAGTGAGCGAGGTGAACATAGAGTCAGTTTGGGTTACGCTAACATTTGGCAATCATACAGTAGCTTGGGTAGGTGTGATCTATAGACCCCCTGGACAAGTAGAAGAGCTAGATAATCTGTAGTTTGAGGAAATAGCCAAAATGGCAATGAAGGGGGAAGTTATTATCATGGGGGACTTTAATCTTCCTGATGTGAACTGGAAAACCAAAACAGCTGGGTGCACCAGGAGTACAAATATTCTAAACTCCCTACTGGGATTATCTCTAACACAAGTAGTTGAGGAGCCGACCCGTAAAGAGTCCATATTGGATTTAATACTCACAAATGGAGGTTTGGTATCGGACGTTGTTGTAGGTGAAAATTTGGGATCTAGTGATCACCAGTCAGTATGGTTTAATATAAGAACAGGGATGGAGCCGCACCACACAAAAACAAAAGTTTTAGACTTTAAAAAAACAGATTTTTCTAAAATGAGATTTTGTGTGAAGGAGTCATTATCAGACTGGAGGAGTTTAAAGGGAGTCCAGGAGAAATGGGATTATTTAAAGGAAGCATTATTGAAGGCCACAGGCAATTGCATTTGGCTTGTTAGCAAAAACAAAAAAGGGAAGAAACCACTGTGGTACTCTGCAGAAGTGGCCAAAATAGTGAAGAACAAAAAGACAGCATTCAATAATTATAAAAAAACGCAGAGTGAAGAAGATAGGCAAACCTATAAGATTAGGCAGAAAGAGGCAAAGCAATTTATATGAGCTTCCAAAGCACACGCAGAAGAGAAAATAGCTCAGTCAGTAAAAAAGGGGGACTAAAACATTTTTTAGATACATAAACGAGAAAAGAAAAGTAAAACAAGGATTAGTTAGATTAAAAACAAAGGAAGGAAGGTATGTTGAAGAGGATAAAAGTCTCGCTGACTGCCTCAATGAATATTTTTGTTCAGTCTTTGCAGAAGAAAAGGAAGGAAAGGGACCTCAGTTAGGAGGAAACACTAAAGAGACATTTACATATGAGTTTACAGAGGAGGAGGTTCTACAGCAGCTGTCTAAAGTAAAGGCAAATAAGTCAATGGGGCCTGATGGGATCCACCCTAAATTATTAAAAGAGCTCAGTGATGTAATAGCAAAACCGTTAACAGATTTATTTAACCAATCCTTGCTAACGGGAGTCGTCCCAGAAGACTGGAAATTAGCAAATGTTGTGCCCATTTACAAGAAGGGTAGTAGGGAGCAATCGGAGAACTATAGGCCAGTTAGTCTTACGTCAGTAGTAGGGAAATTAATGGAAACCATGTTAAAGGAAAGGATTGTTGAACATCTAAAAACACATAGATCACAGGATCAGAAACAACATGGGTTTACCTCAGGGAGATCATGCCAAACTAATCTTATTGTTTTTTTGATTGGGTAACAAAAATAATAGACACAGGTGGTGCAGTAGACATTGCTTATTTAGATTTCAGTAAGGCTTTTGATACTGTTCCGCATAGAAGGCTTATCAATAAATTGCAATCTTTGAGCTTGGATTCCAATATTGTTGAATGGATTAGGCAGTGGCTGAGTGACAGGCAACAGAGTGTTGTGGTAAATGGAGTTTATTCGGCGCAAGGTCTTGTTACCAGTGGGGTACCTCAGGAGTCAGTACTTGGACCCATTCTATTTAATATTTTTATTAGTGATATTGCAGAAGGTATTAATGGAAAAGTATGTCTTTTTGCTGATGACACAAAGATTTGCAACAGGGTTGACGTTCCTGGAGAGATCAGCCAAATGACAAATGATTTAGGTAAACTAAAAAAATGGTCGGAGCTGTGGCAATTGAGTTTTAATGTGGATAAGTGTAAGATAATGCACCTGGGACGTAAAAACCCAAGGGCTGAATATAGAATATTTGATACAGTCCTAACCTCAACATCTGAGGAAAGGGATTTAGGGGTTATTATTTCAGAGGATCTAAGGGTAAGTAGTCAATGTAATAGAGCAGCAGGAAATGCTAGCAGAATGCTTGGTTGTGTAGGGAGAGGTATTAGCAGTAGGAAAAGGGAAGTGCTCATGCCACTGTACAGAGCACTGGTGAGACCTCACTTGGAGTACTGTGTGCAGTACTGGAGACCGTATCTCCAGAAGGATATAGACATCTAAGGCTAGGGTCAGACGAACGCATTTTTATGTTGTCTGTGAAAAAGTGCGTTCGAACGAATGGACGCATTTTTTCACAGAATACGTGATAGTGGTCATACTATGCGCATTTTCGTCCGTGATTTTGTACGGATCATCAATAAAACACTTTTTGTGTCTGGACGTTATGTTGGCCGGACATTAGCAGCGTCTGACGTCTCCTAATCACACACACACACTGCTAGCAGACGCAGCGCACTCTGTACGTCAGTACCTGCGGTTTCACGTTCTCGAAAAAATGCGTTCATTTTCCACTTGCGTTGCGCAGCCGGACTTTTGTGCGACCGTACTTCGTATATTGGCCGTCATTGCCCGGCATCTGCTGCTAGTGCGGCCGTGATTAAGTGCGGCTGCAAGCGCGTTCGCACTGCCTCAGTCTGACCCTAGCCTTAGAGAGAGTTCAGAGAAGGGCTACTAAAATGGTGTACGGCTTGAAGGAGAAAAGTTACCAGGAAAGGCTTAATGATCTTAACATGTACAGCTTGGAAAAAAGACGAGACAGAGGAGATATGATAGAAACATTTAAATACGTAAACGGAATCCACAAGGTAGAGGAAGGGAGTATATTTAAACGGAAACAAAGTAGCAAAACAAGAGGACATAGTCTTAGATTAGAGGGGCAAAGGTTTAAAAGTAACATCAGGAAGCATTATTTTACTGTGAGGGTGGTGGATACATGGAACAGCCTTCCAGTAGAAGTGGTAGAGGCCAAAACAGTAATTGAATTTAAGCAAGCATGGGATAGGCATAAGGCTATCCTAAACAAAAGATAAATCCAGGTAAAGTATCCATGTAATTGGGCAGACTAGATGGGCCGAAAGGTTCTTATCTTCTGACATTTTTCTATGTTTCTATGTTTCTAATGCTATAACTATAAATATTTTTGAAGACATTAAAAAAAGTGCGTGTGATTTTTTTTTTTACATTTTAAAGTTGGGGGGGAGGGTGCCAAATATAGGATCCGCCCCGGGTGTCAAATGTTCTAGGTACGCCGTGGTCTGGCCAATCCCACAACATGGAGGTGAATCAACCCTCTTCCACTGCCTCCGACTTCCATTAGACGACTTCAGACGATTTTTTGCGACTACAACAGACTAGTGACCTTTCCCATTTCAATGGGATTTGTCAGATGACGCTGGGACGGTTTGGTTTAATTTTCATGAAAAAAGATGAATTGTATAGTTAAACCACCGTTCTGCAGCAGGTAAATTGTCCCAGAGAGAAATGATTCCATTTCAGAGGAGAAGCCCTTAGGATTCAATGTGAAAAAAAAACATTTATTATGGGCCATATTACATAGTTGGTGCTAACTTAACCAGAGCTGTTGTAAACTGAAAACCTCCATAGGCTATAATGGCTCTGGGAAGTTTACAACAGTTGTAAACTTCCCAGAGCCATTATAGCCTATGGAGGTTTTCAGTTTACAACAGCTCTGGTTAAGTTAGCACCAACTATGTAATATGGCCCTATTTTTCAACCGTTATTCTTTTCATCCGCAGCTAAAAGCCTTTTTAGTTTTTTTGAGGTTTTTTTTGTATTTTTGGGTGAAATTTTTAATTCCCAATTTTTTAAAAGAACACAAGGCTTTTTTTCCAGGCTGAATGCGGAGTGTTTTTTTTTTTTGGTTCGGCGGTGCTGTCCTTGGTGCTAAAACCTATTTCAACACCAAGGAAAGGGTATTTATCCCCCCTGCAGTCTTTGGCAAGTTTTTTTTCCTGCATTCGGCTGCGTTCGCCGGTGCTCTCCTTGGTGCTGAAACCCTGTTTCAGCAACAGGAAGAGGAGTTTTTTCCCCCTTACAGTGGGGTTTCCTTTTCTTCTCTTTGTTTGGTGGC
Source organism: Leptobrachium leishanense (assembly GCA_009667805.1). Taxonomy (NCBI): domain Eukaryota; kingdom Metazoa; phylum Chordata; class Amphibia; order Anura; family Megophryidae; genus Leptobrachium; species Leptobrachium leishanense. The sequence continues at coordinate 303,853,871 of CM019065.1, forward strand.
CTGTCCGTTGGCTGACCTGGGTTGTCCACAGATGCTTCCAGTGGATGACCCTGGTCATGTGACGGTGTTGTCTGTCGTCAGAAGACCAAGTCGGTCGGCCAACTATGCAGCCAGTGGATGCCAGCCGAATCCTTCAAAATCTGGCCTGTTAGGGGTATCTGAGGCAAACTGTTCTGGTCAATCATCTTTGTCCCCTCTCTTCGAGTAATGTCCTTTTTCACATACAGAAGAACAAAACATAACCCACAGAAAGCACAAAAACTAAGGTGCATTTGTTACAGACAAAAGTCCTCAACTGAAGCTGAAGTAGCTACAGTACAGTGGATAGCAAAGGTCTACACACACACACTTTGCGTGCGGTAACAATGCAGGCAGCTTTTTTAGCGCCTGCATTGTAATCTAGCGGTAAAACGGGCACGCTAGGGGGAAAGGCAGGCAGTTTTTCCTCCCTAGCGCCCCCGTTTTACCGCTAGGAATGTAATTTGGTCCTTCTAATCTGCCCCCTTGCGATGTCCTTTGAATGCATCCCACACATTTCAATGATGTAAGTCAGTGCCTAACCCATAGACTCCATTCTGTGCTCAATACCAAGCAATGAGGAGCAAGTGATGGAAAGATACTGTGGTGGGCAGTTTAGTTTCCAACACAAAAGATCATATAATAGATGCACCCAGTGGCACATATAGAGTAAAATATTTTCTTAACTAGGCAGAGAAAAGGAAAAATAAAGCACGTGTAAGATATCACCAACATAAAATAAACAGAATAAGAACATTCAATTTTTTGGTGGTAGTGGTACAGTGAAATGCTAATTATTTGGGACAAACTCTTATTCTCATTAAATGTGAAGTTAGTGAACAGTTATTGGCTTAAACTGGTTCCACCCAGTGGCACATATAGAGTAAAATATTTTCTTAACTAGGCATAGAAGAGGAAAATAAAGCACGTGTAAGATATCACCAACATAAAATAAGAATATTCATTTTTTTGGTGATATTGGCCCTTTAAATATACAGTGAAATGCAAATTATTTGGCACAAACTCATGCTCTCATTAAATGTGAACTTAGTGAACAGCTATTGGCTTAAACTGGCTTTATCTGCGTTGATCTGTTGTGGGCGTCTGACATTGACTTCACAACCAGTGTTATCGGGTTTTAGACAAAGCATACAGTATTATATACAGGTTTTCTCGCCTTTAAATGGAGTTTCTAAAGATACCATTATTTTTATCATATCGTATAATTTACTAAAAAAAATTATGAAATATAATGAAAAAATTGAAAAAAAGAAACTTTTTCTAACTTTGACCCCAATATCTACAACTGCCAAAAAAGACCTTGGCTAAATAATTTTTAAATTTTGTCCTGAGTTTAGAAATACCCAATGTTTACATGTTTTTTGCATTTTGACCATTTTGTGCTCATCATGTTTAAACGCGATTTGAAGTCCTGTTTTATTATACGACCAGACAAAAAAAGTTTTAAAAAATAGGTTTTTTATTATTATTTATTTATTTTCACACCAAAAATGGCCATGCTCTGGCCTTTCCATTGATACCAAACATGACACTTCAGCTGCCACCGTTCTGGAAATATGGGGTTCCATGTCCACCATAGGGATTTCCATAGGAAATTGCTGGGCAGCTAGGGGTTAATTGCCCAACTGACATTGTAACGCACATGTGCCGGGTCATGGACCGGCATCACAAGGGTTAAAGAGAGGCATCGCTGGAAAGGTCACACTGTGACCTTTCCAGCGATGTCTCTCTTCAAGCTGGATCTCCTCCTAATTGGGAGGGAGAGGGGTCCTTTGGACCCCTTCCCTTTCAGGCACTCTCACGGCTCTGCCAGTGGGATGCCTGTGTTACAAATCCTGGTACCCCAGGCGTCCCTTTCCGCTGAACTAGGAGGTGATCGTACCCCACAGACTTGACAACACATAGACTGTGAGGGGATCCTTGCCGATACAACACCAAATTCAGAATGCCTTTATTCAGAGGTTTTCAGCCGTTAGCGCCTTATAAACTTGGAACTGCAACTGTTACACACAGATACACGAGTACCTAAATACAGGGGCATAATCCACAGACATCAGGGAATCGAAATATAAGAAGATCAAATGCAAAGGCACATTGCCATGGCTGTTCTGTCATAGCCTGAAATTGATGTCATCGAGCTCGACAATGACATCTGTGCGATGACCAGGACCATAAAAACAGTGGTCTGACTTCAAAGAAGTCAGGAGCAAGACCACTGAGGGACCCCGGCCAGAGAGGTGAGTAAAGGGAGGGAGAACCCCTAACACCATGATGTACCAGGTACGTCCTTGGTTGTTATGGGACCATTTTCGTAGGGCGTACCTGGTACGTGATTGGATTCTGCGGGGTTAAAAATAAAAAAAACTTTGGTTCCTGACAGTGGTTTTCTAGAATATCCCTTGGTAGTGAAGCGTTTAAAAGCAGTGACATGAATTTTCAGTTGTCATTTGTCTCTGATAAACCCTCAGTAACTTCCGCGATATATACTGTACATTTCACCATTAACTCAGTAAACCATATATTCATTGAAAGTCTGCAATACAACACATTTTTGGGTTAGTTTAGATTGTGAGAATCCTGATGGCAATATATATCTGATTGCATGCAGGTGCTGTACACGACACGTATATTGATTGCTCCATTCTACCAGCATTTTAATAAAGAGTAAACTACGAACAAGACAGTTCTACACTGAAATGCATGAATTACTAACACACTTTGCAATATGCGAACCACAGAGGACAAAACCAATTTAATCTTCAAAGAGATTCTTTTTTCTGCTTTTGTTACTATAAAATTCACTTAACATGGCAAGAATGAATTTTATTTAGTGTCGATATCAGCACTTACTCAAATCATACTTTGAATATAATGCACTTCAATATATCATGTTTTTATTGTACCTGTTCTGTGATAAATGTTTCATTGATCTGAATAAATATTTCATTATTTTGCCGTTTTCTAGGTTGGGAGATATGACATTCAGATATATTCAAAAATATTAGCATAGGGGGGCGGAGCTGACAGCCGGCGGGAGAAGTCGCACTTTGGACCGCTCTCTGATATACGGAGCCATTCTCTGTGGATTTTTGCGATTCCCTGCCAATAACAGAGCCCAGGTGTTTCGGGACCAAGTTGACTACCCTGCTCACCTTAGACTGATCATTTTTACTGCTCACCCGGCGCAGTATGGGGGACCTTGGAGATTGAGGCCTGTTCCTGCGGCCTAAGCCAAGCGGCCATTTTGGAGCCCTCTGCCCAGCGGATCTGTAGTTATCTGCCAATACGATCCTCGAACCTCCTGACTGACAGATATGGGGAAGAAAAGAAGCCCGGCTTACCGGAAGGCGCCCGACAACAGGACATCAGGGAATCCCTGGGTGCCGAACGGCGCCGGCGCCAGGGAGACCCTTTTGAGATCCAGACCCAGGGGCTGAGCTCCTCAGATGAGGAGAGATTATCCTGGTCGGAGGACATACAGACTCCCGACAAGACGCTTGGAAAGGTGAGACAGCCGAAGAAGAGGATAGATGGCTCTAGCGTGAATGAGCGGGTGAGAAAATCGGCGATGCGGGGACCTTCAGAAGCCTCGCAGCCTCCGTCCATATGCGGTGGCGGGGACGGCCCTCTACCCTTAACGAAGGACGATATTCAAGGGATGCTGGCTGATATGCTGGGGGAGATGCGGGTAGTGTGGCGCTCAGATTTTGCAGCCATGCGGGCTGAGGTGTCTGTAGTCCAAGGACGCCTGGAGATAGTAGAAACGCGAGTGGAAGGTGCTGCAGCGGCGCAGGCCCTTGTTGGCCCCCAGGTGGAAACTCTTCAGGCCCAGGTGACAACACTTACGGGAGCAGTGGAGGCATTGGAGGCGTGCCATCGTCGAAGGAATGTGCGGATCCGGTGCATACCGGAACGTATTCCCGCAAGTACTTTATTAGCCTATGTCAATCGGCTTGCTTCCCACGTGCTGGGGTCCTCCCACAACACACCGCCTATCTTTTGCTCTGTCGCAACGGGCAGCTATGGTCCCGGTGGATGCCCCTCGGGATGTGTTGGCCGTCGCTGGAGTGGAATCCGACAAGCGTCGCCTTATGTCATCTCCGGCTGCCCGTGCCCCGCTGCTTTTTGAGACACTCACTCTGCAACTCTTTAATGACCTACCTTTTGTGACCTTGCTGGCTCGGAGACGCTTCCGCGAGGTGACCGGTTTCCCCGCGGGAGTGACATACGCTATCGTTGGGGAGTGGCTGGCTCCTTAATCATTTGCTATGATGCCATAAGTCACCCGGTTGCTTCCCCTGAGGAAGCGTGGCGTCTTCTGCGATCTCTGGGTTTGTCGCCCTTCCAGGCATCTGCCGATCCCAGCCCTCGGGGATCAGCTTTTGGTACCACAGACCCGGGTTGATCTCGAAGTGTCTCGTTTTTGCTTTTTTCCTCTCCCTTCTTCTGAGCTCCTTAGTTCCCTCTTGGGTGTTTCTTCACTCCCCCCTCCCCCCTACCTGCTTGGTCCTGTGGGCACCGGGGACTGTTGCCTTTTTTTTTTTTTTTCCTTTTCCTCCTTCTGGGACCTTATATGCTGGGCTATTTTGCCCACCCCTATTTTTGTCAATTACTAGCTGGGGTCATTTTGTTCTCTACGCAAGTGTTTCTTTTAATTTTATGTATCTCTATTTTTATATGTATGGTCTGGGATTTGCAGCTGCCTCAATATATGCTTTAGTCTGTTTCTTTACTGCAAGCTTTCGTCTCCCCCCCCCTCCTGAATCTTCTTTAAAAATGATATCTCTTACTATTCTCCTATTTTGCTGCCTCCTTTGTCGCCCAATGCCTCTCCCTTATGTTTTATGTCCTACACATGATTGAGTTGTTAGGCCCTGCGAGGCCTCATTCATTGATCGGTTTGTGACCTTATTTCCTTTCAAAATAAAAATCTTAAATTTAAAAAAAATATTAGCATATGCAGATCCAGGCCTCTATCTAGCTATAAACATACAGTGCACTCTCCTCCCCAGGAATTGGCTTTAACCAGGGCCACCTATAGCATTTGAGGGTCCCTGGGAGAGAAAGCGTTTTGGGGCCCCTCGCGTCGCTTTCATCAGCACTCTTCCTTATACTGGCCTCTCCACCAGATAGAGAGGTGGCAGATGCCAATTTTATCACTCTGAGGATGTCAGCAGTGGAGTGGGGGCCCCCAAAGTGAGGGACCCAAGGTGTGCGGTCTGCTCGTCTTACCCTAAGGGCAGACCTGCATTTTACCTCAGTCTTTCTCACAAATCACTGACCAACATTTTTACCAAAAGAATCAATTTCAGGAATAAGTCTACTCTCAAACTACTGGAAAAGATATGGCTAGTGTGAATCATATACTGTTTTTTTTATTAAGCAATTATAGGGTTCTGTCCTTTATTCCCGTGGTTCCGAATCCTGGTCCTCAAGTCCCCAACAGGTCAGGTTTTCCAGATATCTAAAGCACAGCACAGGTGATATGATTTGCTGCTCAGTGATTGCAGGATTCAGTCTGCATTTCCCAAGGCATTCTTTAAAACCTGGCCTGTTGTTAGGGGTGCTTGAGGACCGTGGTTGGGAACCACTGCTTTATTCATTTGTTATGTTTACACTTAATCTAGTGGTGGTTTAATGTAATGCAGCCTTCCACAGGAAGCTGTTCACAGCAGGAAGTACAATTAACTTCCTGGGGGCACAGGTCAGTCTTTCAGCAATCGCTTTTATGATCAGAAGTATTATTCTCAGCTCCTTCCCTTTTGGATATCCTGATACTTGGAAGTAGGAGATTGTTTGCTAATATAGTTCTACACTCTTTTTAACCTCTTCACTACCAAGTGATTTTCCATAAACCACTACCAGAACAAAATGGAATTATGGAAAAGAAATCTGCATTACACATACATTTAAACTGTGTTTGAAAATATCAAGAGCACATTTTCAAATGTATGTGCAATTCAACGGGCACAGGGCACCATCAACTGGCTAAATAAATCTACTACAGCTCTACAGTACTGCTTGGAATCCATTTTTTTCTTCAAGAAAAACGAAAAATTATTTCATACTATTTAATCTGTTTTGGTATTCTGGGTATCACGACCAAAGGAGAAAAAACATTGAGGACACTTTCTGGAGCCCAATTACTTAAAACTTTTGTTTGCAAACCAAAAAATTATTTGCATTGTTTCAGAAATAACCCACTTGCAGTATACTCGATATTGGGGCACCAGCAGGTGATTTACAGATCGATTATAGTTGATATTGTAGTGAAGGGGTTAAATGTGTTATTCTGCATTCCTGCATGTCCTTATATCAGACTTGGGTATCAGAAATATGTTTGTTCAAGCTGCATCAAACCGTGCTTAGTTGTGACTCTATTCTTTTAGATTGTTTTCACAGTTTTTAAAAATGGCATAAACAGGAATATAGCTAAAGGGGTTATTCAATAAGTATCCAACTTGCCTCCGAATTGCACAGAACGGTAAATTTCCCACACGGTGCAACTTCGAGCCAGTTCGTCTATTCACTAAATTGTCAATTAACCAAATACTGGCGATTTGACAGCAAAATATGGTGCAGTTTGCCACAGATCGGCGACCTTCAGTGATTTTTGGCAGCAGCAAAATTGTTCCTTAGAGAAGTAATGGCTAACCTATTCAGAGAATGCCGAACAGCACCGAAGTGTCAGTGAAATGCCCTGATGTTCGGTGATTCAGTTCAACAGGTTTAAACAGGCAAATCTCATAGGACTAAATGTAAAAAAATAGTATTGTTTCCATTTATTTTTGTTCAAAGTTTAATCTTTTCATTTTCAGAAAACCGTCTTTTTATTTATTATTTTTTTGGAACATCTTTTTTATTTTTTTAAAGCGCTTTTTTATTCTGTAACTGACCTTTTTATTATTTTTTATAGAACCTTTTTATTATTTAGACACATTTTAATGCATTTTTATTTGGTTTAAATACCAATTAGAAGAATGCTCCATGAGCCTGAAGGTCTGCACTGCTGACTCTACTGCAGAGAGACAGCCTCGGCTCCCTTGCCAGACTACCTGAAAAAAGGAGCTAACCTCTTAACCTCCTACAGGGTTGAGTATACTATCAGGGTTATTCAGAGAGAGGTGAAAACCAGGAGAATTGCAAGGAGAATGAACAATCTAGACCAAATAGTCGATTTGGAAAGTGAGATAAATGGGAGAATTTTTCTGGTTTGGCTATTTTGACCTAGAATTTTCACTTCTCAAGTCATTCTCCTGGTTTTCACCTCTCTCTGAATAACCCTGTAAGTCTGTCCACATATGTATACGTATACCAGGAATCTACAAAACATCAAGGCACCGCTAGTGAAGGGGAGTTCCTATCCAAAAATGAAACCACAGGCTGCTGTATAGCAAACCATAACTGCTCACGCTGCTTTTCCAGATTCCTGGTTCTGGATCTCGTATTCAAATGAATAAAGCACGGTCTTGCATGCTGTGATTTGGACCCGGAGAAAACGATGGCCGGCAGGTTGGCACATTAACAACCTGCAACATACACAATTGAGAGCTTGCAGCTCTCTTAAAACGTGAGGGAAACATTTTCCATCTAATGTTCTATATGTATATAAATGTACAATATTGCACCATGATGTTTTGTTTACTGTCTTTTTCCCTTGAGATTTCACTGCATCTAAGATTGGCTACAGAGAGGGGAATTAATGACCGCTGTGAGTGTTGTGTGCTCTATTAAATATTACCACTATTCTGACACACAGGGTGAGCGCTGTCCTGCATGTTGTATACTGATTAGACTGGCTATATTGCACAACATCCAATATCCTGACACATGTCATCTGTACAATTAGAAGAATAGCAGAGTTCCGTATTTTTATTCCTGCAGTTCGGCAGCATTCATCAGGCAGATCGGCAGCCTTTGGCAGCTCAATGTTCGGTGCACTTCGGGGAACCTGTGGTGAATAGTGAATTCACTGCAGGGTTGGCGAAATGGTATTGTCGAAACGCACCTTTCTCAATAACCCCTTTAGTCTTTTAAAAGACAAATCCACTGTTTCTGTCTGCTTAGTTATACTACCTGTCAGCTCCAAGAGTGCTGGAATGAGGAAAGCATATTTATGACCCAGCATGCAAGAACGTTTTCTCAGAATGGATTGAAAGATACTATGAAACTGTATCACGATATGCCAAAACACAAATGCAATATCTTTTCTCAGGAAAGGATAGCATTGCAGAGTCTTGCAAAGTACTCCTCACTCACAATCTGCCCTGCAGATAAAAGGGGTGCAATGGTTATCAGGTATTAAAAGAACATGTCCTTGTGTAGGTTTTCAATCAATCATTGTCACTTCTTTACTGATTGATTTGTCAATGTAATCCATAGACGAACAACATAGTATTTTTTTGTTTTATGGAACACAACTGAAAATGCATGTGTTTATACTTCATTGCCTAAAGTGCACGAAGAGCTATTTAGCCTGCCTGGGAGAGACCCCTGGGAGACCAGTTTCGCCTGCTCGAGCAGTTATCTTTATTCAGTCTATAAAAGGCCATTATTTAAAACAACCAGTCACTCTACCAGTCTTCATGAATTCTCTGAGATGATTGCAAAAATCATACAATAAAAAAACAACTTTAAATTTAAAAAAAAACAAAAAAAAACAACTACTAAAACATAGCTGTTAACATTAGATGCTGATATTCTCTATACAGTGATTCCTTCATACCAGATGGTTGGATATTCAATTCGTTATACTAGGCCATCATTTTTATATTGTTATTGAGTAATAGTCTAGATTAAACTTTTTGACTATAATGAAGAAAAAGGTCTAAAAATAATAACCAGCACTTATGGCCTGTACATTGGTGACTACCCACTCAAGTCACTTACAGGGTTATTCAGAGAGCGTGTAAAGTAGGAGGATGACTGGAGAATGAAAAATTCTAGGTCAAAATAGCCAAACCAGAAAAATTCTCCCTTTCATCGCACCCACCAAATCGGCTATTTTTGACCTAGTATTTTTCATTCTCCAATCATTCTCCTGCTTTTCACGCTCTCTGAATAACCCTGATAGTTTGGTTTTTGCTCATTTGTTTCTTACTTGGGGAATACACTCTTGAGTAAAGTTGTAGATCAAGCTGTCCCAGTACAAACAACACAGAAGACATGCAGAGCAGCAAGTACCACGCTAACAGCTAGCAAACAAATGGCAGCACTGGTGAGATGCTCCTTCACAGTAAATCTGCAAAATAAAAAACATTGGGTGACTCGGTTGGACATGAAAAACGATCAGTGGCACAGTCAGTCTGACTGCGCCACTGATTGTTTTTCATGTCTAACCGAGTCGATCATGTTTTTCATGTCTAACCGAGAGATCTGGAACCTACTAGGGAAGCCAAGTGGAAGTGCACACCCAGTGGCTCTCTAAGAGAAGGAGATACATAGCAGACACTAACAGGTCTATTCAAAGAAATGTGAATCTCAGGAGAATGACTGGAGAAGTGAAAATTATGGGTCAAAATAGCCAAACCAGAAAATTTCTCCCATTTATCTCACTTTCCAAATCAGCTATTTGGTCTAGATTGTTCTCTTCTCCTGCCAGTTCTCCTGGTTTTCAACTTTCTCTGAATAACCATGTAAGTAGACAATGAAGGGACTTATGTTTCACTGTGGACAAGTTGTTTGGGATATATAGGTGCCATTAATATCGTACAAATGTCAGATGCTTCTCATTGGGAATGATTTCCTTCATTAACAGTGACAAGTAATTACTTTTGAGCCCATGTGATTGATGTGAGTGGTTTATAGACATGTGCACAGCACAAAATTTCGTTTTGAACTAATGGATTAGTCCTAAAACGCAATTTATTTAGCTGCTAAAAAAATTTGTTTTCAGTTCTTTAGTATGAAAACTAATTTCATTCATCCGAAAACCATTGGATACAATTACTATTGTAGTGGCTCCTCAGAGGGCTGAGATCGCTGATCGCTGCTTGTTACAGTATCTCTCACTCTCAGCACAATGTGTTAGGCAAAGCTGTTACAGTAACTGACTGCTGCTCATCACAGCGCTCAGAGTTTCAGTAAAACTAGTAAATAATATTATTATATATAAGAGGTTATAACAATATTATTTCCTTGTTTTACTGAAACTCTGAGCGCTGTGATGAGCAGCAGTCAGTTACTGTAACAGCCGAGCCTGATACATTGTACTGAGAGATAATATAACAAGCAGCCAACCTCAGCGCTCACAGCCACTGGATTTAAAAGGCTAAAAAAAATGTTCCTCTCTGTACAATGTATAGAATATCCACCTACATTAATTAATACCCCTCTCTGTATAATGTATAGAACATCCACCTGCATTAATTAATACCCCTCTCTGTATAATGTATAGAACATCCACTTGCATTAATTAATACCCCTCTCTGTATAATGTATAGAACATCCTCCTGAATTAATTAATGTCCCTCTCTGTATAAAACATCCTACTGCATTGGCATGTGGAGGGTGCAGAACTTCGGAATGCAATGCTTATCCAGCACAGGAGAGGGAACTTTTACTTAAACTTTGTATCTCTGTGGGGGAGACAGACAGGATTATAAAAGCAGGGGAGAGGGAAAATATTAACGTAAATCGGTCTGAGAGCTCAGAGAAGAGATGACTGGTGCAAATTTACTTTTATAATAAAATAAAGCACTTTAAATCCAGGGAAAACATTCAAATAAAGCACACTGAAGGCTCATAATGACAGAGTAACCGTGAGAGCTGGATACTAAATGTATCAGACGTAAAAAAAAACTTTATAACAAGCAGCACTGGGAGAGGAGAGGGATTTTATATAAAATGTGTATTATAGATGAGGAAAGGGGGATAGTGCTCCTGGATAATATAAAATGTATCAGAACTAAGCGCCTATTATGCAGAGCGGGAGGGGAGATAACACACGTTTTATAAAAGTGCTGCTTGTAATAAAGGGGTTTTTACTATCCAGCCCTCCTCTGTCTTTAACTTTCAGTGTGATTTATTTGAATGTTTTCCTTCTACAGCTGCTTTTATCATCATAGACATGCAAGGGTTAAGTAAAGGTTTCCTCTCCTGTGCTGGCTGGCTGTGCTGCAAGTGAGTATTCTGGAGCTCTATCACTGTCAGATTTTCGGGTAGGGGTCGGGAAGGATTACGCATACAAACCTTTTCTGTAGCTTTGGGTTGTTGCGCTCTTCATTGCTGGTCTCCTTCACTCATCAATGTAATATCACAAAAAGGACTGAAACTAAAATGTAGTACATTTTATTTTAGTTTCTTTCGTTTTTTGTACTGAGCAGTTCGTATCTCTTGAGTCATACGAAAACTAAATTATCCCAAAATTCAGACTAAATCGTTTTAGTACTAAAACAAATGCACATGTCTAGTGGTTGATGGCTGTGATGACCCACCTCCTAGACCCAGAGTGGCCTTGAATTATTATGTCTCAAACTTTGTGTTTGGTTTTTTCTTTTGTTTTATTTTTTATTGTTTAACAAATTTAACTTGTACAAGAAACTCAGTTCAATTGGAATTTCTGAATGCAGCCCCTTGTCAAGATGGCAGTTCAGTTTGGTAGGATCATTGTTTACAGACCTGATACTCCCCTGGGTGAATCAAGTTGGAGCAGCGCTGTACGCTACTCCATGTTTGTGATTGATATTCTGATTACCTTTTCCTTTTGCATCTTAGCATCTTTGTATACAGGTGGTTTAAGCCATGATTTTTTTGTATGATTTTTATTATTGATACTGATACATGTGCAATAGTTAAAAATTGGAGACCAAAGCAAAATTTTGCAGATCCAGCATTTTACTTATTCAGTTGGTCAGGTCTAGGTTAAGCAACGTTATGTGACTAAAAATGAGGTCAGCTGATCACCTGAATATGCCGAATGACCAGGTTTTTCCAACAATAGAGTTCTTTCTTACCTGATGGCACGGGCATATTCCAAGATGACAATGGCAGGATTTATTGGGCTCAAATTGTGCAAGAGTGGTTCAGGGAGCATCAGATACAGTACTTTTCACACATGGATTGGCCACCACAAAGTGCAGACCTTAACCCCATTGAGAATCTTCAGGATGCGCTGGAGAAGACTTTACGCACGCAATCCAATTCTCCCATCACCAATGCAAGATCTTGGCAACAAATTATCGCAGCTGTGGATAGAAATAAATGTTGTGACATTGCATAAGCTTATTAAAATTATATATGCCATAATCAAAGCAAAAGGCCATCCAACAAAAATTAGAGTTTGTGACTTTTTTGGCCATAATATATTTTTATATATATAATATAAGAGTAACATATGTGTGGTTGTGTTGTGTTGTTTTGGATCACTACATTTCAATTTTATGAGGAAGTCAGATGTTACAAGAAATGAAAATCAGAACATTCACTTTTGAATTTGCTTCACTTCTAAAAAGCAAATATTAAGAACAAACTCAAGTAATGCAAGCATGAGAACCCTACACCAGTTGCCCTTATTAATTCATCCACTGTCTTCAAACTGATAACAAGCTGGAAAGTGAGATAATACATTCTGCTTGGAGCTAGATAATATGTACACCTACTTTTTGGTCCCTGGGCACACTGATATGGAATGCATGCCTCAAGAGTTGTTTCCTAATATCAAGAAATAAATGTCTTTTTTTACCAGCATTTATAAAAGACTCAAGAGTATCCATTTAGATTGTTTTAAAAGCAAAGGCAAACAAATATCAAAATAATTCTAATTTAAAATTAGTTTTATATAATTCCATTTCAATGCACATTTGCAAACTATTTCAATATTTTTAGAATGAAAAACAAATCACCCATTCTCACATTATTGTAATACTAGCATCTCTATTTACTTATATGTCCTGCTCCATTGAGGAGTATATGGCCGAAGTGAGAGACTTCCACTGTTGTGATGGATCCCACCTTTTGCTTTGACTTGCAGTTGTGTATGGCAGATTCCATACAAAGCTATGTAGACTGAATACATTCTAAATAAATATGCCAGTCACTGACCTGAAATCGTGCCATCAGATCAAGAACACCTTGGTTGTAGAAAACAGATTCTCCCTTGCAAATACCCAGTGCTATTAAGTATCTGAAAATATACTGCCACTTATTCCCTGAAAGGAAGATATCCTACTAAGGTACAATCCTGGGCTGGGATCACAGGGCCTCACCCCCAGACATATAGACACCCAATTATAGTACTCCTACAAGCCCAACATAATAAAATGTAAAATCTTTATTAGAATCGTGTTAGAAAGATTTGAAATTTTATTATGTTGGGCATGTAGGAGTAGGTGGACTATAATTAGGTAAACGAACCAAAAAGGCAAGACAAAAAAAGTCCCAGCTGGAAACCAATCACCTGTCCAAACTATTCAGAAAGGACAACACTCCCTTCTACAGGATTAAACCTGACTCGATAATGAAATATAAGCACAAAGGTCAAGTATAACAGGCAGAAGAGTCTGTCAACTGATAACCAGGGAGTGGCTAGTAGCGGAATAACCTTTATTAAACGATTAAAGAAGCTTCTTTAGTGACCACCATATTAGCCTATTGCTTAGCCCCTTCTTATGCATTTCAAGTGTTCCAATATACCCTTTGATGCCTGTTGTTTATATGTTTTTAAAGTTTAGTATCTGGGAGTGTTAATCGTTTAATAAAGGTTATTCTGCTACTAGCCACTCCCTGATTATCAGTTGACAGACTCTTCTGCCTGTTATACTGGACCTTTGTGCTTATATTGGACTATAATTGGGTGTCTATTATCTGAAAAGCAGAATCCGTTGCACCTGAAGGCCAACGTTGCGGGCAGTAAGAAATTATGGTTAGTTGGTACTTTTGATCAAATAGGAATGACTCGCACTAGGCTCAGAGGAGCGTGGAGGGGCATAAATAGCAGGAAAACTACTCCATATTCAGGACTTTCTTAACCAATGAGGATCTTAGGTCCCCCACAGAAAGGTTAACAACAGCACCATTGAGCATAAAGGATGAACCAATGCTTGTGGCACAGTCTAGTGCACTGATGAAGTGATGGGCTGCAAATGGCACGTGAAAGCAAAGATGAACATGGGGCACAGAGAAGCAGAGCTATAGACCATACCATCCAAAAAACAGCTGATAGAGCCTCATCTGAGCTTCCATTTGCACTTCAACCATGACAGAGATTCCTGGTGAAAGGAACACCATCTACCCTCATTCTAAAAACTTTAAAACTTGAACTGACAACCAGTGATAGCTGATTTAAATATAATAAATTTGTTCCCATTACTACAGCAGAGTCTAGCATGTAGGCAAGGATATCTTTCACAGTGTTAGGGGTGATTAAGTTATATGTGTTTATTTTTTATAAAAAAAATTTAACCAATGCTAAATAAGTGATTTTGGCAACAGAATGGCAAATCAAGCAAAGAAAAAAAGTATGGCTTTTCCGTTTCTTTGATCATACACTACGTTTCATAAAAAAATCCATTGCCATCATAATAGTCTCTCTCCCTCACTCTTAACTCCCCAAATGTATGTTTTTGATGAAGCATAATGTAATTTATGTAGCACTTTCAAATAAAGCTCTGTGTACTCTGTGCTATTTTAAGTTCTAAAACCGTATCTAAAGTTGGGGGAATGTTTTATTTACTCACCCAAGCCTGGATCATCATAATAAAAGTCTTTGATATTTTAATATATTAAGGAAATGATTCAGGGAAAGAAAACTATCTATTGTGTGAGCCGTTCTCTTGAATAATTTCTTTGATATTTCCGTACCATAAAACGTTTGATCTTTCACTGTGTGGATTAATAGGGATGATTGTGAATGATAAATTGTTTGCTGCCCTTGTTCAGAAATAACATCTGTCATTTATATGCTCTAGCCATCTAGCCATGATTTATTTACAACCAAGGAATGAATATATGTCTGTATATATAAATAAATATATATATATTATATATACATAGGAAGTTTGCTTTTGTCTTTGCCACATCTCCTGACTGCAACAGACAATTTTTTTTCATTTTATGACTGAATTAGGGCATATTGATTCCGCTATGGAATTCCTTTAATGAATTTCACTTGTCCCCACTCTTATATAGAGAGGTTCTCTCATTTCTGGAGAGTGTTAATGAATAAAACAGACTCATCAGTTTCTTGTATTTTTTTTTACCCAATGTATTTGTAGCTTTTCTCTTAACATGAAAAAGAGATAGGCCACACCGGTTGCTATTGCTGAAATTGCCTTTATTCCACAACACCGCAGGTTTAGGGAATGATTGTAATTGATTGTAAGATTTAAGGCATATTGGGAAATAATGTTGATATGCATGATTAAGGCCTATCAGCCGAAACGTCGCTTCATTCCCTAAACCTGCGGTGTTGTGGAATAAATGCAATTTCAGCAATAGCAACCGGTGTGGCCTACCTCTTTTTCTTGTTACTGGATTGGAATTGCAGATTCTATTGATAGAACACCCGGCATCTGATGGAAGTACCAGGTTCCAGCCCCTCGGAGTTGTAGCCACGTAACTCTTGTTTGTTGAAGCTTTTCTCATGCTCTTCCATGAAAACTCAGGATACCATCATGCAAGAACATTACACAAATTCAGAGGATTCTACAATGTCAAAATCACATCTAGCTAAACAAAAATAAGGCATGATAAAATGTACTACTTGCAATTACTTTTTAAAATTTGGTCAGCTAACATCCAAACTCCTTGTTCACAAATTTCCTGAATTACGTCTCAAATCACAGGTTTGCTTTTTGGTTGTTAGTTTTTTATATAGTCAACTATTTTTTTTACAGGGAAAAAAAATACAATACTGGTTGAATTCTGCAAATCCAAATTATTATTATGAAATAACAAATATAGAGGATTAACATACAAAAACAACATCAAAAAGCACAGATATATTTCGCATTAATACAATTTAATAGAAAATGTAAGTTTATGCTTGAGAGTCATGAAGTTTATCTTTTTAACGGAATTGCCTCCGGATATTTTTTCTTTCTATATCTCATCTAGTGCATAAGAATCCTCAACAATAAATATGCATTAATTTTGCTTTTTGGTGTTTCTCTAGCTTATGGTCTTGCACAGGTGCTCAAAGGGCGCTCTCTGGTGGCACAATATGTTAAAAATGACTTCTATATCCCTTTGAAAGTGTGCTATCCAGTTTTAAATTGCAATCAAGTCCTGCATCTGTTTTAAATATTAAGTTTTTTTTCCTGGTATTATTTATAGACCATAAATATTTTAATATTTCTTGCTTGGTTCTATCTTTGCATTATTAACTCGGGTATCAATAAACAAACATGCAGTAACATAGTGTAGCGCACCCAGTGTTTCCAAAGATACGGTAAATACAATAATTACCGTATAACACGAGGTAGGTATCTCTGGTACAATATTCTCAGAAATAAAGAAAAAATACACAGATCACAGTATAACCCATATATGCATAAAAACAAAATAACATCTCTATCCATAAAGTCTGACTCACATCTCAAAGAGCCAGGATCGGCTTTATGTGGATCGCCTCTGGATTATGTTTCGGCTACCCAACAGCCCCATGGATCTCCCAAGCCTTGGTAGGTCCTAATTGTGCAAAAGAGATCTCATAGTGCAGAGCAGAAGATCAAGAGTTCCCCAATCCAAAGCATGAGGGTACTCACATAGCATAGGACTTAGCCCAGGTCCTAGGATGACTCGCCCTGAAGTTGTTCAATATCGGTACAACTTCCAAGAAATCACATAACGATCCAGGATGGTAATTAGGGAATTTCTAAAATCTAATTTATTAAAATACATAAAATAACAAGCTAAAATACTTAAAACAAGCAAAAACGTGTTTCGCCCTTGGGATAAATGTGCCTGTGGCTTCCTCAGTTGGCATCACGGACCCACTGGTCTCCTCCATCTTAAAAACCCTTTCCAAGCTATTGCCATCCAACTATTGCCAGAGTCCCTTGATTTGGCGGGAACAATAGCTGCTTATCAGGTGGGTCCTTTCTTTTTCCCCACCGCCAACAGAAATATTCCTCAATTAACGAACATGAAGTTTTCATAGCCATCAATCATCCCACTCTTCCGGCGGCATCCTTACCCTTCTAGGCTGAATCCAAAAGGTCTGCACATCCGTATTCATGTCTCTCGCTTCCCTGTCGCCGGTGCTGGCCGATGACGTGTTTGCCGACGAAGCAAAAGAGCGCATATGCACGTTGAACTTTCTATTACCATGACTCCCATCCTGTCTATACTCCATCCAGTCTTCTCTAATTCAACTTATCCATTTTCTTTCTTTGTGAGACTGGGGTTTTCACCTCTTACATGTCTACAGATCTCAGACATGGTGGCAATCTGCTGTTTTATACATATGAATTCTTAATCACAAGTCCCTCTTGTCTGTCGAGGCATATGGAAGAGAATGAGAGGTGATATTATGATATAGACACTACAGGCAATCAGATTTATATACTATACAGATTTTTGTTCCCTGCTACTAGGAACAAGCCTTACTTATTACCAAGATCATCAAAATCTGAATTATATCTATATATCAATAGTACCTACAAATATACCACATTATGTTCCTACTATATAGAGTATTTTTAGCTAACTCATAAGAAGAGAACTCTAATAACACGTATTTCTTGTAAACCATCTACAAAGCAACAACATAAGACCCCATCTTTCTTAGAAAATGACATAACGCAAAGTCAAGATTTAGACCCAAAGGGGCTATAGTCCTCAAAGTGTAAATCCACTTCATCTCTAGACAATTCATTTTGTTATTAAAGTCACCTCCTTTCCAGTCTCTATTAACTTTCTCGATGGCCCTGAATGACATGCCATCTGACAACAAGAGACACAGAATAGGACAACAGGCAGGGCAAAGGTTAAGGGAGAGAAAAACAAATATACTGGCACCCAGCAGCACACACATGGAATCCCTAATCTAGGATATGGTCCTTAGAATGGTCGTCTGTTTAAAGGTAAGGGACCTCAATGCTGAGTGACACACAAAACCAAGAGACAGGACAAGAAGGACAAATCCAGAGATGTGGTAATAAACAAGAGCTATCCGTTTTAAGGGAGGAGACCTCAATGCTGGCTGACGCACAGAACCAAGAGACAGGACAAGAGGGACAAATCCAAGACATGGTAATAAACAAAAACCGGAGTTAGAAACCAGTAGTCATACAAAAGCCAGAGAGGGATATCAGACAAGCTAGGAGTCGGTACACAGAAGACCAAGGAGCATAAGGGATAACAAGCTAGAATAGTCAAAGAACCAGGCCTGTCGGGTATATTACACAGAAAAGGAGAATTTTAAAATGGATGCCTGTAGCCATTTTGTTTTGAAAGACAGTTTTTCTTTCTATTTTCTCTATGTTTAGAAATGAACGAGATTTTTTTTTACAGAGTTCATTCCTGGGTGAAGTCTTTTATATCTTTTTTTTAAGAAGTGCCAGACACGAAGGAACCTAGAATGTTTGTATGTGATAAGGCTAGGTTTAAGTGCTAAGACGTGTCATAATTAAATTTATTGGTCTGTCTTAAGTTTCTAAAACAAAAGAGATTTTGTCTTTTGGGTATAGGAATAAGAGTTAATATTCTGTAATATAGATTTATATTCACAAAATATATGTTTATAATCAAGGTATATTTTATTATATATACAGTAGGAAATATATATTCCAATAAATATTGGAGAAAGTATATAATTGGTAAATAATAAAATTTACTAAAGAATAGATTTTGTTGAGTTAACCAGAAAAGAATTCAGCTGAAAGTGAGTAACTAAAAGGGGGTAGGGATATAAATCAAAGATGACAGATGGAGACACTGTGTCTAAAGAATGGGAGAAGAGAAGGTCCTTTGTGTAGATTGAACTTTTGACCCGAGATAAGAGTATTAAAAAGAAAAGGTAGAATTAATTAAGAAGTGCAATACTGCCCTCTAGAGGATAGTAAATATATTAAAAATATTGCCCGTGACGTCAAATTGGCTATAATAAGCGGCAATGTTGGTTACAAGTCAGTCGGAGATTTCAGCATTGAGAGACTCACACCGCAATGCATTCAGACGTCCAGTACATATGACACTCCGAGTCGGAGATTCCAGCGGTCAGACTCACACTGCAATGCATTAGACATGACACTCTGAGAGTCCAAGATTCCAACACTCAGACTCACACCACGATGCAGGCAGATCCCAAGACATGAGGCAATCAAGGTTCTCACTAAATTTCTGACTCTCACCAACTCTCTAACTCACATGCATTGATTATCTGATATCGATAATTTTCACACATTCAAAAATTACTACATCAGGAATTCCAAGGCAGACTTATCAACATCCAAATTGTACAGGTAATGTATGAAATAAGGAATTAATGTAAATATATATTTGTAGATATTCTTGCAACGTAGACTGAGACTTCTCAGATACGGTTCGATCCAAATTCTAAGTATTTTCTATTCTGCAGATAGAAATATGAAGAAGTGGATATAAGGATTTATTCCTAAAAGAAATGTTGTAAGATTGATACCAATATATATATTGAATTTGGAAATTACTGTGATTAAAATTAATAAGCAAGGAATTATATAACTACAAAATAAAAAGCAAAATATTAGAAGTTTAATTCTCGAGATTAGGGGAGGATTCACTAAATAAGTTTTTATTACTTATCATTAAATTAGCTCATCTTTTGTTGATCCATGTAGCATAGAGATATATATATATCTATAAGAGCTGGCTGGTTAAACATTGTTTGCTGGAAATGCATGTTGTATTAAGCAGAAATGTTTATTAACCATTTGTGTATTAGTTACTAACTGATAAGGTAAATGATATTAATCATATATGCAGTTACTAACCGGAGATACATATATTGTGAAGCTAGTTTTTTATGCTGATGGATGTGGTTTATAAATTTTTGTTTATGATATGAGATTTGAAACTTTTTTGTATACGTAATAAATATGTATATATTTTTATCCGATTATTGATTATTGTATTTTTTTAAAGCAAAAACACAGACAATTAAAAGAATTCAGGATAATTTCTAAGAAATACAAACGATTGATATTTGTGTCTCGTATAAGTTTCTTATGAAATAATAATCCCTGATATATTGGAGGCAACTGCCGAGGTAGGTCCAGTAAGTCCAATATAGACATATTGGAGGCTTGGCTAATGAGTCTAATATATAACGTGTTGTATTCACGTGCAGAGATTATATCCGACAAATTGGAGGCACTGTACCGAGATTGTAGTTTTTGTTTGGAATATAATTGTCAGTATTGTCTGATTAGACAGAGATAAAATATATATATATATATATTTTGACTCCTTGTTGTATTTTGACTTGTGGTTTTTACGGTTATCTACTAAACAGTGTAAAAATGTCAGAATCTGAGACTCAGGAAGATGTAGAGATACATGCAGATCAAATAGTATTGATAGTTGTTATGTCTTATCTAAAGGACAAGTTACACGTCACAGATGATTTATTTGATTGGATAAAAGAATTGCAATCAAATATATCTAATTATGTTGATTCAATCTGGTCAGATAAATCAAATTTTCTTGAGTGTTTGCGAAAGATAAGTGCAGCCACAAATAAAAAAGACAAAGAGATTTTTGTTTTAAAAATTGTGCCTGAATGCATATACTTGATCGCGGAAATGAACAAGAGTTTGAATGATGACAAAGAAACCAGAGACAGATTAGAAAATAAAAATTGTGACTTGCATGATACCGTAAATAAATTAAAAGATGAGTCAGAAAGAATGATAATGGAGTTGAAAGTGTGTGCAGGAGAAAAAGATCAATTGCAAGATGAGATTGCTCAATTATCTAAATTAAATAAGGAGCTAAACAAAAAGTTGGCGAGAATGAAACGCGAACATGAGAAATTCGCTGATGAGCTACGTCTGGTTGAAACTGATGTTCGAAGGGTTAAAAATCCTTCGTTAGAGAAGTTCCCTTTGAAAGCTTTGAGCTATAACTCACTGATTACGCCTGACAGCTCTGTTTATCTGAAGAGTGAGAGTGAAAGTGAAAGTAAATCTCATGATGAAAAAAGAGCGAAGCCTCTTACACAGGAGTATTTCAAATCACATCACTCTAGCCAGCCACAGCTTATTAAGAAATCTCATAAAGTTCAGGATTTAACGAAAATTATTAATTTCTTAAAAAACTCAGTAGGTATTTTTGACCTTAAGGCATCGCCAAGAACAATAAATCATTTAAATATGTTTGAAGAAACTTTGTCAATATTAGGAATTAATTCAGATGCTCAGAAAATTGCGTTGATCCCATGGGTCTTTGAAAGCAAACATAGGTATTTTTTCCAGTCTTTGAAAGAATCTGGTATACAGAACTGGAGTAAAATAGTCTCCGAGGTCAAATCTGAATTTGGGCCTCACCGTACCAATCTAGCTGCGAAAAGAGCAATTTTAATCAAATCCCCCTTGAATTTGTTTCAGTCCTTAAAAATGCGTACAGCTTGGCTGAAAGGAACCCAGATTTTGAAACCCTGAATTTATTCAATTATTTATGACGCATTGCCAAATAAAATAAAGGTTATTTTGGCAAGAGATTATGACCCGAGAAATGGTTGGATTGGGTACTAAAAGAAAGTATGACCCTATTTACTGTACTTGAATATAGTGAAGAAACTCAGGGGAAAAGAGTGAAAAACTCACCTGAGGAAATAGCGGAAACTCACGTTAAAAAGGGTGATATTAAAATTGAGTCCCACAAAAAGAGTTATGCGGAAATATTTCGTGACTCCATACCTCAAAGGGAAAAATCCAAGCCAGATCAGGAAAGAGGGTTTGCCAGAGAAAATTCAGGAAGTAAATTTCAATCTAGGAAGCAATGGGTACCTAGAAGTCAGTGGGTTAAATCAACGGAAAATGTACCTAGACAGGAAGCAACCAGAGGTAAGACTGAATCTGATGCGTCTGATAATGCGCAAGCTTCGTCCCCAAGGACGAATAGAAAGCGGAGATATAATGTACACCAGCGTATTGGTCAAATGCAGGAAGATTTCCGTGTGCTGACAGAAAAACTGGATCAGATCACTCAGTTAATGACTGGAAATAACCCATGTCAGGTTGTAAGCGATGCAACACCTGCAGCCCCACCCAACCAGTGACTAGACGATGTTACTGATGAAGTAACCAGTATCTATGACAATTTACCAGAAAGTGATGATGAAATGATTAATACAAATGTTTGTATGGTTGATGATTTAAACCCTTCCCTGCAAAGAGAAGGAAAATTTATTTTATCTCCCCAGACTAAGTGCGAGCAAGCTGAGAAGACTGGATCCGAAATGGAAAGCACAGCTGCCAAAAGCACGTTTGAGAGAGCAAAATCAGTTGGTAAAATCTGTACAAAACCTAATTTCATATGTCACTCTAAATTTCTCTGTAAATTGCATAGCATTGAAGACTGATATTATGTGAATGTAGAATTCCAAGATAATTTACCACATATTCCGTCCTTACTAGACACTGGAAGCCAAGTTACGTTAATATCAGCACATTATTTTGAACAGGTCCAAGAACTGTCCTCCAGGAAGCCTAGATTAGATAAATCTAATGCTAATCTAGTCAGTGTGAGTGGCACATCTCTGAAAGTTCTGGGCACGGCTAAATTGGATTCCACATTGGGGAATAAAGTAATTCGGCATCCAACGCTTGTTGTGGATCTGCCCCAAAATCGCCTAATTATTGGAATGGACCTTCTCAAAAGGTTAAATCCAATCATTGATTTTATCAATGAGGTTATTTGGTCCCAAGTAAATGTTCCAATCAGCTATGATAGATCCCAATCCCAACACACTCAGCGTAACTGCCATGTGATTGAGGAAAGGCCGGATTCTATTGAAGTCCACTTTAGAAATAGCCAGACACCTGATATCTCTTTCTTAAGGCCAAAGCCCCTGACTCCAGGAGAGCAGGAGGATAACACCATATGTGTTCCCCCGAGAGAATTCGAGATATATGTCTGGAAAATGACGTGCTAATTATTCACCTCCACAAAAGGGAACAGAACCAAATGGGCATAGTGACCATTCTCAGTTCTTAACTGAAATAGAGAAGATAAATGAAGAGGTATTTTTCCCTATACGTGTAAATAGTTTAGCTGGAGAAAACATGGCTAAGCTAGATTTGCGCCAGGAATATAACTATATTAGCAAGAAGATGCTAAATAAAATAGCTGACCTTAAAGTGATCAGATACCCAAATCCTCAAGATGAGTGGATAACAGATCTAGATAATGACGGAGACAGTCCTAATGTTATTGGAAAAAGTTATGTTATGTATTTCTAGAAGAAATAAAACTGCCAAGCTCAATTGCATGATTGTCATCCTAGATCACCTCAGAATGTGAAGATGGACCAACAGAAGACACTTAACTGGTATCATGTGAAGTGATGTTTTAATTAACATGTGATTCTTCTTCCCAGCATTCAGATGTTTAACTCAAGCTAGTAGATAGACTAGATCCGTACGGTTAATTAAAATTAATCAGAGATCAGAGTATCTATAGGGAATTTGAGTGAAATCGCTAGTCTATGAATGGTTATTTATACTCTTTCTTTTAATAGAAATTGAGAAAAGTGGTTAATCCGAACTGCGACGCTTAATCCGCAAAGATGAAGCGGACCACCAAAGACTGCGACTATCTGGAAATTCTACGGTTTTCCGCACAATTCCAAGGAGAATGCTAAAGTCCCATGCGAATCAAGCTCATGCAAGCCTGAAAGACATGCTGGAGAAAACTAGGATACCGTTAATTGCTATGTACAAGAACCACCGAAGGAAAAGATTTGCCGCATATTTTATTGCAACCGCTGTTTGATACAGAGAGAGAGAAGCAAATTTTTACCAGAAGGATCAGAAGCAAAACAGGAGAGTGTTCATACCCACACCAGTGATTCTCGTGAAAGTTCCTAAAGAATCAAGAGTTGTTATCGAGAAGTTACTTTTTATAAATGAAGTCTGGTATGACGAGAACAAATCGTTGTCGTATTCCAAGGGCAAGAGATCCCTATGAATCCAGATTTGAAATCTTTGCTAAAGAACTAGCATGACCATACTATTGAACTTCTAATAATAATAAAAAGATAATCTAACAATTTATGCTCCAATGTATTCACAGATTGATCATCAATTGCTATCTGCTTATAACGGGCCAAAGATTACAGAGATTGTGATTTGTATAGTAATTATGTTTCTAACTGTCTGGATGATTGTACTAACAAAGAAAGTACGTACATTGAAGTTTAAAAACACTGCATCTTCAATTATTAAATGGATGAAAGAAGAAAAACGTGTTGCGAAAGGTGGAAACCTAGCCTAATTGGTAAAGGGGGAGATATTATATGTTTTCCTCAAATTTATTTGGTCAATAAATAGATGAAACCAAAGGGGGGTTATGTCGGGTATATTACACAGAAAAGGAGTATTATAAAATGGATGCCTGTAGCCATTTTGTTTTGAAAGACAGTTTTTCTTTCTATTTTCTCTAAGTTTAGAAATGAACGAGATTTTTTTTTTTACAGAGTTCATTCCTGGGTGAAGTCTTTTATATCTTTTTTTTAAGAAGTGCCAGACATGAAGGAACCTAGAATGTTTGTATGTGATAAGGCTAGGTTTAAGTGCTAAGACGTGTCATAATTAAATTTATTTGTCTGTCTTAAGTTTCTAAAACAAAAGAGATTTTGTCTTTTGGGTATAGGAATAAGAGTTAATATTCTGTAATATAGATTTATATTCACAAAATTTATGTTTATAATCAAGGTATATTTTATTGTATATACAGTAGGAAATATATATTCCAATAAATATTGTAGAAAGTATATAATTGGTAAATAATAAAATTTACTAAAGAATAGATTTTGTTGAGTTAACCAGAAAAGAATTAAGCTGAAAGTGAGTAACTAAAATGGGGTAGGGATATAAATCAAAGATGACAGATGGAGACACTGTGTCTAAAGACTGGGAGAAGAGAAGGTCCTTTGTGTAGATTGAACTTTTGACCCGAGATAAGAGTAGGTGGAAATTAATTAAGAAGTGCAATACTGCCCTCTAGAGGATAGTAAATATATTAAAAATATTGCCCGTGATGTCAAATTGGCTATAATAAGCGGCAATGTTGGTTACAAGTCAGTCGGAGATTTCAGCATTGAGAGACTCACACCGCAATGCATTCAGACGTCCAGTACATATGACACTCCAAGTCGGAGATTCCAGCGGTCAGACTCACACTGCAATGCATTAGACATGACACTCTGAGAGTCCAAGATTCCAACACTCAGACTCACACCACGATGCAGGCAGATCCCAAGACATGAGGCAATCAAGGTTCTCACTACATTTCTGACTCTCACCAACTCTCTAACTCACATGCATTGATTATCTGATATCGATAATTTTCACACCTTCAAAAATTACTACATCAGGAATTCCAAGGCAGATTTATCAACATCCAAATTGGACAGGTAATGTATGAAATAAGGAATTAATGTAAATATATATTTGTAGATATTCTTGCAACGTAGACTGAGACTTCTCAGATACGGTTCGATCCAAATTCTAAGTATTTTCTATTCTGCAGATAGAAATATGAAGAAGTGGATATAAGGATTTATTCCTTAAAGAAATGTTGTAAGATTGATACCAATATATATATTGAATTTGGAAATTACTGTGATTAAAATTAATAAGCAAGGAATTATATAACTATAAAATAAAAAGCAAAAGATTAGAAGTTTAATTCTCGAGATTAGGGGAGGATTCACTAAATAAGTTTTTATTACTTATCATTAAATTAGCTCATCTTTTGTTGATCCATGTAGCATAGATATATATATATATATATATATATATCTATAAGAGCTGGCTGTTAAACATTGTTTGCTGGGAAATGCATGTTGTATTAAGCAGAAATGTTTATTAACCATTTGTGTATTAGTTACTAACTGATAAGGTAAATGATATTAATCATATATGCAGTTATTAACCGGAGATACATATATTGTGAAGCTAGTTTTTATATGCTGATGGATTGTGGTTTATAAATTTTTGTTTATGATATGAGATTTGAAACTTTTTTGTATACGTAATAAATATATATATATTTTTATCCGATTATTGATTATTGTATTTTTTAAAGCAAAACACAGACAATTAAAAGAATTCAGGATAATTTCTAAGAAATATAAACGATTGATATTTGTGTCTCGTATAAGTTTCTTATGAAATAATAATCCCTGATATATTTGAGGCAACTGCCGAGGTAGGTCCAGTAAGTCCAATATAGACATATTGGAGGCTTGGCTAATGAGTCCAATATATAACGTGTTGTATTCACGTGCAGAGATTATATCCGACAGGCCAGAGTCATACACAGTACATCAGATAACACAGAAACACAGATCAGAATAAACCAAAATATTACAACAGACAAGGTAACTGGAGGGGCAGACAGACTAAGGAGAAAAAAGAAACCAGAAATCAGTGGAATAATGGAAGACAAGGAAAAATAACAATAAGTAAACACTGGCTCAGGAACAGATACACAGGCAGAACCTCTGGGAGCAATGTGACTCATATGCAGGAGCCCAGGAGAGAGGCTGCCTTATAAAGAGAGCAGGCCAGAGCAGGCCAGAGCAGACAGATCAGCTGGTTCAAGACCAGACTGGCTAAAGGGAATTTCTGGAGTGGAGGGAGAGCAAGGAATGGCCAGACAGAGGTAAGAGCTGGGCCTGGACCATAACAAGGAGCAGGGCCGGAAAAGTAACAGTACCTCCTCCTTAAAGGGTGCACTCAGGGTGCCCAAGGTCTGGGGGGGGCCTGTAAGAGATACATTCCATATGCACAGGTGAGAATACCTTTTAGCTACCAGTTGCCGCTCATAGTCAACAAAGTTTGCCTTCAATACCCTACAGTTTTCAGAGGTTTCAACATGATTTTTGCACCACCAAGTTGGCTAGGGCTGGTCAGCTTCTTATGGTTTTTCCTGAACTGAGAACTGGAAACTATGACCTCACCACCTGGTTTGGACACTACGACTTTGCTGCGGGAACCTGAAACAGCGGCTTCTCCTCAGGACTCAGAGACAGTGGCTTCTCCTTAGGACTCTGAGACGGTGGCTTCTCCTCGGGACCCTGAAACAGCAGTTACTACTCGGGACCCTGAGATGGCCAAATCTGACACTGGGATCACATAACCGGAGGGAACAGCATAAGCCTGAGGTTTACTATGAGGGTGTTTAGCTGTCTGGAGAGGCTTCATTTGTGACGCCAGGACAGGCACAACCTCCAAGGATTCATCAGGCTCGGGCCCCATGTGCAAGGTGGGTTCCACCTCCATAGACTGGTCAGGCACATGTCGGGAGCTTGATGGGCATCGCCTCCATAGGTTCAGCAGGTGAGTCTACTTCAGAATCTTCCTCCTCAGAACTGGTTACCCTATGTAGGTTTCTCCTAGAACCAGACGGTTTAGGAGGTCTGATTTTAAACCGGGATCTGTCATCAGTGCACTCTCTGCAGGGTTTGGCATCAGCGTACTCGACGCAGAGTTTGGCTTCAGTGGACTCGCCGCGGGGTTTGGCATCACCGGCTCCATTGCGGCTGCCCCTTTCCAGGTTTTCTTTTTAACCCAAAGTGGAATTGTACCTGGTGAGAGTATACATATAACCCATCAGTTTGCCTCTTAGCTGATAAACAGCATATGTGGTTGCCTAGAAAAGCAGCTCTTGGTTTCATTAGGTAGGACCCAGAGGTGCCGTGATGTGGTGTGTGGGCTTAAAATTCAATGGCTATTCAAGTAAACCAAAACCTCTGTCTGTGTTTTGTTTTGCATGGAGCTACAGTGGTGAATGCAAATGACAACTTTTTTTCTTGTTATGTTTTATACATGGAGCAGGCTGGATACCTCTGGTCTATGCAGTCACCCTTTTTTCTACATGATTTTTTTTAGCCTGGTGGCACAGTTGTCCATATTTGCTAACTATAAGGTCATCTAGGATTTTCCGCTTTCTTATTTAGTGCATTCTCACATGTTATATCCTGTTCTAAAATGAACAAAAACAGCTTATACATGAAAAAAAATAACAAAGAATAGAAAATTGTAAAAAATATTTCACTGTTTTAGCAATTATCATTCGAACACATACAGTGTAAATCAAAAATATAGCTCATGACAGATACAGAAATCTGTAGTGAATGTAAACTACCTCATATGTACAATTTTTTTTACTTTTATACTTCATATATCGCAAGAGGCATATTACTGTTTTAACATGTAAAGTTCTCCATGTTTAAATCACAGTCACATTTTAACCCTTCCAAGCTTCCAACAGTTCTTTCCCATTCAGGATTACAGCAGTTCTTAACCCTTTCAAGACTTTTTACAAGGTTTTAAAATCTGGTAAAATCTTTAAATGTTTAAATGTATAAAGCTGTTGTTGAGGTCTTTTGGGTGTTTTGACTGGAGTGATCTCTTCCTTTTTGTTGTATTTTGTTGTCTTGAGATGCACCCACACTGTGTGCTTAGTAAAGGTTGAGTGCTAACCTCAACTTGTATTCTGTATGAAAAGAGCTGACACACCTCGAGTAAGCACTCCTCCCTGTCATAGGTGTTCCACCCACAGGATCTATTTAACCTTGAACTGCAGGGACCTCCAGAAAGGACTCAATCCTCTTTAAGTGAGTTGATCCCATAATAGCGGTCATTACGTGAGAAGAATAGGACTTACTTGAATGGCCACTGAAGTGTAAGCTCATCTGCCACGTCAAGGCACCTCCAGTAAAGGTGAGTCCCTTGTAATGAAACCAAAAACTGCTTTCTAGCAAGCCACGAATGCGCATGCTGCTTTTCAGTCATGAGGAAAACTGGTGGACTTTCATTTATACCCTCACAGAAACAAATCCACTAGACATGTGCATTCGTTTTAGTACTAAAACGATTTAGTCCGAATTTTGGGATAATTTAGTTTTAGTATGACTCAAGAGAACGAAACTGCTCAGTACAAAAAACGAAAGAAACTAAAATAAAATGCACTACATTTTAGTTTCAGTCCTTTTTGTGATATTACATTGATGAGTGAAGGAGACCAGCAATGAAGATCGCAACATCGCAACATCAGAAGTTCTGCACCCTCCACATGCCAATGCAGTAGGATGTTCTATACAGAGAGTGGCATTAATTAATGCAGGAGTATGTTCTATACATTATACAGAGAAAGGTATAAATTGAGGAGAATGTTCTATACAGAGAGGGACATTAATGCAGGAGGCTGTTATCTACTTATACAAAGAGGGGTATTAATTAATGCAGGAGGATGTTCTAAACATTATACAGAGAGGAGCCTTTTTTTTTAGCCCTTTAAATCCAGTGGCTGTGAGCACTGAGATCGGCTGCTTGTTACATTATCTCTCAGTACAATGTATCAGGCTCAGTTGTTACAGTAACTGACTGTAACAGCGCTCAGAGTTTCAGTAAAACAAGGAAATAATATTGTTCTAACCTCTTATATATAAAAATATTATTTACTAGTTTTACTGAAACTCTGAGCGCTGTGATGAGCAGCAGTCAGTTACTGTAACAGCTTTGCCTGACACGGGGCAGTATTACAATGTTGGTGCTAACTTAACCAGAGCTGTTGTAAACTGAAAACCTCCATAGGCTATAAAGGCTCTGGGAAGTTTACAACAGCTCTGGTTAAGTTAGCACCAACTATGTAATACGGCCCACATTGTGCTGAGAGTGAGAGATACTGTAACAAGCAGCGATCTCAGCCCTCTGAGGAGCCACTACAATAGTAATTGTATCCACTGGTTTTCGGATGAATGAAATTAGTTTTCATACTAAAGAACTGAAAACGAATTTCTTTAGCAACTAAATAAATTGCATTTTAGGACTAATCCATTAGTTCAAAACGAAATTTTGTGCTGTGCACATGTCTAAAATCCACCATTGGACAAACAAAACCACGGAACAGAATAGCTGCAAAGAGGACCTGGCTGGAAATACAACAAAATATGCATAATACAGAAAAAATTGTGTCATGCTTGATCCCAGGGCCGGTGCAAGCTTTTTTGCCTAGTCAGGCGAAGGTCTGTTTTGGTGCCCCCCCCCCGTCATGTCAAGCCAATCAGGATAGAGATGCATAATAATCTCTATCGTGAGTGTTCGGTGTCGTCACGCAGAGATTAAAGGATGCTTAAAGTTGGTCTTGCAAGGACAACCTTTAGCAGCGTTGTGAGTCACTGATTGGGGGGACAGCCACCAGTGCTGTCTTTATGGACTTATATAAACACTGTCTTTCTTCTGGCCACCTGATTAGCCGGACCACGTGACCGGCTGCGCACGCACACAGCCGCATCCACTTCACAGGACGGACTGTTCAAGACCGGGCAGGCGCTCTCGCGCTGCCTGGCATCTGGGTCCCTCAACCCCCGGGCCAAATCTCGGGGGGGGGGGGGCAATTGCCCCGTTGCCCCCCTGGATCCGCCCCTGAATCCCAGGCAAGCGAGCAGCCAATGGGCCGGCCATGCTCGGAGTCGGACGGAGCCTCAGCCTGCGCCTGCTGTCCCATTCTTTTCCTCGGCTCGGTCATCCGATTACACCCCGGGCCGGCGCCCCTCACACTGGCAGGACGCCAGACAGTAAGGCGGCCGCCTGTGCCGCCTTACGTTAGCGCCGGCCCTGCTTGATCCCTACCGGGGGGGGGCTGCAAGTACCAGATGTATCCAGCCCAGTAACATGAATAAAACATAAAAAGAAAAAGGTGTCATCTGCCCTTATCTCTATAACACCATTAAAGTATTATGTTTTACATTATATTGAGGTACTGAAGAGTCAAGCTTTACATGCCATGGTGGGCTTTAAGGTCATGCAATCAGAGCCAGATTTGATTAGGCTCAAAATCATGTCAGTGGAACAATTTTTGATTATATATATTTTTTCCCGGCAATTACACTATGATGCTTTTTCAATTTCTCTTTTTTGGATTGTTGAACTTTTCCAGCAATTACTGCCTCAATGCGACAATGTGGCATGGAAGCTATCAGCCTGTGGCACTGCTGAGGTGTTATGGAAGACCAGGATGCTTCTATAGCGGCCTTCAGCTCTTCTGCATTGTTTGGTCTTCTGTCTCTCATCTTTCTCTTGGCAATTTCTCTATGGGGTTCAGGTCAGGCGAGTTTGCTGGCCAATCAAGCACAGTAATCCCATGGTCATTGAACCAGGTTTTGGTGCTTTTGGCAGTGTGAGCAGGTGCCAAGTCCTGCTGGAAAAGTCAGCATCCCCATAATGCTTGTCTGCGGAAGGAAGCATGAAGTGCTCCAAAATCTCCTGGTAGACATCTGCGTTGACCCTGGACTTAATGAAGCACAGTGGACCAACACCAGCAGATGACATGGCTACCTAAGTCAACACAGACTGTGGAAACTTCACACTGGACTTCAAGCATCTTGCAGTGTGTGCCTCTCCATTCTTCCTCCATACTCTGGGTCCTTGGTTTCCAAATGAAATGCAAAATTTTCTCTCATCAGAAAAGAGGACCACTGAGCAACAGACAAGGTCTGTTTTTCTTTAGACCAGGTAAGACACTTCTGACGTTGTTTATCGTTCAGGAGCGGCTTGACAAGAGGAATACGACATTTGAAGCCCATGTCCAGGATCCGTCTGTGTGTGGTGGCTCTTGATGCACTGACTCCAGCCTCAGTCCACTCCTTGTGAAAGCCCCCAACACTTTTGAATGGCATTTTCCTGACAATCCTCTCCAGGCTGCGGTCATCCCTGCTGCTTGTGCACCTTTTGCTTCCACACTTTTCCTTTCCACATAACCTTCTATTAATGTGCTTTGATACAGCACTTTGGGAACATCCAACTTCTTTTGCAATTAACTTTTGAGGCTTTTGCTCCTTATGGAGGGTGTCAATGATGGTTTTCTGCACAACTGTCAAGTCAGCAGTCTTTCCCATGATTGTGATTCCTACTGAACCAGACTGAGAGACTATTTAAAGGCTCAGGAACCCTTTGCAGGTGTTATGGCTTAATTAGCTGATTGGAGTGGGACACTTTGAGCCTCAAATATTGCACCTTTTCACAATATTCTAATTTTCTGAGATTGTGGATTTGGGGTTTTCATGGGCTGTAAGCCATAATCATCACAATAATGACAAATCATGGGCTTGAACTATCTTGTTTGCATGTAATGAGTCTATCTCATATATTAGTTTCACCTTTTAAGTTGCATTACTGAAATAAATGAACTTTTGCACAATATTCTAATTTTTCGAGTTTCACCTGTATATGCTGGTTCCTCCGCATTTTTCTTGCGTACCGCTTTTTTTTGTTTAGTATATACCTTGCGCTGTTCATATACCGTTGCCTGCTGTGTTCCCTGCTGGGCCCTGCGAGGCCACTTTGCTTTTCATGGCTGTACTGCTGTCATTTTGAAATAAAATTATAAAATGGAAAAAAGTTTCATTAGTTAATTTACTAAATCTTGCAGCACATATTTATTATTCTCCTAAATTTCTAAAAGGTAAATATGTCATCTCATTGACGTTAATTTAATTCTTCTTGTTTACTATACACACCATCGCCCCAGAAATATTATTTTTTCTGGATCTTGTGGTGGTCACAGTGATAGCATAATCACTTTGACCCTGACTCTTATCCCTTTTCAGCATCTATATGGCGAGTTGGCTGTTTGAACGTGGAAATTGATTTGCTGTAAAATTAACTCCATCCCAAAAGAACATATGACGTAAAAGAGCACCTGGAAGATAATTATATTATAGTGAATATCAAATATTTCACATGCTTTAACACTAAAATGATATATTACATACTATTGGGGTAATTCAGGAACGACCGAACATGTCCCGAAGGGCACCGAACGGTAAATTTCATCGTAGGTGCAATTTCGGGGCAGTTTGTCAATTCAGAAAGCTGGCGATTCTCCAAATACTGGCAAATTGACAGCGAAATACGGTGCAGTTCACTGCAGATTGTCAAACTTCGTTGATTTTCTGCAGCAGTGAAATTGTTCCATAGAGAAGTAATGGTTAATCTATTCAGAGAATGCCGAACTGCACCGAAGTGACAGTGAAATGCCAAGATTTTCTGTGATTCAGTTTGACAGATTTAAATAAACAAATCCCATAGGATTCATTGTAAAACAATATTATCGTTTGCATTTTTTTTATTCAACTGTTTATTCTTTTCATTTTCAGCAAAAAAGCTTTTTTATTCATGTATTTGTAGAACACTTTTTTGTATCTTTTGTATTTTTAGTTGACATTTTTGACTCCCAAATTTTTTTTAAAAGGCATTTTTTTTAATTCAGATACAGACCTTTTCCACAATATTTTTTAAAGGACCTTTTTTATTATTTACACATATTTAATGCATCTTTATTGGTTTACACACCTATAAGAAGAATAGCAGAGTTCCATTTTTTTTTCTGCAGTTCAGTGGTGTTCAGCACACTTCAGTGACACTGTGGTTAATAGCGAATTCACCACAGGTTTGGGGAAATGGAATCGCCAGAGCGCACTGGAGTGCGCCATACTACAAAGCACCAAAATTTCACGGAAATTTCAGTGCTTTCTGAATAATTCCTTATGTGTTTCATGAGATAGAGACTCTAATACACTGCGCTCTACAAATAGCATCTAGTTGTGTTTCATCTATTCCTTTATCTAGATAATTCATAGATGCAGTCTCTGTTTAAATATCATGGAGATAACATTTTCCTCCTGTATAACGTCTATTTGTAGTTAAACCTTATCATGTGATCTGAAAAGGTAAAGCCAACAATTTGAATTGGAGCATCAAAATCATAAGCAATTCTAAGGCTAGGGTCAGACTAACGCATTTTTCACGTTGTCCGTGAAAATGTGCGTTCGAAGAATGGACGTATTTTTTCACGGAATACGCAATAGCGGTCATACGATGCGCAGTTTCATCCGTGATTTTGTACGGATCATCAATAAAACACTTCTTGCATCTGGACGTTATGTTGGCCGGACATTAGCAGCGTCTGATGTCTCCAATTCACGCACACACGCCGCTAGCGGACGCAGCGCACTCTGTACGTCAGTACTAGTGGTTTAACGTTCTCGAAAAAATGCGTTCATTTTCCACTTGCGTTGCGCAGCCGGACTTTTGTGCGACCGTACTTCGTATATTGGCCGTCATTGCCCGGCATCTGCTGCTAGCACGGCCGTGATTAAGTGTGCCAGAACGCGCGTTCGCACTGCCTCAGTCTGACCCTAGCCTTAGCCTTCCCATTTTTTTGTGAATACCCATTAACACATCTTTTATAAATCACTTCATTGCATCTAATTCTAGAAATAACAATACTAATAGGGCTATATTACAATCTTCGCGCAAAAATGCTCGCGCAAAGTGTGAATTTTTGCGCCAAGCGTTAAACGGTTGCGCACACAAATCACCGCTGGAATTACAATCCTCGCGCGTCTTTTCATCCGTCGATCAATAACGCGCATAAACTCGACGCGCCCAAATGCTCGCGCAGTACCATTGTGTACAGAAACCAGTGTGCGCACTGTTTTTTTCACGCGATTCAGCCAATCAGAATTAAGAACCACAGTTATCTCAAGTTAAGTTTTTGCGCCTGCCAAACTCAATCTGAGCATATATGCTGCAGCAATAATACATGCACACACAACTTCTCCATTTTATTGGTTTGGTGTGAGTAGAATGTGCATTTTTTTTTGGGCTGGTGTATTTTGGTTCGGCCAGGTTGTTCAGATTTGCCATTAACACCAGCTTTTAGGAGTTGCTAAAATTATGCCTTGCAAAGGCTTCGTGTTAATTCCTGCACATAGATTGTAATACCATCTGCGTACTAGCGCACATTTGCATTTGCGCTCACAGTGTTAAGTACAGGACGCGCGCAGTACAGTACGCTCACGCAGGGTTCGCGCAGGTTCACCCGCGGTAGATGATTGCGTGCGTTTGTTGCGCTGACTTTGTAATACGGCATTCGGCGCAAAGGATTTTACCCATCGCATTAATGGTTTTTTGCATCGGCACAAACGTTTGCGTGAAGATTGTAACTTAGCCCTTAGTGTACGGATCCTTTTCTCTGGGCAAATTAAATCTTTGCAAATTTTTATAATACCTTTCAGCTTTTCAAAGCATAAGATGGATTATGTTTTCAAATAGTAGGTTTATGTTCAGTAACCCACATATAATTGAGGTCATCAAGTAACAGCTTATAGCTACAGACAATTTAGTGGTGGCACTAAAAGAACACACATAATTAGATAAGCCCATCTACAA
Source organism: Leptobrachium leishanense (assembly GCA_009667805.1). NCBI lineage: Eukaryota > Metazoa > Chordata > Amphibia > Anura > Megophryidae > Leptobrachium > Leptobrachium leishanense. The sequence continues at coordinate 303,889,297 of CM019065.1, forward strand.
ATATTTCTTCTTCTGGTAAAACATCAATTTATTAAAAGATTAACTTTATTTACCTTTTCTTAAATGAAGAGAAAAACGTTTAAGACTGCTAAAGAGGCTGGATAGCCATATTACACAGAAAATGATTGCAATTTTATTTAATTAATATAACTCAGTAAGCTAAAAGCAGGGTGTTAAGAGTTTGGGAGAGAGCCTGCATCCTGGATGAAAACCTACCAAAATGCCATGTCTCTGGTCTATTTCTATGCTCTTCTGGGCTAATGGATGCATGCATTGAGGAGTATCACTCTATATGCATTGAGAGGCTTTGGAAGATCAGGTCTTCCAAACCTTTGCAAACCTGATTGGAACCTTCGGGAGCTGATTGACAGCCTTTTCGGCCAAAGTTAGTAGACTCAGCCAAGTATGTCTTGCAGGGGAGTTAAACTCCATTTGCATGAGCAATGAATTATTTTAATGCCGTCAAGTTGTCTAGAAAAGGACCGTGAAAAAAACTCATAGAAGGAATAACAGCTCACACGAGATACGTGACATTTTGGCAAACGTGCCTTAATCATACTTGTTGAAAATTTGCTTATTTTCTTCAATACATTTCTTTTTTGGAAATGTATAATTTTATTTGCATATCAAATATAACAGAAGAGCAAAAATAGGGGAATGACAAGGCACATGGTTGCGTTAGGCATGGCGAACATCAACAATGAATAGAGCAAAAACACAACATGACCCAGGACAATCCCAAGTCTGCTCCTCTCCATACCCACCCCCAAGGACAGGTCCACAAAGAAGGGAACCGTCAAGGTATAAGCTCATCCCTGGTAGGAAAGTTGGGTTAAAAATAGGGGAGTCAGTCGGGAGCCCTCCCCCATTAGACCATGGCAGAGCCTCCATCTCCTCCACAGGTGCAGCTAGTGCTGGAGCGTTGGGCTGTCCAGATTATGCAGAAAGTGCCAGTCCTCCAACCACATAAGTGTGGGCAAGGGGGTGACCCCCATAATTGCCTGTTATAAACTGACCCATCTCATCCCTCCCTGTGGGCTATTGATGCTAGATAACATAGCGAATTGGGCCGCCTTGTGGTACGTGAAAAGGTGTGGTAGGCCCATACCCCTTACATCGAGCCTGAAACAAAAGATGCTGAGGGAACCTGCTCCTTTTACTACCCCATACAAATTTATGGATGGCTCGCTGCAGCGGGACCAACTCCATTCCCCTAATTGGTATGGACATTATCTGAAAATAGTACAAAAGCTTTGGGAGGAGAATCATCTTAACGAAGTAGAGCCTGCCAAAAAGGGACATCTTAAGTGCTGACCAAGCGTCTAACAAAGCATGCAGGCTTGGGGGCAGCTGCCCATATTTTGCCCCATAAAGGTGACTCCACTGACCCATGAGCTGGACCCCTAAATAATGGAGAGAGCGGTCTTGTACCCTGTAAGGGAACTCAGACAGCAAATCAAAACATCAGCCTCTCGCAGCGACACGTTCAAGGCCTCACTTTTACTAGAATTTATCTTAGGACCCTCCGCCTCGCCAGATTTTCAAGATATCTGATGCACAGCACAGGTGATAGGATTTGTTGCTCAGTGATTGCAGGATTCAGTCTGCTTTTCCCCAAGGTCATCTGCAAAACCTGGCCTGGTTGAGGGTCCTGAGGACAGGTTTGGGAAACACTGTTTTATACGCTGAGATAATCCCGAAAGCGCGTGAAGTAGAGTGGAGACATGGCAGTGACACCCTGGAGGAGCAGAGAGTAAGGAGGATGTCGTCCACGAAGAGACTCAACTTATACTGGGCGTCCCCCACCCGTATCCCATGATCATCAGCCTGTTACCGAATGCTGCATGCCAGTGGTTCAATGGGAGCGAACAGCAGATTCAGCACCATACTGAATCCGAAAGCGAGAGGATAAATATTCCCTGCATCAACACGGGCATGCGAAGCCGTGTACAGAGACTGGACTCCTGCAAGAAAGGCACCCCACACTCTAAACCTCCCCAGAGCCTACCATAAATATGTCCAGTCAACCCGGTCGAAGGCCATCTCTGCATCAAGAGACTTCAGGAAGGCCTCCTAGTAGTCAAGTGTTGCTGCAGACCAAGTTCAAAGTGCGGCAGATGTTATCCAGGGCCTCCTGAATGTGGTGCCCTGACAATGGAGCACCAGCCTAGTCATCTGGAGAACATTGGGTACTTTCTTCAATATGGAAGCCATGTTTTTCATTTATTTATGTTGGCTAGAGTGTCCCTTTAAATTCCCTGATTTCCTGATGACCAACCTCATGCTGCATTACCTAAAAATTATTTGTTTATTGTTGATAAATGGCCTTTTTCTTAATTCTCTTGTTATTGTACAGTTTTTTTAACAATTTGAACACTACTTAAATACACAATTTTAAACCTTTTTTTTTACCATTGAAGACAAATTATCCCATAAATCTCTGATTTCTGCTCATAAATACATGCATAATAGATGTGTCTAGCTCTTAAGCAGATTACGCTAGACCTCAAAGCCTATTAGAGAGAAAACACCTACATGATTTGCTTGCTCATTTGATTTTCTTGAAAAATGAATCACTGAGTTGGATTACGTGTATGAGAAGGTTTACCTGCAAGTATCAGAAAATTTCACATGCAAAGAAATAGCAAAGTATTATTGGGAAAAATAAGAATAATTTAGATTTTGTGATGTGCCAATGCATGCATGACTTTAGATATGTGTAATTAACATATCATACTGTATATAAACCCTCCATTGTGATTCTGAAATAAGTGGGATTTTCATATGTTAAATGATTGGAATATGATTTAACAGGGTAATTAACTACTACTCAATCAGGCATTACATTTTGTGAAGAAATAAACTTAAACTCAAGAGCTAGAGATTCTAAAATGCTATATATCTGTTTGTAGAATCCCAGGAACCGATTAATTTCCTTCCTTATATTTTGGGGCTATTTACACAAATGCTAGTCACTCCACTCTGCTACAAAGTTTATTGATGACAAAAATCGCCTTCTCTGAACCGTTGTGATTATTGACATGCCTCAGTAATTGTTAATTGATCTATCTTGATTTTTTGTGCAATCCATTTCTTTTCACATTTTTGTACTAAAGTTCTAGTGGTATTTTGGTGGCTTCTTGATGTCTGTGTGTATGGATATACAGTATCTAGCATTAGACCAAGGACCTGTGCTCTTGATAGAAGAATGCAGTTCATTGTAAGGCTCTTTTGATTCATATTAAAAGGGCCATGAATTGGATTCATGCGAGTCATTCTTTTTGAGCTGCCAGTTTTTCCTTTTTCATTGTTAATCTCTGCATGCTAAAGAAACAGAAGTAATGTCTCTGCAATGTCTACAGAAGGGTGGCTGGTTTTTGTTTTTTTAAAGGCACCCTGACTGATAAAGTCTCCACAGAGTACTGATTTCTAAGTTTCTACACACTAAAGTGAAAGATATGTTATCTTTAAATACCATTACCTTTGGGGTCTGCTGACAGAAATCTGGATTGGTGAGCTAGGACGTTTTTGTAGCAATAGAAGCCCACTGTTTTTATGCACGGCCGGAATACTTGTGTATGGCCTAATTGGATATAAGATGTGCAAAGGATATGCAAGTCAAAGTGGATGAAGAGTGGCAGTTTATTATAGGATGATGATTTATTTTTTCTACAATCATAGGTTTTTGACAGAAATAACACGAGATAAAATAAATTACGCTGCTACTCATAAGTGTGCAATCTCCCAGATTGTGAGTTCCTACGGGAATAGGGCCCTCATCTCCTCCTGCACTGTTTGTCAAATGTTGTTCAATGTATTGTAACCCTGTCTATACTGTGCTTATTGTACAGCGCTGCGGAATATGCTGGCGCTTTATAAATAAAGAAGAATAATAATAATAATTCTGTGGCTGAAAGAGAAAATTAAAGAGATTTAAATGATTAAGATTTGGGAATGATTTTAAACCTGAGACATTGCGACTTCATTGAAAATCTTTCCTACCAACATGTATAAAAATTTACGATATTTGATAACCTTATCCAAAAACAAAAGGTATTTATCTAAAATGGTAGAGAATTAAAGGGACACTCTACACTCCATGGCCATTTTAGCTTTCAAAGTGGTCAAAGCTGCATGGGGTGCCCCCCCCTCTGCCTTCTTCCCCCTCCCTATTTTGCTGTTTCAGATCTAACGCTGTCACTGATGATGTCCCACGCTCTTCATGCTGACATCGTCCTATATCTGAACATTCACAGTCACAAACATTCTGGGAGACTGGAGCTGATAGTTTAGTTCTGTGCATGCGCATGTAGCGCCAATTGTCACGTCCTGGCCCAGAATCCTGCCTGGCACCCGGAAGCGCCATCCTCGCTGCTCGCTTGCTGGGCGCTGAGTGTTAAACAAGCCTGTGGTGGTAACGTGGGTGGTCAGGGGGTGGGGCGCGGAATGATGACACGAAGCCGCCGAATTTAATATCAGTCTGCTCCGGCAGACTCCTTTCCCTGACGTGAAGTTTGCTTCACCCAGTGCTTTGGCGATTTTCTGTCTGATTGTATCTTTTGGCTTATTCTAAGAACCCTCTATGTGTATGACCACGGCTATTCCAGAGAACCCTGATTTTTGTATTGACAAGGCTATTTCTGAGAACCCTCAGATTCTGAGGTTTCTGAGATATTCCCTGAGTCTTGTTTGCTTATATTTTAATTCTCTTTATTTGTAGTATGGTGTGTGTATTTGTCTTTAAAGCTATGGTCTCCCTATGTTGTTCTAGATTTCAGTTATGTTTCTATGATGTTTCTTCCAAATATATGATAAAGGAATGTTTTGCTCTAATACCATTCTCCAAATAAGTTGCTGAACGTAACAAAACACAAACAGTTCTTAAAGCTATCCTGTTTTGGAGGGTGAGCTAACATTTATGCAGGTCATGTTTTTAAATTAAAACCTTATCAATGCAATATTTACATGTATGTTTGAGCAGCATATTCTGAATTCTGTTGTATTTAATGACATTGTATTAAATATGCAAGGTTAAAAAATAAAAAAAGATATGCAAGGTTATGTTGAGTGTAGCCCTCCTGTCGAATATATGCTGCCTGGCCAAAAATAAGTTACACACTCTAAAATTTCAGTCGACAGCCATTTGCTTTGATTACGGAATGCATTCAGAGAGGCATCATTTCGATACACTTATGCTATGTCACAATATTTATTTCTGTCCAGGGTTGAAATAGTTTGTTGTCAAAATTTTGTATTGATGATTAGAGAGTACGAGCGCTGCGAAGAAATCTTCTCCAGCACATCCCAAAGATTCTAAAGGGTGTTAACCTCCCTGGCGGTCTAATTTTTTTAAAATTTTGTGTCTAAAAGCGTCTCAATTTTTTTTAAAGGCAACGTGTTTTTGTACATAGTTAGCCTGTAATAATTAGGAATCACACACTGAAATCCGTGCAATCAAGAGTTCTTACTGGTAAAATCCTTTGTAAATAAATAAATAAATAGTAAATACACTGAATCCGATAAAGTTTGAAACACGAAATAATAATTTATTATCCCAAAAATAATTATCCAAAATAATGCAAATAAATGATATTCAATAAAATAAAAAACAAAAAACACTGAAATCTGTCTGAAAACAAGAGTAAGAGGATGTATGGTCTATTTCTTATCCTGTACTGCCACCCAGTGGCCATTCATAAACATTGCACTTTGGATTACAGTATTTTATGCATTGTTTATAAGTTTGCTGATGGTTCCCGGCCACCATGCACCATTGACTCGCAGGGAGCCTTCCAGGAAGCAGCTCGCCGCGATCACACTGTGGGGGACAGCGATGGAGCCAGGAGGAGGTGAGTAAACATCCAGTCCGAGTGTGGCTCGGGGTTACCATTCGCGGTAGTGAAATTTAACCCCGAGTCACACTCGGGAATACCGCCAGGGAGGTTAAGGTCTGGAATTGGTTGTGGTCAATCCATGTGTTGAAAATTATGTCTCATGCTCCCTGAACCGCTCTCGCATAATTTGAGCCTGATTAATCCTTGCATTGTCATCTTTGAAAATACCCGTGCCATCTGTTAAGAAAAAGTCAATTTTTGGATAAACATGGTCATTCAGCATAGTCAGGTAGTCAGCTGACCTCATTTTTTGCCCCATTGGCCCCTTCCCCGTTGGTGCTGTACCAGGAAGTGAGGACAGCAGTTGGGTGGGACAGCAGAGTGAAGAAAATCGTGGTCTGTTTGTTTGAGTATGCTTGAGGCTTGTTCCGGGGTGCAGAGTGAAGAAACATAGAAACATAGAAAATGTCATCAGATTCGGCCCATCTAGTCTGCCCAATTACATGGATACTTTACCTGGATTTATCTTTTATTTAGGATAGCCTTATGCCTATCCCATGCCCGCTTAAATTCAATCACTGTTTTGGCCTCTACTACTTCTACTGGAAGGCTGTTCCATGTATCTACCACCCTCTCAGTAAAATAATGCTTCCTGATGTTACCTTTAAACCTTTGCCCCTCTAATCTAAGACTATGTCCTCTTGTTTTGCTACTTTGTTTCCTTTTAAATATACTCCCTTCCTCTACCTTGTGGATTCCCTTTACATATTTAAATGTTTCTATAATATCTCCTCTATCTCGTCTTTTTTCCAAGCTATACATGTTAAGATCATTAAGTCTTTCCTGGTAACTTTTCTCCTTCAAGCCGTACACCATTTTAGTAGCCCTTCTCTGAACTCTCTCTCTAAGGTGTCTATATCCTTCTGGAGATACGGTCTCCAGTACTGCACACAGCACTCCAAGTGAGGTCTCACCAGTGCTCTGTACAGTGGCATGAGCACTTCCCTTTTCCTACTGCTAATACCTCTCCCTACACAACCAAGCATTCTGCCAGCATTTCCTGCTGCTCTATTACATTGACTACTTACCCTTAGATCCTCTGCAATAATAACCCCTAAATCCCTTTCCTCAGATGTTGAGGTTAGGACTGTATCAAATATTCTATACTCAGCCCTTGGGTTTTTACGCCCCAGGTGCATGATCTTGCACTTATCCACATTAAAACTCAATTGCCACAGCTCCGGCCATTTTTTTAGTTTACCTAAATCATTTGTCATTTGGCTGATCCCTCCAGGAACGTCAACCCTGTTGCAAATCTTTGTGTCATCAGCAAAAAGACATACTTCACCATTAATACCTTCTGCGATATCACTAATAAAAATATTAAAGAGAATGGGTCCAAGTACTGACCCCTGAGGTACCCCACTGGTAACAAGACCTTGCGCCGAGTAAACTCCATTTACCACAACCCTCTGTTGCCTGTCACTCAGCCACTGCCTAATCCAGTTAACAATATTGGAATCCAAGCTCAAAGAAGGCAATTTATTGATAAGCCTTCTATGCGGAACAGTATCAAAAACCTTACTGAAATCTAAATAAGCAATGTCTACTGCACCACCTTTGTCTATTAATTTTGTTACAGATTAGTTTGGCATGATCTCCCTGAGGTAAACCCATGTTGTTTCTGATCTTGTAATCTATGTGTTTTATATGTTCAACAATCCTTTCCTTTAACATGGTTTCCATTAATTTCCCCACTACTGACGTAAGACTAACTGGCCTATAGTTCCCCGATTCCTCCCTACTACCCTTCTTGTAAATGAGCACAACATTTGCTAAATTCCAGTCTTCTGGGACGACTCCCGTTAACAAGGATTGGTTAAATAAATCTGTTAACGGTTTTGCTATTACACCACTGAGCTCTTTTAATAACTTAGGGTGGATCCCATCAGGCTCCATTGACTTAATTTTTTTTTACTTTAGACAGCTGCTGTAGAACCTCCTCCTCTGTAAACTCATATGTAAATGTCTCTTTAGTGTTTCCTTCTAACCGAGGTCCCTTTCCTTCCTTTTCTTCTGCAAAGACTGAACAAAAATATTCATTGAGGCAGTCAGCGAGACTTTTATCCTTTTATACATACCTTCCTTCCTTTGTTTTTAATCTAACTAATCCTTGTTTTACTTTTCTTTTCTCGTTTATGTATCTAAAAAATGTTGTGTCCCCCTTTTTTACCGACTGAGCTATTTTCTCTTCTGCGTGTGCTTTGGAAGCTCTTATAAATTGCTTTGCCTCTTTCTGCCTAGTTTTATAGGTTTGCCTATCTTCTTCACTCTGAGTTTTTTTATAATTATTGAATGCTATCTTTTTGTTCTTCACTATTTTGGCCACTTCTGTAGAGTACCACAGTGGTTTCTTCCCCTTTTTGTTTTGCTAACAAACCGAATGCAATTGCCTGTGGCCTTCAATAATGCCTCCTTTAAATAATCCCATTTCTCCTGGACTCCCTTTAAACTCCTCCAGTCTGATAATGACTCAAGAAAACTGAGGTCTGTTTGTTTGAGTATGCTGTAAGAGAATAGAGATATTGGTACCTACGTATGTGTTTAAGAATCTACACTGCAGGAGGGGGAAGGAGGAGCAGGAAGACGGGGGATTAGAAGCAGAGTAGATTAAGAAAAAAGGAGGGAACTTTGAAAACGTAATAGGCCAGAATATTAATAAATGTAGAAATAAAATACAGTTGCAAGAATGGAGTAAAGGCAGTACATTTCTGCCTACCTTTATGATTATTACCTATCCCTTCATTGGGCTAAATGATCTATTATAACAATCTACGCGCAAACATTTGCGCCGGCGCAAAAAAAATTAACGCGAGGGGTAAAACCTTTTGCGCCGAATGCCGTATTACATAGTCAGCGCAACAAACGCACGTATTTGTCTACCGCGGGTGAATCTGTGCGAACGCTGATCAAGCTTACTGTACGTTGCGCATCCTATACTTAACATTGTGAGTGCAAATGCGTATGTGCACTGGTACGCAGATGGTATTACAATCTGTTCGCGTTAATTACCGCATAGCCTTTGCGCGCATAATTTTAGCAACTCCTAAAAGCTGCTGTTAATGGCAAATCTGAACAACCTCGCCGAACCCAAATACACCAGCCCATAAAAAAAAATGCAGCAAAGTATAGTTACACATTCTACTCATACCAAACCAATAAAATGGAGAAGTTGTGTGTGCATATATTATTGCTGCAGCATATATGCTCGATTGACTTTGGCAGGTGCAAAACTGAACGTGAGATAATTGTGGTTTCATAGTTCTGATTGGCTGAATCGCGTGAAAAAAACTGCGCACACTGATTTTTGCACTTGACGGTACTGCGCGAGCAGTTAGGCACGTCCTGTTTGCTCGCGATATTGATCGCCGGATGAAAATACGCACAAGGATTGTAATTCCAGCAGTGATTTGCACACGTAAACGTATAACGCTTGGCACACAAATTCACGCTTTGCGCGAGCGTTTTTGAGCGAGGATTGTAATATAGCCCTTAATGTTTTATCTGGTCCTGTGACTATGATTTAGTGGACGTGCACTATATTATATACGTACTTTCTAGGTTTGGATTTTGTCACTAGTCCACTTATTTGTTGTCTGTGTCTCTTTTGTAACAATAAAGGTTAGGACCATTGATAGTGGTCAATTTTAACTGTTTGGTGTTCTACTGTTGCAGTTGTGTACTACTGCTGTCCTCATTTTTTGTCAGCTGAAACATAACAGGCAGTGTGTACAGAATTATAATTCTTATATAAAATACTATATATATATATATATATATATTAATATAGATAACATTATATATTATTATAGATAACATTGTCATATTTACTTTTACAATAAAGTACCGTATAACATTAAGTTGAAAATTCTGAAAAATATTGAGGAATGTCTACTTTATATTCAAAATATAGCATACATATTAAGAAGGTTCACAGTTGCAATATACTTAATGACGGTTTACCATCCACAAGCATGTAATATAATAATTGCTCATAAGAGCTTTTGAAGTACTGCTATTTGCAAGTATTCGTTTGTGCTAATAATCAGCTTTGGCTTCATACACAAGATTTTTCTTCAGTCTAAATTATACTCTTTTATTATATGCAAATAGGGATAACATGCATATAAATAAATTAAAATGGCCTTTGAGACTCAGCTAATGGAAGTTTATGATAGCTATATTTCTATGAACAGCTTTTGATGTTGATGCTTTCATGATGCAGTATTTAAGGAAGCAAGACAAAAGACGGCAGATGCTCTTTCTCTCAGTCCCTTTCTATAAATATATATTATATTTTAAATTGTGTTGAAACCATTTTGCAAGACCCCAGTGTGTGTCACAAGCAGGGTTATTCAAAGAGATCCGAATTGTGGCCAAAAGGTAACCGAACAGTGAAATTCAGCGTACGGTTACATTTCCTGGCCATTCGGCTATTCACAGAGCAGGCAGTACACCAAATGTTGGCGTATTGCCTGCACATACGGTGCCTGTTCGAGGGCAGTGAAATCCCCATAGAGAAGCAATGCTTCTTCTATTCAGAGAACAAAAACCAGCAGTGAAAAGTTGCCGAAATGCCCTGCTGTTTGGTGGTTTCATTCGACAGGTTTATTCAGGCAAATGTCTTAGGCTTCAATGTTAAAAATGTTTCTACATTGTTGTTTGCTGACCCCTAGAAGCAAGTTATATCCAGAAACTGTTCCAGAACTTTGTGTACCAGACCCCCTGCTTTGCCCACTGACTACTGTACTCTGCCAGCCCTTTGACCCTTGGATCGCCCCCGGACTATTCTCTTTGGACAATCCCTTTGGTACCACAATAAGATCCTTCCTGTGTCCAGTGTCCTGTCTCCAGCGCCGCTGTGTATATCCCTCCAAGGTATCCTCCAAGTTCAAGTGCCTTCCAACCATCCCAGGATAGAATCCTTTCTACATTATTGAGTATTGCAGACTTCTACCAGTGGAAGACTTATTGACTACCCAGGACTCTGAAGGGATACCAAGGCCTTAAGATAAGCTAACTACTGAGGGCCATTGGTACTCAACCATTGGAGGACCTGTGGACTACCTAGGATCCTGAAGGGATACCAAGACTACAAGACGAGCCAACCACTGAGGGCTATCGGGTGAGCCATGTGAAACACCCACAGGCGAGGTGATCGAGCCTAACGAGGCTCTGGAAAGTGTGAGTGGATCCATCCCCCCCCTACTCTTTCATTTTTGTGAAAGCTGGACTTCACTATTATACATTTTTTTCCCTTTTAGGAATACTCCGACGAACTATGAATTGTCCAAGACAGTAAAATATTTACCCTATGTTATAACGTATATCTTTTTCTCCATACGGAAGAGATTCCCTTTATACAATGAACGCGGGAGCGCCGAGCACCGGCTCTCTGTCTTTTTAATGGAAGTTTATGATAGCTATATTTCTATGAACAGCTTTTGATGTTGATGCTTTCATGATGCAGTATTTAAGGAAGCATGACAAAAGACGGCAGATGCTCTTTCTCTCAGTCCCTTTCTATAAATATATATTATATTTTAAATTGTGTTGAAACCATTTTGCAAGAGCCCAGTGTGTGTTACAAGCAGGGTTATTCAAAGAGATCCGAATTGTGGCCAAAAGGTAACCGAACAGTGAAATTCAGCGTACGGTTACCTTTCCTGGCCATTCGACTATTCAGAGAGCAGGCAGTACACCAAATGTTGGCGTATTGCCTGCACATACGGTGCCTGTTCGAGGGCAGTGAAATCCTCATAGAGAAGCAATGCTTCTTCTATAAAGAGAACAAAAACCAGCAGTGAAAAGTTGCCGAAATGCCCTGCTGTTTGGTGGTTTCATTCGACAGGTTTATTCAGGCAAATGTCTTAGGCTTCAATGTTAAAAATATTTCCGTTTTAATTCAATATCTAATAAACCGTTTGTTATAATATTCTGCAGTAAAAAGTCTCTTTATTAGTAGATTTTTTATGAGCTTTTAGGCATTTGCCAGAATTTTTTTGCGAATTTTTTTATCTCGTTTTTTTTTTAAATCGTTTTTTTCGGTAACAGCCCTTTTTATTATCATTCCTTGGATCTTATATGTAAATTTCAGACATTTCGTTCTGTAGTTTCTTTGCAAACAGGGTTTCACTTTCCAAACATTCAAGCGTACGTTTTTTCTTTCTCACTTCATTCGTCTGCGGTGTCGGCTTTTTCCGGCGGCTGCTCTGCGCTGTGATCGGCAGCTGCTCAGGTTTCTCCAGCGGGGTTAATCCAGATATTTTTGCGGGTTTTGGTGTGCGTTCGCCAGGTTTGGCAGTGAGTTTTCGTCGTGCTTGCGGTGGCTTTTCCCTGCACTACGACGGCCCTGTGGTGCTTGCTCAATACACCGCAGGGTCGCCGAAATGGGATCGCCAAATCGCAGCGAATTGAAGAGAAAGAAAAGTTACCGAACGTGCGGTGACTTTTCGATTCTCTTTGAATAACCCTGCTTGTCTTACATTCTTAGGGGAACATGTCAAACTTCAAAATGTTTGGTGAATGAAAGTATTGCAGTCTGTAGGTTTTTAAAACAAGGTGCAATCTAGCCCTTTGCTTTCAACATAGATGGAAATGTTGAGGAATTCAAGACACGTGCACAAAGTTTCCATATTCTTCCAAAAATTCCGATGTCATTGGGCCTGGTTTGTCTAAAATGTGGACTAAATATTTTTGTCTCCACAATATTAAACGATAGGTATATCCTTTGGTATATCATATGCTGAGTGTGAATTTTTAAAAATTTCATGCATGACATTATAAGTGGTGCCCTTCGGTATTTCATATGCTGATTGTGAATTATGTGCATGTCTGAAATTTGGGAAAAGTTGAAATTTCAGGATTTTTAGGTCGACTGAAATGGCAATTCTGAAATTTGTCCGAATCCAAAAATAAGCGTAAACTGTGATTTTCCCAAAACAAACCCAAATTTGTTTTGTGCACATGTCTAATGCATACGGTTTATGCTGCAGGTGTCTGTCTCATACATATGTGAATGTTGGAAACAAATTGAATGTTTAATGAATTGTAGCGTGAAATTGATGCCCATTTAATGTAGTTTTGAGCCGCACGCTGTTTTAACTCTGCTCTTGCTACGTGAAAGAAAAGAAACATTTATTTGCTGTGTGTGGTGGAAAGGCAATCAAATTGAAAAAGGCTTTCTTGTTTTAATCACATCTTTTCAATTTACACCTGCCTATTCAGATTTTCAGAAGAAAGAAAATACATTCATTCAATTTATTCATAGTACAAAGATATTTTCTCAAAAGTTTATCTGGATCAATTTCTGAAAATACTTATGATAATTACACCCACAGTGTGATGTGAATATATCATTTGCTTTGTTTAAATACATTAGGATTTGTTGTTTATTAACTCCTTCATTACCAAGCAATTTTCTTTTTTTAAAAAAATATTTTAAAACGTTTATTTGAAACACGGGATGCAAAGTTAAAGGGATACTACCATTTACATAAACTGTAACTAGATTATTTGTGCATTACAAACAAAAAACACCTTATAAAACACATGATGCTGCTTTTTTTTTTTTTTGAGTAATTGCATGTAAAAAAGGAAAAATACATTTAGTTTTTTATCTCCTGTTACTGCTTTTTGGATTCTCGTAAAATGATTGTGGGACTTGTTTCAACAATTCTAACCCCGATTAATCATATCCCTTTACAGTAGTTATTGACCCCAGAGCTCATCCCTCTCCCTGGATGTTGTAATGAAGCAGCAAAGTGTTTGAGCTTTTTGATAGAATGAGGTTTGGGACTGTTATTTACACCTTGTTTTATCCCTAACCATGGAGACTGGAGAGAGCTAAAACAAAGGATTTCCTTTCACAACAGCGGGCACAGTTATCTTGCTTTAAAAAAGGTATGCAATGGGTTTTGATGAGCTCTTGATCACTTTTCAATGTATTACAATGCAAAAGTGAGCTAATTTGATTTTGGTAGTGAAAGTATTAACCCCTAAGTGGGGCGGGAGTTCTCAATTATTTTTCATTTCCTAGCCCAGAATTATGGCCAAACCCCAATAAATCCCATTCACTCAAACATGCATAAAAAATACAGGGAGCTACAAGCCTTTAGCTTACACCCAAATTACTATTATTATTATAACTCTGTCCATCTGACCAATTTTTAAGATTTACAATACCAATATGGTCGCAATCAGGGCTCACCTACAAATAGGGAGCCACAAAAGGTTATAGTATGTTTGAGCTTAAAACCATTATTAGTTCCCAATCATTGGCTCTATTAATGGCTTGATTCATAACAAAAGGCAGCTGCTAATTGATATTACTCCATTGAGACACCTTGAACTAGTGTGAGCAAGCTGGGTCCAGCAAGGTTTGTGAAACGATTCTGGGAACGATTTGTTCTCAGGTTCCTTTTGCATGCAGCCATAGGAAGCATCAGAACATGCTGTTAAGATATACTTTTTAAAAATCACTTATTTTAATTTCAAAAGTAATTTGGACTATTTAATTTAATCAGAAAATCACAGCATGGCTGAATGTTTGCTGAAGTCTAAACAATACAACATATTTTATTATCTCATAATAAGTTCAAACAAATTCAAAACTAATAATATAAGCATATTATGAAATTGGAAGTTGTTTGCATGTTGCGTTGTTTGTGCATGCACTATGGTTGTATGCTGTTGTTTCAGGAATGTCAGGAATGTTGTCCAGCTACATAAGCATTATGATAGAACAGAAAGGGCACTATCATGTTGCCCTCGCTAAAACTGGGACGCAAAAGGGAAAAATTAATGTTGGCTAATTTCCCCTTTGCGTCCCAGTTTCCCCAGCAGATTGCGGGGCAGGCGCCGAGTCTGGCAGCCTGCCCTTTAGTGATCACTAAGCTTGCGGATGCTGGGGGCAGAGCTATCCCCAGCATCCCCTCCATGGCGTCCATAGGATGGAGGATTGTGCTGCTGGGTCACATGTTAGGTATAGGGAACTCAAAGGGCCAAATTATATACTTGGCGCTAACGTTAGCGCTCCCCTGTGTGAGCCTTAACATTAGCCCAAGTAGTTTCCGCATATTACAATCCAAACGCTAATGGGTTAACCCCCTTACAGTTTTCCCGATTGTGGCTCGGGGTTAACTTTTTGTACCGAAAGTGGTATCCCCGAGCCACACTCGGGCGGAATACTTACATGTCCTGCGCTCCCTTGCTGATCCCGCAGTCTCCTCCAGCCGCTCGCAAAGTCACACTGCCTGGTTCTCTTCTCGCGAGGAGTGAATGATGAAGTGTGACATTGCGATCGGCTGCAGTGTTACTGCGGGGACAGCGAGGGAGCACAGGACATGTAAGTATCGGCCCAAGTGTGACTTGGGGATATTGCTTTCAGTATTGAAAGATAACCCCCGAGCCACACTAATACCGCTAGGGGGCCAGAATAAATTGGACCGATTCTGACATATAAAATATGTCAGAATTGGACCTCCAGGGAGGTTAAGTAACCTGTTAGCGTTTGGTATCTTGCGCTTTTCAGAACGAGGTTACTGTACTTTGCACTCCCTATACTTAACATAGGGAGTGCAAAGTGTTAATCAGCGTTTGGATTACAAAGTCCTAACGCTGATTAAGGTCTGGCTGTGGTTAACAAAAAGTTAACCAGAGCCAGGACTTGGTGCTAACGGATTCCGCTCTGCACCAATACGGACTCCATTGATAGGATGCGCGCGGCTGCCCTTAGCGCTGCTGTGCACATCCCGGGGCTTAGCGCCCCCTAACAATGCAGGCAGCTTTTTTAGCGCATGCATTGTAATTTAGCGCTAAAATGCGGGCGCTAGGGGGAAACCTGTGGATGCAGTGTTTCCTCCCTAGCGCCCGTGTTTTAGCGCTACGAATGTAATTTAGCCCAAAGTACAG
The DNA here is from genome assembly GCA_009667805.1 of Leptobrachium leishanense. NCBI lineage: Eukaryota > Metazoa > Chordata > Amphibia > Anura > Megophryidae > Leptobrachium > Leptobrachium leishanense. The sequence goes on from CM019065.1 coordinate 303,905,103, forward strand.
TAAACTCGCGCTACAGATCGCAAATTAGCGAGCTCTAATGTGTTTTTTAACCTGTCAGCGATTCAAAGGCGATGTGGGCACGGCGTTATGACCTCCTTTAACCACTTGAATGCTAAGGACGCGCTCAGCGCGTCCTCAGCATTCCCGCTGTATGCCGGAGGACGCGCTGAGCGCGTCTCGCATTGGGGTCAGCGTTCGGGCCGGGTTCCGGCCGATCGCTGGCCCCTCCGGTGCGGGCTGACATCCTGGATGTCAGCCCGGCATCCGGAGCAGTGGCCGCCATTATTAGGTGTCATCGCGCCCCCGCGATGACACCTAATTCAGGGCCCCCCCGCATGTGCGGAGGAGGCGCCTGAAAGGGAGGGGGGGGAGGTCCTTCGGACCTCTCTCCCTCCCGATCGGCGGCTCACAGGGGCTTAACCCAGGCATCATTTGGAAGGGCACAGCCTGCCCTTCCAAATGATGCCTGGCATTACCCCTGGGGAGCTGGATCGCAAATCGGCGCTGAAAAGCGCCGATTTGTGATCCTTCCCGGGAGCTGGCCGACATCTTGGATGTCGGCCAAGCTTCCGGGAACTCCCCCAGAGGACTGGCGTCATCGTGCGCAGCACGATGACGCCAGTCCTAGCATTAACCCCTAACTGCCACGAACTGTGGAGATAGGGAGTTCCAATGAACTCCCTATCTCCCGATCCGTGGCAGTTAGGGGTTAAATTTTGATATCGTTGGATCGGCCAGAGCATGGCCGTTCCAACGATACCAAACATGAAAGTAAAAAAAATTGTAAAAAAAAAAAAAAAAAGAAAAATAAAAATAAAAAAAAATTAAAAAGAAAAATTAAAAAAAAAAAAAATAAACACTTTTTTGTTATTTTTTTGGTTTGTTAATGGAGCAATATTGTTCCCATTTCAATTATAATGTGAACAATGATGCTGCATTAACGATTTTTGTATGCGGTGCGTTTGTTAAAAATGGTGTCATTTTCCCCAAAAAAAAATGTAACGAGACCCCATCTCTAATTTTTTTAACAAGCGCACCCCATACAAAATATAACCGCAATTGCTCGCATGTTAAAATGTGAAAAAAACACTTTACACGCTGTAAATTATTGAAAATACATATTTTATTGCATTTTTTGTTATAATATACAAACATGACATAACGTATACATATAATATGACATATTATGAATCTACCGAGTCTGACGGAAAGAACGATATATAATATGTCGATGTCATATACTAAAATAAGCCTTCAAAAACAGGTAACATGATGCGCAAAACAGGTAAAAAATGACCTCAGCACAGGGGCGGGAAAAGCCTCAGCAGCGAAAGGGTTAAGCCAACACTAACTCTGACGCTAGTGATAGCTTGAAGGAGATGATAGAGCCCAAGGTATTTTAGCAAACTTAAATACTTACGTATTGTACCTTGAATATCATGTACCTTGTCCATAGAAATCGTTCAAAAGATAATAAAACGAATGTAATAAATTTTAAGTTCACAATGTAGACGTGTGTAAATTTAGGATTTTGTGACTGTCCATCAAAATATAAATAATTTTTAATTAACAATGAAAATATATTTTATCTACACTGGAAGAAAGGGCCTAATATTGAGCCTTAATTCAGCTAAGCTCATAATTGAGAAATGTTAATGGAAAAATTCGACAGAAGATAGTGACCATTAGCAGTTCTCTATTACTGGTTCTACTGTGAGTAAGTTATTATTAGTGAGCCACTAACAGTTACCACGTTGTTCTGCCACTTTTTGCATCTCTTGGGATCCATAGAATTCAAAGGATTCTAGGAAGAGCCCTACACGGTCTTGCAGTGCTGGTGGAAAGGCACTGGGAACTATTTGCTCCCATTTGGAAATCAGGCAAAACACAAACTGCTTAGAAATGAGTGCAGCAGTGCTATGTTAAATGATTAATAAGCTAGAAAATAAAAAATGAAATCGGTTGTAATACAGACATTAAAGGAATGCCATAAAGGGAAAACTGCAGAAGCTTAAATTACTTAGGAAGCCTTCCCGAAAAATGACAAAATAATCCTAACAAATAAATGCAGACACTTCTTGCGGTAAGTGAAAAAATAAATGCTTTAAGATATATTTAATAAACCGTTAAATACAGGATTTTTTTAGCATTGAAAGCTATGATGGAAAAAACGCTAGCTTCTTTAAAATAACTTAGGAAACCTAAAAATTAACCCAAGAATTCCCGAAAAAATGCCAAAATAATCCTTACAAATAAATAAATGCAGACACTTCTTGCTGTAAGTGAAAAAAATAAACAGTTTAATAAATATTTAATAATATATTACTCCCAAAAACGGGAAAATGAAATAAACGAAATAACCCATTGAAACATACTGCCGAATCGACCAAAATTTACGAAACTAAACAAAAACCTCCCGAAACGAAAAAAACCAATCTGAAAAAACCTGAACAAAAAAAAAACCAGCGTGCACATCCCTAATTTCTGTGTTGTTACATGTTTTTGTACTTGGTTTTGCTATGCTGCAGCCTCCTTTCCCCATTTTTTATCTTGTTTAGGCTTCACTGTTGGAATTTTGAGAATTCCCATTCTAGTCTCATAATTAGATTTTGTTAGATTAGAACTGGTAGCTAAACTTGCATTTTAATGGCCAATACCCCAATACCTATGTTTTTGTTTTACATTATTATTATTCTTTATTTATATAGTGCCAGTGTCAAGCCCCATAACTCAGGGTTTATTTGTATATTTTAATGTTATTTGTTGAATCTGCCTTTTGCTGCTTACAGTTATTATTTCATAGCTATTTTGTTACTGCTGGGTTCCCTTAGCCTTGCTGCATCCAGCTAGCTCCACCCCTTTTTGTTCAGTCTAGTTCTGAGGTACTTACTGGTCACCTAGCAGCCATCTTTGCTCAATGCTGGACAGAACTAATGTCTTTTCACCTGCATTGCTGTACACTATTATAAAGATTGTCAGTCTGATCTTTAAAGTTTTCAACTGGATTCATCTTTCTACATGTCAGTTTTGCTGAGTTGATACTGTCTGCTGAATGTTCATCGTGTGAGTACTGGTCAATACAGACTTAGTTTGTCTCAAGCACCCATGCCTCACAGCTTTGCTAGGGAGGCAGAATAGCCAGCATATTCTGCAGCGCTGTACAATGGGCACAATATAGACAGGGTTACAATACATTGAGACTGAACAACATTTTGATAACCCAGTATAGGAGGAAACAAGGGCCCTATTCCCATGGGAATTTACAATCTAGAAGGGTAGGGGGTGAAAACAGGAAGAGTGGACTGCAAGGAGAGAGTGGTTGGAGCAGAGAGGTATATTAGTAAATTGGGTGGTAGACTTGCCTGAATAGGAATATTTTAAGGGAGCATTCAAAGGAGGGGAAACTAGAGGAAAGTCAGATAGTACTACGAGGGAGAGGATGGGGGCTGTGCGTGAGAAATCCTGCAGTCTCTCATGGGAAGAGGTAATGCGGGGAGAAGCTCGGTGCAGATCACGGTTTCATCTTAGGGAGTGGGCTGGGGTGTATTTGATGATTAGTGAAGACAGTTAGTGGGGAATTGGAATTTGGCATATATATTGCAGGTTATGCTTAAATACTCAGAGAAAGCATTATTCCTTCTGTTAACAGTATCAGCAGTTGACTACAGGTATAGTTGCTTTTAGTTTTTAATGATTTAATTAGTGGCTTTAATGATTCATAATAAAATATGAATTACCAACGGTCTGTCTATATATACTTTTACTGGACTACTTGCCTAAACTAGGAATCTAACACCTCTCTACTCTGAAAATTAGAACCTCAAATACATAAACATCTTATTTTAAACACTTATATTGAACACTGTCCCAAAATTGAGGGGAAAAAAAACAGAAGAAAATTATCAAAAGAAACTAACGAGTCTTAATTGCTTTCATCAAAAGAACGCATAAATCATATTTTGTGTTTAGTAATCCTCAAAGGAAAATAAAGAAAATGACAAAATTATACAGCTTTTATAACCTAATTGGGAAAAACACATTTTGATGTTATTACTGAATCCTTTGACTAGGGATGAGCCGAACACTCCCCGAGTTCGGTTCGGAGCCGAACCCGAACTTTCCAAATGTTCGGATCCGAACCCGAACACGAACTCAATGTAAGTCAATGGGGCTGAAAATTCGGTTTTTAGAGTGCCCTCCAAGAGGGCATATATGCTAGATATTTGCCATAAAATTTGTATGGGGGTCCGGGTAGTGCCCTGGGGGACAGGAAACAAGGACAAAAAGTAAAAAAAAACTGTTTTTAAAAGGGACAGGGAGTTTTCCATGAAATAAAGGTTAAAAATAAAAGCTAAAAATTCCTTCAAATATCGTACCTAGGAGGTCCCCATAACCTGCCCGTGAAGTGGCGGATTTCTAGGATGTATAGATATATGTAAAAACCAAAAAATGACATTTCAAATGACGGTAAATGCTTTTCCTTTAATCTATCCATAAACAACTGCTTGGGGCGGCAGTCTGTATGAAAAGAGGAAACTTTTTCGGACACGCAGAAAAAGTTTACTGATTTTTTGGCGGTGAAAAGCAGGAGAATGACTGGAGAAAGGAAAATTCTAGACCAAATAGCCGATTTGGAAAGTGAGAAAAATGGGAGAATTTTTCTGGTTTGGCTATTTTGACCTAGAATTTTCTCTTCAGTCATTCTCCTGAGTTTCACCTTTCTCTGAATAACCCTGTCAGGGTTATTCAGAGAGCGGTGAAGAGCAGGAAAATGACTGGAGAATGGAAAATTCTAGGTCAAAATAGCCAAACCAGAAAAATTCTCCCATTTAGGCTAGGGTCAGACTAGCAAATTTTTAACGTGCGTTTAGGCGCAGTTAATCACGGCCGCACTAGCAGCAAATGACAGCCAATATATGAAGTACGGTCGCACGAAAGTCCGGCTGCGCAACGCAAGTGGAAAATGAACGCATTTTTTCGAGAACGCAGAACCGCTAGTACGGACGTACAGAGTGCGCTGCGTCCACTAGCGGCGTGTGTGCGTGATTTGGAGACGTCAGACCCTGCTCATGTCCGGCCAACATAACGCCCAGACACCCATATTTCCTGGTTTGGATCCGTAAAAAATCACGCACAAAAATGTGCATCGTATGACCATTTTCACGCATTCCGTGAAAAAATATGGCAATGCGTTCGGACGCACTTTCGGTCGCTGTGAAAAATGCATTCGTCTGACCCTAGCCTTATCTCACTTTCCAAATCGGCTATTTGGTCCAGATTGTTCTCTTTTCCTGCCATTCTCCTGGTTTTCACCTTTCTCTGAACAACCCTGAGAGAGAGGTGAAAGCTAGGAGAACTGGCAGGAGAAGAGAACAATCTAGACCAAATAGCCAATTTGGAAAGTGAGTTAAATGGGAGAATTTTTCTGGTTTGGCTATTTTGACCTAGAATTTTCACTACTCCAGTTATTCTCCTGCTTTTCACCGCTCTCTGAATAACCCTGTGAATGTTTAATCCCGAGGTGAAAAATAACATTGCTTTAGATGTTAATTTGAATTTTTTCAATCACCAGTTAAATGCAGCATATTAGGATGTTTTAGGAGGGAAATTAATTCTCAAATCTCAATCAGAAGCAGACACCACCCCACCCCCTCAGTATAGTGTACAATGTATCAAATTGTTTACCAGACTAAAAACACCTGGTGTTATGCCCGTTTGTGAACAGTGGTCATTTAGAGTTGATAATCTTTCCACGTACACATTAGTTTTTAATTCAGTATCTAATAAACCGTTGCTTATAATATTCTGCAGTAAAGAGTCTCTTTATTTCTAGATTTTTTTGTATTTTTTAAGCATTTTCTATACTTTTTTCAAAATTTCTTTTTTTTTTTTCGAACTCGAACCGAACACACCCAAAAAGTTCGAAGTTTGCGAACTTTCGAACTGCCGAAGTTCGGGCCGAACTCCGAACCGTCCAAACCCGAACAGCTCATCCCTACCTTTGACATGTATTTTTTTAAAAAAGTTACATAACAAGATATTAATAATGAACATTATTGCAAGATAATAGAAATGCAGATACAGAAAGCATATTTACAGAATGCTAAGAAAATATCTGAAATCAGGTCCCAATAGCAATATACCCCCCCCTTATTTTCCCACCTGGAATCTGCTGATGAAGCCATTGTCCCAGCAGGTCACTACTCTTCAGTCTTCACTCATTTTCTTGATCTTTCGTCAGCTTTTGACACAGTTGACCATCCACCTCTCCTTACCTCTTGTAAACGTTGATCTCAGTGCTTATACATATAACCTGGTGCAGCCCAACTCAATGCTCATAGAGGTTTCCCGGTGTCTCTTATTATTTCAAGTAGACATGGAAAAGATATAAATAAAAATTTTAGTGCAGTATATAATGGCTATATATAGATGAATTATTTTTAAAGGGTCCACTCACAAATATAGAGCCTTAGCACTGTCTATAAGTGGGTCCACGCCTGTGGGTTATTGTCTTCTTATTTCTCAGGTGGCCCATACACCTTACTAAGGATTCTCTCTCCGCATGTGATATAAAAGAGAAAGCAAAAAATACTAGGGATGTGCGTTTTGGGTTTCGGAATTTCGGAATTTTCACGAAATTTCCCGATTCGTGTTTTCGGATGCGGCCGAATTTCCGAAAATTTTTAGATCCGAAAATGTCAGATCCGAAATGTTTTCCGAGCCGAAACAAAATATTTTCGGATTTTTTGAATGGACTTGAAATGTGTCAAACGAGGAGAACAGACGTTCCGAAAAACGAAAATTTTCCAAAAAACGAAAATTTGCTGAAAAACGAAACTTTTCCGAAAAAACCGAAAAGTCGATACAAAAAACGAGCAAAGTGACACGAAAAATACGAAAAATGGTCGATATTCTGAAAAATGTACAATTCCGAAAAACGAAAATTTCCGAAATCACGAAAAGTCGATACAAAAACCGATCATAGTGACACAAAAATACGAAAAATGGTCGAAATTCCGAAAACAAAATATACCCGAAAAACGAGCCGAACCGAATCGAATCGAAACCGAAATCGGTCGAAACGAGCCGAATTGAAAATTTAAAAAATCCGAAAAATCGAACCGAATCGAACCGAAAAAAAAATCGGTGCACAAGCCTAAAAAATACTCTTCTGGTGCAGATCCAAGGCATGTTTAAGCAATCAATATTTTATATGGAAATAGTGCTGGAAAAACCTAATGGAAACCATCAGGAATTCACAAAAATGATAAGAAGTAATAGATATTAATAGAACATAAATTAAAAGCAATAAAACAGCATGCCAGATCGTGTTTCACCGTATCCCACGGCATCATTAGCTTGTACAACAATATTGTATCCACATGTCCGTTTTAAACCATCCTTACCTGAGTAAATTGGCGCCAGATGCCCTGTATAATTGTATGGTGTGTGGTTTGTGACTCCACCTCTTCCGTTGATCGTGGGTGCTGCCATCTTGGACATGTGCGGACGAACTTCCGCATTTCACAGCGTTCCACATAGTATCTCCTTGTTTCCCATTTGGTCTCTAATAGGGATGAGCTGTTTGGTTCTGACGGTTCGGAGTTCGGGCCGAACTTAGCCTGTTCGGTTAGATCGCGAACTCCGAACATTTCCGGGTGTTCGGAGCAAGTTCGAACACAATGCATCACAATGCCCACAATGCACTTGCCCACTGGCCTGAAGCTCGTAATTGGCTACAGCCTTGCACCTGACCACAGGTCTGGTGCAAGACAGGTTCAACAGTATGCCAATCACGGCTCAGAGTCCTGATTGGGCAAATTTTGCCCAATCATGGGCTCACAGAGCTAAGTCCAGCAGCACACTATATAAGGTTTCCAAGCATAGCTTCAGCACGCATTTGAGAGGAGATTTCATAGGAGATTGTTGTTCTGTGTTCTTACTGCCGGTCTGCCACGCTACTGGGGGGGTCTGGGGGGGTCTCATTTCTACCAAATATCTTGGAATTTAGGTGATGTATGTCTTGTCACTGTGCCAGCAAGTATTTTGGGGTTACAAATTTCTTTAAAACATTTGTGAATTGAGGTGATCTTCTGTGTCTTGTCACTGTGCCAGCAAGTATTTTGGGGGTTACAAATTTCTTTAAAACATTTGTGAATTGAGGTGATCTTCTGTGTTTTGTCACTGTGCCAGCAAGTATTTTTGGGGGTTACAAATTTCTTTAAAACATTTGTGAATTGAGGTGATCTTCTGTGTCTTGTCACTGTGCCAGCAAGTATTTTGGGGGTTACAAATTTCTTTAAAACATTTGTGAATTGAGGTGATCTTCTGTGTTTTGTCACTGTGCCAGCAAGTATTTTGTGGGGTTACAAATTTCTTTAAAACATTTGTGAATTGAGGTAATCTGTCTCTTCTCACACAGCCAGTACCACGCAGTATTTTGGGGGTCACTAATTTTTACAAAATATCTGGGAATTGAGGTGATCTGTGTCTTGTCACACAGCCAGTGCCACGCAGTATTTTGGAGGGTCACTAATTTTACTAAATATCTGGGAATTAAGGTGATCTGTCTCTTGTCACTGCCAGCAAGTATTTTGGGGTCACTAATTTCTACAAAATATTTGGGAATTGTTATAATCCGTGTGTTCTCACTGGCTGCCACCCATCAGGGGGTCTCACTGATTTATAGGAGGTTTCTGAGACTTGTAATCTGTGGATATTTAATCTATATATCACTCACCATGTATGAAAGAACAAAAAGGACAGACGCACCCAGACACAGATAAGAGGGCAAGCAGCCCCTGTGTCCGGAGGCTGTGCCTCTGGTCGTGGTGGACGTGGTGCATCCTCTGCAGGGGCACGCTTGTCCTTTCTAACTGGTGCTGGCCGTCTTAAGCAGCAGCAACATACAGAGGATTTGGTGGATTGGCTAACCAGGCCATCCTCATCCTCCGAGTCCTCTGCCAGCCAGGCTTCTAGTGCTTTACAGTCCACCTCAGCTGCCAAAGCATCTATTGCAGCCTCATGTCCACAGCTACTCCTGCCGTAGCCTCGCTATCACACACGGAGGAGTCAGCTGAATTGTTTGACTACAATGACAGTGACATGCTGCTTGAGGATGCGCAGCAAGTACAGTGCTCTGATTCAATCTCTGAGGTTGAGGAAGGGAGTATAATCAACCTAGAGGAAGGGGGTGCCAGTGATGACACACAACTGGCACTCATGTTGCCCCAGCAGCTGCAGCATACTGCCAAGTTGGCTCCAGTGACGAGCAGATAGGGGATGATGATGACAATGATGATGAGGTCACTGACTCCACCTGGGTGCCTGATCGACCAGAGGAATCAAGTGAGGAAGAGGGGGAGGAGGAGGCACAGCAAACACGAGGCACAACATCCTCTATGACCAATCGTAGCACTAGCCAGTCCAAGGCATGAAATTTCAGAGCTGCTCCGGTGCAGAGCGCTGTTGTCTCAAAGTACACACGCAGGAACTCTGTTGTCTGCTGGGAGTTCTTTAAGAAATGTGCAGCAGACCCCACCATTGCTATTGTAATCTATGTCAGATGAGGCTGAAGTGTGGGATAGACACTGGACACTTGGGTACCACGTGCTTGAGGCGACATATGACCTCCTGCCACACATCCCGTTGGTGCAAAACTTTGCATAGGTCCTCCTCCTCCTCATCTGTCTCTACCCCCACTGTATGTCCTGCCATGTCATTGCCTACAACCTCCACTGACAGGGATGATGCTACAGTAATGGATGTACCAGGTCCTTCCTCACAATGTGACATCATCCCAGCAGCTGAAGATTTACGCAGTCAGATTACGTTGCCGCAGCTGCTGCAGCGTATGAAAAAATATAGTTCCAATCATCCCCAAGCACAGTGTCTAAATGCCAGCTTAGCAAAATTACTCGCATTGCAGCTGCTGCCTTTCCAGTTGGTGGACTCTGCTCCTTTCCGTGAATTTGCTGAATGTGCTACCGTGTACCACAGTGGCAGGTTCCAAAACTCCATTACTTTTCACGCAAAGCCATTCCAGCACCATACCAGCATGTGGAAGACAATGTTATCCAGTCATTGGGAAAGGCAGTCAGCAACAAGGTGCATGGGACTTTAGACACGTGGTCCAGCAAGCATGGACAGGGTCGTAACATTTCCTTCACGGCACACTGGGTAACTCTGATTGGAGCTGGGAGGGATCCAAGACGGGGCTCTGTGCTGGAGCTTGTTCATCCACCACACCTCCAGAAAGCTGCTTGTATGAGGTCTGTCTGCTACACCACCACCACCACCTCTCCCTCTTCCTCCTCCTTCTCTGTCTCTGGCGAAGTGGCAGTTAAACCGACGCCTGACAGGGTCTATGCAATGGCTCAAGCCAAAAGAAGCCATACTGTGCTTGAGCTGGTTTGTTTAGGGGACAGGAGCCACACCGGGCCAGAAATCCTGTCAGCTCTGCAGGGCCATGTGCAGAAATGGTTAACACCACACCAGCTTCAGCTGGGAATGATCGTCTGTGATAATGGCAGCAACCTTCTCTCCGCCCTACGCAAGGGTAAATTGACGCATGTACCACGCCTAGCACACGTCCTAAATCTAGTGGTACAGCGTTTCCTAACCAAGTACCCAGGGCTGCCAGAGCTTCTCAGCCAGGCCAGAAAAGTCTGCAGCCACTTCAGGCGGTCATTCCCAGCAAGCATTCGCCTTGCAGAAATTCAAAGAGAATTCCACCTTCCCACAAACCGTCTGATCTGTGACATGCCCACCAGGTGGAACTCGACATTAGCAATGCTGCAGCATCTGCACAAGCAGCAGAGGGCCATCAACGAGTACCTGTGTGAGTATGGCACAAGGACAGGTTCAGGTCAACTTGTTTTTTCTCCCCCCCGCAGTGGCTGATGATCAAGGATGCATGCACTCTACTGTCACCATTTGAGGAGGCAACGAGGATGGTGAGCAGGGACAGTGCATGCATCAGTGACACAATTCCTTTAGTGTTCCTGCTGGAGCACACTCTGCGGGGAATTATAGATGTGGCTCTAGAGGCAGAGCAGCGGGAGGAAGAGGAGGCCTTCCCTAGCTCTCAAGGCCCCAGTCTTTTCGCAGACAGCATTCCAGCGGTTCCTACTCAGATCAGATCAGGAGGATGAGGAGGAGGAGGAGGCAGAATATTTAAGTAGTGGGGGCATTAAAGGTGGGGACTCCTCAAGGGCGGGTTTCATGTGCCCAGAAACACAAGGGCTAGTGCGTGGCTGGGAGGAGGAAGTGCACGATGGGGTCATCCTCATTGACCAGGAAGACTCGGAAGCTAATGCCACCTCCAACCTACGCTGCATGGGCTCCCTAATAATGCAAAGCCTGCTAAAGGACCCCAGGATTCGTGCTATCAAGGAGAGGGATCATTACTGGTTGGCAACCCTTCTTGATCCACGATACAAGGGTAAAGTTGCAGAGCTCATTCTGCCCGCACAGAGGGAGCACAGGATGAAAAAACTTGAGGACGCTCTAAAGCGACACTTGTGTAACACCTTTCCAGGCACTGGTAGGTTACCAAGTGATGACACATGTGCTTCTGAGGCTGCGGATGATGAGAGGAATAGTGGTGAAGGCCAGGGCCGCTCGACTGATGCATTTTTAAATTTTTTAGTTCACGACGCCCAGGGACGTCAAATGTAGGCACCCATTGCCAGCGCCTTCACCATATGGTGCAGGACTACCTAGGGGCAAGGGCAGACCTGGATACCTTTACAGCAGATGATCCACTGGCTTACTGGGTGTTGAGATTGGATCACTGGCCAGAACTTAGCCAATATGTTATGCAGCTACTAGGTTGCCCTTCATCTAGCATGCTTTCTGAAAGGACATTCAGTGCCGCTGGAGGTTTTGTCACAGACAAAAGAGTGCGTCTGTCCACCGACTCTGTAGACCGGCTGACATTTATAAAAATGAATCAGTCCCGGATCTACAGCTATCAATCCCCTGATGCTGACGTAACGGAATAGATCGGGGATGTCTTCTGCATTCACAAAACCTCCAGCACTGAACTCTTCCACAATACCACAAAAGGGTTACAGTGTGAATGCACTTGCTGCCATGAAAGGCACAATATTTGGCTGCAATGACGCCTGTGCCAGATTTATAACATTTCAATTTATTGAACCGCAGGGTCCAACTCTGCACTCTTCCACAATACTACAGAGGTGTTACTGTATGATTGTACTTGCTGGCCTTGCAGTCTGGCACCAAAGGCAGAATATCTGGGTGCTCTGACGCCTTGACCAGAATCATATCTTTTTAATATAGGACCGCAAGGTTCACCCCTGCATTCTTCCACAATACCACAGAGGGGTTACTGTATGATGATACTTGCTGGCCTGGCAGTCTTGCACCAAAGGCAGAATATCTGGGTGCACTGACGCCTTGACCAGAATCATATCTTTTTAATATAGGACCACATGGTCCACCCTGCATTCTTCCACAATACTACAGAGGGGTTACTGTATGATAGTACTTGCTGGCCTGTCACCTAAAGCACAATATCTGGGTGCACTGACGCCTTTAACAGATGCATATCTTTTTAATATAGGACCACATGGTCCACCCCTGCATTCTTCCACAATACTACAGAGGGGTTACTGTATGATAGTACATGCTGGCCTGGCAGTCTTGCTGGCCTGGCACCAAAAGCACAATATTTGGGTGCACTGCCAATGACACCTGTATCAGATTCATATCCTCAGAGGGGTTACGGTGTGATGGCACTGTTGCCGACGCTAAAGGCCCAATTTTAAATTACCTATTGTTACTTTCATCCAAAGCCTGCATAAGTTTCACAATAATTTAGCCAAAAAAAATCACTAAACTTTTTCTACGTGTCCGAAAATGTCTCCTCTTTTCAGACAGACTGCCGCCCCAAGCAGTTGTTTATGGATAGATTAAAGGAAAAGCATTTACCTTCATTTGAAACGTCATTTTTTTGTTTTTAAGTGTTTCTATACATCCTAGAAATCCGCCACTTCACGGGCAGGTTATGGGGACCTCCTAGGCACGATATTTGAAGGAATTTTTTGTTTTTATTTTTAACCCTTATTTCATGGAAAACTCACTGTCCCTTTAAAACGTTTTTTTTTTTTTTACTTTTTGTCCTTGTTTCCTATCCCCCAGGGCACTACCCGGAACCCCATACACCTTTTATGGCAAATATCTAGCATATATGCCCTCTTGGAGGGGACTCTAAAAACCGAATTTTCAGCCCCATTGACTTGTATGGAGTTCGAGTTCGGGTTCGGATCCGAACATTTGGAAAGTTCGGGTTCGAATACGAACCCGAACTCGGACGTGTTCGGCTCATCACTAGTCTCTAATCGCATGTGTACTTCGTTGATGTTTCTCGGAGAAACCAAACCAGAAACAAGGAGATACTATGTGGAACACAGAATCTCATCTGCGCATGTCCAAGAGGACATTGATCAGAGGACATTGATACAGTGTATGGGCATAAGACAGTGAGACCAACAGTATGGACTCCATAAAACAGGATATCGCTGTGGGACCAGTCAAAAACAGGATTATGTTCAGATGGGAAGCCCAGAGCAACAGTGTTGTAGTGATGTAGAGATGTAGTGTTCGACATAGTGTCTTTATGAAATATTTCAAGGTCATGAATATTCAGCGAGTAAACCGACAATTTTATCCGCTTTTACTTGTTTGCGTCGTGCCCCTATTTGAATTAAGTGTCTCTGAATTACACATTTAGGTGCATTTATGTGAGCAACAGAGGGGCCTGTATGCCAACTGGGTCATTTCCAGTAAAGTATTGTGTAATTGTTTTCTGGATAGTGTCCCGATCGCCCACATATTTTACCATGGTTTTATTAAGACACCATTGGCATTGACTCTTCGGCACCTCTGGAATGGTCAGCAAGATTGAGACTGCAGCATGGTCAGATAATGTAATACTTCTGATCTCTGCCTACCTGACCAAATGTAGGGAATGATGTTGAAGCAATGACATGTCAACTCGCGAGTAACTCGACATGTCAACTCACTTCCGCCGCAGCCGAATAGAATGTATAATCACGCCCAGTAGGATGCATCATTCTGCAACAATCCACTAGTTGGGAGACATGTACCTATTGATGGAACCTGCGGCACTTGGGCAGACTTGGTGTGGACAGAGTTGGGGGCGGACTCACCCAGGGAGTATAAGGAGAGGTTAAAGTCTCCAATGCATATCAATAGGCCGTCTGCAAACTTATCCAGCTTGGACAGTATTCTGCTCAATTCTGTACATTGGCATGTATTAGGCTGTGAGCCTAGGTGACATTTGATGAACAAAACCCAACCCCTTGGCTTTGGGCTGTGCAGATGAAAGGGATGTGGGATGCTATAAGGATTGCAATCCCTCTTTATTTGGAGTGGACATGTAATACTGTAGTAACTTTGCGTATAATTTTTCAATTTCAGTAGTGAGGCACGAGACACCCAAAAAAGCGCAGTGAGCTAGGTTAAACAAGATTGGCGTATCAAGTGACCGTTGCAGCAATTAGATAAACAGGTACTTAAGCATATGGGGGACATTTTCCGTACCCTTTGAGTCAGGTAGGCCCCTCACCCAGAGGTTATTATGTCATCCTCTATTATTATATCCTCAACCACCGCATCCACTGATTCAGCGGTTGCCACCATTGCAGCCTGCGGTCTGAGATGCTGGAGCGCCATGTAAATAGTGACACAATGGCGATGTGCAAGAAAGCGCCAGGGTATGTGACTGACTCTGGGAGGTCGAGGGTCTCTTTTTCTGGCACATCGTCTCCTCCCATGTCGGGTGCCCACTCTATCCATGGGTGTTACTTGGCCCGGGTGCAGAGCTCCAGGATCAAGCGGCCATTACCAACCCCATCGTAGCTACGCCCCCCTACTTAGTATTTCTACATCAATAAAACTGTAGTACATTTTCCTTATGCACCATCACAACATTTTAATGGTGACCAATTATTGTTTGTCCGTATGGAGTGAAAGTCCTGCAGAATTACTAATCTCTCATTTAAAATGGCCCTCTGTTGTAGGCGCTAGACATGTGCGATTTTAGATCAATTCTGAATTCGGTCAAATTAATGACAATCTGGCATTTTGGACTAATCTGAATTCCAAATTGCCAATATCCAAATCGTAATGCTCTCTGAATACAAACATTCAGAACTGATCCAGACTGATCCGATAATAATTGTCCACATCCAAATATTAACGGGTATATTCTAATGGGTTTGTAATGCTCCACAGCTTTATTGATGACTGTGTGTCATTACGTGGGGCATTTTTTTTAAAGCAGGTGTTGCATTTGGTGCACCATATTGGAGCATATGCCCCATTCTGTGCATTTTTGAGCACATTCTTCATTTTGAGTGTCATCTTGGAGAATATGCGGTCTTCTGTATATCATTTTTAGAGAGGATACTTCATTCTTTGAGACATTTTGGTGCAGGTGTGAAATTCTGTATGTTTCTATATTTTAATACATCTCGATTACAAATACTGGAAACAACAGAATATATCAGAAACTTCTTCTATTCTGAATAAATTCGATCCACATATCGGAATCAAATTAATAAAATTAATTAAAACTGCACATCCTGATGTTATTAATTTGATTTTGTTTAATAAATAATAGTTTTTAATAATGAATTAGGGGTTAATAAATATAATTATTAATTAATACATAGTTTTAATTTTTAGGATTTGCATTTGCAGTAAAAATGTGCAATGTTAATTTAACTCCCGCAAGTCTGGACATCATCATTTACGTGGTTGGGTTCATAACACACAAGTCCACAAATTAAATTTTTAACTGGAGCTGTAAACAGTCAGGGTCAGAACTTCAATATTTTCTAGAAATATTTTCAACCCGCAAGTTCCCAAACTAATATTCCGTCATAATAGTTACAACCTTCAAGTCCCAGTTTTAATACGTCACTGTTATTGTACAACCCGCAATCCAGAATATCATTTCTCAACCTATACACTGTAAACTCTCACGTCTGAGGCAAAAGCCGCATTTGCGGGAATAAATACGTTTTAAGTTTACAGGATTACGTTAAAAAACTCGTATGGCTAGAATATACTGTAAGATGCGCATTTTTATTAAGCACGCTTTTACTGTAAGTCTTCGGGGCTTTTAAGTACAACACACATGTCTGGGATTTACAGTAAGCCAATGAGACACGGGAAAAACATCCTTGCACACATGTTTACATTCTGGTTTTCAGGGCTTTTTAACGGACTGATATTTTTACTAAACTGGGACTATTCTTGAAATTTGGTTAGGGACAAATATTTTCAACTTAATCAGCTGATATTTCGAAAGAGATATTGGTCATAAGCAGCTGATAGAAATAAATCATGCCCAAGGCTTTAACAACATGGTTTTGGCAAAACTGACAGATTTTATGAACACAGAAAGTCGTCTAGTAGATCATTTTCATGTAAGCACCTTGTATTTTATTTCGGCATTGAATAAAGAGATTATCCGCTTTCACACCCCCCCCCCACCTGCTCATTTTGAGCTGTAATCATAATGTTTATGGAGTTGTGCAGATAATTTTGAAAACCTTTAACACTAATTCCCCTGTTGGTGCTGAATAGATGGATTTCTATTATGTTAGTAAAGCACTAGCAGGGGGAGCAATAATGCACTTGTTATCCTACTGTTTAAGTAGGTATTTTGCATATAAATTAAAAGGCAAAGTAAGGCATCAAAATGGCTGAAAATGCTCATTTCAGAAAGTGTGAATTTTCAGGTTAAACCAACATTTATAAAAAGAGCTGTAGAAAATCTAAAGGAAATTATTAATTTCTAACAAATAGCAATTATTTAGTTATGTTGACATTAGTCTACAAAAAATGATGTGGTTATTATGAGAAAAAAATCAATGTTGCAACCCTGATAATCGCTGTTGTTTCACAAACCGAAAAAGCAAAAAGTGGCAAGAGAAGATTCACTTCGAAGATTAATAAATGGGGGTGTGTCTGGACACCGAGGAGAGCATTCGCCATCCTGCTAAGTTCTGAGGCCTGCCACAGGAATCTGTGTGACCATGGCCATCCTGTTACCAGAATCCGGCACACTCTCCTTGGTACGCTTGCTGAGTGTGCCGGGACCTGTCTGGGTTGCCCTGCAGCTGAGAATGCGGTGGTGAGAGATGCTTTCCGCTCCCTTCCTTCTTGATCTGGTCTGCATGGCGGCCATCTTTCATTCCGCCCATGTTCCCGCGGACTGACCTCTACCCCGGAGCAGCCTACCTGTGAGTATACGTCCCATATACGTGAGTATACATATGTCCCAACACAATAGCCAATATTGGTCTGTTTATCAGTTATACATAAGAGTTTTTTAGAGTACATATTTCTATTTCCTTGTTTTATTTCATACTTTTTATTTATTCAAATGTCATGCTTTTTAAGAAAACAAATGTAGTTTTTTATGTTATATATACACATGGACCCACTATATTTGTACTTAGAAGGTTCGGTTCCCTCAATCCACATAATTCTAGCTGCACTGCCTGTCCAATTTGAGGAGGGAGCCACCCTTCACGATTGATGTCCATTCGAAGGAGGAAAAATGAGTCACCAATGGAGAGATTGTGAGACCCAGCGACCTCCAGTGCCAACTTCCGGGACACACTGAGTGTCTGCAGCCTCCACTTCCTTATGACATCATCAGTGTGCGCCGGAAACCCCGTGATTGGACTCCAAAGACAGGTGTTTTTACTCCATGTCCCATGCTATATTAACTGGGTTCCCGAGGAGGACGGTAATGTCCTTTTTCCTTTATTTTTCACTATATCTGCTACTGAAGAAGCGCCCTTAGCGGCGCGAAACACGTTTAGCCTCTGGTTTCCCTCTGTTTATTTTAATCCACTAGATTGATCCCTTTGGGATAAATAAAAAATATTTAAAAAAAAATATATATATTTTTAAATAAAAAATATTTTTATTCCATTTGGTTTACTTTCCTGGTGGTTGCTGCCTCTTCCTTCAATACTGAGGTGCCGGAGGTGATCCATGCGACTTATGGAGCTCTGCATTGTGAGTCTGCAGGCAAACCAGTTGGCCTATTAACAACCTGGAAAGCGAACATATGAGGGCTGGAAGCTCTCGAAGAATGTGAGTCTTTTTTTCTGCTATCTCTTTACAATATATGTATATTGTTTATGGTGAACATACAGTGTTGCACTACGTTTTTTCTACGTCTTTTTCTCCTTTTGAGGTATCCACTCTACCAGCTGAATACATATCTTCAGACAGAAGAAAGAACCTCTACATATAGACAATTATTTTCCTTCACAGAACTTTTTGCCACCATTCATCAATGTATGTATCATTGACTGTATATGCCATATGGTTTAGCGGTTAACCTATCTGGTATTCCGTGACCACTTTACCAACGTATATACCTCTCCCTCCATTCCTCCCTGTGTTTATTTCCCTTGAGAACGTGAAGACGCGCTGCCTGTTTGTATGGTTTTTGTTTATGGTCAATCGGTGATATTGGGAAGATATCTCCATCAGGCTTCTATAGCGATCTTCATAGATCTCCTCCCCTACTTGTAAGCGCACTATCCCCCCTGTCTCTTTCACATATTATTTTTTTCTTCCCCATTGGTGTGTGCTGCTATCAAGATGTCCCTCTATACATACAGGGAGAATATAGGGAAGAATATTGATGCTCTTTTTGGGTCTCATCCAGTTATTACACCTCTAATACATCAACCCGATATCCGTGGTTTGTCCCAAAAACTAGAAAAAGTTCTTACCAAAGAAATTAAATCCAAATGGGAAATAGCTACACTGGAAAAATATGTCAGAGAACATATTGCCCCTAGAGGCCTTAGATATTTTAAACTTCCCTCTTCAGATAGAGACAACATTCAATTCCTGGAGGGATGGATAGATATGCTGGAGGGTTTCGCTAGTACTACCATGCAGTATATTATTAATTTTAGGAAAAGTTCTCTTCCCGTCTTGGACGACCAAATACAAACACTTATAAATGAAATAAATGGGGCCACCACGGGAGAATCAGCAAAGTCTATCCTCCATACCATCGAAAAAATGATGGATCAATTGACAACAGATGTGATTGAGGTGAAAAAGAAAAAATACCAGAGAGATGTTGACGACTATCAGTCAGGCAGGGTAAAAGAGAAATTTTATCCCTCTAAATCCCCTGTTCAGCATCCTTTTTCCCAATATACCAACATTAAAAACACCCAGAGATACAACTCTCATTCTATTTACCCCCAAAAAACTAGACCTTTCTATAAAAGAGACAAATATAAGGATGGGCACATTAACCCTAATCTTACTCCAGTTAGAGATAGAATTTCGAGCAATATGTCCCATGCCTTACTTCTTGGTAACAAAGAAACAACTGATAAAGAAAGGTCTTTTTCACCTCTTTTGGTACCCCACATACAGAAGCCTGCCCCTTCACTTCATCAAGATTCGGCAAAGGTTTCCATCAGTCGTATCCCTGTCCGCTTGAAGATAGGCGCTGTATGCTTCCAGCATATAGAGGAAATATCAAGTGTGCAATCTGGTGATCCCTCAGGTGAGAAGGAGGTAGTCATAACATCAGAAGAACTTGAAGAAGATTTCTCTACCCCTCAAGGCCTCAGTCCTCCTAAAGAGTATCAATGGAAGTCCAACTGGAATAAACATGGACTCTCACACCATGGGCCTATTTTACACAATAGATTTGAAATACTGGGAAAAGAGGATTTACCAGAGGATTTTCCCAAACCTCGGAGGGAGAAGGCCATTTCACAGAACAAGCAATATATACCCCTAGAACCAGATATCGAGGTGATTCAACAGCCGCTACTCGGAGAATTGGTAAAGACATCCAAAAAAAGATTAAAAGAAAGGCAAGACGAGGAACTAGAGGAGGAAGGTCCTATAAAAAAAGAAAGGAGATAATAAAAAAACCCGATAACATCAAAGGGATTTTTAATTTATCTCAAAGGACATTAAATAACACTGAGATTATGGATCTACAAAAAGGCCTAAAATTTGCTCCAAGTAGACCGCTTAGCAAATTTGATATGTTTTTGGATTTGGAGAAATTTAAAAGAAAGTTGTGTTTAAAAATTTTTTTTCAAAGAAATCCTATTGTTCATTCAGTAAACCAGAATGAATATGTTCATACACAATTAAAGAAACCATCAACCTTTTTTCCAAAACATATGGTGTCGGAGGAAATGAAAGTATTCCAACATATGTGTATGAGAGATATTGATGCTATTAGTAAACCCGCTCCATCTAAATACAATCTCTCTAAAAAAGAATATACCTCTCTGATGGATTTACAAAATGATCTAACTATTATCATTAAACCAGCCGATAAAGGCGGGGGTATTGTCATCTTAGACCCCGCCGAATATAAAAAAAGAAGCTAGACGCCAACTGAATGATAATAATACATATAAAATTCTTTCCAACAATCCTACAAAAAATATACAAGAGAGATGTAAGGAACTTCTCATAAGGGGTAAGGACCAGTTAATTTTAAGTGAGAAAGAATTTGCATATCTAGACATCCCATTTCCTAAGATTCCAGTGTTCTATCTGCTTCCTAAAATACACAAGAACCCCATTCATCCACCAGGGCGTCCTATCATCTCTGGCATCGAATCGGTTACCAGTAGACTTTCCCAATATATTGATACTTTGCTTCAGCCTGTTGTCCAACAAGTTCCGTCCCATCTACGTGACACTATGAACCTACTTCAAATTTTAGAGGACATCAAGTGGGAATCAGATTACATTTTAGTGACATGTGATGTCCGCTCTCTGTACACTATTATTTCCCATCAGAAGGGGAGTCAAGCAGTACGACATTTTTTGGATCTTCATACTATATATCCCCCAGCACAAATTCAGTTTATCATTGAGGGGATTAATTTTATTTTAGAAAATAATTACTTCTCTTTTGAAGGTGATTTTTTACCTTCAACTCATGGGGACTACTATGGGCACACGTTTCGCGCCTAGTTACGTGAACCTTTTTATGGCCCACTGGGAATCCCAGTGGTCTTTGGTTTCGGGTGACTGGGCGCAAAATCTCATGCTCTATAAACGTTATATTGATGACTTGTTCATTATCTGGAAGGGGAGTGAGGCAAATTTGAACAACTTTCTCGAACAACTCAATAAGAACACTTGGGGGATCTTTTTGGAGACTCAATATAGTCCAAATGAGATTAATTTTTTGGATTTGACCATCTATATAGAAAGCATGGAGGTCAAAACCAAGACTTACTTCAAACCCGTGGACACTAATAGCTTTATACAATCTACCAGCTGCCACTCTCACAGCTGGTTAAGTAGTGTTCCGGGTAGCCAATTCACACGGATCCGAAGAAATTGTAGAGACGACAAAGTTTTTGAAGAACAAGCTTCTAGGTTGAAGCAGGACTTTAAAGAAAAAGGATATAAAGAAGAACTCCTTGATGTGGCTATCGACAAAATAAGAAAGAAGGAAAGAAAAGACCTAATTCAATATAAATCACGACCTCTTGCTCTGGATAATATTTCTTCCGGGGTCCCCCTGATTCATAATTTTAATTGTCAGTCCAGGCAGATCAACCAAATCTTTAGGAAATATTGGTCTATTCTGCTTCAGGATCCTGCACTTATGGAAATTCTGGGAGACAAACCTAGGATTATTAATAGGGGGGCTAAAAATATCAAACAAAATATTGTCAAAAGGAAAAAAATGGTAATTTCTTCAAAATTAAGGAAGGTTTCTACAGGTGTGGCTCTTGCAATGCATGTAGGAATCTAAATTTGAAAAGGAAGGTCATTACTCATTTCTCACATACTGTTAGTTTTAAACTTAGAGGTGTTACTAGTTGTCAATCTAATAATGTTGTTTATGCTCTGGTATGCCCATGCCATAAAGTATATATAGGGAGAACCGTCAGACCTATACACATTAGAGTTATGGAACATGTGCACAACATTAGAAAACAATTTGAGAACCATACGGTTTCAGCTCATTTTAAGAAACATCATGAAGGGTCACCCACTGGCATGGATTTTTAGATTTTGAAAAAGATAACGAAGAATTGGCGAGGGGAAGATTTTATTAAAAAAATCAATCAGGAAGAGATGAGACTTATTTTTCATTTTAATACTTTGATCCCCAATGGACTAAATTCCGACTTCGAACTTTGCCATTTCTTATAGGTTTATGCCACAGCAGTGGATTCCAAACTTTTCTCTCCCTGGTTCTGCCTTATCTCCTCTTTCCTTCCCCTTCTTTGTGGTAGTCCTGTAGCTGAGCTAGGAGATGCCCGTTCCCCTAGTGTCAGGCCCCCTCTATAAATATGGAGAGGTATCGCACCCTAGAGTGTTTTATTGAAAAAATAAATTTTATCGCATTATCAGTTATTGCAGCTAGATTAGTGACTGTATTGGGAATTTGGTCTACTGCAGTTATAATACGAATGTACAGATTTTGTGTCCATAGCAATATTTTGGCTTTTGTGGATCTTGTCCCAACACAATAGCCAATATTGGTCTGTTTATCAGTTATACATAAGAGTTTTTTAGAGTACATATTTCTATTTCCTTGTTTTATTTCATACTTTTTATTTATTCGAATGTCATGCTTTTTAAGAAAACAAATGTAGTTTTTTATGTTATATATACACATGGACCCACTATATTTGTACTTAGAAGGTTCGGTTCCCTCAATCCACATAATTCTAGTTGCACTGCCTGTCCAATTTGAGGAGGGAGCCACCCTTCACGATTGATGTCCATTCGAAGGAGGAAAAATGAGTCACCAATGGAGAGATTGTGAGACCCAGCGACCTCCAGTGCCAACTTCCGGGACACACTGAGTGTCTGCAGCCTCCACTTCCTTATGACATCATCAGTGTGCGCCGGAAACCCCGTGATTGGACTCCAAAGACAGGTGTTTTTACTCCATGTCCCATGCTATATTAACTGAGTTCCCGAGGAGGACGGTAATGTCCTTTTTCCTTTATTTTTCACTATATCTGCTACTGAAGAAGCGCCCTTAGCGGCGCGAAACGCGTTTAGCCTCTGGTTTCCCTCTGTTTATTTTAATCCACTAGATTGATCCCTTTGGGATAAATAAAAAATATTTAAAAAAAAATATATATATACAGGGTTATCCAAAGAGATTCGAAAAGTCACCGCACGTTCGGTGACTTTTCGTTCTCTTCAATTCGGTTCCTTTTGCCGATTGCATTTCGGTGACCCTGCGGTGTATTCAGCAAACAGCACAGGGTCCCCGAATTGCAGGGAAAGGCTGCCGCAAACCTGACGAAAACTAACCGAATGCACGCTGAAAACAAGCAAAAACATCTGGATTAACCTTCGAAGAGGAGCCGAACAGGAGCCGAAAAGGAGCCGAATCACACAGAGCCGAAGCAGCTGTGACGTAGAGGAGGCAGTGAATAAATTAGAAAAACCATTTGTATGAATCTGGGAAAATGAAACGCTGTTTGCAAAGAAACTACTGAGCGAAAATGTCTGAAATTTTCACAGGAGGTCCAGGGAATGATAATAAAGAGGGCTATTACAAAAAAAATAAGCAAACTGAAAAAAAAAAAAAAAATCGGACTTTTTTTTTTTTTTTAAAAATTCAGAAAAATGCTTAAAGTATCCTAAAAAATCTATAAATAAAGAGACTTTTTGCTGCAGAATTTTATAATGAACGGTTTATTAGATATTGAATTAAAACGGGAATATTTTTAACATTGAAGCCTATGGATTCTCCTGAATAAATTTGCCGAATTAAACCACCGAATGGCAGGACATTAGGGGAACCTTTCACTGCTGGTTTGTGTTCTCTGAATAGCCGAAGCAGTGCTTTTTGATGGGGATTTCACTGCCCTCGAACAGGGACCGAACAGGCACCTATGTTCAGGCAATTCGACAGGATTTGGCGAATTGCCTGCTCTCTGGATAGCCGAATGGCCAGGAAAGGTAACCGAACCCTGATTTTCAGCGTTCGGTTACCTTTCTCAAGCAATTCGAATCTCTTTGGATAACCCTGATATTTTTAAATAAAAAATATTTTTATTCCATTTGGTTTACTTTCCTGGTGGTTGCTGCCTCTTCCTTCAATACGGAGGTGCCGAAGGTGATCCATGCGACTTATGGAGCTCTGCATTGTGAGTCTGCAGGCAAACCAGTTGGCCTATTAACAACCTGGAAAGCGAACATATGAGGGCTGGAAGCTCTCGAAGAATGTGAGTCTTTTTTTCTGCTATCTCTTTACAATATATGTATATTGTTTATGGTGAACATACAGTGTTGCACTACGTTTTTTCTACGTCTTTTTCTCCTTTTGAGGTATCCACTCTACCAGCTGAATACATATCTTCAGACAGAAGAAAGAACCTCTACATATAGACAATTATTTTCCTTCACAGAACTTTTTGCCACCATTCATCAATGTATGTATCATTGACTGTATATGCCATATGGTTTAGAGGTTAACCTATCTGGTATTCCGTGACCACTTTACCAACGTATATACCTCTCCCTCCATTCCTCCCTGTGTTTATTTCTCTTGAGAACGTGAAGACGCGCTGCCTGTTTGTATGGTTTTTGTTTACCTGTGAGTATAGGGAAGAAGTCTTGGAAGCCAGTGGAGGGCCCTCGCCTTACTGACATACGTGACTCGCTGGGTGTTTGGGCATGATGGGAGCGCCCGGAGGTGCAGATGAGGTTTGCTGGCACCTGGATCATGGTGATGCTGTGGATCAGCCATGCGCCCCATCAATTACTGCAGCCGACCTTCACAGGGACGTGAAAGATTTTTGGGGCATTTCTGGTGCATTGATCTGCTGGAGGTATGCTTAGCAGTGAAGACCTTGCAGTCTTGGATTGCTGAGGCGCACACTCGCTCCCAGGAGACGGTGATGGCACAGATTGCCTTAAATGCCAAGCTTGCTGACCTCCAGCTTCAGGTTACCTGTCTCAGCTCTGCAGTGTTTTCTATGGAAGCCTGACACAGATGCAGGAATCTCCGTCTGTGGGGGATCCCAGAGGATGTATGGGATGGAGGGCTTCTCGATTATGTCCGGGGTTTGGTGGCTCACCTCCTGTCGACTAATGTAGTGTCTCTGGAATCGGCAGTTGTCTCGACCATGCATGTATGGAAGGCTGCCATTGCCCCGGCTATGGCTCCACGAGATGTCATTATAATTACCAAAGATATGTTCGTTCATTGCTGGGTCCTTGGCGCAGTTGGCCCTGAGTGTACACTCACATATGCCTCTGCCTGCATCACTGTCTGTCAAGATTGGTCATGTCTGGCATTGGCAGTCAGACGGTGTTACCGGGAGGTCACAGCTCTACTCTGGAAACGTGGTATTTTTTCTATCACCGGGGGCCTTGCGTTCCCTCATCGTGACCCGAGGTGGCAAATCCTATTCGGCAGTGACTCTGGAAGAGGCGCAGGCTGTTCTGTCTCAATTGGACTTGTGCCGATGCGGCAGGAACCTCAACCTTAGGGCCCTGCGAATCACAAATGTTTGCTCGAATCAAATCACGTATCGAATCGACTGTTAAGGTTCAAGTTCAGATCGACTATCGAATCGGTGAGTGCAGCTTTCCTTATTTATTATCTCCCCACAAAGAGCAGGCCCCCATATAATTTATTATCTCCCCACACAGAGCAGGCCCCCATATAATTTATTATCTCCCCACACAGAGCAGGCCCCCATATAAATTATTATCTCCCCGCACAGGGAGCAGGCCCCCCATATAATTAATATGGCTAGTTTTACTTTTAAGCACCCCTGGCCCACCCCCCAGCGGCCATCATTTTGTAATTATTAATCAATGATCCATTCCATCACCTGGCTTCACCACCCTGCAACGGAAGCACAATATAAAAGTGACAGGGTAGTTATACTCACCATCACCAACTTTGGTCAGTTCTGCCTGCTGCTCACTCCTCTGTCCCAGCTGAACAGCTCTTCACACTGCAGCTTCCACCGCGCCCGTCATCCTCAGCCTCATCTGTGCACCACGTGACAGTGAGACGTCACTTTTACATGTCAGTCTTGCTGGAGGGGGTGGCGCCTAGCAGTGTGTCGTTCTCAACCGCATGCTGTGCATCTGGGCGGACGCTGCACTGCTGGGGACGCGGATCGCGGCCAGACTAGCTCCAAGACCGGAGCTTCTGATAAGAAAGTGATCGATTTGAAACATTTTCGAATCGATTGACAAAGTTGAATTTGAATTGAATACGTTCAGCGATTTGTTTTCAAATCAAATTTCGAAGCTTTGCAGGTCCCTACTCTATCTCAAATGTCGGAACCTGGTTGAAGGACTACCCCTCCATGTTTGTTTTCCTTTACCTTTTGCACTTCGGTGTGTGCTGTGGACCTTTTTGACTCCCCCCACCCCCTCTACTTTTTCCTTTTTTTTTGCATTTCAGGGCTGTCTCAGGGTAAGCCACTGTGGTAGTCACCATGGCTCTGCTTGGCATATCTGGACCTCGTAGAATTTCGATGCTCTTTAAATAACCCTGTAAATAATTTTCTCACAAAAGAGGTAAGGAAAGCAGTGAGATTCACTAAACCTCACTTCACTCTATGGGTGTGAAATGCAATATAACCAATATAATGCTGCCTACATTATCTCTACAATAAGGGCGCTAACAACTAACTGTCATTGATAAGTGCTATTGCAATTCCAATGGAAAATTGCCATTGTTGTGAACACAATCAACTTTGGTGATCCAGACAGGGAATCATCAATGAAACATCGACTGTGCTTCTTCATATCTCCCTATTTGGATCACCAAAGTTTATTATGATTACAACACTTGCAATTTTTTATGCTGTTTACCACAGCACTTTGTGGAAACCCCTGTGTTAAAATACATATTTATGCATATCCTGCATTGCACAATGGTGTTTAATATGCAAAGTTGCATGTTGAATTTAAATTATTTAGATCCAACTATTTGGGATTTCTAATATAATTTATAATAGAAAAAATATTCTAATAGAAAAAAGTGCAAATAAAATTTTGTCATTAGATTTCTGCAAGAGCACTAAATCAAATGTATGATATGTAGACTCATCCTTCATTTCAAACCAAGGTGTAAATTAACTAGCATGACGCATTTTCATTCATTAGCCAACTTCTTTAACATTCTAGCTTTGTGTACATATTTTGGAAATAGCCTTTGAAGGCCATTCGACTGTCCTCCAAGCCAAAGTTTGTTTTATCTTCTTTAATTTTGATAGACTAACACGTGGAACCCAGACTAGATCTGTGAGAATGCATAAAGCTAATTGAATTTTCAAAATGTAACTCAGATATCAACTAGATCACTAAATTCCAGTCACATTACAAATTCACTAAGAACACTATACCAATTATTTTCTTTGATTCCCACTGCAGCTTGCATTTCAAACTGTGACAGCTCTGAAATAGATAGGGCATGTCCTTGATCTTATTTGAAATTGAAAGCTTTGAACTTCAAAAATAAAAAAGACACACCATCTGAATCTGACTGCTATATGCCCACTGTATTACCAAATCGACAGGTCCTTCTCTTTGCCAGAGAGGTCGGGGTTATGATAAGATAATTATTAGACCGGGGAAACTAATTTTAATATGTGAATTCTTTCTTTCTACTCTTTCATAGTTTCAGAAATAAATAATAAAATGATATTTCATAATAATAATAATAATAATAATTATTAAAAACTACTAGGTTTATTATTTTTTGTACATGCAATGAAAACTTTTCACTTCCTTTTTGCTGCTATTAATTCAGTTTGACAGAAGAACCTAATAACAAATTTGTGTGGCTTGTCACCTGAAATAACCTTTTTTATTCCACAAAATTACAATTGTATACTATAGATAGAACATATCTGTACAAAAAACTGTGCCCTTTCAGATTTAAGAAGCACTGTGCTTAGGTAGGAGTCTGAGTTGTGTCCCTAATAACCTTAGGCACCAGAGACGTTTTCAGGATGGAATATGTTGAGATAAAGCCTACCATGGCCTTCTGTAAACATTAGGGAGACATAAAAAAACCTCTGAGGTTTTTACCTAAAGACCTGGGTAAAGACCGAAGATGTATTTCATGACAATATGAACAAGTGTGCAGTATTTTACATTCCTTAAACTATCGCATCCAATTTCATAGCAGTTTGAGAATGAAGAAGTTGAGACCCATCTGTTATATCTGTTATATTTATGATAAGATTATGTTTTGCTATATATTTGTAGCAGACAAGTCTACTCAACGTACTGAAAATACAAATGAAACTGATGACTCATGAAAATATGATGTACTCAATGCTCACCAGGCAGTTTCATATAGAGTCAAATCAGGGAGTTCTTTGAATAATGGTTATACAAAAATTTAACAACATCCATTTTACATCCATTAATTCCTATTCCCCTACAAGTGAAAAAAAAAATCAATTCTGATTAACATTGTAACTGATTCCACAGAAGCAGTATCAGTTAGCACCAGCTTAGAGCTGAAGTTAACTTTTTAGTTACCGCAGTGGTGAGGCAATTAGCGTCAGGAATTTGTAATCCTAACGCTAATTACAGATTGCTCTACCCATGTCAAGCATAGGGAGCACATAGTACAGTAAGCGATGGCAATCATCGATGTAACAGATTTTTTAACCCATTAGTGTCCAGGATCTAATATAAGGGGCATGCGTTAAAGGCACATAACCCCTTCACTACTGATATTGAGATCTATTGGGTTTGAAAAGGCATCATCTGGTGCCCCGATATCGAGATATCTCGGTATGCTGATCTGCCACCCAATAGCAAATGAAATTTGTTTGCTGCAAACTAATTTCATTTGCTTTTGGGCTGCAGAAGGTGCCTCCAACCTTTTAGCCCTGTGGGCATCATGCCCAAAGAGCTAAAACTGTAAAATCAGCTGCTCAAAGCTCTGAAATATCGGGCTTTCAGCAGCTGATGCAGGGAGAAAAAGAAGAAAATAGATTAGCCGCTCAAACCTCTAACTCAATTTGGCAGTAGATGGTGCCATCTACTGGCCAAACATAGGTTATTTACAGTAAGAAATACAATGGGTATAAACTCAAATATTTCTAAACTTATAATTAATTAAAAATGATTTTACAAAAAAACACTGGTCTCTGACATTGTTTTTTTGGAAAATCACTTGGTAGTGAAGGGTTAACCTAGCGCTAATGCTCACATATCTGAGCGCTAATGCTAGCATTAAGAATGTAATAGTGCCATATATTTTTTTATTTTCAACTTAACTAGTTTTGGGTTAATTTTTTCAGCCATATTATATTGCATTCTTCACTGCATAAACGTGGAGTTTTTATTCAATCAGCAGGATCAATTTCTGTTATTAATACCATTGTGTTAAACATTAATAAACATAGCAGACCTCTGAACATGTTATAATTTTTTTTATATAGATCTGCAAATGGGAATGTTAATATGATGTGCAATGCTAATGTACAGTATTCAAAATGATTTCTAATAAAAATGCAAAATAGCATTAAATAGATTACAAATGATTGCTTAATTCTCAGAACATCAGAAATGCCCTTTAAACTGCTGAGTTTTAACTTCTGACATTAAAATAATAGTGAACAAATAAATGAAAGGTTAATGGATCTATATTTTTCTGCGTTAAATTGTAAAAAACACACCCAAGAATGGTGACCTTTTTCTTATGACTATAGGTCATCTTGTATTTTATTTTACAATTTGTTTAAGACTGAATGTACAGTATAATTGCTATCAGGATTTATCTATAGGAGACATTTAAACCGTCTCAATAATGTTAGTTTTTTATCAGTTCACTAAACAGTGAGTTGTGGTGGGTTAAAGCCTTTTAAAACGTAGGCAAAATAACAACTTTAGCGGTTATTCAAAGAGCACCGAAATTCCACCAGAATTTCGGTGCTCTTTTGTTCCTCTGAATTCCTTGTTCCTTGGAATAAATTCCCAAAGTGGAGGGAAAATCCATCGAAATACCACCGAGTCAAAAATAAAAAGCGCCGCAAAATCAAACACAGTCTGACCAGCTGACGTAAAAAGCCGAAAAGCCAACAAACGGGTTTAAAAAAAAAAAAACGACTACAACTTTAAAAATGTAAACGCTGTTTGCAAAAAAACTACTGGATGAAAATGTCTTGAACTAACATATAAAGTCCTATGAATAATAATAAAAAAGCCTGTTACAGAAAAAAAGGCTATTTAAAAAAATCTGAAAAAACTGCTGCATAATAATAATCCTAATAAACTTGTTCTGCATAATCCACCAGAGGCACCTCATTCCTGGGTACAGCGGGCATGAGTCTTCTGGGGGCAGGTTTTGGTGTAGGAGACCTTCTGGGAGCAGACTTGGATACCTGTGGTCTCCTTGCGGCAGATTTGGGTTTAGGTGCAGACAGCTTGGTTTGGGGTGCATCTCTGGTCACCTGAGTTGTTCTAGGAGAAGCCTTTTGCACAGGGGTTTGCCGTGAGACTGTAGCAGGCTTGGATGTGGGAGCTATCATTTTAGGGGGGTCTCCCGAGACAGGTCGAGAGCCAGTGATTAGAACCTCCACAGTACATACAGTGGTTCAGTGGGCCTGTAACTGTCTTCCCAGGAGGAACACACACCTTTGGGAGAGGTGCTCCTTTGTGAATCCATTAAGGCCCATATATCCCCCAGCATAATGCACAGCAGGTAGGCCAGATTGTCCAGGGCTAGTAGAATCCCTGCAGGCTCATTAGTTGGACTCTGCATTCTGTCAGGGTGGCACCTGGCATGTGTGTGAAACATAACAAAGAAAAATATGTCATCTGTACTTATTCCCATTATACCGTGTGAAACTAAACACAATTAGAGGTTTATTAGCGCAATTAGGGTCAAGGCACCTCTAATGAGGGCGAATCCTATCCACAAATGAAGCCACAGGCTGCTGTATAGCAAGCCATACCTGCTCATGCTGCTTGTCAGACATGAGGTAGACTGGTGGGCCTTTATTTATGCTCCCCCAGAAACAAAATCCACTTTGGGATCAAAAACAAAGACACAGAGCGAGATCTTGCTGCAGGGATGACCTGGCTGGAAGTACATTAAAACATACATAGTACAGGAGGGGTGGGGTCGCGCCTATTCCCCGATGGGGCGGCTGCAACCACCAAATGCATCCAGCCCAACAACATGTGTGAAACATAACAAAGAAAAAGATGTCATCTGCGCTTATTCCCATTATACCTTGTGAAACTAAACACAATTAGAGGTTTGGTTTCTTATTAATGGCAATTATAAGACTAAGCTCGCCCACCAGTGTCAAGGCACCTCTAATGAGGGCGAGTCCTATCCAAAAATGAAGCCACAGGCTGCTGTATAGCAAACCATACCTGCTCATGCTGCTTTGATCCCAAAGTGGATTTTGTTTATGGGGGATCATAAATAAAGGCCCACCAGTCTACCTCATGTCTGACAAGCAGCATGAGCAGGTATGGTATGGCAATTGGTAGGCAATTGGGGGTCTGGTACACGGTTATTAGGAGCAACATAGAACAGGTCAGAATATTAGCAGGATAGACTTGCAATGCAGTCAAGTTGGATAGGGGGAGTGGACCTTGGCGTCATGGTCAGGTGCCCCCTGGCACCTGCAGGGAAGAATGTGAAAGGGGAGTGGAGACTCCATTGGAGCCCTCTCCCTCCAGAACAATTGCAGATAGGAAAAAAGAAAGAAAGCGCTGGAGATGGCAGAGTCTGTCCGTTCCAGTGATGCCTCTCTTTAACCCCTTCGGTGCCGGATTGCGATTCGCTCCCGTAGGTGGCTGACATCTCGGATGTCAGCAAAGCCTCTGGGTCACCCAGCACTTTATGACATCTTTGCCATATGTGTGTGACATCAGGTAGACAGTTAACCCCCTAGCTGCCATGTGGAGCTAGGGGGTGTCATTTGGATTCCCATATCTCCCAATCCATGGCAGCTCGAGGGTCATGTTTGGTATCATTGGAAAGGCCTGTGGGTACTTTTGGACAGACATTTGTAAAACCGCCTGGTCACAATGGGGTTAAAGTTCAACATGGTGCTCAATGACTGTTGTGTATGTAATAGATTTAAGGATTAAGATATCTGCAAGGGTCGGAAAAAGGGAAGAGATAGGAATAGGGATAGGTTAAGGATAGGATTACGGATAGTGGCAAGGGACATAGGTAGGGATAGGATTAGCATTAGTAATGGTGATGGGATTTGGGATAGAGATAGTTTTATGGATAAACCTAGCGATCAAGTTGAGGTGTAAGGGTTGGGATAGGGTGGGGTTATTCATAGCTAACTTTTTCTGTGACCATAAATGATCTCAAAATAGCCCTGTTTGTCCACTAAAAACTATAGGGGTTATTCACAGTGCACCGAAATGTCACAGGCATTATGACACATACAGATAAAATTTTTATATTCTATTAGTATTTGTTGGAAATTGCATTGCTAATAATCTCTTACTATTACTGCAAATCCCTATAAGCAAAAGACCTTACCCTTTTTATTTTTTATGTTTATCACAGTTATTGTATATCTGACACAAAGGCCTTTTCTGCCTGTATGATAATAATGCAGAATTGAGATATCTTGATAACGGGGCACCAGATGTTGCCTTTTTTAGCCCGAGATATCTCGATATCAGTAGTGAAGGGGTTAACCTTTATTTTACTGAATGTCTCATCTTTTCCCTGTCCCTGCAATAAGCTTTTTTATCTGATATTTGCACTTTTTTTCCTTCCCAGGAATCAAGCTGGTTTGTCTAGATTCCGATGTGGTTTTCATACAATCTTCAAAAATAAAAACCAGCAAATTCTGTGTTTGCATCATACAATGAGTCAAGCAAAGAAGGAGCACCTCATTATATATGTATAGTCACTTTAGTCAGTGGTTCTTATAATTATATAAGATAAGATTCAAAACCACACAAAGATAAAAAAAACACTAAGGGCTATATTACAATCTTCACGCAAAAACCAAGTCACAAAGCGACAATTTTTAAATGTTAAACTTTTGCGCGTGCAAATTACTGCTGGAATTACAATCCTTGTGGCTTTTTTCTTCCGCCGATCAATTGCACGCGCAAAGAGTACGTGCACAAATGCAGGCGCAGTGCCGTCTCGCGTCAAAATCTTTGCGCGGGCAGTTTTTTGCACCCATTCAGCCAACCAAAATGAAGAAACACACCTATCAAACGCAACTAAATTGCACCTGCCAGAGGCATCGGAGACGGGTTCTGTGTCTATGATTCAAAATGAGAACATATGCTACAGTAATAATACACACACACCTACCATCATCCATTATATTGTTGCTGCATTAATTTTTATGCGCTGTTTTTTTTTGGGGTTAGCCAGGTTGTTCAGATATGCCGTTACCACCAGCTTTTTGCAGTTGCTAAAATTATGCGCGTAAAGGCTGTGCAGTAATTACCGCGAATAGATTGTAATACCATCCTTGTACCAGCGCACATTCGCTTTTGCGTTCACAATGTTAAGTATAGGACGCGCAAAGCACAGTAAGCTCGCGCAGGGTTCGCGTAGGTTCACCAGCGGTAGACGTTTGCGAGCGATTGTTGCACTGACTGTGTAATACGGGATTAGGCGCAAATGGTTTTACCCCTCGCGTTAATGTTTTTTTGCGCCAGTTCAAACATTGACCCTGTCATTGAGTTTGCTTCCCTCAGTGCTGAGTGTCTCCTGGCGATTCACTACTTGGCTGATTTTTCAGTCTCCGTTTTTACCTGGCTTGTATGAGACTCACCCCTGTGTACCAGTCCTTGGCTGTTCCTTGACCACTCTAACTCTGATCGATTTTTGGCTTATATGATAGTTACCCCTTGTGTACCGTTTTGGCTATCCCTGACCACTCTAACACTGATCGATTTGGGCTTGTGTTAGAATGCGTCCTTGTGTACCGTCTGGCCTATTTCAGGTACACCCTGTCCTGTGTGTTGGTCAAACATTTCCCACTCGTTGTTGGTCAAACATTTCCCATGCTTCAAATCGCGTTTAAACATGAGCAAAAGCGGTAAAAATTAGCTCAGTGCACAGCGGTGAAATGACTCAGCAGTGAAAGGGTTAAAAATGTTTTTTAAAAAATTCATGATTTCCTGTCCCCTAGGGCAGTACCTGGACCCCCATACACCTTTTATGGCCAATATCTTGCATATATGCACTCTTGGAGGGCACTTTCATTTTCGAAGGTTCGGCCCCCATTGACTTGCATTACGTTCGATTTTGAATTCTAACTTTTCGGCCGTTCGGGTGTTCGAGTTCGAACCGAACAGGGGGGGGTTCGGCCCATCCCTAGTCGCTGCTCTACAATCATGAAATAGACAATCCAATCCCACTAAGAAGACACCACTAGTGAGTGTCCTTGGGCAAGACACCTAACGATGCAGATGCACCTACCTCACAAATCACTTGTACATATCATAGATTGTAAATTCCCTTGGGAACAGGGTCCCCCTGAATCAGGCTGTATCATCCAATGTGTGGTATTCTAATGTATCAACTCCTTGTACATTGACCTTACAGTTACAGTTATGAGTACTTATATAGTGCCAACAGATTCCGTAGCGCTTTACAATGGGCAAGCACAGATGACAAAACAAATAAAACATAAGGAACAGATGACTCTGCCCGTAGAATAATTGTCATACTAATGTAGTACTTTTAAAGAACTATGGAATTTGTGGCGCTATATAAATAAAGGATAATAATAATAATATGGAAGTCCCTGCAACATGTTATGTAATTTGCATAGTGTTTGTAAATTGTGTATCTTGTAGAACTTGTTATGCAGTGCTTGCACAGAACAATGGATTGGTGTAGTGTCATTCTTCTGAGCCGTCTCCCAGAATATTAAGTGCTGTGAGTGTTCAGAGCAGGGATCAATTCAAGTAGGAACGCTTGGGAACGGCGTTCCTTCACTTATATGTTCCTTATTAGTCAATTATTAAATTATATAGAAGTTGACAGAAATATATGATATTGATTACATAATCCTAACCATCCCTAAAACCCAGTTTATCTTTATACTTGAACATTAATATCAGATGTGTATGTTGGTGGTGAGTTAGGTGCGACATGTCAATGGTTAATTCGGGAGTAGAAATCTTGGAGAGTTCCTGCACTTATTTATCTAGGACTGGACCCCTGGTTCAGAGACAGGCTGATGTTAGTAGTGTTTGCTGCCAAAAAAGAAGTGGTTCCTCAAACTCAAGACACATTCATAACTTTTATGCTGAGCTCCTCTTGGTGTCTCCTCCTAGTAAAGGGGTCAGCAACCTTGGCTCCCTGATGTTTTGGGAACTACATCTCCCATGATGCTCATTCACCCATTAGGCTGACTGAGCCACATGGGAAATGTAGCTCCCAAAACATCAGGGAGCCAAGGTTGCTGACCCCTGTCCTAGTATATTACTGTATATCTCATTAATAAAGAAAAAGGTAGAGGAGCTGGAAAAACACAAATTATCTCACAGTATAGTTCCGTAATTATAAAAACGCATATTCCTGCCTGCTGGATGCACTCATACAGGGTTATTCAAAGAGAATCGAAAAGTCACCACACGTTCTGTGACTTTTCCTAATCTTCAATTTGGTGCGATTCTATTTCGGTGACCCTGCGGTGTATTCAGCAAGTACCACAGGGTCCCCGAAGTGCAAGGAAAACCTGCCGCAAACCCGCCGAACACTCACCGCAAAACCCACCGAACACTCACTAAAACCCGTAAAACAGCTGGATTAACCCCGCCTAACACGCAGGAGGAAACCGAGCAGACGCCGATCAGAGCGCAGAGCAGCCGCCGGAGAAAGCCGAGACCGCAGACGAATGGAGTGAAAAAAAAACCAATACGATTGAATGTTTTAAAAGTGAAACGCTGTTTGCAAAGAAACTACAGAACGAAAATGTCTGAAATTTACATATATGGTGCAATGAATGATAATAAAAAGGGCTGTTACAGAAAAAAGAAAAGACGATTAAAAAAGAAACGGAAAAAAAAATTCCCAGAAAAATCCGGAAACAGATCCTAAAAAATCAATAAATAAAGAGACTTTTCACTGCAGAATAAAATAATAAATGGATTATTAGATATTGAATTAAAACAGGAATATTTTTAACATTGAAGCCTATGGGATTCTCCTGAATAAACCTGTTGAATGAAACCACCGAATGGCAGGGCATGTCGGCAACTTTTCACTGCTGTTTTGTGTTCTCTGAATAGCCGAAGCATTGCTTCTCTATGGGGATTTCACTGCCCTCAAACAGGCACCGAACAGGCACCGAACAGGCACCGTATGTGCAGGCAATTTCCCAACATTTGGCGAACTGCATGCCCTCAGAATAGCCGAATGGCCAGGAAAGGTAACTGTACGCTGAATTTCAGTATTCGGTTACCTTTTCGGCCACAATTCGGATCTCTTTGAATAACCCTGATAGAATTTGCATTAATTTAGACACATCAATCAATCATATGAAGTCACTGGCTTTAGGATTTCCAATGGCCTATCTTCATCCAACAGCATGTGCAGACCACGCTTTTCAAGAAGTCTTTTGCAGACCACATTTTCCAATAAACCTTAGAGTTAAGGACATACGTTAATTAAAAAATAAAAATAGATAAATAATACTTTGACAAATTAAGCAATTTAAAAAATATATTTTTTAACACTTCAATCAATATCCAGTGGCCTTTTTATTGCTTTTTCAAGCAGCGCAAGATTAAGCAAAAGTTTCATGTACTTATAGCAGATGAGTTATTGTATGATATAAAATATATATATATATATATATATTTTATAAGCACTTAGCTCTACCTTTCCACTCCCGTTCGCTCTTTTCTCTCTCCGGTCAGTGACTGTCTGTCTGGGATCTCTGCCTGGGTGACCTCTCACTACCTGAAGATCAATATGTCCAAGACCGAACTCCTTCTAATTCCCCCTCTAACTCTACTCCAACTTCTGACTTTTCTATAATTGTTGACGGTCTCGCTATCCTTCCCTCAGCCCACAAGCGCTTCCTCGGAGTGAATCTTGACTCCCGTCTTTCCTTCGGCCCCTACATGCAGTCACTCTCCTCCTCTTGCCGCAATCACCTGTGCAATATCGCCAAAATTAGTCCATTTCTGATTGCTAACACCACCAAGCAACTTATCCACTCTCATGCCATCTCCCGCCTGAACTACAACATCTTAACTGGCCTTCCTATCTTCCACCTCTCCCCCTGCAGTCCATCGTAAACAAATCAGCCCGGCTTATCCATCTTACCCGCCGCCCTGTCCCTGACGCTCCTCTCTGTGAATCCCTACACTGTCTCCCCATCCACAGCATAATCAAATTCAAACTACTCACCCTGACCTACAATACCCTTCGCTAACACTGCTCCTCACTACCTGTCCTCACTAATCACCAGATACACCCCAGCCTGCACCCGAAGATCCAACAATGACCTGCGCCTAGCATCCTCCATCATTACCTCTTTACATTACAGTATCTCATCACTGCAGTCCTCTCCTCCTGTTTCTCACTCCATTACCCATCTAGATTGTACAGTAAATTCCCAAGAGAATAGGGCCCTTGTGTCCTCCTGTATCTGTCGGCAGCAATAATGCTGCCTCCTTTATGTATTGTACAAGTGTCCTGTCTTTACCCATTGCACCATTGTACAGCGCTGCGGAATGTGTTGGCGCTTAATAAATAATAATAAATAAATAATAAAAAACATAAAAAATGTATCATTAATCCAGTTAACATTAACATTATAAAAAAAGTAAAGTGCAAATCTTGACAGTATGGCACTAGGAAATTTATTTTAAAAAATCTCAAATACACAACATTTTGATAAGAAACAGTAAAACAAAATCTTAAGGAGTAAAATATCCATGATTGATAGAAACGTAAATACACCTGAATAGTAAATTATTACTATTAAATAAAGCAATTACTTAATAAACCATTCAAAAGGACTAGTACACTGCCAAGAATTACCAAACTGTGGTCCTAAAGGGATAATACATTATTTCAAGTCCCCTCAATGTAAATAACTTTGGGCTCTATTACAATCTACACACAAACATTAATGCTCACTTGCGTGAGCATCAATGTTTGCCGCGGTATTTACCGGATATTACAATCCAAACGAAAATGGGTGTTTGCGTTTGGTACCTTGCGCTCCTCTGCGCGAGGTTACTGTACTTTGCGCTCCCTATGCTTAACATGGGGAGCGCAAAGTGTTAATCAGCGCTGGATTACAAAGTCCTAACGCTGATTAACGCCTGGCTGTGGTTAACGGAACGTTAACCATAGCCAGGACTTGGTGTTAACAGATTTTGCTTCTGCAGAATCCGTTAACACCAGGCTGAAAAAATAAAAATCAAATCACATACTCACCCTCTGTCCCGTGGCGAGGATTGTGGCTCTGTTCGCTTGCTCCCTCCGGCGGGAGCAGGGAAAGACTGGGGGAAAAAGTCCCCCCAGTCTCTCCCTGCGTATCACTACTCCGACCGGCTACGTGACCGGCAGGGATGAACTCAATGAAGTCCTATGGACTCCATCGAGTGGATGCTCGTGGCTGCCGCAAGCATCCCGAAATTTTACGCTCAGAAACAATGCAGGCAGCATTTTTTGCGCCTGCATTGTAATCCAGCGTTAAAACGCGGGCGCAAGGGGGAAAGCTGCAGGTGCCGTTTTTCCTCCCTTGAGCCCGTGTTTTAAAACAAAAGTGTAATAGAGCTCTTTATTTTTTATGCAACACTCCAAAAACCAGATTACTACAACAATGGTGCAATAATGATTTATAATTAAAGGAACACTCTAATCAAAAATCCCCCCCCCCGTTTTTTTACATTAAACTATACCTATTCCCTCAATAAATAGGTAGGGATTTTTTTTTACTGTAATACCCTAAAAATCCACTTGTTTCCGAGGGCGTCTTTTTTTTTTATACTCACCTCCCTCCTCTTCCGCTCCCGTCCTTCTAACTTTCACTTGGCTAATGGTTTACGTGAGAAGCGCATGCACGCCTCTCACGTAAGCCAGCCAATCAGCAGGCGTCCTCCCGACTCCATCTTCTTGGATTAGGGTTGCGCGCAAGAGGATGCGCGCAACACTAATCCTCAGCCGCAAGCTACTGCGGCGAATTGGAGACGTCATCGCGCTGAAAACGCGATGACGTCTCCTACTCGGCAATAGTCGGCAGAAGCGGGAAATATGAATCACGCTCTGCTGATTGACAGCTGGGAGGGCGGAGTAAAGTCCTCCACGTCTCTCAGTTGTTTTCAGCTGGTTTAGCCGATCGGCTGAGCGGAGGGAGGGGGGACAAACAAGGGCATACTCAGGGCATCATGACCACCTAAAAAAGCTTAGGTGGTCATGTTGCCTAAAGTGTCCCTTTAAGCAAAGTAGGCATGTGCCTACAGACATTCACCACAGGGAGCATCTTGCTATGAAAAACTAAAAACCCTGTGTCTTTACCCTCCTCATTATTTACCCCTGTGCCTGCCTGTTCCCACTAATGGAGAACCTTTTTTTTTTTTTACATTTTTACAATATATTTTGTTTGGCTCAACCAAAAATTAAAGTACTTCCTCCCTTTTTTGCACCTTTTGGGGGGAGGGGCACTCTAGACTTTTGTGCCTACAGGCTCTGGGGGCAGGGGTATAAAAAAAAAAAAAAGAGGACTTTGCTGAAATATTGGAACCATTTTTTTTCTTTCTCGTTCCTAGATCATTGTAGACCCCTGGGATGCAAACGATAAATGCATTTTATATTTTCATCTGGTGACTACTTATCTAATTGACTTTCAAAGAAAAAACATCTACAGGTCCTAAACTTCTTCTCCTCGCGTCTAATAGAAATAAAAAGGAGCTCAAGGGCTGCCAAAGGCCGTATTGTATCCTGCAACACTCCGGACTCCATCCATCAGACTATTTCATACAGGCTAATTTTATTATACACTTACATATAGAAAGAAAGGCTAATGTCCAGATGCATATGATGGGGACAGATGTCAGCTATAGCCTTTTATTTTAGGTAAGCCTTTTATTAAAAAATGTAAGTGAGAATGAGTTGGCAATCGACAATCCACTCAAAATGATAGCAGTGCCAACAGAAGCAATCTGTGTGCACTGTCACCTGCTCTGGGAAATATCATACGCCAGAGAGGTGCCCAAAATGGAAATCTGTCAAAAAAATTCATTCAGGATTTTTGGAAAAGGCAGCCCCAGCAGGAAGTCAGAATTACATATAGGAAGCATACTCGTCAGTTCACCCTGACCCTTTTTTTTTCATAAAAAATAAAAATCTGTAATATTAGTCGGCCCTCTTAAATTCTCTGTAGTGTTGCAAGCATGTGATACATGAGCAAACCTCTATTATCAGCTCCGCTGGAATAGGGTCCTTGGTAAGCAAAGATAAATCAGTGTGGTCACTGGGTGGGCAGTCAAATGCTTTTAACCTTATTCAATTGGCAGAGCATTTCAATGAATCAAATTTTTATGCACTTATAGAATCCCTAAAACAAAAGTATAAGCTTTATATTGTGTATATATATATATATATATATATATATATATATATATATACAGTGGCAAGAGAAAGTACATGAACACTTTGCGATTACGTGGAGTTTTGCATGAATTGTTCATAAAATGTGCTCTGATCTTCATCTAAGTCACAACAATTTGAAAAACACAGTCTGCTTAACAGAATACAACACAAATATTATATGTTTTCATGTTTTTATTGAACAGAACATGTAAACATTCACAGTGCAGGGTGTATGTGAACCTTTGGACTTAATAACTGGTTGACCCTCCTTTGGCAGCAATAACCTCAACCAAACGTTTCCAGTAGTTGCAGATCAGACCTGCACAGCGATCTGGAGTAATTTTGGACCACTCCTCTTCACAAAACTGTTTCAGTGTAGCAATATTCTTGGGATGTCTGGTGTGAATCGCTCTCTTAAGGTCATGCCACAGCATTTCAAATCGGGTTGAGGTCAGGACTCTGACTGGGACACTCCGGAAGGCGTATTTTGTTTTGTTGAAGCCATTCTTTTGTTGAATTACTTGTATGCTTTGGGTCATTGTCCTGTTGCATCACCCATCCTCTGCGGAGCTTCAGTTGGCGGACAGATGGTCTTACGTTTTCCTGCAAAATGTCTCGATAAACTCAGGAATTCATTTTTCCATCAATGACAACAATCCGTCCAGGCCCTGAGGCAGCAAACCAGCCCCAAACCATGATGCTCCCTCCGCCGTGTTTTACAGTGGGGATGAGGTTTTGATG
Source organism: Leptobrachium leishanense (assembly GCA_009667805.1). NCBI lineage: Eukaryota > Metazoa > Chordata > Amphibia > Anura > Megophryidae > Leptobrachium > Leptobrachium leishanense. The sequence goes on from CM019065.1 coordinate 303,946,474, forward strand.
TTGGTGTGCTGTGCCTTTTTTTCTCCACACATAGTGTTGTGTGTTTTTTCCAAACAACTACATTTTGGTTTAATCTGTCCACAGAATATTTTGCCAGTAGTGCTGTGGAACATCCAGGTGCTCTTTTGCAAACTTCAAACATGCTGCAATATTCTTTTTGGACAGCAATGGTTTCCTCCGTGGTGTCCTCCCATGTACTCCATTCTTGTTTAATGTTTTCCTTATTGTAGATGTGTCAACAAAAATGTTAGCATGTGCCAGAGATTTCTGTAAGTCTTTAGCTGACACTCTAGGATTCTTCTTTACCTCATTAAGCATTCTGCGCTGTGCTCTTGGAGTCATCTTTACAGGACGACCAAGCCTAAGGAGAGTAGCAACAGTGCTGAACTTTCTCCATTTGTAGACAGTCTGTCCTACCGTGAACACATGAACGTCAAGTCTTTTGGAGATACTTTTGTAACCCTTTCCAGCTTCATGCAAGTCAACAATTCTGATTGGACTCAAGGTTGGCTCACTCCTGGCTCCAATTAGCTCTTGGAGAAGTCATTAGGCTAGGGGTTCACATACTTTTTCCACCCTGCACTGTGAATATTTACAGGTTATGCTCAATAAACACATGAAAACATATAATGTTTGTGTTGTATTATTTTAAGCAGACTGTGTTTTTCAAATTGTTGTGACTTAGATGAAGATCAGAGCACATTTTATGAACAATTCATGCAAAACTCCATGTAATCCCAAAGGGTTCACATTCTTTTTCTTGCCACTGTATACTGTATATACAGTCGGATTGTTTGCACCGGAGCAAATACCACGGTATGTGAAGTGCGGGGTTCCAGGCAATATATATATATACATATATATATATATATATATAGAATGAACAAAAAGGTCTTTGCACTCACGGTTCACAGTGAAGTTCCTCTCACACCCGGTGCTTTAGCAAAGGCTGGACTTGGTACAGATAGCAAGGATGCAAGCACTCATGGGATTTGCAGAAAAATGATGCCTCTATCGTTATAAGACAGGCAGACAAAGGAGGGGCCATTACCATCTTGAACTATACGCAGTATGCGAGAGAAATGTACTCTCAGCTTTCAGATGGAGTTACTTACTCTTTGTTATCTGGTGACCCAACACGTGAGGTCATGGCCAAATTTGAAAAAAGTATCCAAAGAGGTTTCTCAGCTGGCTATATCGATGATGAACTGCTCCAGTACCTACTCAAACCTCACCCTAGGACTCCTGTGATATATGGGATACCAAAGATCCATAAAGATCCGGTAACTCCACCACTACGCCCAATTGTCTCGGCCGTGGGAGGTGCCATTGAGCCAACAGCCAGATGGCTTGACTTTTTATTCAAGAAACCGGTACAATGTATCCCCACGTGCATTAAAGATACCAACGATTTTTTACAGAGACTTGGGGCAGTGATAACCAATTGTGATGAGGTAGTCTTCATGACATTGGATGTAAAGAGTTTATACACAGTGATCCCCCATGGGGGAGGGATTGAGGCCATGAGGTGGTTACTGTCTAATTCAGAGGCCTATGATGGCCCATGTGTTGAATTTGTTTTGGAGCTACTGGCGTTGGCTCTGGAAAATAATTATTTCAGGTTTGAGGATAAATGGTACCTACAGCGCACTGGTAGGTCCATGGGGGCCGCGATGGCCCCCATGTACGCCAATGCGTATATGTACAAGTTTGAGACCGATAACATCTTAACCCAGTTTCAAGGTAACATTGTTCAATATGTGCGGTTCATTGATGATATCTTTGTAATATGGCGGGGCACAGTTGAAGAAGCTAGGGGGATTGAACATCTCATAAATAACCTAGACACACCAATTAAAGTCACTAGCACAGTCAGTGAAAGTTCCATCAATTTCCTTGATGTAAGGATTTTTAAAAAAGACAACTGCCTACACTACTCATTGTTTTCTAAGTCCACAGACCGCAACACCTTACTTCACCAACAGAGCGCACATCCAGACCATTTAAAACAATCATTGCCTTATTCCCAACTATTGAGAGTTATAAGGAATAACAGCGATGGAACCATTATGGAAGAACAGATTTCTGACATGTGTCGGAAATTCGCTTCTCGAGGGTATTCTGACAAGGTGATAACAGGTGCTCTGGAGAGAACAAGAGCTCCAAGGCAAGTAAGAGAGAAGTCGGATAGATTCAAATTCCCCCTCACGTATGACACAGCCTCAAGACGAATTACTTCAGTAGTAAGGAGAAACTGGTCGATCCTAGAGAAAGACCAGAATTTGCCTGAAACGTTTAGATACCAACCGATGTTTTGCTATCGCAAAAACCGCAGTCTAAAAGATCTTCTGGTAAAGGCGGATCCCATTAAAAGTTATGACCCAGACCAAAAATATTTAGGAATCTGGGCTGCAAAAGATGTCTAGGCTGCGTTACCTGCGGCCATATGACTCCGTCTAGTGACTTTAGACATCCCCATACAGGGAAGCGGTTTCTCATTAGACACTTTATTACCTGTAGGACAGAATATGTGGTCTATAAGATCTTATGCCCGTGTGGCTTGGCCTATGTGGGTAAAACCACAACCCAATTATGCGAAAGAATTCGCAACCATCGATCCAACATCAGGACCGCATATAGGGATGGCAGGTCGGACAAGCCGGTGGCCGACATTTTTTCAGTCTGGTCACCCCTTGTCCTCGTTGAAATTCTTGGCAATAGACCATGTCCCACCCCCGAGGCGGGGGGGAGATCGAGCTTTGATTCTCCTTCAGAGAGAAGCAAGATGGATTCATCGCTTGGACACCGTTTTCCCTCGGGGGTGAATGAAAGAAACTCCCTCCTGGCCTTTTTATAAATATTGTAAAAATGTCAAAATTAAAAATTAAGAAGTAAAAATCCAAAATCTAAAATCAATCTATATACTGATATTATCGGCAGGGTAGTTCCTAATGTGGGGTTTAATAATCAATCTGTGCCGGCCTGAGCCATCTGCTGCGTGCACACATTAGTCGTTGCTTGTACTTTTACATTTGTTTTTAAGGAGGGTAATGTTTTTCTCCCTCCCCTGTAGATTATCCTGTTCAACCACGAGTCTGAGAGGGGGCGGGACCGAGCCAAGTGTTTCTTGGTTACGTCCGAGGCAACACGCTGTGGTTGCCTAGGCAACCGGTCCGGCGTGCTTATACGGCGCAGAGCGCCGACAAGTACTCGTGGTGGTTTCCGGGATCAGAGACGTCTGGAGATCAATCTCCTTCACCTGGTTTGTTGCAAGAGTTTGAAGTGGCGGGGGTAAGAATGCCCTGCTGGCGCTTGAAATGAAACATCAGATGGTGCATTATTAGGTCGTTAAGAGACTGATGCTTGTCTGTCTGACACTAATTGTGGGCGCTTAGTGCTAATTTCCTTGCACACATGTTGTTGGGATTGTGGACGTTTTCTCATCACTGGTTGGAGGATGATTTCAGTGGGAGGGGGCTGGTGATTGTTGTTTAATTGGAGTGTCCATATATATGGACACAGGATTGGGTTGTATGTATATTTGTCCTGATGAAGGCTCTGTAAAGAGCCGAAACGTTGACCTTTTTGGATTCATTAAAGCTTTTTCTGCAAATCCCATGAGTGCTTGCATCCTTGCTATCTATATATATATATATATATATATACACACAATCAGGTCCAGAAATATTGGGACATCGACACAATTCTAACATCTTTGGCTCTCTACACCACCACAATGGAGTTGGAATGAAACAAACACAATGTGCTTTAGCTGCAGACTGTCAGCTTTAATTTGAGGGTGTGTACATCCAACTCAGGTGAACGGTGTAGGACTTACAGCAGTTTTGCAGATGTGCCTCCCACTTGTTAAGGGACCAAAGGTAATGGGACAATTGGCTTCTCATCTGTTCCATGGCCAGGTGTGTGATATTCCCTCAGTATCCCAATTACAATGTGCAGATAAAAGGCCCAGAGTTCATTTCAAGTGTGCTATTTGCATTTGGAATCTGTTGCTGTCAACTGTCAAAATGAGATCCAAAGAGCTGTCACTATCAGTGAATCAAGTCATCATTAGGCTGAAGAAACAAAACAATCCCATCAGAGAGATAGCAAGAACATTAGGCGTGGCCAAAACAACTGTTTGGAACATTCTCAAAAAGAAGGAACGCACAGGTAAGCTCAGCAACACTAAAAGGCCCGGGAGACCACGGAAAACAACTGTGGTGGATGACCGAAGAATTCTTTCCCTGGTGAAGAAAACACCCTTCACAACAGTTGGCCAGATCAAGAACACTCTCCAGGAGGTAGGTGTATATGTGTAAAAGTCAACAATCAAGAGAAGGCTTCACCAGAGTGAATACTGAGGGTTGACCACAAGATGTAAAACATTGGTGACCCTCAAAAACAGAAAGGCCAGATTAGAGTTTGCCAAACAACACCTAACAAAGCCTTCACAGTTCTGGAACAAGATCCTATGGACAGATGAGACCAAGATCAATTTGTACCAGAGTGATGGGAAGAGAAGAGTATGGAGAAGGAAAGGAACTGCTCATGATACTAAGCATACCACCTCATCAGTGAAGCATGGTGGTGGTAGTGTCATGGCGTGGGCATGTATGGCTGCCAATGGAACTGGTTCTCTTGTATTTATTGATGATGTGACTGCTGACAAAAGCAGCAGGATGAATTCTGAAGTGTTTCGGGCAATATTATCTGCTCACATTCAGCCAAATGCTGCAGAACTCATTGGACAGCGCTTCACAGTGAAGATGGACAATGACCCAAAGCTTACTGCAAAAGCAACCAAAGAGTTTTTGAAGGGACGGAAGTGGAATGTTATGCAATGGCTAAGTCAATCACCTGACCTGAATCCCATTGAGCATGCATTTCACTTGCTGAAGACAAAACTGAAGGGAAAATGCCCCAAGAACAAGCAGGAATTGAAGACAGTTGCAGTAGAGGCCTGGCAGAGCATCACCAGGGATGAAACCCAGCGTCTGGTGATGTCTACTCGTTCCAGACTTCAGGCTGTGATTGACTGCAAAGGATTTGCAACCAAGTATTAAGAAGGGAAAGTTTGATTTATGATCATTATTCTGTCCCATTATCTTTGGTCCCTTAACAAGTGGGAGGCACATCTGCAAACTGCTGTAAGTCCTACACCGTTCACCTGAGTTGGATGTACATACCCTCAAATTAAAGCTGACAGTCTGCAGTTAAAGCACATTGTGTTTGTTTCATTCCAACTCCATTGTGGTGGTGTATAAAGCCAAAGATGTTAGAATTGTGTCGATGTCCCAATGTTTCTGGACCTGACTGTATATATATATATATATATATCTCCTATAGTCCTGCAACACCTTCCAATATCCAAAGAGAATCTTATGTTGGTGCTTCGCCAGAAATAATATAGAAATGGAGGAAATGGCGGCACTCAGTCAGAGATTAAAATAAAAAAGGTTTTATTAAATCATTTAAAATGTATGAAATAAATTTTAAATGATTTAATAAAACTTTTTTATTTTAATCTCTGACTGAGTGCCGCCATTTCCTCTATATATATATATATATATGACCCAGGATGCAAAAAAGTGAGACAGATGTCATTTGCATGTCTTACCCAAAGTTCCTTGCTGCATATGGGGAGCTCCAGGGTGAGTTGATCCTGTAAATGCAGATTCGGTCAAGATAGATAGGACCTGTCAACGATGGGGTACATTGGCGACTGTGACAGGCTTACCTAAACTATGATCATACTTTGTGAACTGAATCCCCATCGTTTATTCCCTTCGTCAGGTGTTTGAATATTTTTAAAACTGTGTATTTTACTATACAATAAGATGGAAGAATGTAATCATTGATATGGAGTGCTCTTTCCTGGTATTTTGCTATATATATATATATATATATATTTCTATGATTTTATAGAACAAGACACATTATTAGTAATTCTGAATTGGGTATTTCGAATATCAGACAATAAAATTGTACACCATATAAACTAGATCAAATAAAGTAGTTGAGATGGATATTTTTTCTACTGATATATTTTATTTAGGTCAGAGATCTCAAACTCTGGGCCCCCGGATGTTGGTTGCCTACATTTCCCAGAATTCTTTGAATGCAATAAATGGTCAGAGAATCATGGGAGGTGTAATTCAGAAACATCAAGGGGGGGGGGGTGCCAAAGTTTGATATCCTTTATTTAGGTCTATGACTTTTCTATACTCTTATAAATTCTGCAGAATATTTTTGGTGGTGGGTAAACTATAGGGGTTATTCAGAGACATGTCAGTGCGCTCTCGTCCCCCGCACTTCGGGGAATCAAATTCCCCAACCCTGAGGTGAATTCAGCATTCACCTCAGGGTCCCTCAAGTGCAGGGAAGGGATTCAAAAACCTCCTGAATATCAACAAAAAAAAAAAAAAAATATCGCCAAAAATTCACAGATTACCCTGCCAATACAGTTCGTAAAATTGGATGGATACAAGATGCCGCAGAAAACCTGCCAAACGTACCCGATGATCTTCCGCAATCCTGCCAAATGCGTCCGAAAAAAGTCGGCGATCTGCCGGACACAGCACCGACCAGTCGCTAGGAAAATACCAACAAGCGGAGAAGCTGGGGTAAAAAAAAAAAAAGATTGAAATTTTCAAAATTTTAGACGCTGTTTGCAAAATAACTACTGAACGAAAATGTCTGGAATTAACATAAAAAAATTGCCAAAAAAATCCCTAAAAATGCCTAAAAAAAAATAAATAAAGAGACCTTTTGCTGAAAATTAAAAGAATAACAGTTTAATACATATCGAATAAAAACGGGAATATTTTTAACATTGAAACCTATGGGATTCGCCTGATTAAACCTGCCGATTGAAACCACTGAAAATCAGGGCATTTCACTGACATTTCACTACTGTTCGGTGTTCTGTGAATAGATTAAATATTGCTTCTCTATGTGGATTTCACTGCCGCCGAACAGCACTGTTTTGTGCTGGCAATTCGCCAAAATTTGGCAAACTGCCTGCTTTTTGAATAGCCGAATGGCCATGAAATTGCAACGTACGAGGAAATTCACTGTTCGGTACAATTTTGGGGCCAGTTCGGCTCTCTCTGAATAACTCTGTATGTAAGTTTATGAACGCAAATTTAAGGAATTATCTGCACATGATGCAAGAATAGAATGTATAGCAGTTATTAATTGTTTTACTTAAGCAGTGCAAAAGTAATTTTCCGTGTGTGCCCGTTTTGCCATTCCTATCCTTCTAGCATTATTTCTGTGTGTTAATTAATATAAATAGATTTTTATAGGCTATTGTAATTGAGTTTTAATGGTGTATTCCCTATTAATAGAACAATTTTAATTAAAACACTGTATAATAAATATCACCATTTGTTTGAATCTGGAAAAAAATATATACTGTACACTGTAAATCTGTATTTGTTCATGGATATTCATATAGCCTCATTTTAATCCTGAAACTGAATTGTAAGTATCTAAATGTTCTGCTCTATGGACTAAATATAATGGTTACGATATAAAATGTTACAGAAGTGGATTAATTTCATGAGTCTAAAGCTTTTTTTTTTTTGAAGAACGGGAGGAAAACAAATGTGGTGTCAATCAAAAATGATTGCTAAATATTACATTGAAAAGTGTCTAACTTCATATTTGTTTATATGCTTGCAAAGCATGTATAAAAAGGTCCCCTTCCCATAAAACATAATTCATTGGAGGAACATATTTTATTTATATAAACATTGGCTATAAATAATTCAAACAAAAAAAATATGCAGAGAGTGGCTTAAATAATACTAATAATACCATATGGGAAATCATAAATATAGAAAACTTCCCATATTAGTATCTGGGAGCACATGCTCAGATGCAGATTTTAAGGTCCTGGAAGGTACAAAAAGTAATACATAATAACAGTATAGGTTGTGTAATCAGTAAAAACAATCCCTTTTGTGTGCAACAAAAACGTAATACGCGTACAGCCCTCAAGACCATGTTATTCTGTCTGGATTCAGTCCCCCAGGATGCTTCACTGGTAAGTTTGCGTCCACAGTTGACAGACACAAACAGGTCATGTAGCCAGTGTAACCCACAATAATCACAGTCTTCAACAGCACAGTCACAGACTTCAACAGCAAGGATAGATAATTAAAGTGCACAGCTGGACGAGTTTCGTCGTTTAGACTACTATGTAAAAGCAAAATTATATAAAATTCAGATTGAATTGTATACATAAAAGAGACAGGAAACACTGTTACACATGTCATACATTTTAGAACCTATGTTTCCCTGTCCATCTCTCTATTCACCCCAGGCACGGACTGGTACAAATAATAGGCCTGGGCATTTTAGACTGAGCAGCCCAACGCTGATGATCCGGCGAAGACATCCGATGATCTGCTAACCGGTGCACAACGCCAAAAATAGCCAATCAGCTGCTGAACAGGAATAGAAAGAAGTTTAAAAAATGCTATTCTTTAAAAGGCATTTAAAACAATAAAAATGTCTGAAAATAATAAAGGTCCGATTAAATAAATATAAAATGGTCAGTTACAGAATAAAAAAAAATCATAAAAAATTAAAGGGAATCAAAAATTTTGCCTCAAAAATACCTAAAAAAAATGAAATAAAGACTTTTTGCTAGAATTGAAAAGAATAAACGGTTGAATAAAGAATGGTTTCAATGATATTTTTTTACTTTGAAACCTATGAGATTCGCCTGTTTAAACCTGTCGAACTGAAGCACCGAAAAGCAGGGCATTTTGCCAACATTTCAGTGCAGTTCGGCGTTTCTGAATATATTAACCATTACTTCTCTATGGGACAACTTCACTTCCTCCAAAGGTCACTGAATTGTGGCGATCTGCACCATATTTCGCTGTCAATTCCCCAGTATTTGGAGAATTTATAGCTTTCTGAATAGCCGAACGGGCACGAAATTGTACCGTACAATGGAATTCACCATTCGGTGCGAAGTACGGTGCTCTTCGGGTGTTTTTCAAAGAGCACCGAATTGACAATGAAATTACAGTGTGAATTTCCCCGTTCGGTGCAGTTTTGTGGCCATTTGGCTATACATAAAGCTGGCAATTCGCGAAATATGGAGCTTTTCAGCGGCAATGAAATCCCCATAAGTAATGGCTAATCTAGTCAGAGAATGCCGAACTGCACCGAAATGTCAATGAAATGCCCTGATTTTTGGTGGTTTCATTCAATATGTTTAAACAAGTGAATCCCATAAGTATTGATGCAAAAAAATTTGACCGTCTTTCTTAAATATTTATTCAACTGTTTATTCTTTTCATTTGCAGCAAAAAGTCCCTTTATTATTTTATTTTTTAGAATTTGTTTAGGCATCTTTCTGGATTTTTTTCGGCAAAATATTTTTTTCTGATATTTTTTTAACCCCTTCAGTGCAGAAGATGTGTAGAGAACGTCATGGGAGTCTCCATATATGCAGAGGATGTTCCCCACACGTCTTCTGCTAAGCGGTCTCTATTCCCCATACTCAATTCTTTCCTCAGACACTGGTTTTAAAACCCCTCCTCGAGATCAATGACGTCATTTTCAGGCGGCCCCCCTGGCAAAGCTTGAAGAGCGCCTGAAAGGAGGAGGGGAGGGTCCTTCAGACCACTCTCTCCCTCCCGATCGGGAGTAGGATGAAGTCAATGACACCACCGCTGGAAAGGACAGAGTCTGCCCTTTCAAGAGATGTCTGTATTTAACCACTGAGGTCCCGGCCATGATCCGGCACCATTCAGCGCTGGATCGCGGACCTCTCCCAGAGGTGGCTGACATCTTTGATTTCAACCAACACCCGGGGGCCTCTCCCCGCCCACTGACATCATCATGCATGGTGCGATGACGTCAGTGTTAGAATAACCCCTTGGCAGTTTATGGTAACCTTATGGTGGAGATACGGGGATCCTTGGCAGCTAGAGATTGGCCTTTCAAATGATACCAAACATGACCATGTTAAAAGTAAAAACAAATTATAATAAAACAATAAAAATTAATACAGAAATATTGTTCCCATTTCGATTATAATGTGAACAATGATGCTGCATTACGGTTTTAATCTTTTTGGGTTTTTGCTAAAAATCACATAATTGTTCAGAAAAAAAAATAGCGGGTTCCCATTTCTAATTTTTTTAACAAGCCTACCCCAAAGAATATATCTTAGATAAACACAGGGTTAATCTAGAAAACAATAGAAAAAGCAACATAGGGTGAAACCCCTTAACATACGGATATGTATATACAGTTGTGTTCAAAATTATTCAACCCCCACTGAAATTGAGTGTTTTGGCCAGTTTGACATTGATTTTGATCATTCAGTCATCTTGCTTACATTTAAATCAAAGAGGCACGTGTAGGTCAGACAAATATAACATAACATTTATAATGAAATAACCACAAATGTCTTTTCTGTGCTCACATCATTATCAGTTTTATTCAACCCCCAAGTGACATTCAATCTTAGTACTTATAACTGTAAAAGGATGTTGTACTAACAGCTTTTAAACGTGAAGCATAGCTTGACCCAAGTGTCTTGCAGCGATCTACGGGTATCTTCGCCCATTCGTCATGGGCAAAAGCCTCCAGTTCAGTCACATTCTTAGGCTTGCGCACTGCAACTGCTTTCTTTAAGTCCCACCAGAGGTTCTCAATCGGATTTAAGTCAGGTGACTGCGATGGCCACTCCAAAATGTTCCAGCCTTTAATCTGCAACCATGCTCTAGTGGACTTGGAGGTATGCTTGGGATCATTGTCCTGTTGAAAGGTCCAATGTCTCCCAAGCCTCAGGTTTGTGACGGACTGCATCACATTGTCATCCAATATCTCCTGGTACTGAAGAGAATTCATGGTACCTTGCACATGCTGCAGCTTCCCTGTACCTGCAGAAGCAAAACAGCCCCAAAGTATGATTGACCCCCTGCCATGCTTCACAGTAGGCAAGGTGTTCTTTTCTTCATAGGCCTTGTTCTTCCTCCTCCAAACATAGCGTTGATCCATGGGCCCAAACAGTTCTAATTTTGTTTCATCAGTCCACAGAACACTATCCCAAAACTTCTGTGGTTTGTTCACATGAATTTTGGCATACTGCAGTCGACTCTTCTTATTCTTTGGAGACAGCAAGGGGGTGCACCTGGGAGTTCTGGCATGGAGGCCTTCATTACGCAGTGTGCGCCTTTATTGTCTGAGCTGAAACTTCAGTACCCACATTTGACAAATCTTTTCTCAGTTCCTCAGCAGTCACATGGGGACTTTCCTCCACTCTACGCTTCAGGTAGCGCACAGCAGTCAAAGTCAGTATCTTCTTTCTGCCACGACCAGGTAGCGTTTCAACAGTGCCCTTTGCCTTGAATTTGCAAATGATGCTTCCTATGGTCTCTCTTGGTATGTTTAACATCTTTGCAATCTTCTTATAGCCATTGCCCTTTCTGTGAAGAGTAATCACCTCTTCTCTTGTCTTCCTGGACCATTCTCTTGACTTCACCATGTTTGTAACCCCACCAGTAAATGTCTAGAAGGAGCTGAGTATCACAGTCATTTTAAAGCTGCCTAATTGGTGCTTATTATGCTTTATTGCTGCTCCATGACATCCACAGGTGTTTTCAATACCTGATTGAAAACAATTGAATGAACCTCTGTTCTTCAGAGTGGTAGTCTTTAAGGGGTTGAATAATTGTGTCAATGAAGAATTCACAAAAGAAACATTTACTACTGTATTACAAAACCAATTGATGTCATTTTAGTTGCATATGGTTCTTTAAAAAGTCCTTGTAGGATTTCATTCTGAATACAATTACAAATGTACACTAAATTCCCTAAAACCCTTTACAGCATTGGGGGTTGAATAATTTTGAACACAACTATATATATATACAGTTGTGTTCAAAATTATTCAACCCCCACTGAAATTGAGTGTTTTGGCCAGTTTGACATTGATTTTGATCATTCAGTCATCTTGCTTACAATTAAATCAAAGAGGCACGTGTAGGTCAGACAAATATAACATAACATTTATAATGAAATAACCACAAATGTCTTTTCTGTGCTCACATCATTATCAGTTTTATTCAACCCCCAAGTGACATTCAATCTTAGTACTTAGTACAACATCCTTTTACAGTTATAACAGCTTTTAATCGTGAAGAATAGCTTGACACAAGTGTCTTGCAGCGATCTACGGGTATCTTCGCCCATTCGTCATGGGCAAAAGCCTCCAGTTCAGTCACATTCTTAGGCTTGCGCACTGCAACTGCTTTCTTTAAGTCCCACCAGAGGTTCTCAATCGGATTTAAGTCAGGTGACTGCGATGGCCACTCCAAAATGTTCCAGCCTTTAATCTGCAACCATGCTCTAGTGGACTTGGAGGTATGCTTGGGATCATTGTCCTGTTGAAAGGTCCAACGTCTCCCAAGCCTCAGGTTTGTGACGGACTGCATCACATTGTCATCCAATATCTCCTGGTACTGAAGAGAATTCATGGAACCTTGCACACGCTGAAGCTTCCCTGTACCTGCAGAAGCAAAACAGCCCCAAAGCATGATTGACCGCCCCACCATGCTTCACAGTAGGCAAGGTGTTCTTTTCTTCATAGGCCTTGTTCTTCCTCCTCCAAACATAGCGTTGATCCATGTGCCCAAACAGTTCTAATTTTGTTTCATCAGTCCACAGAACACTATCCCAAAACTTCTGTGGTTTGTACACATGACTTTTGGCATACTGCAGTCGACTCTTCTTATTCTTTGGAGACAGCAAGGGGGTGCGCCTGGGAGTTCTGGCATGGAGGCCTTCATTACGCAGTGTGCGCCGTATTGTCTGAGCTGAAACTTCAGTACCCACATCTGACAAATCTTTTCTCAGTTCCTCAGCAGTCACACTGGGACTTTTCTCCACTCTACGCTTCAGGTAGCGCACAGCAGTCGAAGTCAGCATCTTCTTTCTGCCACGACCAGGTAGCGTTTCAACAGTGCCCTTTGCCTTGAATTTGCGAATGATGCTTCCTATGGTCTCTCTTGGTATGTTTAACATCTTTGCAATTTCTTATAGCCATTGCCCTTCCTGTGAAGAGTAATCACCTCTTCTCTTGTCTTCCTGGACCATTCTCTTGACTTCACCATGTTTGTAACCACACCAGTAAATGTCTAGAAGGAGCTGAGTATCACAGTCATTTTAAAGCTGCCTAATTGGTGCTTATTATGCTTTATTGCTGCTCCGTGACATCCACAGGTGTTTTCAATACCTGATTGAAAACACTTGAATGAACCTCTGTTCTTCAGAGTGGTAGTCTTTAAGGGGTTGAATAATTGTGTCAATGAAGAATTCACTAAAGAAACATTTACTACTGTATTACAAAACCAATTGATGTAATTTTAGTTGCATATGGTTCTTTAAAAAGTCCTTGTAGGATTTCATTCTGAATACAATTACAAATGTACACTAAATTCCCTAAAACCCTTTACAGCATTGGGGGTTGAATAATTTTGAACACAACTGTATATATATAATATATATATATTATATATATATATATATATATATATAATAAAACCCAACTGGCCACTCACAAACAAACAGATTCTTAGGCATATAAGTCACTTTTTTTCTCGCCAGTATTCAAAAGGATTCTCCAATCCGGTTATCCTCAAATATTTGATATAATATCAAATATATCAAATCTGATGTTATTTCTGGAATAGTTTACACTGTCAGGGTTATTCAGAGAAAGGTGAAAACCAGGAGAATTGGCAGGATAAGAGGACAATCTAGACCAAATAGCTGATTTGGATAGTGAGATAAATTTTTATGGTTTGACTATTTTCACCTCGAATTTTCACTTCTCCAGTAATTCTCCTGAGTTTCACCTTTCTTTGAATATACCTGTGCGTCTTTTGAGCTATAGAATGTTTGGGGGTCCTACGATATGAAGTACAAGATTATTGAGACTACTTGCGCACTGTAGGAGGGCTAGCCGCTGGGTCCACCTCCAATATGGCGATTGGAGACTATGCTGGAAAAGTTCACGTCCATTGGAGCATGCTGAGTACTTTCCCCATCCAAGTTGGCACCCGGAGGTGTGGCGAAATGGTGCATGCATGCCGGTGGATGTAATTTGTGAAAGCGTTATCAATTGAGGAGCATGCTGGGATCATGCGCGTCAACGTTGATCACCGGAATTCTGGAACAATGCTGCTGTTCCCTATTAGATTATCAGTGGGAGATGTAAAAGGAGAACATGCACATCATGAAGTAAAACTCCTGCGGAAGTCGATAAGACGAAGCTCGTGGAACGGGATCCCGGGACGAGTCCGAACTGTTGGGGGTCTGATTACAGCTATTGGCTTTGGAAACTGTGGACGATCGACCTGGTGATTTTATTGATGTGCCTTTTTACTATTTTCATATTGTAAGCAGAATAAATCGTGTGGTTTTTATAAATTATTATGTACTGCACCATGGTCTTCATTTTCTAACCGGATGGGAGAATCCTTTTGAATACCAGTGAGAAAAGAGGAGACTTATATGTCTAAGAAGCCGGCCATTTGTGAGTTGCCAATTGTGGTATATATATGTATATCCGAATGTTAAGGACTCGAGACTCGTGGCCTGGTCCACCGCTTCTTGTTGCCGAGAGAAGAATTAGACTGGGGACGAACAGTCCTTAGTCTCCCTCCGTGATCACTCCGCACTACTGCACGATCTCGCATGAGCGAGATTGCGCAGGGTTCGCAGCTCGACAACAACCCTCTGTGGAATTCTATGGACTCCAGGAGGTGATACTCGCAGAAGCGCTACCTTGAGTATAGCTGAGGGTAGCGCTGCGTTCTGGGGAAAGATGCCAAGGCAGCTTGCCCTTGAATCTAATGCTAAAATGGAGATGCTACGGGGGAACCTGTAGACACAGTTTGTCCCTGTTAGTGTCCTCATTTTAACGTGTGGAATTTAGTCTTATAAAGGCTCTGGTAAGAGATTACAACAGCACTGGTTAAATTAGCGCCAACTTTGAAATAGGGCTCCTAGTTTGTTATCCTTTCATTTTGATGCACTAAACGATCAGATAAAACATACCTAGTCATAGCTCAGATGTGAACGTATTATACACCATGAGCACCAGTAATTTCAGCTCCTTATTTTGCTGGCAGATCCAGGGAGTATTTGCAGATGTAGTGCTGATGGTTTATGAGACTCTTGTGTATTCTGCATGGTTCATTACATCCTTAAATCTCATACATTTAGATTTGCATATCAGGTTTTTTGACAGTATAGATATCCATGGGAATAGGGTAATCATAAAGGAGTGTCACATTATGATTTTACAATGAAATATTTAGCATTCATCCTGATGGGAATACAGAATCTGATTAGATCAGTTTGACATTGAATCTCTTTTAATACTGAAAATAAACACACATTAACAGACTGCGGAATGCTGCCTAACATCATTCCACAACATTAAGTTGTCTCAATGCTTTTATGTGTAAATCACCTTAAGAAAGATATAATAGAACATATTAAGATATAAAATGTCTTCATAATCTTTCTTATAGAATTCCTTCTATCCGTTAAAAATTTGAACTTGAACATGTTAGATATTTAAATTTAAATACTGAGCACAGTAGTAAGGACAACTGTTGTTTATGTTTCCACTTCTCTTTTACCATGTCATTTATGCTTTTCGCCTTGATGTGTTTTGTTAATTGCTCTATTCATAAAGACATTTCATTAAAAAATACAGTGCATAGAATCAAGGACTGACTCTTTGCACAATGTAGTAATTCAGTACATATTTCACATACCTTTATTGATTATATTTATTGCAGGGTAGAACATTCCATACAACTACTATAATTTAAAAAAAGTATTTTTCATAAATGAAGGGCACTATTCTATTTGGGCCAGTAATGTACAATATGTGAAGTGATTTTTCTAGGTAACCCCCTTGCTCCAGAAGGGTACGAGCAGGATTACAAGTAGCTGTCTACCACTTGCAGTTGATACCACCAGCCACAGTGCTTTGCAATACTGCTATTATTTCCTCCTAGAGTTCTTTGGAAGTCATGAAATATCATGCGTGACCTGCAGCATATTGCATGTTTGCTATCTTGTGGGATCACACTTTGCAGAGTAGAGACACCAGCAAATATAGCAAGCATGAATGTAAAGTTTCTGATTGTTTTGAAGAGCATTGAAACCAATAACATTTGTGAGTGGAGATATCAGAATTAACGGCTCATCCAGAATCAAGCTGGAGGTTTTGCAACATTTGCCATTCCCTTCAAATATGTGCTAGAGGCCTCTTACTCTTTCACTACCAATAACATATATACATGATTTTGCATTGAAATACAATGAGAAAAATTTTAAAATGAGCATATAAAACCATATGTGTGCAGCACATCCCTCCAATACAACTGTGGTGAACACCTCCGCCAGGCTCATCCCCCTCAACCGTCGCTCTGCCTCTGCTGCTCCCCTCTGTGAGTCCCTTCACTGGCTCCCCATCCACTGCAGAAATAAATTAAAAGGTACTTACCCTGACCTACAAAGCTCTCAATGGCTCAGCTCCCCACTACCTGTCCTCACTAATCACCAAATACACCCCAGCCTGCTCCCTAAGGTCAAACAGTGACCTGCGCCTAGCTTCTCCCCGCATCACCTCTTCTCACCTCTACAGGATTTCTTATGCGCAACCCCCATCCTTTGGAACGCTCTCCCTCGTACTGTCAGACTTTCCCCTAGTTTCCCTTCCTTCAAACGCTTCCTTAAGACATTCCTATTTAGGGAAGCCTACCACCCGACTCACGGATACACCTCCCTGCCCCAACTAGTCCATCATGCTCACCTTACAGCCCATCACTCTCACCTTGCAGTCCTCTCCTCCTGTTTCCACCCCAACCGTCTAGATTGTGAGTTCGCACGGGAATAGGGCCCTCATTTCCTCCTGTACTGGTTTATTAAATGTTGTTCAGTCCTGTGTATTGTAACTCTGCCTATATTGTGCCCATTGTTCAGCGCTGCGGAATATGCTGGCGCTATATAAATAAAGTATAATAAATAATAATAATATGCTAGTTGCTTTATACTGCAACATAAGCGTTGTTCTTGCGGGAAAATTAAATTCTATTTGACATCTTCTGTCATGCTGTATTACTGCAAAGAAGCTACAAAGAGCAGTTTACTATAGATATAACCCTAGAAAAAGGCGTGTCAACAAATGACGCAGCTAAAAAAAAAAAAAAAGGAAAAAAGGACTATTTCGTCTGCAGCTGAGTTTAGACTCTCCTAAGGCTGGGGTCAGACCAGCGCACTTTTAACGTGCGTTCTGGCGCACATAATTACGGCCGCACTAGCAGCAGATGACGGGCAATGACGGCCAATATACGATGTACGGCTGCACAAAAGTCCGGCCGTGCAACGCAAGTGGAATTTGAACGCATTTTTCTGAGAACGCTGAACTGCTAGTACTGACGTACTGAGTGCGCAGCTGCGGCATAGCGGCGTGTTTGCGTGATTAGGAGATGTCAGACGCTGCTAATGTCCAGCCAACATAACGTCCAGACGCAAAAAGAGTTTTATTGACGATCCGTACAAAATCACGCCCGAAAATGCGCGTCGTCTGACCGTTTTTGCGCATTCCGTGAAAAAATACGTCAATGCGTTCGGACGCACTTTTTCACGTTCGCGGGGAAAAATACTTTCGTCTGACCCTAGCCTTATTCGGCTGCAGCCGAATTGGATGCTACTGACCAAAAGTGGCGTGCTTTTTTACACAGCTGTGGTTAGAGATCAGGATTAGGGTTAGGAACTATGTTTATGGTTAGAAATTAGGATTAGGGCTTCTAATGCAACGTTGTTCCCTGGTACTTAGTGTTTGGCCAGTTTTATTCTGCAATTCACCAGCAACACAGGGCTTATTGTAAATTAACTTCTATTACTTCAGTTAGAAATCGTAGCAAATATACCAGAGTACATACCAATTAATGTCACATAGCACTAAAACTCTACCAAATGATCCCTTATTGATTCTTATACTGTATGCCACATACCAGCCCTTACTGTATGTTGTCTTTTTACCTCTGACCTTGATTCACTATTAAGGGACCAAGGAATGTCCCAATTATCCTCATCTTTCTCCCAGCCCATTTCCCCCATTACCTTTTGCTCCCACATGGCCCATTGTCACATTGTCCATTGCACCAATGTTGCTATTTCCCCTCACTTTGTTCCACTTGCTGCATTTTAAGTGTCATAGCTTTTCTTTTTGTGACGCACATCTTCCTTACAATTTAAACTTTCAGTTTAAGCTGTAACAGAACATCTAGGTTTGAATCACAGCCAAATTTGTAAACTCAAATCGGATTACCTGTAAAAAAGAGGGTTTTGTATTATTTTGGGAACCAAAAATTCTATACAAAATGATTCAGAGTAAAAATAACTTTCCCATCTGTGTTAGTGAGAAATTGAAAGGTTTTGGAAATGATATTATGTTTCTTAATTACTCCTGAATAAAGTTAAGAATCCAATTATGTGAAGAATTAAGTAACACAGACACTTCAGAACCATTTTGCACACAAGAACAAAATAAAGCCGCTAACTGAATTTTAAACATATTTCAAATATATGCTTTTAAACAAATTAAAATGTTTTAATTGAAATGACTGAAATAAATATAGGGGTAGAGTTGATGATGTTTCGCAAGAACTGGTGCAAACTATTAAGCAATTAAATTTATACTATATTTTGATTTACTGTATATCATAGGTGTCAAGTCAAACTGCAGAGGTACAGAATGGTCAGCTAAGGTTCAAGCAAGTGGAATAATAAAATGACTGTAATTCAGTTTAGTTAATTGAAATCTGCAAAAGTCTGTGAGAACTACTAGTCCCTGCATGCAATTCAGCTCCATTTAGGGTAAGCCAATCAAAGCAGAGGTCAGGCTTCCCAGCAGCTTCAAGGAGATCTGTGGTGAAGGGAGGGTCAATCTTGGAGTTCCATGCCATGCATCAGGCAACCTGGACATAAGAAAGTGCACAGACATTTGCAAGCATCCTCGGATCCTGGAGTGGCAGCTGGTGAGCAAAAGGACTTGTTTCATATTCATGTGCAGGAAAGGAATTGAATCAGTTTAGTGACCAATGCAGTCAGTTAGCTTGTAGCTCTATTTCATTCTCAATGTGAGGAGATTCCATCTCTTTGTTAGTTCATTTCATGTCTGTTTAAGTTAAAAAATATTTTGGCAGTAATGATATTCTAGAAGTGTGTGTTAGTGAAAATATGAAACTGACACAGAAGTTAAAGACTAACAAACTATGTGTAATGCATTTATACAATTTCTGTATTTCTTTCTGTTAAAGGTTTTTCAACTAATCACCTAATCAACTATTCAGTTTACTACTCAATCTACAGCTACTTAATTTACTACCCAATTTACTGAAATTAAACTGAAATGCAAGTGAATGAAGAGTGGAATCCAGTTATTATTTCCGGCGAAGACGTTTGAAGTTCCTTTTCAAGCAGGGAAATTGTGCAAAAATCATAAAGCTTGTCAACAGGATTCTGTAATAATTGTAGAAAAGTCAAAACTGATGTTTGATATAAGCTAGCTGTACTTACTTTATTAATTATGAACAATTGTGCAGAGGCTATAATGGAGGCGTGAGTCAATGGACTGTATTGACAAACCGACTCACTAAACATCACTCCTTGTCAGGGCTCTGGTACTGGGGTGGCACAAGAGTATAAAAGGGGTTTGAGCCCAGCGTACAGTATGCTGCACAGATGCAGATATGGGTGGAGGTGGATGGATAATAGACTGACCAGATTGCCAAATACGGATGAGGATGGTGATAGTGGTTGCTGGATCAGAAGTTATTGTAGAGGAAGCTGGTGTAATCAGGAACAGGTAGTGGGGATCTTGCAGAGCAAAAACCGATAGGTCTTTTCCCATGCAGGAAAACTGCTACAATGGTGAAGCGAGGATAGGAAGGGGCGTGGTGCCTTTATTTCGAGTGTGTGGTGTGACGTGCTTGGTGTTAACTATTGGTTTGCTGGTTTATACATTATACAGGTTGCAGGAACAGGAGCAGCATAGAACGTATTGCTGCCAGGAACCTCAGAGGACGGATGCAGATGAGGCTCCTGACACTCCTTAGCGCATTCGCCAATCAAGACAAAGTTGTATGTAGAGTACTATTTGTATGTAAAGAAAAACATGAAACAGTATAAAGCTGAATGCTCTCTTTAATTGTTGTGGTGTATTCCAGAATGAAATTGCGTTCTGAATATAGAACATATATGGACATCTTGACAGTAAAAACTTTATTGCATTTATAGTCTATTTCTTCATTAAATATGATAATCAAAGCAACCAAAATGGCAAATATTAATTCGGATTTTGAAGGGTTGGGCAGGTGCATTGGGTTTGGGTTGTTTATTTGTTTCCCTTTAAAAGAAATCTCAGAGAAAGGTTTACCTGCGATTTGCTCAGCTCGGGTACCTCAGATGATATTTAGTCACAAAATGAACATCTTATGATCATAATTTGTGCCCAAATCTCCATTATTGCTCCCCTAGATGGGTGGTTTTAAAATTTCAAACATTATATTTTATTATTGTATATATTATATATAATAATTATATTATATATGTTGCCTGCACAGTCTTTAAGCAGACACAGTCATGACATGTAGCATTTACAACTCTGAGAACACTGCAAGAAGACATTAACCCCTTAACGCCGCAGGACGTACAGTTACGTCCTGCATTAGGCGAGCTGTAACGCCGCAGGACGTAACTGTACGTCCCCGGCGTCTGCAGCCCCCCGGCGGCAGATACTCACCTCCTCCGGCGGCTCCCTCGCTGCTCTGACTCCCACGGAGTCAGATCGGCACTTTTGGCGTCTCCTGGCGCACTGACCTCATCGCGCCGGACGCGATGACGTCAGTTTCAGGCGTCCCCCCCCAGCCGGAGCAGGGGAAGCGCCTGGAGGAGAGGGGGGGATCGTTTGGATCCCTCTATCTCCCCATCGCCGGGTGCTAGCAGCTAATGCCAGGCATCCCTGGAAAAGGGCACAGCCTGGCCTTTCCAGGGATATATGGCATTAATCCCTTGGTGGCAAGGCTTGACACAGCACCAATCGGTGCAGGTCACAGCCTTTTTCCGGTGGGGGCCGCCATCTTGGATGGCAGCCCCACCTCCGGAACTCCCCACGTCTACTGACGTCATCGGGCATGGCCCGATGACGTCAGTTAACCAGGGAACCCCTAGCTGCTTTCCTAAGGAAATCCCATGGTGGAAATAAAGGGGTTCTAAGAACCCCCCTATCTCATGATCGGTGACAGCTAGGGGGTCATGTGGGGTATCGTTTGAAAGGCCTTATCATACCTCATCCTTCACCTGCCCTGATGCTGCCACTAATCACTACAACACTACGCTTATCTCTGCTCTAGACACTCTTGCTCCTCTTCGACTCTGTAAGGCCCCACGCCGCCAGCTTCAGCCCTGGCACACCCTCCAGACTCGCTACCTGCAAAGATGCTCCCACACTGCAGAGCGTGCCTGGAGGAAATCCCGCTCTGAAGCTGATTTTGTTCATTTCAAGTTTATTCTCCGGTCATACACCTCTGCCCTCCACTTGGCCAAACAATCCTCCTTCTCATCTCTTATATCTACGCTGTCCTCCAACCCTAAACGGCTCTGGTCCACCTTCAACACCCTCCTCTACCCACCTGCACCTCCCCCCACAGCTGCCTTCAGCGCTCAAGACCTGGCAGACTACTTCCTCAGTAAAACTCTAACTATCAGAAGCAACATCCCAACACAAGATAGTTATCTGCCACCTCCACTCCCACAGGTCCCCTCTGCCACCCTCTGCCGCTTCCTCCCAGCCACTGAGGAGGAAGTCAATTCCTTATTGTCCTCCTCACATCTCACCACATGCCCGCTCGACCCCATTCCCTCACATCTAATTCCTCCCCTCTCCTCCTCCCTCACCCCTGCTCTCACACACATCTTCAACCTATCTCTCTCCACTGGCTCCTTTCCATCCGCCTTCAAACACGCGCTAGTTACCCCTTTACTAAAGAAACCATCCCTCGATCCCAACTCTCCATCCAACTACCGCCCTGTATCCCTGCTTCCCTTTACCTCTAAGCTCTTAGAAAAACTTGTCTTCAACCGCCTCTCCCTCTTCCTGTCCTCCAATTCCCTACTTGACCCCCTGCAATCTGGCTTCTGTCCCCTACACTCAACTGAAACTGCCCTCACCAAAGTCACCAACGACCTCCTAACTGCTAAAAAACACAGCCACTATTCTATTCTCATCCTGCTTGACTCTCGGCTGCTTTTGACACTGTTGACCACCCCCTCCTTCTACAGACCCTCAACTCTCTGGATCTCGGTGACACTGCACTTGCTTGGGTTGACTCCTATTTATCCAACAGGTCCTTCTGTGTGTCCTTTGCTGTTAACTCCTCCTCTTCATTGCCTCTGTTGGTGTACCTCAAGGATCTGTCCTTGGTCCTCTGCTCTTTTCCATCTACACCTCCTCCCTGGGCAAAATCATCAACAGCTTTGGCTTTAATTACCACCTCTACGCTGATGACACTCAGATCTACCTCTCTACCCCTGATCTCTCTCCCCCTGTCCTTTCAAAAGTCAGTGACTGTTTATCTGGCATCTCCTCCTGGATGGCCTCCCACCACCTAAAGATCAACATGTCAAAGACTGAACTCCTACTTATTCCTCCCTCCAATGCCTCCCCACCTCCTGACTTCTCTATCACGGTGGAGGGTATCACCATCTCCCCATCAAACCAAGTTTGCTGTCTTCGAGTTACACTTGACTCTGCTCTTTCCTTCATCCCCCACATCAAGTCTCTTTCCTCCTCCTGCCGATACCAACTGCGTAATATTTCCAGAATTCGGCCATTTCTTACCGCTGTCACCACAAAACAACTCATACACGCCCTGGTAATCTCCCGACTCGACTATTGCAATAATCTCTTATCTGGCCTCCCTCTGTCCCGCCTCTCCCCCCT
Source organism: Leptobrachium leishanense (assembly GCA_009667805.1). Classification (NCBI taxonomy): domain Eukaryota; kingdom Metazoa; phylum Chordata; class Amphibia; order Anura; family Megophryidae; genus Leptobrachium; species Leptobrachium leishanense. Next base: position 303,969,539 of record CM019065.1, read on the forward strand.
ACAATCCATCCTGAACGCCTCCGCCAGTCTAATTCACCTCACCCGCCGCTCTGTCTCTGCCGCTCCCCTCTGCGAGTCCCTTCACTGGCTCCCCATCCACTGCAGAATTAAGTTCAAAATCCTTATCCTTACCTACAAAACCCTCACTAACTCAGCTCGCCACTACCTGTCCTCACTAATCACCAAATACACCCCAGCCCGCTCCCTAAGGTCAAACAGTGACCTGCGCCTAGCTTCTCCCCGCATCACCTCCTCCCATGATAGACTGCAGGATTTCTAACGCGCAGCCCCCACTTTCTGGAACGCTCTCCCTCATACTGTCAGACTTTCCCCTAACTTCTCTTCCTTCAAACGCTCCCTTAAAACATTCCTATTTAGGGAAGCCTACTACCCAACTCACTGACGCAACCATCAATCACTCTCACCTTACAGTCCTCTCCTCCTGTTTCCAACCCCAAGCCTCCCAGATTGTGAGTTCCTACGGGAATAGGGCCCTCATCTCCTCCTGTACTGTTTGTCAAATGTTTTTCAATGTATTGTAACCCTGTCTATACTGTGCCTATTGTACAGCGCTGTGGAATATGCTGGCGCTTTATAAATAAAGAATAATAATAATTAATAATAATAATAATAATATCAAACATGACCATATTACTAGTAAAATTAAAGTGTAATAAAAAATAAAAACGTGCTTTGTTTTATTTTTTCTAATGCAGCACTATTGTTCACATTTCAATTATAATGCGAACAATGATGCTTCACTAATGATTTTTTGGGGGGGTTTAGCTAAAATCACGTAGTTCCCTGTTCAATTTTTTTTAACAAGTCTATCCCATAGAATATATCCGCAAAGGCTCGGGTAATAAAATGCAAAAAAAAAAACACTTTACACACTGTGGATGATAGAAATTTTATTGAAAATTCACATTTTTTTTACAGTTTTGTTATAGCATTTTCGCATGGCATGACGTATACAATTAATAATGATATATTATTAATCTGCCAAGTCTGCCGGAAAGAACGATATATAATTTGTCTGGGTGGTACAAAAATATGTGACTTAAAACCGCGTTTAAAACCGTCAAAATGAGCTCAGCAAACTTCTACTTCGAAACAGCGCCGAACTTGTAAAATGACTCCCGTCCTTAAGGGGTTAAACAAAGGTCACAGTTTTATATAAACAAAATGTGAACAATAAAGCTACACCTGCACTCCATAAATGGAAAAAGGAGAATAGGGAAGGGAAGGAGAGGGCCAGCACAATGATGGCCCTAGGATCAGAAAACAGTCCTTGCTGGGTCTCCTTGAATTTTTCCCTTAAAAATCTGATTTTAAGATGTAGTAACATCTCTGCAATCACAACCCAGAAACACACGGGACAAACTTCTTTCAAACACTGATCAGCCTGCAAGTAACATCTCTGCAATCACAACCCAGGTATCCAGATCTCCACACGATGGCCACCATCACATTCTGCAATATTGTTTCATCGCAATTGTATTTTGTGTCTGCATTTATTAATTTCTGTCTGATTACTCTCTAAATAAACACACGGGACAAACTTCTTTCAAACACTGATCAAAATAGCCAAACCAGAACATTTCTCCCATTTATCTCACTTTCCAAAATTGGCTATTTTGACTTAGTTTTCACTTCTCCAAACGTTCTCCAGAGTTTCACCTTTCTCTGGATAACCCTGTAAGTAAAACATGGAGAAGTACCGGTAAATATTTATCCATCTGCAATAACATCAGGGAGGCATCTGTATGACCCCAAATATATTGCACAGAGAGACAGCGATCCCATTTATAAAGATGAAATCATCAAGAAACCATTTCACTGTAAATAATAGCATGAATTCCTGGCAGTGTTGGTATGCCCCCCACACACACATGATTACCAACATCCCAACATCAAATTTTCCTAGGATAACACGAAAAGACAGGTGTTGCTCAGGCTACCTTAATCCACAGAAAAACTGTGCTTACTTGTCCAAGATGTTTGAAGCACCCTGCCCACCAAGTTCTAAATATTGATTTAGTTTCCTTTATTCTTCTCATTGACTGTCTGTTCATGTATTTTCTAATGGAAGTCATTATGATGGCATATCTTATAGTAATATCAAATAACATAAAAATTATAACTGAATGTTTATTTTTGCAACAATTCAGCAAAACATTTTAAAATTGCAATGCATGGTTTTGCTTTAAAATAATTTCCTGCAAAGCGTGTTTTTGTTTGTAATTATAAGTTCACATGTCATATTTTCATATGGCAGAAATAATCAGCATTGTGGAAATCATTTTAATGTATCTACTTGAAAATGGTAATTAGATGAAAGACTATAATTATTGTTAGATAGAATAGAAAATAAAAACTGACCCAGTGGGTTAATGTGGTGAAATTAGTGAAAATACATCTGGAAACTCAATGATAAATATCACATTTAAGAAAAGGCACATTATTTTAATTTTTTCTACTCAGGGCCCTATTCCTTAGATCGCCCTAAACAGTGAGCACAAAGTTAAAAAGTTAGCGTGCAGCGCTAAACATTAGCGCTTGCCAACTAGGGATGAGCTGTTCGGGTTCGGACGGTTCGGGGTTCGACCCGAACTTAGCCTATTCGGGCAGATCGCGAACCCCGAACATTTCCGGGTGTTCGCCGCATGTTCGACCACAATGCATTTTCCCACTGCCTGAAGCTCGTAATTGGCTACAGCCTTGCACCTGACCACAGGTCTGGTGCAAGACTGGTTCAACACTATGCCAATCACCGCTCAGAGTCCTGATTGGGCAAATTTTGCCCAATCATGGGCTCACAGAGCTAAGTCCCTATATAAAGGTTTCAACGCGCCGATTCTGCACGCATTTCAGAGGAGATTTCAAAGCAGATAGTTGTGTGTGTTGTTACTGCCGGTCTGCCACGCTACTGGGGGGGTCTGGGGGGTCTCATTTTGACCAAATATCATGGAATTTAGATGATGTGTGTCTTGTTACTGTGCCAGCAAGTTTTTTTGGGGTTTACAACTTTATTTAAAACATTTGTGTATTAAGGTGATTTTCTGGGTCTTGTCACTGTGCCAGCAAATCTTTTAGGGGCTCACTAATTTCTTTAAAACACTTGTGAATTAAGGTGATCTGTGTCTCGTCATACATACAGTACCACACTGTATTTTGGGACTCACTAATTTCTTTAAAATACTTGGGAATTAAGGTGATCTGTCTCTTGTCACTGGCTGCCAGCTATCAGTGTGTCTCACTGAGTTATACCAGAGTTATTTAAATCTTTATACCAGAGTTGAATCAGAGTTCTGTGTATATTAATCTATATATCACTCACCATGTCTGAAAGAACAAAAAGGACAGGCAGATGCTCCCAGACACAGATAAGAGGGCAAGCAGCCCCTGTGTCAGGAGGCTGTGTCTCTGGTCGTGGTGCATCCTCTGCAGGGGCACGTTTGTCCTTTCTAAATGGTGCTGGCCGTCTTAAGCAGCAGCAACATACAGAGGACTTGGTGGATTGGCTAACAAGGCCATCCTCATCCTCTGAGTCCTCTGCCAGCCAGGCTTCTAGTGCTTTACAGTCCACCTCAGCTGCCAAAGCATCTAATGCAGCCTCCATGTCCACAGCTACTCCTGCCGTAGCCTCACTATCACACACGGAGGAGACAGCTGAATTGTTTGACTACAATGAGAGTGGCAGGCTGATGGAGGAAGGAGGTGGGATGGATGGATGGATGGATGATGATGACGACGACAACATCCTCTGTGACCAACCGTAGCACTAGCCAGTCCAAGGCATCACATGTCAGAGCTGCTCCGGTGCAGAGCGCTGTTTTCTCAAAGAACACATGCAGGAAGTCTGCTGTCTGGGAGTTCTTTAAGAACTGTGCATCAGACCCCAGCGTTGCTATTTGTAATCTATGTCAGAGGCGGCTGAAGCGTGGGATAAACACTGGACACTTGGGTACCACGTGCTTGAGGCGACATATGAACAAGTGCCACACATCCCGTTGGGGCAAAACTTTGCGTAGGTCCTCCTCCTCATCTGTCTCTACCCACACTGTATGTCATGCCATGCAATTGCCTACAACCTCCATCGACAGGGATGATGCTACAGTAATGGATGTACCAGCAGGTCCTTCCTCACAATGTGACATCATCCCAGTAGCTGAAGATTTACGCAGCCAGATTACGCTGCGGCAGCGAAAGAAAAAAATATAGTCCCAACCATCCCCAAGCACAGCGTCTAAATGCCAGCTTAGCAAAATTACTCGCATTGCAGCTGCTGCCTTTCCAGCTGGTGGACTCTGCTCCCTTCCGTGAATTTGCTGAATGCGCTGTACCACTGTGGCAGGTTCCAAAACGACATTACTTTTCACGCAAGGCCATTCCAGCACTATACCAGCACGTGGAAGACAATGTTATCCAGTCATTGGGAAAGGCAGTCAGCAGCAAGGTGCATGTCACTTTAGACACGTGGTCCAGCACGCATGGACAGGGTCATTATATTTCCTTCACGGCACACTGGGTAACTCTGATTGCAGCTGGGAGGGATCCAAGACGGGGCTCTGTGCTGGAGCTTGACGTCAAATGTAGGCACCCATTGCCAGCGTCTTCACCATATGGTGCAGGACTACCTAGGGGCAAGGGCAGACCTGGATACCTTTCCAGCAGATGATCCACTGGCTTACTGGGTGTTGAGATTGGATCACTGGCCAGAATTTAGCCAATATGCTATGCAGCTACTAGGTTCCCCTTCATCTAGCGTGCTTTCCGAAAGGACGTTCAGTGCCGCTGGAGGTTTTGTCACAGACAAAAGAGTGCGTCTGTCCACTGACTCAGTAGACCGGCTGACATTTATAAAAATGAATCAGTCCCTATCAGTCAGCTATCAATCCCCTGATGCCGAAGTAACGGAATAGATCGGGTACGTCTTCTGCATGCACAAAACGGTTACGGTGTGAATGCACTTGCTGCCATGAAAGGCACAATATTTGGCTGCACTGACGCCTGGGCCAGATTTATATCATTTTAATTTTTTGAACAGCAGGGTCCAACCCTGCACTCTTCCACAATACCACAGAGGGGTTACTGTATGATGATACTTGATGGCCTGCCATTAAAAGGCACAATATCTGGGTGCACTTACGCCCATTACCAGATTCATATCTTTTTAATATAGGACCGCATGGTCCACCCCTGCACTCTTCCACAATACCACAGAGGGGTTACTGTATGATGATACTTGCTGGCCTGGCATTAAAGGCACAATATCTGGGTGCACTGCCATTGACGCTTGTATCAGATTCATATCCTCAGAGGGGTTACGGTGTGATGGCACTGTTGCCGACACTAAAAGCCCAATTTTAAAGCACCTATTGTTACTTTCATCCAAAGCCTGCATAAGTTTCACAATAATTTAGCCCAAAAAAACACTAAACTTTTTCTGCGCGTCCTAAAATGTCTTTTCATACAGGCTGCTGCTCCAAGCAGTTGTTTATGGATAGATTAAAGGAAAAGCATTTACCGTCATATGAAACGTCATTTATTTGTTTTTAAGTGTTTCTATACATCCGAGAAATCCGCCACTTCACGGGCAGGTTATGGGGACCTCCTAGGCACGATATTTGAAGGAATTTTTCGTTTTTATTTTTAACCCTTATTTCATGGAAAACTCACTGTCCCTTTAAAAACGTTTTTTTAAAACTTTTTGTCCTTGTTTCCTGTCCCCCAGGGCACTACCCGGACCCCCATACACCTTTTATGGCAAATATGTAGCATATATGCCCTCTTGGAGGGCACTTTAAAAAACCGAATTTTCAGCCCCATTGACTTGCTTGGGAGTTCGGGTTCGGTCCCGAACAAATGGGAAGTTCGGGTTCGGGCTCGAACCGAACTCGGGGGGTGTTCGGCTCATCCCTATTGCCAACTACCGAGCGGATTACAAACCTTGACAGGTTCCGGTAAACGATTGGTTAGCGCACGCGTGCAAAGCGCTAACTTTACATAGCCAAACGCTACTGGTAGTGCATCCTAGCGTTATCAAGGTTGTGCGCGCAGAATGGAGCTGTTCTTTTTCAGTGCAATATCCTGGCCACATCTGTCACCTGCCAATAAATACCATCTGCAAACGCATTGACCAATGTGAAATTGCGCTTTTCCAAGTCAGACACAGGGCCTCTGGCTTTTGGAGGTTAATCGCGAGAATAGAGGGAGTGGAGTGCAGTGCAGTAGCGGAAATGGGAAGGAGTCTTGTCATCCGGCATTTATGTTAACCCATTGCTCACACATTGCATTCAACAATCATTAGACGTAAATACGAATTACACATACAACTATAAATGACTATGCATCACATACATATTTGTCTCTACCCGTACCCACCTTGTCCCCTTACTCCTGTGTATTCACAACTGTCATTGTTTGTCACTGTGTGTCATGGAGGGTTTTGGGAGAGGACAAGGAGGGAGGAAAAGGAGTATTGGTGTGGAGGAGGAGGAGGAAGTGATGAGATGTAGAGAGGTGTCTAGTTCTAGGGTAAGAGGGAGAGGAGGAGTGGGGACAGTAGACATAGGGTGGGGATAAGAGATGTGCTGAGGGGGAGAGAAGCAGTGGGAGGAGTCGATGAGGAGAGACATCAGCGGAGACAGGAGAGGAGGAGTGAGGGGGAGAGGTGGCGTGAGAGTGAGGATGCCAGGCCAAGCCCATCCAGCCAAATGTCAGCTTCTGGATGAAGGACAACAGCAGGGAGTCAGTGCACAATCACAATTCGGGGCACAGTCACTGGGTACCTCACGGGAACGGATCCAGGAAGAGAGGTACACCATGGAGTCACTCATAGAGGAGTATATTCAGAGAACACTCTGGCTGGACGACTTGTCCCTGTCTGGGCACCTGCAACTTCGGCCATGCAACCAGAGCATCCATTCCATCAAGCCCAGTTACCAGGACTGTAAACGGGAATGTAAAGCCAAAATGGCATGGGAGAAACGTGATTCCAGGCCCACCGAGGCGCTTTGCGTATGCTCGGAGGGAAGAAATGCTGAAGGGTCGAATATCTGAGGTGTCTGCGACCTTAAAAACCGCTGGAAAAAAGGTGCAGGCACCCGACGATTTGCCACAAAACCGCCAATCACAGCCAAAAAAAGTAGACAATCTACTGAACAGAGCACTGACCAGCCACTGGAAAAAGCCGACGAACAGGGTATAAAAAAAACTTTTAAAATCTGTTTGCAAAAAAACTACTGGACGAAAATGCCTGGAATTACTACATAAGGTCCAATAAATAATAATAAAAAGGACTGTTACAGAAAAAAAAGCTTTTTTTGAAGGGAAAAAAAAAATAGAAAGAAATTTCACCAAAGAGTCCAGACAAATGCCTAACAAATAAATAAATAAATAGACTTTTTGCTGCAGAAAAAAATAATAAATTATTGAATAAATATTCAATAAAAATTTGAATATTTTTAACATTGAAACCCATGGGATTCATCTGAATAAACCTGCCGAATGAAACCACCGAACATCAAGGCATTTCACTGACATTTCTGTGCTGTTATCTGAATAGAATAACTAATGATTCTCTATGGGGGACTGCTGCCAAAGATCACCATGTTTCGCTGGCAATTCGCCAATATTTGTTGACTATATTATATATATTAACCCTTTCGCTGCTGAGGCTTTTCACACCTCTGTGCTGAGGCCATTTTTATCGCTTTCGCTCATCATGTTTAACCGCGTTTTGTAGCCATATTTTGATATATGACCCAGACATATTATATATCTTTCTTTCCGGCAGACTCGGCAGATTCACAATATGTCATTATTATATGTATACGTTATGTCATGTCTGTATATTATAACAAAAAATGCAATAAAATTTGAATTTTCAATAATTTATTATGTGTAAAGTGTTTTTTTTTCACATTTTAACATGCGATCCTTTGCGGTTATATTTTGTATGGGGTGCGCTTGTTAAAAAAATTAGAAATGGGGTCTCGTTACATTTTTTTTGGGAGGAAAATTTCACTTTTTTTAACAAACGCACCGCATACAAAAATCGTTAGTGCAGCATTATTGTTCACATTATAATTGAAATGGGAACAATATTGCTGCATTAACAAAACAAAAAAAAAAATAGTTTATTTTATTTTTAGAATGTTTTTTTAAAAAACAAATTTTTTATTTTTTATTTTTTTTAAAAAACATTTTTCATTTTCATGTTTGGTATCGTTGGAACGGCCATGCTCTGGCCGATCCAACGATATCAAATATTAACCCCTAGCTGCCAAGGATCGGGAGATAGGGGGTTCATTAGAACCCCCTATCTCCACCATTGGTGGCAGCTAGGGGTTAACTCCAGGACTGGCGTCATCGTGCTATGCACGATGACGCCAGTCCTCAGGGGGAGTTCCTGGAGGCTTGGCCGACATCCAAGATTTTGGCCAGCTCCAGGAGAGGCTCACGATTCAGCGCTTTTGAGCGCCGATTCGTGATCCGGCTCCCCAGGGGTTAATCACAGCCACCGTTTGGAAGGGCAGGCTGTGCCCTTCCAAACGGTGCCTGTATTAACCCCCTGCTCCCCGGCGATCGGGAGGGAGAGAGGTCCGAAGGACCTCCCCCCTCCCTTTCAGGCGCCTCCTCCGCACATGCAGGGGGGCGCCTGAATTAGATGTCATCGCGCCGCCGCGATGACATCTAATTGCTCCGCCGGGGTCCCGGAGTGCTGGGCTGACATCGAGGATGTCAGCCCGCACCGGGTGGGGTGCAGCAATCCGCCGGAATCCAGGCGTATTGCTGCCTCCTGTGCATGGACGCGCTCGGCGCGTCCATAGCACAGGAGAACCACTTGGCTGGACGCGCTGAGCACGTCCATAGCAGCCAAGTGGTTAATATTATTATATAATATATTAACCCTTTCGCTGCTGAGACGTTTCACGCCTCTGTGCTGAGGTCATATTTACCGGTTTTGCTCATCATGTTTAAACGTGTTTTGAAGGCTTATTTTAGTATATGACCCAGACATATTATATATTGTTCTTTCCGTCAGACTCGGTAGATTCATAATATGTCATTATTATATGTATACGTTATGTCATGTCTGTATATTATAACAAAAAATGCAATAAAATATGTATTTTCAATAATTTACAACGTGTAAAGTGTTTTTTTTCACATTTTAACATGCGAGCAATTGCGGTTATATTTTGTATGGGGTGCGCTTGTTAAAAAAATTAGAGATGGGGTCTCGTTACATTTTTCTTTGGGGAAAATTACACGATTTTTAACAAACGCACCGCATACAAAAATCGTTAGTGCAGCATCATTGTTCACATTATAATTGAAATGGGAACAATATTGCTGCATTAACAAACCAAAAAAAAGAAAAAAAAATGTTTATTTTTTTTTTTAAATATATATATATTTTTTTTTTTAATTTTTTTTTTTTTTTAACTTTTTTCACTGTAGTGTTTGGTATCGTTGGAACGGCCATGCTCTGGCCGATCCAACCATACCAGACTTTAACCCCTAGCTGCCACGGATCGAGAGATAGGGAGTTCATTGGAACTCCCTATCTCCACCGTTGGTGGCAGTTAGGGGTTAACTCTAGGACTGGCGTCATCGTGCTGTGCACGATGACTCCAGTCCTCAGGGGGAGTTCCCGGAGGCTTGGCCGATATCCAAGATGTCGGCCAGCTCCGGGAAAGGATCACGAACCGGCGCTTTTCAGCGCCGATTCGCGATCCAGCTCCCCAGGGGTTAATGCCAGGCACCATTTGGAAGGGCAGGCTGTGCCCTTCCAAATGGTGCCTGGGTTAACCCCCGCAACGCCGCCGATCGGGAGGGAGAGAGGTCCGAAGGACCTCCCCCCCCTCCCTTTCAGGCGCCTCCTCCGCACATGCGGGGGGGCGCCTGAATTAGGTGTCATCGTGCTGTCGCGATGACACCTAATTTCGGCGGTTCCGGATGCTGGGCTGACATCGAGGATGTCAGCCTGCACCGGGGGGGCCAGCGATCGGCCGGAACCCGGCCGAACGCTGACCCCAAAGGGAGGATGCGCTCAGCGCGTCCTCCGCACGCCAGCAGACATGCGGAGGACGCGCTCAGCGCGTCCTCCGCATCGAAGTGGTTAATATTAGCCGACTGGCCACGAAAATGAACCGTACGGGGAAATTCACCGTTCGGTGCCATTTTGGAGCCGATGCGACTGTCTTTGAATAATCCCTATAAATTTTTTTACCTCTTAAATAAAAAAATTTTGTATGAATAAAATGTGTCTGTAATGCATCGCTGTAACATCATATGTACAGTTTGACAGGGTCAGAATTCATAATGGTAAAGATTTGGTTAGCATTTCATATAATTAAATAAGCACAAGTGTACTCACGATAATGTGGAGATGCATCTCAACAGGTCATTTTCCAGCAAGATCTCAATGGTTAATTACACATTAGTAGCACATTCATGACTGCACATACAAATTAATCACAATACAGATCTTCTTTTATTATATGCAATCAGGGCCGACGCTCCTGCTAAGTAAACTAGGCACCCACCTATGGTGCAATGCCACCTCTTCATTGCGTGACTCGCGAGCTGCCAGTGGCAGCTCACGGAGCACAAAGTCGACAGTGTCGGCTCGTGGACCCCCACTAGCGACGCAGAAGGTGGGTGCAACCTGATGATGCGCAGGTGCACCATCTGATGACGCGCAGGTGCCATCTGATGACGCACGGGCGCCATCTGATGGCGCTGGGTGAAGAGCAGAGAAGAAAGAAAAAAAGGAGACAGAGAAGAAAGAAGCAGAAGAAGGAAAAGAAAGAGGCAGATGAAAGAAAAAGAAAAAGACAGATGAAAGAAAAGAAAGAGGCAGGGGAAAGAAAAGAAAGAGGCACAGATGAAAAGAAAGCGGCACAGATGAAAAGAAAGCGGCACAGACTGATCCTGGGCACGATCAGTGCAGGGGGTAAGGTGGGCACTGACCAACCGTGTGCAGCCATCCTGTACAGTGTGTGTCATCGTCCCCTCAACAGGTGTGTCCCTCCCACACAATCTCTTTGTGTGTCCCTCGCGCAGTGTGCGTGTGTCCCCTTCACAGTGTGCGTGTGTATGTTACCGCAGTGTGTGTGTCCCGCACAGTGTGTATCCCTTGCACAGTGTGTGTGTGCCCCCACAGTGTGTGTGTGTCGCGCAGTGTGTGTGTGTGTCCCTGCACAGTGTGTGTATGTGTCTGCCTCCCCTCACGCAGTGTGCATGTGGGTTAGGGTTAAGGTGTGTTTGATTGGGGGGGTCTGATTAGAGGGTGTTTGTACAGATGGGGGTTGTTATCTTTACAGAGGGGGGTATTCAGTTTGGGGTGATTTTGGGGCATATGCAAATGTCTATATATATGATGAGATATATACAGGGTTATTCGGAGATAGGTGAAAACCAGGAGAACTGGCAGGAGAATAGAACAATCTAGACTAAACAGCTGGAACACTTTGGAAAGTGAGATAAATGGGAGATTTTTTCTGGTTTGGCTATTTTGACCAACAGCGTTATTCAGAGAGATGTGAAATCCAGGAGAATGACTGGAGAAATGAAAATTCTAGCACAAAATAGCCAAACCAGAAAAATTCTCCCATTTATCTCACTTTCCAAAACCGCTATTTGGTCTAGATTGTTCATGATAGAATTTTCACTTCTCCAGTCATTCTCTTGAGTTTCACCTTTCTTTGAATAGACCTGTATGTTTAGTACTGTGTTGTCAGAGAGTGTGGTATTTCAACAGTTAATAATTATTTTTTTTGGAGTGGGGGGGCGCAAGCAGCTGGTCTTGCCTAGGGCGCAAAATAGTCTAGCACCGGCCCTATATGCAATAATGGCAGAACCTACGTGGGCATGCACGGCTAAATGATCCCTTGCACCTGTCTCATCATTGATTAGCCTGAGGGTGTTGCTATGTATGGGTAGGGTTGCTTGCCAGCTAAGCCATGTTTTCTAGGACACATATAATTAATTCATGTTGATGGGCAGTGCATGAAAACCGCTACACTGCAACATGTTTAACCTCCCTGGCGGTCTAATTTTTTCAAAATTTTGTGTCTAAAAGCATTTAAATTTTTTTGGAAATGAAATGGGTTGTTTTATATAGTAAGCCTGTAATCCTTAGGAATAACTCACTGAAATTCGTGCAAACAAGAGTCTAGTAAACACATGGAGTCAGATAAAGTTTGAAACACGAAATAATAATTTATTATCCCAAAAATAATTATCCAAAATAATGCAAATAAATGATACTCAATAATATAATCAAACCAAAAACCATGAAATCTTTCTGAAAACAAGGGTGCAATATTAGTCACTGCATATTGCCTCAGTAAACATCCTTGGTATGATTTATTTATTGATTTATTCATCTGGAAACATGGGACTGCACAAAGAACATTTTACTGTACTTTTTAATTTATTTTCTTTACAGTTCAAATTTGCCGCCTGGTCCCGCCCCCTGCGACGCGCGGCTCGCAGGGGCGGAACCAGGAAGCAAGTCGCTGGCCGCCGCGATCACACTGAGGCGACTGCGGAGACAGCGAAGGAGTGCAGGATGCGGTGAGTATATACAGCCGGAGTGTGGCTCGTGGTTACCGATCTTGGTAGCGAAATTTCACCCGAGTCACACTCAGTTATACTGCCAGGGAGGTTAATCCATATGCTGCACCTGGGAAATATAAAAGGAATCCCAGGTGACCTGCCTTGATTTCTTTCATGTAGCATGTGAATTATACATGTTGCAGGGCAGAACTTTTCCCTGTGCTCTCCTGTGCATGAAATGGTAATATGTGTCCAGGAAAACATGGCTGATGTAGCAACCCTATGTATGGGGCATTTTTCAAGTAACACGATTTATAAACAGACTGCAATTTTGTTCTGAGGTTTTGTGCTGTGCAGTCGTTACTCATGAAGGCTGCTTAAGGCTGGGGTCAGACGAATGCAGTGCGAACGTGCGTTGACCCGCACTTTATTACGGCCATAGTAGCAGCAAATGATGCTCTTTTCCATCTACACCTCCTCCCTGGGCAAAATCATCAACAGCTTTGGCTTTAATTACCACCTCTACGCTGATGACACTCAGATCTACCTCTCTACCCCTGATCTCTCTCCCCCTGTCCTTTCAAAAGTCAGTGACTGTTTATCTGGCATCTCCTCCTGGATGGCCTCCCACCACCTAAAGATCAACATGTCAAAGACTGAGCTCCTACTTATTCCTCCCTCTAATGCCTCCCCACCTCCTGACTTCTCTATCACGGTGGAGGGTATCACCATCTCCCCATCAAACCAAGTTCGCTGTCTTGGAGTTACACTGGACTCTGCTCTTTCCTTCATCCCCCACATCAAGTCTCTTTCCTCCTCCTGCCGATACCAACTGCGTAATATTTCCAGAATTCGGCCATTTCTTACCGCTGTCACCACAAAACAACTCATACACGCCCTGGTAATCTCCCGACTCGACTATTGCAATAATCTCTTATCTGGCCTCCCTCTGTCCCGCCTCTCCCCCCTACAATCCATCCTGAACGCCTCCGCCAGGCTAATTCACCTCACCCGCCGCTCTGTCTCTGCCGCTCCCCTCTGCGAGTCCCTTCACTGGCTCCCCATCCACTGCAGAATTAAGTTCAAAATCCTTATCCTTACCTACAAAACCCTCACTAACTCAGCGCCCCACTACCTGTCCTCACTAAATCACCAAATACACCCCAGCCCGCTCCCTAAGGTCAAACAGTGACCTGCGCCTAGCTTCTCCCCGCATCACCTCTTCCCATGATAGACTGCAGGATTTCTCACGCGCAGCCCCCACTCTCTGGAACGCTCTCCCTCGTGCTGTCAGACTTTCCCCTAACTTCTCTTCCTTCAAACGCTCCCTGAAAACATTCCTATTTAGGGAAGCCTACCACCCAACTCACTGACGCAACCATCAATCACTCTCACCTTACAGTCCTCTCCTCCTGTTTCCAACCCCAACCCTCCTAGATTGTGAGTTCCTACGGAATAGGGCCCTCATCTCCTCCTGTACTGTTTGTCAAATGTTGTTCAATGTATTGTAACCCTGTCTGTACTGTGCTTATTGTACAGCGCTGCGGAATATGCTGGCGCTTTATAAATAAATAATAATAATAATAATAAATAATAATAATGACAGCCAATATACGAAGTATGGCTGCACGAAATTTCGGCCGCGCAACGCAAGCGGCAAACGAACGCATTTTTTCGAGAACGTGGAACCGCTAGTATTGACGCACAGAGTGCGCTGCCTCGTCATAGCGTCGGGGGTGCGTGATTAGGAGACATCATACGCTGCACATGTCCGGCCAACATTACGTCCATTTGTTTTTTATATCTTCGTCAAAAAATATGGCCGAAATTGTGCATCGTATGACCGCTATCGCGTCTTCCGTGAAAAAATGCGTTCAACGCACTTTTTGACGGTAGATGTGAAAAATGTGTTCGTCTGACCCTAGCCTTAATGTGCAGCATAAATGTAGCTTTATTACTCTTTATCTTTTTCCGGTTGCAAGGAACATTTATCTTTGTAGTTAATTGCAGCTGATAGCCCAATTTCATGCAGGGTGTAAGGCTAGGGACAGATGAGCGCATTTTCTGCGGCCACCGTCAAAATGTACGTCGATGCGTGCGCACGCATTTTTTCACGGAATACGCTTAAGTGGTCAGACGATGCGCAATTCTGGACGTATTTCATGACGATGGGGTGAAAAGAAGTCTAGGGAAATCCGGCTGTTTGAACGTTATGTTGGCCGCACACTAGCAGCGTCTGACATCTCCTAATCACGCACACACGCTGCTATGCGGCCGCAGCGCACTCTGTACGTCAGTACCAGCGGTTTAACGTTCTCGAAAAAATGCGTTCATTTTCCACTTGCGTTGCGCGGCCGGACTTTTGTGCGACCGTACTTCGTATATTGGCTGTCATTGCCCGTCATCTGCTGCTAGTGCGGCCGTGATTATGTGCGCCAGAACGCGCGTTCGCACTGCCTCAGTCTGACCCTAGCCTAACACATGTAAAAGTGCTGCCCTGCAACATTTGTAATCCATGTGCTGCAGTTAGGGAGCAAGAGAGCATGTGACATATGATTCCTTTCCTGCAGCGTATGGATTGTACATATTGCAGGGTGGCATTTTACGTGCATTCCCTTCTGAATGAGCGATATGTGTCCATGAACACATGGCATACCTGCCAAGCCAGAATGTGATATCTCCTTTACTATTGTCTGTGTAAATTCATATGTGCTTGTTCGCCTTACATGCAAAGACTTTCTGGACAATGCACTGCCTGACACCTGTGCGAACATCCGCAGCCTCATCAGATGACACTATTGGGACCTCGTATGGGGCCACAGCAAAGTCAGACTGTAATTCCAATGCAGTGCCATCGTCTATAGCCATGTTGGGCAGCATGGCACATGCCATAACAATTAAGGCAGCTTTCGTGGGCTGGTACTGCAGGGCTCTGCCAGATTGATCCTTACCTTGGAATCGCATTTTCAATACTCCAAAGGTCCTCTCAATGATGCTCCGGTACCTCTGATGCGCTGTGTTGTAGTGCCTCCTGATCCAGTCCTTCATGCCTCCTAATGGGGTTCATGAGCCATGGCCATAGAGGGCTTCCTGAATCACCTGATGCATTAAAATAGGGGGGGGGTTGGGGGTGGCAGGTAGTTTCATGGGCCTCTGGGTGGTTCTTGCCCCCTGGGCTAAATTTGCCAGTCAGCCCCTTACTTTTAGACACTTTCTCTGCCTCTTGACAATAACTATAACAGAATCAAACATATTTTCTAAATATTTTGCCCTATAAGCTTTTCCCATTTATTTTCACACTCCATTCCACTCCCCCTTTATATTCTCTCAATATTTAGCGTTAATTTTTTTCCTTCCTCTTTTACCATTACTCTTGCTCCACTGCAATGATTATATACTCTCTAGTATCCTTCCATCCTGCCTTTCTTTCTTTTTTGAATTGGAGGGCACTCTAAAAACCGAATTTTCAGCCCCATTGACTTGTATGGGGTTCGAGTTCGGGTTCGGGTTCGGATCCGAACATTTGGAAAGTTCGGGTACGGCTTCGAACCGAACACTCCCCGAGTTCGGTTCGAGCCCGAACCCGAACTTCCCATTTGTTCGGGGAGTGTTCGGCTCATCCCTAGTAGGGCATATATGCTACATATTTGCCATAAAAGGTGTATGTGGGTCCGGGTAGTGCCCTGGGGGACAGGAAACAAGGACAAAAAGTTTTAAAAAAAACGTTTTTAAAGGGACAGTGAGTTTTCCATGAAATAAGGGTTAAAAATAAAAAGGAAAAATTCCTTCATATATCGTGCCTAGGAGGTCCCCATAATCTGCCCGTGAAGTGGCGGATTTCTAGGATGTATAGAAATATGTAAAAACCAAAAAATGACATTTCAAATGACGGTAAATGCTTTTCCTTTAAATCTATCCATAAACAACTGCTTGGGGCGGCAGTCTGTATGAAAAGAGGAGACATTTTCGGACACGCAGAAAAAGTTTACTGATTTTTTGGCGGTAAAAAGCAGGAGAATGGAAACTTCTAGACCAAAAAGCCGATTTGGAAAGTGAGATAAATGGGAGAATTTTTCTGGTTTGGCTATTTTGACCTAGAATTTTCCATTCTCCAGTCATTCTCCTGAGTTTCACCTTTCTCTGAATAACCCTGTCAGGGTTATTCAGAGAGCGGTGAAGAGCAGGAGAATGACTGGAGAATGGAATATTCTAGGTCAAAATAGCCAAACCAGAAAAATTCTCCCATTTAGGCTAGGGTCATACTAGCGAATTTTTAACGTGCGTTTAGGCGCACTTAATCACGGCCACACTAGCAGCAAATGACGGGCAATGACGGCCAATATACGAAGTACAGTCGCACGAAAGTCTAGCTGCGCAACGCAAGTGGAAAATGAACGCATTTTTTCGAGAATGCAGAACCGCTAGTACGGACGTACAGAGTGCGCTGCGTCCACTAGTGGCGTGTGTGCATGATTTGGAGACGTCAGACCCTGCTCATGTCCGGCCAACATAACGTCCAGACACCCAAAGTTTCCTGGTTTGGATCCATAAAAAATCACGCACAAAAATGCGCATCGTATGACCGTTTTCGCGCAATCCGTGAAAAAATACGGCAATGCGTTCGGACGCACTTTTTGACGGTCGCTGCGAAAAATGCGTTAGTCTGACCCTAGCCTTATCTCACTTTCCAAATCGGCTATTTGGTCCAGATTGTTCTCTTTTCCTGCCATTCTCCTGGTTTTCACCTTTCTCTGAACAACCCTGAGAATGAGGTGAAAGCCAGGAGAACTGGCAAGAGAAGAGAACAATCTAGACCAAATAGCCGATTTGGAAAGTGAGATAAATGGAAGAATTTTTCTGGTTTGGCTATTTTGACCTAGAATTTTCACTTCTCCAGTTATTCTCCTGCTTTTCACCGCTCTCTGAATAACCCTGTGAATGTTTAATCCCGAGGTGAAAAATAACATTGCTTTAGATTTTTTTCAAACACCAGTTAAATGCAGCATATTAGGATGTTTTAGGGAAATTAATTTTCAAATCTCAATCAGAAGCAGACACCACCCCACCCTCAGTATATTGTACAATGTATCAAATTGATTACTAGACTAAAAACACCTGGTGTTATGCCCATTTGTGAACAGAGGTCATTTAGAGTTGATAATCTTTACACGTACACATTAGTTTTTAATTCAATATCTAATAAACCGTTGCTTATAATATTCTGCAGTAAAGAGTCTCTTTATTTCTAGATTTTTTTGTATTTTTTTAAGCATTTTCTATACTTTTTTCACTAGTGGCGTGTGTGCATGATTTGGAGACGTCAGACCCTGCTCATGTCCGGCCAACATAACGTCCAGACACCCAAAGTTTCCTGGTTTGGATCCATAAAAAATCACGCACAAAAATGCGCATCGTATGACCGTTTTCGCGCAATCCGTGAAAAAATACGGCAATGCGTTCGGACGCACTTTTTGACGGTCGCTGCGAAAAATGCGTTAGTCTGACCCTAGCCTTATCTCACTTTCCAAATCGGCTATTTGGTCCAGATTGTTCTCTTTTCCTGCCATTCTCCTGGTTTTCACCTTTCTCTGAACAACCCTGAGAATGAGGTGAAAGCCAGGAGAACTGGCAAGAGAAGAGAACAATCTAGACCAAATAGCCGATTTGGAAAGTGAGATAAATGGAAGAATTTTTCTGGTTTGGCTATTTTGACCTAGAATTTTCACTTCTCCAGTTATTCTCCTGCTTTTCACCGCTCTCTGAATAACCCTGTGAATGTTTAATCCCGAGGTGAAAAATAACATTGCTTTAGATTTTTTTCAAACACCAGTTAAATGCAGCATATTAGGATGTTTTAGGGAAATTAATTTTCAAATCTCAATCAGAAGCAGACACCACCCCACCCTCAGTATATTGTACAATGTATCAAATTGATTACTAGACTAAAAACACCTGGTGTTATGCCCATTTGTGAACAGAGGTCATTTAGAGTTGATAATCTTTACACGTACACATTAGTTTTTAATTCAATATCTAATAAACCGTTGCTTATAATATTCTGCAGTAAAGAGTCTCTTTATTTCTAGATTTTTTTGTATTTTTTTAAGCATTTTCTATACTTTTTTCAAAATTTCTTTTTTTTTCCGAACCCGAACCGAACAAGTCCCAAACGTTCGAAATTCACGAACTTTCGAACTGCCAAAGTTCGGGTCGAACTCCGAACCGTCCGAACTCGAACAGCTCATCCCTAATCCCTAGTCACAACAAGTCACAACAATTTGAAAAACACAGTCTGCTTAAAATAATACAACACAAACATTATATGTTTTCATGTGTTTATTGAACAGAACATGTAAACATTCACAGTGCAGGGTGGAAAAAGTATGTGAACAACTAGCCTAATGACTTCTCAAAGAGCTAATTGGAGCCAGGAGTGAGCCAACTTTGAGTCCAATCAGTGTGATATTATTGCATGTGTTGCTGAAAGCTGTCCTGCCCTTTAAAAACACACACCAGTTTTGGGTTTACTGGTTTCAAGAAGCACTGCCTGATGTGAAACATGTCTAGCAGAAAAGAGCTCTCATAAGACCTACGATCAAGAATTGTTGACTTGCATGAAGCTGCAAAGGGTTACAAAAGTATCTCCAAAAGCCTTGATGTTCATGTGTCCACAGTAAGACAGACTGTCTACAAATGGAGAAAGTTCAGTACTGTTGCTACTCTCCCTAGGCATGGTCGTCCTGTAAAGATGACTGCAAGAGCACACTGCAGAATGCTTAATGAGGTAAAGAAGAATCCAAGAGTGTCAGCTAAAGACTTACATAAATCTCTGGCACATGCTAACATTTTTGTTGACACATCTACAATAAGGAAAACATTAAACAAGAATTGAGTACATGGGAGGACACCACGGAGGAAGCCATTGCTGTCCAAAAAGAATATTACAGCACGTTTGAAGTTTGCAAAAGAGCACCTGGATGTTCCACAGCACAACCGGCAAAATATTCTGTGGACAGATGAAACCAAAATTGAGTTGTTTGGAAAAAACACACAACACTATGTGTGGAGAAAAAAAGACACAGCACACCAACATCAAAACCTCATCTCCACTGTAAAACATGGCAGAGGGAGCATCATGGTTTGGGGCTGCTTTGCTGCCTCAGGGCCTGGACGGATTGTTGTCATTGATGGAAAAATGAATTCCAGAGTTTATCAAGACATTTTGCAGGAAAACGTAAGACCATCTGTCCACCAACTGAAGCTCCGCAGAGGATGGGTGATGCAACAGGACAATGACCCAAAGCATACAAGTAATTCAACAAAAGAATGGCTTCAACAAAACAAAATACGCCTTCTGGAGTGGCCCAGTCAGAGTTCTGACCTCAACCCGATTAAAATGCTGTGGCATGACCTTAAGAGAGCGATTCACATCAGACATCCCAAGAATATTGCTACACTGAAACAGTTTTGTGAAGAGGAGTGGTCCAAAATTACTCCAGATCGTTGTGCTGGTCTGATCTGCAACTACAGGAAACGTCTGGTTGAGGTTATTGCTGCCAAAGGAGGGTCAACCAGTTATTAAGTCCAAAGGTTCACATACTTTTTCCACCCTGCACTGTGAATGTTTACATGTTCTGTTCAATAAAAACATGAAAACATATAATGTTTGTATTGTATTATTTTAACCCCTTAAGGACGGGAGTAATTTTACAACTTCGGCGCTGTTTCGGAAGTAGAAGTTTGCTGAGCTCATTTTGACCATTTTTAAGTCACGTATTCTTATACCACCCAGACAAATTATATATCGTTCTTTCCGGCAGACTCGGCAGATTAATAATATATCATTATTATATGTATATGTCATGCCCTGCCAAAATGCTATAACAAAAAATGTAAAAAAATTTGAATTTTCAATAAAATTTCAATCTTCCACAGTGTGTAAAGAGTTTTTTTTTTTTTAATTTATTATCCGAGGCTCTGCGGTCATATTCTATTGGTAGATTTGTTTTAAAAAAATTAGAACGGTAAACCCATTTTTTTTTGGGGAGAAATTGCGTGATTTTAGCTAAACCCCCCAAAAAAAAAAAATCATTAGTGAAGCATCATTGTTCACATTATAATTGAAATGTGAACAATAGTGCTGCATTAAAAAAAACAAATTTTTTTTTTAATTATATTATTATTTTTTTATTATTTAATTTATTATTTTTTATTATTTTTATTTTTACTTTTTTTACACTTTTATTTTTACTTTTACCATGGTCATGTTTGATATCATTGGAAAGGCCATGCTCTGGCCTTTCCAGCAATATCATACATGACCCCCTAGCTGCCACCGATCAGGAGATAAAGGGGTTCAAAGAACCCCCCTATCTCCTGCAAGGGATTTCCATGGGAAATCCCTTTGCAGCTAGGGGGTTCCCCGGTAAACTGACATCATCGCGCATGGCGCGATGAGTCAGTTGACCGCGGGGTGACCCAGAGGTGGGGGCTGCCATCCAAGATGGCGGCCCCCACCGGAAATAGGCCGCGATCGGGCACAAATTAGTGCCCGGTCGCGACCTGGCAGCTAAGGGGTTAACCCCCCATACATCGCTGGAAAGGTCAGGCTGTGACCCTTCCAGCGATGCTGGCCACAGCCGCCGGGGACCAGGCGATCGGGAGATAGAGGGATCCGAAGGATCCCTCCCCTCCCCTCCAGCGCGCTTCCCCTGCTCCGGCGGGGGGGACGCCTGAAACTGACGTCATCGCGCCACGGCGCGATGACGTCACAACGCCGGAGGAGGGATCACACTGATCTGACTCCGAGGGAGTCAGACAACAGCGTGGGAAGCGACCGGAGAAGGTGAGTATCTCCCGGGGGGCTCTAAACGCCGAGGACGTACATTTACGTCCTGCGCGCGGCAAAGCCCGCCTAATGCAGGGCGTAAATGTACGTCCTGCGGCGTTAAGGGGTTAAGCAGACTGTGTTTTTCAAATTGTCGTGACTTAGATGAAGATCAGAGCACATTTTATGACCAATTCATGCAAAACTTCACGTAATCCCAAAGGGTTCACATACTTTTTCTTGCCACTGTAATTACATCAAAGTGAAATACTCTGAATCAAAGATAATTAAGTAAAATGGTGATAATACATTGAACTTAGACCTCAGAGACCAAAATATTCTGGTCTAATAATAAACTATATGCTGTCTTGTCTACTGTGTAAACATACATGATATATCCGCTTTTGGTGATATATGCGTATATATTTCATGTGATTTTGCAAGCTATATTGAACTGGCCAATGGATTCAGGGTGTATTCCTGCGATGTATCTATCCCCAAACTTTCCAGTACCTTCTGTTTATTAATAGATAACCACAAAAATATTTAATAAAATAAAATTTGAGATATAAACATTTGGCATTATAGCTATAAGAATGAACACTCCCATTAGGGTATCTTATTAAAAACGTGATACCTCTTCCGTAATAAAATTATAAAGGACATAGCGCTTCAGTGTATCTCTTTTTTGTGCACACATCTTGTTTTGATGTTTTGGGTAATTTCAGATAGGCTTATACATATTGTAATGGGATCTGTCAAACACAAGTCTTTTCATTGCTGTAGAAATATGAATGGACAGCCACATTACCAAATAGATATTGCTATTATAGAGAAAGAGAAAAGGTGACAGTTATGTCCCCATTTTAGCGAACTGTGGTCACATTTCATTTTAATGTGATTAGAGGCTATTTGGCACCTTAATCAGTGCAGGATCTCACATGCCTAGAGCATTTACCTGCAAAACACAGCCTAGTCAACAATGTTTTCCCATTCTAATGAAACCTAAAAGATATAATAATATCACAAGCCACTGCTTGCATTTGAAGACATCAAGACAGTTTCAATTAAAATTATATATATATATATATATATATATTATAATTTCACATGGTACATAGTTTAACCGCTTCATTTTTGCTACAAAATCTAATCCGATAAAACACAAGAGAGTGCCTGGGTGTTTAAAACCACAGCATCATTTTCCAAAGTGCCTGTGATTAACCCCTGTAACAAATCTCAGTACCCGACCGTGTCACCTCTGTCAATACCGCTTCCTTGCCGGATCCCCCGTGCTCTCCCGAGTCACACTCTTGTGCCTTCCTCCAGTCCTCAAACAAAGCTTAAGGACCGGGACACATAGAGAGCCTGCTAGAATCCCCCAGAAATAAGACAATGCTCTATATCTGGGACTTTTCAGGCTCAAAATGGAACATGGTTTATTGGGAATAGGCACACATGTTTATGCGGTCAAACATGGGGTATTTACTTACTCAAAACCGACCCTAGTAAATGGCATAAGGGATTCCCATGTTACTGCTCCTTCTGCTTCTCAGCATGTGAGACAAAAGACTAGGACAGATAATGGGATAAACATTTGCTCAACATTCCTAGATGAGACAGGACAATTACAATTGTTAATAGTAAACAGATTACATTCTAAAACAGCAAAAAAAATTAAAAATATCAGGAACCAGTGTTTTTTTGAAAAATTATTTTAATCAATCATAAAGTAAGAAATATTTGGGCACATATCCAATTAATGTCTTACTGTACTAACATATTTGGCCAGTAGATGGTGCATCTACTGCCAAATTGACTTACAGCCATTGTAGTGAACCATGGTTTGCTACTGTAATCAGCTTGCTTAATGTCCGATGTCAAGACATTCAGTTAGCTGATTTCACACAGTTTTAGCGCTTTGTGCATTATGCCCACAGAGCTAAAACTTTGGGGGCACCTTCTGCAGCCCAAAAGCAAACAAAATTAGTTTAAAGCAAGCAAATTTCATTTCTTTTTATGATGCAGATCAAGATATTGGGGCATCGGATGGTGTCTTTGAAGCCCAAGATATCTCAATCTCGGTAATGAAGGGGTTAATGGGGATATGAGTTCTGGACTTCAAACACATCTCTCAACAGATGTAGCTTGTTGTAGCAATTAGGAAGATAGCCTCAACTGGGTTTAAAAAGTGGAGATGTCCACAGCCACTTCTCTATGTTACACCAAGGCAATTCAATATAATGAGTCCAGTCCACTGTTGCATGCATCGTTCCTAGTCTTGCTTTATCTCTGTCAGGCCCGAGCCAGGATGGACCATGGCAGGACCTATAGTTTATAATAATATCCCAAGCGTTGGGGGAGAGCAGATGAAGCAGACACAGGAACTTTTGCTGGTAAATAAATGTATATTGAGAACACACAGCAACAAGTCTGATACACAATAGCAGAGCACTGGAAACAACAGAATAAGTCTTTCTGCATACAGGTAGTATCTCTATGCACCAGGGATTGTGGGCTATGTAGTGTCCACTGCAGGCAGGATCTACTGGGCTGGAACCAGGAGCTCTTGGCAAAGGTCCCTTGGTAGCAGAAAGGTGGAATGACGCTTCAACACAGGTAGCCACAGGTGTAGTCTCTTTTGCCCACAGGATAGTGGGCTATGCAGTGTCCACTGCAGAAAGGATCCACTAGGCTGGAACCAGGAGTTCTTCGCAAAGGTAACAATATGCAATCCAGGCAGATACAAGCTGAAACACTTTAACCAAAGGAAAATCACGATACAGAGGATGGTGGGTAATGAGGACAAAACACAGGGAGAGGCAGCTCATAGGATCTCACACAAAGCAGGATGGGAAACAAAATGAGAGAGCGAGGTTAGGAGGGCGTGACCTGGTTTTATGCAAACACACAGGATCTGGCATGGGAATTAACCCTATAGTGGATGCAGACAGGGAGTGAATAGTAACCCATAGTGGCTACAAGCAGGTTCCTAGGGCTGGGGCATGACAATCTCTTGGTAAGCAAATTTATTTCTCGCCCCTTATCGCCACCTTTTCTCATGATTCCATACTTTCAATCTGTTAATGCGTCCCACTCAACCTTTCTTGGACCTCACTGCTGTCACCTTTGCTGGCTACTTCACCAGTAGGATTACTAAATTTAGAATTGAAATCTCTTCACTGCCCTTCTCCATTACCCATTCAACCTCACTCACTCCTTGCCCCCTCTACTACTATGTCTTCCTTTTCTCTGGTCTCAGAGGAGGATGCCTCGGTACATCTCATGTCCTCCTGTACAACTACCTGTCCGCTTGACCCCATCCCGTTGCTCTGTATTCATTCTGTCCTACCGGATATTGTCCCTACTTTGACTCATATGTTCAACCTCTCCCCTCCTCTGTAGTCTTCCCCTCTGCCTTCAAACATGCTCTGATCACCCAGATTATGAAGAAGACATCTCTTCATCCCACTTCCTTTTCAAACTACCGTCCCAACTCTTTGCTCTCTTTTCCCACCAAAATCTTGGAATGCCTGGTTGCATTTGACACTGTTGACCACACTCTCCTGCTCCTCATGCTACGTCAACTTGGCCTCAGTGACACCATTCTCTCCTGGTTCTTTTTCCTATTTCTTTCTTTGCTCCTTCAGTGTCTCATTCACTGGTGTCTCTTCACCACCGGTTCCTCTCTCAGTTGGGGTACCTGTTGGGCTCTGTTCTGGAGCCCCTACTCTTCTCAATCTATACCGCCTCTCTCTTCCTATGGATTCCAATATCATCTCTATGTTGATAACACCCAAATCTAGCTTTCCTCTCCCGATCTCTATTTTCCTGTTTTGGACCATGTTAATGCCTGCCTATCAGCTATCTTCGACTGGATGTCTACCCTTTTCCGAAAGCTCATCCTCTCTAAAACTGAACTTCTCATCTTCCCTCCCTCTAAAACCAACATTCCTGCACCCATTTTCCTTCAAGTGAATGGTGCCACCTTTTACTTCTACCACTCAGGCTTGCTGCCTCGGGGTTCTCTTTGACTCTGATCTCTCCTTCACTCCTCACATTTAGTCGCTTACCAAATCTTGCTTCTTCTACCTAAAAAACATTGCACGCATCTGATCCTTCCCTAATCAGGACTCTACTAAGATGCTCATCCAAGCTCTTATTATCTCCCAACTTGCCTACTATAACGTCCTTCTCTCTGGCCTAAAGAGATCCCAGATTCTCCCTCTGTAGTCCGTTATGAATGACTGTGCCAGGCTCATCCACCTCATCTCCCGCATCTCTCACATTTCACCCCTTTGTCTATCTCTACACTGGCTCCGTGTTTCCTTTAAAATCCAATTCAAAATACTATTGCTTACATACAAAGCTCGCCATAACCGTGCTCCTGCCTACTTCTCCCTTATTTGTAGGTATCTCCCATCCCAACCGCTTCGCTCTGCCAATGATCTGATGTTATTGTCTCCTCATACCTGCACCCCCAACTTTCGCCTTCAGGACATCTCCCGAGCTGCCTCCTTTCTATGGAACTCCCTCCCCCACAGCATTAGACTCTCCCCATCTCTTCAGTCATTCAAGAGGTCTCTGAAGACACTTTACTTTAGAGAAGCTCATCGGCTCACTCCATGATTCCCCCACTGTACATTTCTTGTGCCATCTTCCCACTCAGCCCACAAGCATCCTGCTAGTTCACGTACTCTATTTACCCTCACATAGTGTGACACCGCTCTCCTCTTAGATTGCAAGCTCTTGAGCAGGGTCTTCCCTCATACTGTTCTGTGTGTTTAACTGGTATGTATATCTGTTATTCTGTCTCACCATTGTACAGCAATACAGATCTTTTTAGCGCTTTGTTAATATTTGTAATGGTAACTGTTGTACCAGATGATATCGGAGAATTTTTTTTATCCAGCGTGGTATTATTTTGACCTCTTGAAAAGGTTTTTTTCAAGCCTAGTCCTATAGGCCAGTCATGGTGAACCTTGGCACCCAAGACGTTTATAAACTACATGTGCCATGATGATTTGCCAGGCATATTTGCGACTAAGTATCGTGGGACATGTAGTTTTGAAACATCTGGAGTGCCAAAGTTCGCCATCACTGTTATAGGCC
Source organism: Leptobrachium leishanense (assembly GCA_009667805.1). Lineage (NCBI taxonomy): Eukaryota > Metazoa > Chordata > Amphibia > Anura > Megophryidae > Leptobrachium > Leptobrachium leishanense. The sequence goes on from CM019065.1 coordinate 303,996,054, forward strand.
TTTCAAGTAAATTTTGTTCTACTTAGGATCCACATGTACAGTAAATACACGCACCCACTGTACTGCAAATTTAATTCTTTCAAGTCCATACATTAACATTTACACAGTTATAGTCATAACTCACAAATCTGTAAAATATTTTTTACTGTTATAGTAATACCGCACAAGTCTGTACATTAATAATTTACAATTATATTTACAACCCGCAAGTCCCTACTTTAATGTTTCACTCTAAGAATTACAACCCTGAAGTCCTTACTGTAATATTTTCACCGTTACAGTAAAAGCACACATGTCTACAATTTACAGACTCGTACCTACGTGATTTACAGTAAAAGCACACTTTTCAATGACTTAATATTACTAGACAATGCAAAAAACAGGTGTATACAAGGGGCTAAATTACAATCTTCACGCAAACGTTTGTGCCGGCGGAAAAAGCCATTAACGCTAGGGGTAAAACCATTTGCGCCGAAACCGCATTACATAGTCAGCGCAACAATCGCACGCAATCATCTACTGAGGGTGAACCTGCGTGAACCCTGCGCGAGCCTACTGTACTTTGCGCGTCCTATACTTAACATTGTGAGCGCAAATGCGAATGTGCACCGGTACGAGGATGGTATTACAATCTATTTCGCGGTAATTACCGCATAGCCTTTGCGCGCATTATTTTAGCAACTCCTAAAAGCTGGTGTTAATGGCAAATCTGAACAACCTGGCTGAACCCAAATACACCAGCCCATAAAAAAAATGCAGCAAAGTATAGTTGCCCATTCAACACATAACAAACCAATAAAATGGAGAAGTTGTGTGTGCATGTATTATTGCTGCAGCATAAATGCTCAGATTGACTGTGGCAGGCGCAATTTCTTAACGTGAGATAATTGTGGTTCTTAATTCTGATTGGCTGAATCGCGAGAAAAAAACAGTGCGCACACTGATTTTTGAGCACGACGGTACTGTGCGTGCATTTGGGCACGTCCTGTTTGCGCACATTATTGCTCGCTGGATGAAAAGACTGTAATTCCAGCGGTGATTTGTGCGCGCAAAAGATTAACGCCTGGCGCAAAAATTCACGCTTTGCGCTAGAGTTTTTGCAGGAAGATTGTGATATAGACCATGGTGTTTAGTGAAGGAGCTAAATTACCATCATACATCTCGATATACTGTATAAACACCCTTATCGATCAGTGAACTGAATGTTTATTGCATATAAATATACAATTATATAAGTACATGCTTAATATTCAAATCACCTTTACTGAAATCTCAAACACTGTAATATGAATTATCAAAATGGATCCACCTAGACTATGGCCTACATTTACAAATCCTTGCAATTTAAAAAAAGCAAGAGCCGAGCTATGGATTCCCACAGACAAACCACTGCTGAAAAACCCGTACATTTCCAATGAACTGTGACCACTCACTGAATGGAACAAGACGTGAGCGCAAGAATTGTAACAGGAGGAGGCTGCTGATTGTGCCAACACTCTGCAGCAGAAGTAAACAAAACAAAGTATAGGAAGTATTAACTTTACAAACACAATATGGCAGCGCTGATAAGATATTAAGGAAGGATCGCTACAGGCATTCGCACGTGGTTCCTGTCCCAAACCACCAAAATATATATCAATAGTCCAAGGGGATGGAGTGCAGCGAAAACAATGTTCCTTTCTTTAAGTCCCAGGACTAGATTTCCCAGATCCTGAAGAGAGTTTTCTTCCTAGGGTAACCTCAAAAAAGGAAAAACATCATCGTGCGATCTGATGTATACCGCATGGATAAACCAAAGAAGCGTCAGCACACTCACGTGACATAGTGCCTTCCTGGCTCTGGATGATGCGTCTCTTGGTTATTAACGGCTACCCACTTGCCCTTTTCGGTACAGGTAGTCTTGATACTTCAAGTCTTTACACCCTTAAATACGGATACAGACAGGGCATAGCATAGACTGTAATACTATGGAAAACAGAAAAGTGGAATAGAAATATACTCACACTTTCTTGGACCTAACCTAGGTCCTTAGGAATCAGGCTCAGAAGTTGTTGTAGGGTACATTTTTTATTTTTACTCCACCGCATGGGGTTTTATTTGAAGTTGTACCCTACAACAACTTCTGAGCCTGATTCCTAAGGACCTAGGTTAGGTCCAAGAAAGTGTGAGTATATTTCTATTCCACTTTTCTGTTTTCCATAGTATTACAGTCTATGCTATGCCCTGTCTGTATCCGTATTTAAGGGTGTAAAGACTTGAAGTATCAAGACTACCTGTACCGAAAAGGGCAAGTGGGTAGCCGTTAATAACCCAGAGGCGCATCATCCAGAGCCAGGAAGGCTCTATTTCACGTGAGTGTGCTGACGCTTCTTTGGTTTATCCATGTGGTATACATCAGTTCGCACGATGATGTTTTTCCTTTTTTGAGGTTACCCTAGGAAGAAAACTCTCTTCAGGATCTGGGAAATCTACTCCTGGGACTTAAAGAAAGGAACATTGTTTACTCTGCACTCCATCCCCTTGGACTATAGGAAGTATTAACTTGCAGTTAGCAGTTGTTAAAGTTGTTTCACAATCAAAGCTCTTATATCGATCTGAATATCAGCTCCAGCCACTACATTAACACGATGGTCATTAAACTCACATCTTGGATTTCAAGGCTAGATTGGAATAGAGTCGCAATGCTTTTGCACAGGTTGGCTACATGTCTGTGTAATACTCTATAGAAACAAAGAAACATAGAATACAGTATGTCGGCAAATAAGAACCTTTCAGCCCATCTAGTCTGCCCAATTATATGGATACTTTCTCTGGATTTATCTTTTATTTAGGATAGCATTATGCCTATCCCATGCCTGCTTAAATGACCATCACATTTTCTCATTTGCCCGATGGCTAGTGGAAACCAGCTTGGGCAATAATTCCTAGCTACACTTGAACACTGATACACCAGATAAGCACAATTTACATTTCATAGCATGCCTAAGAAATGACTCTTACTATGCGCATATCTCATGGTCATAGTCTATCTATTGTCAGATGGTTGCTTCAGGTAAGCATACATTATCTCCAACTGATTACATGAAAATTAAAAAAAAAAAAAAAATGACTTGCACGACCACCAGGTTGCAATATAGAAGCTTGGACCTAGAATTGGATTTAAACGTGATGATTTTTTTAACCCATGCTATAATCTCAACATGGATTGATTTTTATAAAGAATTGTTGCTTAGTGCAGACTTGTTTTAATCCATAAATTATTGTACTGCAAGATTACCACAGTATTGATTTACCTGGAGAGTATTTATATGTAAAATGATGAATTTACTGGTCTACGTGCATCGATTCGCAATGTGACTGGTTTTATTATTAACATAATTAATACAATTTTAATAATATTAAATTTAAAGTTCCTGTAAGTATTTTTAGAATATATGTTAAGTAATGATCTCTTCACACTATGCCCCATTCTTTTAGTTTCCAGTATTAATTTCTCCTGGTGTGGAAGCAATTTACTTCACTAGATTACATTTTGAAGGGGGAGGTTTTACAGCTATTTATCAAAGTGGCAATGTAAACGCATAAAGCCGTCAGTCTGAATATCACATTTAAATCCATTCCATCGCTCAAGTTCTAGTTCCTAAACCAATGCTATAAACAATTCATCTTGCTTTAAACCTCTATAAATTGTCCTGTCTACATTATACAAAACTTTGTATGATGTTTCAAATGTATTGTGTAACAAACTCAATCAGTTCCTTAGGAATGAAACACGTTCTTACAGTATTTTTGCAAAAAAAACAAACTTTTCACTTTTCTTTGGAATTTTACTTTCAAAGCACAGTTCTGCTTTCTTCTTTTGTACCAGCGTTTGTTGATAGCAGAGCCGGATTAAAATAGGGGCTATTGGAGCTGCAATTCCAGGCCCATGCCCCATAATAGGCCCAGAGAAACGATAACTATCAGGGTTATTCAAAGAGAATCGAAAAGTCACTGCACGTTCGGTGACTTTTCTTTCTCTTCAATTCGGTGCGATTTGGCGATCCCATATCGGCGTGGCGACCCTGCATTGTATTCAGCAAGCACCACAGGGCCGTTGCAGTGGTGGGAAAACCTGCCGCAAACCCGCTGAAAACTCACCTCAAAACTTGGCGAGCGCACACTGAAACCAGCAAAAACTTTTGGATTAACCCCACCCAGGGCAGCCATCAGAAATGATGGGGCCCCTTACTAAACCTCACGATGGCCCCCCCCGGCACTCCATCAACCTCTAACAGCTTTTCTCCCCTTCAAAAAAAAAAAGGACATAAAATAGCACCACAGCAATAAAACTCCCAGTAATGCGTAGTGTGTATGAGCGTATCACAGAATTCACAGCAATAAAACTCCATAGTAATGTGCGGTGTGTATGAACGTATCACAGAATCCACAGCAATAAATCTCACAGTAATGGGATGTATATGATGGCCTTTGGGTCTGGTCCTGGTCCCTGGGTCTGGTTTGGGCCTTGGGGTCTGTGCTCTGGGCCTTGTGGTCTGGGCTGGGCCTTCGGGTCTGGCCCCTGGGGTCTGGCCTGGGGTCTGGTCCTTGGGGTCTTGGCCCTGGGGTCTGGGCCCTGGGTTTGGGCCTTTGGGTCTGGGGTCTGGGCCCTAGGGAATGGGCCTTGGGGGTCTGGTCCCTGGGCCCTGAGTCTGGCCTGGGGTCTGGGCCTTGGGTCTGGGCCTTGGGGTCTGGGCCCTGGGGACTGGGCCTTGGGGTCTGGGCCCTGGGTCTGGGGGACTGTGCCTTGGGGACTGGGCCTTGGGGTCTGGGCCCTAGGGTCTGGGTCTGGGCCCTAGGGTCTGGGCCTTGGGTTTGGTCCCTGGGTCTGGGCCATAGGGTCTGGGCCTTGGGGTCTGGGCCCTAGGGTCTGGGCCTTGGGGACTGGGCCCTAGGGTCTGGCCTGGGGACTGGGCCTTGGCCCTAGGGTCTGCGCCTTGGGACTGGGGTCTGGGCCTTGGGGACTGGGACTGGGGTCTGGGCCTTGGGGACTGGGCCCTGGGCCTTGGGGATTGGGCCTTGGGGACTGGGCCCTGGGGTCTGGGCCTTGGGGACTGGGCCCTGGGGTCTGGGCCTTGGGGTCTGGGCCTTGGGGACTGGGCCTTGGGGTCTGGGCCTTGGGGACTGGGCCCTAGGGTCTGGGCCTTGGGGACTGGGCCTTGGGCCCTAGGGTCTGTGCCTCGGCACTGAGGTCTGGGCGTTGGGGCCTGGGCCTGGGCCCTGGGGACTGGGGTCTGGGCCCTGGGGACTGGGGTCTGGGCCCTGGGGACTGGGCCTTGGGGTCTGGGCCTGGGGACTGGGCCTTGGGCCCTAGGGTCTGGGCCTTGGGGACTGGGCCTTGGGCCCTAGGGTCTGGGCCTTGGGGACTGGGCCTTGGGCCCTAGGGTCTGGGCCTTGGGGACTGGGCCTTGGGCCCTAGGGTCTGGGCCTTGGGGACTGGGCCTTGGGCCCTAGGGTCTGGGCCTTGGGGACTGGGCCTTGGGCCCTAGGGTCTGGGCCTTGGGGACTGGGCCTTGGGCCCTAGGGTCTGGGCCTTGGGGTCTGGGCCTTGGGGTCTGGGCCTTGGGGACTGGGCCTTGGGCCCTAGGGTCTGGGCCTTGGGGACTGGGCCTTGGGCCCTAGGGTCTGGGCCTTGGGGACTGGGCCTTGGGGTCTGGGCCCTGGGGACTGGGGTCTGGGCCCTGGGGATGGGCCTGGGCCTGGGCCTGGTCTGGTCCCTGGGGATGGGCCTGGGCCTGGACCCGGTCCCTGGGGATGGCCTGGGCCCGGTCCCCGGGATGGGCCGGTCCCCGGGATGGGCCTGTCTGGTCCCCGGGCCCAGTCTGGTCCCCGGGCCCGGTATGGGCCTGGACCAGGGGATGGGCCTGGTCCCCCCGGGCATGGGCCTGGTCCCCCCGGGCATGGGCCTGGTCCCCCCGGGCATGGGCCTGGTCCCTGGGATGGGCATGGGCCTGGGCCCGGACTGGTCCCCGGGATGGGCCTGGGCCCCGTCTGGTCCCTGGGGATGGGCCTGGGCCCGGACTGGTCCCCGGGATGGGCCTGGGCCCGGACTGGTCCCCGGGATGGGCCTGGGCCCTGTCTGGTCCCTGGGGATGTGCCTGGGCCCGGTCTGGTCCCCGGGCCCTGTCTGGACCCCGGGGATGGGTCTGGGCTGGTCCCCAGGCCCTGGTGCCTGGGGATGGGCCTGGGCCCGGTCCCCGGGATGGGCCTGGGTGCCTGGGGATGGGCCGGTCTTGACCCCGTCCTACTCACCCGCTACAGTCTTCTGTCCTGGACTGGTTCTTCTCCTTTCTTCTCCGCTTCTTTCTTCTTTCTTCTTGCTTCTTGCTTCTTTCTTCTTGCTTCTTGCTTCTTTCTTCTTGCTTCTTGCTTCTTTCTTCTTGCTTCTTCACCACGCGGTATCAGAGTTCTTTTGGCGCCGCGCGTCACGTGTGCGCCATCACACACGTGACTGGGGGTGGTGCCAAAGCAGCGTGCCTTGGAAGTAGACGCACGCTGCTTGGCCCGCCCGCGGCCCGGCCAAAGAAATTAAGGCAGCGGGCAGCGGCTGTCCGCCATCATAGCAGTCACAGCAGTAAGGGGCCCGCCGGGGGCCCCGGTGGCCCCGGCGGCCCGGCGGGGACCCCGGCGGCCCGGGCCCCCCGGGCACCGGGCCCCTTACTGCTGTATGGGGCGTAATGCCCTGATGGCGGCCCTGACCCCACCGAACATGCCGGAGCAGGAGACGATCACAGCGCAGAGCAGCCGCCGGAAAAACCCGACATCGCAGACGAATGGAGTGTGAAAAAAAAAAATACGCTTGAATGTTTGAAAAGTGAAACGCTGTTTGCAAAGAAACTACTGAGCGAAAATGTCTGAAATTTACTTCTAAGATCCAATGAATGATAATGAAAAGGGCTGTTACAGAAAAAAAAAATCCCGAAGAATGCCTAAAAGATCCTAAAATAATCTATAAATAAAGAGACTTTTTACTGCAGAATATTATAATCAACGGTTTATTAGATATTGGATTAAAACGGGAGTATTTTTAACATTGAGCCTTTGGGATTCGCCTGACCCTTTCGCTGCGGATGACGTGTTGGGGACGTCCTGGAGATTCCCTGCAACATGCGGAGGACGTCCCAGACATCACAGGGTCTCCGCAGCGAAAGGGGAGAACCCATCTGCTCCAGATGGAGTCTGGCAGCAGTTTGTCTTCCTTCAAGTTAGACCATCTTGTGGGACCTCACCCAGTGCAATGGCTTCGTTTTCAGGTTGCCCCATGGCAGAGCCGGGAGAGTGCCTGAAGGGAAGGTGGGGTCGTTTGGACCTCTCTATCTCCCCATCAGTAAGGAGCACAGAAAAAAAGGAGGCATCACTGGAAAGGTCACAGTCTGACCTTTCCAGCAATACCTCCTTTAACTCCTTAGTCAAAGTATTGCGTTCCGGTGGCAATCGGCATTGGATCACAGACTTCTCTTAGAGGGGCTGACATCTTGGATGTCAGCCCAACTTCTGCAGCCTGCCCGCCCACTGATATCATCATAAATGGGCAAAAGAAAGGGGATTCCGCCCTAGCTGCCCAGGGATGTCCCTATGGAAATTCCTATGATGGAGATGGGGGGGTCATTTGGACCCCCATATCTCCCGATACATGGCTAGAGACAAGGTTCTGTATAAAAATAAATAGAAATATAATGCTTTCTTTTCCTTTTTTTTATAATGCAGCACTATTGTTCAGTTTTCAATTATAATGTGAACAATGATGCTGCACTAACTCATCTTCTCTTCCCATGATGCCAGCAAGTTTGAAGGCGATGGCACAATGCGTTATTGCACAATGGTTCATCGAAAACCTAAACTGCCGCACTCCTTTAGAACTCTGAGTCTCTGATTTTTATCTTGCCCAAGGTCAAGTGAGGTGTCAATGGAAAGGAGTCTGGCCTTTCCATTGATACCAAATATTACCATGTAATGTGTAATAAAAGAAAAATGAAAAAAATGCAAAATTTTACTTTTTTTCTCTTTTCTCATTTCTAAGGTGGTGGTATTATGTGCTTTTAGTTGTAAGGCAAACAATCCCATGCTCTAACTCACCTTCTCATTTCCCACGCTAAGATCAAATGTGGAGGGAATGGAGCAAGCATTATTACGCATTGGTCCACCTAAGGCTGGTGTCAGACGAGCGTAGTGTTCACGTCCGTGATTGTGCCTAAAAGTACGTCCGTGATAGCATGACAGGAAGCCCATAGGAGCCCGACACACTGAACTGCGGACGCACAATGGCCGGGGCCCACGGACGCAAGGCAGGCAAGAACGTACAACCCCAAGAACGGCCACACAAAGTGTGCTGCATCCGCAACGTCTGCATAGCTTTGTGTGTGAGTGATGGTACGTGGTCAGACGGACTGTACTTATACGTCCAGCATTTTTCACGGACAAAATGGTTCTGCTTTTTATTTTATTTTCCCTCCTACATCCGTCAGAATATACATAAGTGAATAAACGGCCTGTGTGGCCACTACTGCGCCTTCCGTACTGACGTCCGTCCGTGTACACAGATGTACAGTCCGTAGAAATCACGCTCGTCTGACCCTAGCCTAAGACACAAGCCACCGGACCACTGTGAGGAGAGTGGGGGGCCTTTGGACACCTTTATTTCCATTCATTACATCCCACAAAGTCCTGTTAGGTGTCAATGGACAGGTCAGAGTCTGGCCTTTCTAATGATTCCAAACATGACCATGTGAAATGTAAAGCAAAAAAAACAAACAATCATAAAATATATATTTTTTTAATTTCATTCTTATTTTTCTTAACCCAAAACAATAGCATTGTTCATTTGACACATATAATATGAGCAATACCACTGCCGTTACTCACCTTCTCATTACCAATAGCATGACTTCAGTTTCTTTTTTTCTTTGTTGCGTTCGGTGGAATTCGCCAATTCCAATTCAGTGCAGTCTGCCACAGTTTGGTGGTTATTGGCGCAGTTTGGCAGTTTTCAACGATATTCGATAACTGCTTCGGCTATTCCAATTTAGGCAAAATAAGGTGACCATTCAATTAATAGTGAACTCCCTGTAGTTTTGTCAAAATGGAATCACTGAAGTGCATGGAAGAACAGCAAAAATCAAAGCACTGAAATTGTTTGCAATTTCAGAGTATTGTGAATAGACCCAGTAGTTTATTTTATTTTCCCCAGAAATCCTCTCCAGACATAATCTGAGCACCTAACCTGGACACAAGAACATCTATGTGCTGGGTTCCTACTTCCTATCTGCCTCATTTTTCTTTTTCTACAGCATACTCACACAGACTGACCTGCATTTTTCTTCCTCTGCGTCCTGCAACAAGCTTTGAGTCTACTCACACAGACTGACCAGCATCTGTCTCCCTCTGTGTCCTGCAACAAGCATTGAGGTATACACTATTCAGCATGCCGTCCAACACTATATTCCAGACTGCTATATTCTTGCAATTGTATTTTATGTCTGCAATTATTAATCTCTGGCTGACTAGTCATCTTTTAAATCTCACTCCATTTCTCTTAGAAAAACCCACTCTGTTTCTCCCTCTTCCCTCCCTCCCCTACGTCGTAAATGGTTAGCAATCTGGGCACTTTCACCAACCCTCATTCTCTTTCCACAGCATACTCACACAGACTAACCTGCATCTCTCTCCCTCTGCTGTCCCACCCATCCGGGCCCGGTCCCTAATTTCAGCTCTCCTTTCAAGCTGTCTCTACTTCTCTCTCTAATTACTCTCTCTAAGCTCAAGCTTCTGGTCCTTCCTATGCAAGCCCTACTTTCTGGCCACCAGCTTCACCTTCCCTCTGCTCCCATTTGTTTCACTTACCCCTGTCCCTTAGATTGTAAGCTCACGGGATGTCTGGCTGAGCACTTGGTTTAAAGTGCTACACTGCCTTTACAGTTATCCTACAAGCAGGGTTTTCTATCCTCTTGTATCACGTACGTCTCCTGTTTGTGCTCCCCCCTTTGTAAAGCCCTAGGAAATATGCTAGCGCTGTATAAATGCCTGTAACTGTAACTATAGCTTCTGACAGTAGGACCTTGAAACGGAGCTTTACACAGACATATGGACCCCCCAGTGCATAGATCTAGCAGTAACTGTGAGGATCATAGATTGAGTTTGGAAAATAGTTGCATGTAAAAGTTTTGTTAATGTAAAAATCATGTGCCAGTTGTTTTTACATGATTTGACCAACAGTCAACATCTTTGATAATTGCCTGTTTGAAACAGTTAATGTTGCGAAATTATTAAATGAAAAAATATTAATACAGTAATGATAATAGCTGCAGTAAGTTGAACTCCCCTGACAGTATAGTATTCTGCTTACCCAATAAACACTTAGCACTTTATACTTTTTGACCTGTTTCCAAAAGCTTTCCTTTGATTGTCAAACAAAGCAAATTGTTGTAGCCCAGCTGTTACTCTTTTTAAATTGGTACAGATTTGTTGTTTTGGTTTAGGCAGATATCAACCTCTAGAGGGGCATATTTACAGAATTGCACACATTTATGCATGTTCATTATCTCCCCAATTAAGATTTTAGATGTTTCTTGTTAAAAATCTCATCAAAAGGTTTCACTTGGCAAGTCACCTGAGAAAGTTTTTTCTAGAGTTTTGGAATTAATGGCAATTGTTCTTCTTCCAACAGTAACATCCTTGAGGCTTATGTATGATACAGACATTATAGTGTTTTTATAGCATTTTGCAGCACTAAATGTGTCATCATCAATTAGAGGGAGCATGTCAGAGGTTTGCTGCAGATGCTTAACAAGATTAACAAGTACTTGGAAGCCATTGTAATAGGCAAAACAAAGGTAACTGTGAGGTAGATGTGTGCTTTTCTAAAAAGTTTCTGAGATTTCAGCGGATAGTTAAAATGGCAAAAGATGAGGAGCAAATCCCAGCTCAAAGTATATGGAAAGTAAAATACCTAATGGTATTCCATCAAACAGGAAAACAAAATAATGTGTCATTTGGAATTTACAAGTGTATTACCTGTGCATTGACAGTTGTATTTATCTTTGGTTAACTTTTTTATTCAATTAACAATAGAAATAAATAGATATTAATTAAAAGGATACTCTATTAAAAATTTCCCTCACATATCTGGGCAGATGCTGACAGATCACGAAGTGTCAATGTTATTAGAGGATACCTAGATGACAATGTTTCGACTGAAGCATCAGCCTTTGTCGAGCTTGACAAAGACTGACATTTCAGCTTAAACATTGTCATCTGGGTAGCCATTAAAACTGTCACTTTGTGACCTGAGTTCTTGGAGTCCCTTCTGTTATTGATTTTATATAACAATATCAGTTAACATATGAACTTTGTTGGAGCGGTGATTTTTATGATATCATGACATCAGTAGTTAATTGTAAATCTTACCAGTTCCAGTAATAATCCATAAGAAAGAAAAAAAAATTCACACATGCTCAAAATCCAATAACAGACTACAAAAAAGTCAGATTTTTGGTTTACTTGCAATGGCCATCAAAAGTGTAAGCCCAATCACCACAACAAGGCGATTCTTATAGGTGAGAAAATTCTGACAAAATGTGTATGGAAACATACAAGTATAATGTCAAGCAATTGTGAAGTTTGTGGGGATTTTATAAGCAGAACTAGGAACTAAATATGTGAATTACTCAATAATATGTTTTCTGCCTCCCTAGCAAAGCTGTGAGGCATGGGTGCTTGAGACTAGCTAAGTCTGTATTGAACAGTACTCACACAATGGAAGTTCAGCAGACAGTGTCAACTGACAATCTTTGTACTAGTGTACAGCAATGCAGGTGAAAAGACATTAGTTCTGTCCAGCATTGAGCAAAGATGGCTGCTAGGTGACTAGTAAATACCTCAGAACTAGACTGAACAAAAAGGGGTGGAGCTAGCTGGATACAGCAATGCTAAGGGAACCCAGTAGGATCAAAATAGCTATGAAATAATAGCTGTAAGCAGCAAAAGGCAGATTCAATACATAACATTAAAATATACAAATAAACCCTGACTCATGGGGCATGACAATATGTATTATTTCCCTCACAAAAATTCATTTTCAATTGAAGCGTATGATATTAATAGGGTAATGGAAAATGAGAGTTTAATAACAAAAAGTGACAATTACACATCAATCAATTTACTTAAATTTTACCATTCCTTAACATTATTCATAAAAGGGTTTATCGGTTTGATTGGCATAATGTACAGATAGTCAACTAATATAATCTATTTTAAATTCACAAAACTAAATTTTATTCAACACTTTTTAAGAAATCTATATGCAAAAATTTTTTAAAGGCTATCTATCTGCTAAATATAATGAATTTAAGGATAAAGAAATGTATGTGTGAATAAACCTAAAGAGGCCTGGAAAATTCAGATAACAAACAGTATGTTTCACAGAGATATCATCATACTGCAGAAAGTAGAACCCAAATCTTCTTTGCGTATTCCTTCTATCAGTATAACAAATCCCTTATTAAAGTTCATCGGATGAAAGCAGATTCTATATGAAACCCCTGTAAGCACTAAGGAAGGATTTAGAAAAAAAAAATGCTCAGGTTTAAAATAAATCACATCTGTCTTGGAGAAGACACCTATTAAAATTATTTAGTGCTCCTGAATTAACATAAACGATCATCTACTGCTCATTTTAAGTTTATTAATGTTGGAATGGAGTAAGAATTGAAAAGCAAAAGGACTGTCAAAGTTTCACAGTTTTGGTGTGTTTCAATTAATAGGATAAAGTAATCAATTTAGATAACATCAGACATTTTCCATCAATAACTACAATGTAATAAATAACATTCTACGGGCTCTATTCCGTGCCCTGAACTAAAATGGGGAAGCTAACGGGGGAAACCTGCGCATGCAGGTTTCCACTTAGCCTCCCCGTTTTAGCACCATATTAAGGAGCAGGTGCTAATTCAGCAGCCTGCCCTGGAAACATGCGCTACCTTCCTGGATACTTGCAGCAGTGCTAACGTGTCGCCGCGACTATCACCTCCTGGAATCCGTAGGACACCATGGAGTGTTGTGCTGCGGGATTGTACAGGGATCCGGAGTGATTCGCAGAGGGAGACTGGGGACTATTTGTCCCCAGTTTCACTCTGCTCCTGGCGGCCAGAAACAGTGGATCGACCCACCTTTTGCACCGGGAGATGAGACGTGAGTACCTGATTTTGGGGGGGGGGTTCAGCTGGTGCTATCTGATGCTGAAGATGCACAATCAGTTAGCGCCAGCTTCAAGCTGTGGTAAACCTTTTAGTTATCAAACCGGTGCAGTAATTAGGGTTAGGACTTTGTATTCCTAATTTTGCAATCCTGTTTCGTTCCTGCTAATGAGAGCATATTAAGCACGAAGCAGCTCTCCAGGAGTGGCTGTGAATTGTTCCATAGCCTGATCTTTGCTAAAAAACCATCTAATATAGTATTGCACTGGCAAGGAGGGTTCTTTGTTGAAACATAGCCAGGATGCAAAAAACTGAGAAACTGGTGACTTCATTTGCATGTCCTACCCAGAGTTCATTGCTACATATGGGGAATGTAGCACATGAGCTCTGTAATGCAGTTGACTGAATTGCTGTGATGTGTAAATCACTTCTACAATTATAAACTTTATATATAATCACCAGAGTATAGTAGTGCATAGTGATACCTTTTTTTTAAATTTTTTATATTTCAAAATTTTACTTTGAAAAAAAAAATGACAGCAGTAAAATACACACTATGAATATCGGTCGCGCAGGACCAAAAACTAATTCCGCAGTAATGTATCTCAGAAGAAGTCATCATAGAAAGTAACAATATATATACTACAAATATATCCTGTTAACATAAATATAACAAAGAGATGGGGAGCAGGGGAATACGAAAGGGTGGGGGGTAACAGTCCGAGCAAAATAAGGGAGTCCGGGTGGACCAGATATGAGGGATGGGAGGAGTCTCGTGTGACAGCCAGGAGGGCACAGAACAGATGGCTGAAGAGGGAGAGAAGAGAAGGAAGAAAAAAAATAAAAAATTTGGGGGGGAGGGAACTGCCCAAGTAGGGTGACATTCCTGGCACGCCCCGGAAATCCAAAGAAGGACCGGGGGCCATAGAAGAGGCCACAGGGCCGGGGGTCCTGGGGCCACGAGAGACAGTGAGAGCCTAGGTGACCATCTCAGCAGCTCACCCAGGACCACCCAGTGTCCCGTCCATTAAAAAAAAAAAAGGGGGGAGGAGGGGTAAGAGCCAAATATCCTGACATCCCAATAAGTCTATAAAGTCATAACCGAGAGTGAACCAGCCAAGTCTATAGAAAACGAAATGTCCAATCCGGTAAGACAGAAAAAAAAAAAAGGGGAAAAAGGGGGGGAAAGGTAAATAACTGAATAGGAAAGAGAGAGGGAAGGAGCAACACTCTCAGCCCGGGTCGGTGAACGTGGGCTCAGCAGGCGTGGTAGTAGATATCCCAGTGCCAGACATTCGTCTGGGCCGGAGTCATCAAACCCAATTTGGCAAACAAAAGCCAGGCTTCGGACGGTGTGCCAACTAGGTGAGATATTCCGTCATGCTGGAAAGCAAGAGTACCGTAGACTCCCCACCGGTAGCGAACCTCCGCTGCCCTCAATGCAGCCGTGACCTCACGGAACCGTCGCCTCGCCATCAAAGTAAAAAAGGTAAGTCATGGAAAAGAGCCAAGGACTTATTTTCAAATACAAAAGGTGCACGAGCCGCTGGCAGAGACATCAGCTTCCCTTTAAATGAAAGATCCCGTATCACCGCGAGAACATCCCTCGAGGCCTCCGAAGGAGCCGAGGCAGCCTTCCGCAGACGAACAGCTGACGCGATCACCTGAGGGTCAGGGTCCGGGAGAACCAGGAGGTGACGGACCATGCGATTCAAAAAATCCGGCAGGTCAGCAGAGGCCACCGACTCAGGTATCCCTCGAATCCGGATATTTTGCCTGCGGTGGCGTGCCTCCAGCGACTCCACTGCCACAGTGAGGTGAGTCACCTGGTCCTGTAGTGCAGTGACCTGTACAGCCTGGCGGGTCCGCTCAACTGCCGCTCCATCCACCTGTGTTTGCACAGCATCCACCCGAGCTGTCACAGCAGTCACATCCACCCGGATAACACGGAGATCCGACATCCATAGCTCCCGCAATTCCTGCAGCTCTGCGAATATACGGCTGATATCTCCCTTTGTAGAAGGCCTGGTGTCAGCAGTTAGATCATCCTGAGGTAAAGGAAGCCGCTCATCGGGGCGCACCTTCGCAGCTGTAGAGCAAAGCAAAGGTGTTTGTTCAGAGCTGGCTCTTCTCGGCACCTGGGTCGAAGAGGTTGCAGGGGTCCGGGCTCGCGCTGCAGCCACACGGCTCTCCGGCCAGCGCACCCCCTCCTCATCAGAGGAAGGGTGAGGTGTTAGGGACCCAGTCTGGGAGGCATCACGCTGGTGTCTGAGGCTGCCGCTCAACGACGTCCGGATGTCACTCTGGCGCGGACCCTCCACCCGGCCAGCTCCCTTTCCCGACTTTTTCACCATCGAACTCGGGGCAGAGGGGGACCCACCAGAGGAGAGCGTCTCGCAGCAAGGCCGGATCAGGGGTGTATAGGCCCAAGATGGACGCCGGAAGCAGGCTGCCGAGGTAGGCCCAGATTCACCTCACTCCAAGATCCACACTCAGAGCGATGCAGCGGGACCCCGGTCTGAGTCAGAGGGCTACAGGGACCACCTGTCACCTTCAGGAAGTCTTAGAACCGACGAGGGGTCACCAAAAAAGGCCAAATAGACTGCTATAGTGGAGGAGCTCCTCAGAACGCGACGTTCCTCGCCGTCAGTTAGCTCCGCCCAGTGATACCTTTTATATTGAACTAAAGTTACATTTAAAAGACAAGCTTTCAGGAGTAGAGTCTGTTTTTAGAACTCACTATCATAATGTCACATAACATTCAGCATTGTACTTGGTTAATATGTTTTTTTTTGGGGGGTTCTATGTACTGCTATACTCTGGTGATTTTGGCATCTGGACTAGCACGGCTTATCAAATCTACAATATATGTATATAGCAGTCTGTAGTGATACCTTTTTTATTGGACTAACGTTGCATTTAAAGTACAAGCTTTCGAGAGTGATCCTCTCGAAAGCTTGTACTTTAAATGTAACGTTAGTCCAATAAAAAAGGTATCACTACATACTGCTATACTCGTTATTTTGGCATCTGGACTAACACGGCCTACCTAATCAATATATGTATATATATATATATATATATATATATATCAACAAGGGTTGTAGTGGAGGACAAAAAGTAAGATAAAAAGCCTCCACACTATAATAAGTGTGTTTATTATTGCAGAAGCCACTTGCATAGCACAGCAATTCGATGAATTGCATCCCAGAGCTCTTGTGCCACATTCCCCATATGCAGCAAGGAACTCTGGGTAGGATATGCAAATGACATCTGTCTCACTTTTATGCATCCTGGGTCTGTTATTACACAGAACCCTAAAATCAATGCTATGCCATACTATGGCTTTCTATCAGAGATAAGGTTTATGCAACTGGTCAAAGCCACTCCTAGGACAGCGCTGTTTCAAATTTGTTGGACCCTCATCAGCGAGGAGGTAGGCATGATGACCAGTTGTAGTGGATGCTTGGGACCCACAGGGCAATCAGTATCTACAAGGGTTGTGGTGAACCTTATCTCTGCTAGAAAGCATAGCATTGATTTTAGGGTTCTGTGTAATAACAGACCCAGGATGCAGAAAGGTGAGACAGATCACTTCATCGAATTGCTGTGCTGTGCAAGTGGCTTCTGCAATAAAAAAACACACTTATTATAGTGTGGAGGCTTTTTATCTCACTTTTTGTCCTCCACCACAACCCTTGTAGATACCTATTTGCCCTACGGGTCCCAAGCAGCCACTGCAACTGGTCATCATGCCTAGCTTCTAGCTGATGAGGGTATAACAAACCTGAAACAGCGATGTCCTTAGGCTAGGGTCAGACAAACGCATTTTCGCGTTGTCTGTGAAAAAGTGCGTTCGAACGAATGGACGCATTTTTTCACGGAGTACGCGATAGCGGTCATACGATGCGCATTTTCGTTCGTGATTTTGTACGGATCATCAATAAAACACTTTTTGCATCTGGACGTTATGTTGGCCGGACATTAGCAGTGTCTAATATCTCAAAATCACGCACACACGTCGCTATGCGGCCGCAGCGCACTCTGTACGACCGTACTAGAGGTTTGACGTTCTCGACAAAATGCGTTCGTTTGCCACTTGCGTTGCACGGCCGGACTTTCGTGCGACCGTACTTCGTATATTGGCCGTCATTTCCCGTCATTTGCTGCTAGCACGGCCGTGATTTCGTGCGTCTAAACGCACGTTAAAACTGCTTTCGTCTGACCCTAGCCTAAGAGTGGCTTTGACCAGTTGCATAAACCTTATCTCTGCTAGAAAGCCACAGTGTGGCATAGCATTGATTTTAGGGTTTTCTGTAATAACAGACCCAGGATGCATAAAAGTGAGACAGATGTCATTTGCGTATGTAGCGCTGGTTTAAAACGCTGTTGCTGTAGTACTTATTTTTGGCCACCAGAGGGAGACAAGCGCAATGTAAGAGACACTGGACAATGGGACTACGTTTTCCAGCATGCTTTGCATGGGGAACAGGAAGTGGGTGGGGAGAAAAAGACTTACATCCGCAGCCTCGTGCAGAGGAAACCTAGAGCGCGCCGAGGAGTGAAGAGAGCAAGACGCACGTGAGACAGACAACGATTGCGACCTGGCCGGAGCGCAGGTGCGTCCTTGCGGAGCTGGAGACCGGTTCACATTACTTGCCAGAGACCTAGTAATCCACCGCTGGGAAATTAACAAAAATACAGAGTTGCTGAAGGACCCAGAGTTAGGAGACCGCAATGATCTAGTGGGAGTGCAGGCGGTAAGCAGAGCATCTTGTGACAGAAACGGACAAGCAAGACAAGCGGATCCGGTGGCACAGAGTCCCAGTCAAGTCGAGCGGAGAGATGTCCTGGGTCGAGCAGAGCACAGAGTATCTGGCGGATGGGTGAGAGGCATTCCCGGCCACAGTAAAATAATAAAGCACGCTGCAAGTTTGTCTAAACCTACAGGGCCCCAACGTGACTAGTCGAAGACACATTATAATCATTCACTGGCCAGTTGAATCTTGTACCCAGGTACCAACACACGCATACACGTAAACCTTCTTGGGACACAACCTGTACGGGACTCACATTCCAACAACGAAGGGGTTAATATTCATTTTTTTCTTTTCCGCTTCGCGTTTCTCGCATTACGAACTTCTGTAAATATATATGTATACCGTGCTGCTCTATATATGCCAGTTTATTTGAGATCAGTAAACTATATAACTTATAAAATCCACAACAGTGCTGGTGTATATTTATTCCCTAGTGCGGGGAGACTGACCCGAGGTTTAAATTCAGCGGCTCCTCCGGGAGTGAGCGCTACACATATCCTACCCAGAGTTCCTTGCTGCATATGGGTAATGTGGCACAGGAGCTCTGGGATGCAATTCATTGAATTGCTGTGATGTGCAAGTGGCTTCTGCAATAATAAACACACAATATATATATATATATATATATAATCCAACAGATGGCCGCACTCAATCAAAAAATAAAATAATAAAATTTATTATAGCATATTTATAAAGCAAGTCCCGACATTTCGGCTCTCTTAGGAGCCATTTATTTTGAAAGTTGTTGCTGGACTTTTGTATAATCTATATATATATATATATATATATATATATACAGTATATACAGACTATACAGACAGAAGTGAGTACACCCCTCACATTTTTGCAAATATCGTATTATATCTTTTCTTGTGACAACACTGTAGAATTGACACTTTGCTACAATGTAAAGTAGTGAGTGTACAGCTTGTATAACAGTGTAAATTTGCTGTCCTCAAAATAACTCAAACACAGTCATTAATGTCTAAATCGCAGGCAACAAAAGCGAGTACAGCCCTAAGTTAAAATGTCCAAATTGGGCTTAAATTGTCAGTATTTGGTGTGGCTACATTTATTTTCCAGTACTGGCTTAACCCTCTTGGGCATGGAGTTCACCAGAGCTTCACAGGTTGCCACTGGAGTCCTCTTCCACTCCTCCATGACAACATCACGGAGCTGGTGGATGTTAGAGACCTTGCACTCCTCCACCTTCTGTTTGACGATGCTCCACAGATGCTCAATAGGGTTTTGGTCTGGAGGAGCTTGGCCAGTCCATCACCTCTACCCTCAGCTTCTTTAGCAAGGCAGTGGTCATCTTGGAGGTGTGTTTGGGGTCGTTATCATGTTGACATACTGCCTTGCGGCCCAGTCTCTGAAAGGAGGGGATCATGCTCTGCTTCAGTATGTCACAGTACATGTTGGCATTCATGGTTCCCTCAATGAACTGCAGCTCCCCAGTGCCGGCAGCACTCATGCAGCCCCGGACCATGACACTCCCACCACCAAACTTAACTGTAGTCAAGACACACTTGTCTTTGTACTCGTCACCTTTTTGCAATGACACATGCTTGACACCTTCTAAACCAAATAAGCTTATCTTTGTCTCATCAGACCACAGGGCAAGGTTCCAGTAATGCATGTCCTCCTTAGTCTGCTTGTCTTCAGCAAACTGTTTGCGGGCTTTCTTGTGCATCATTAGGGTCGGTAACTCCCGGCTGCAACAACTGGGAGTAACAACCCAGTTCATATATAAAACATAACAAGAAAAAAGTGTTTTTCTGTATGTATGCATATTTTACTGTAACCCCAGCCAGGTAATTTTTACCGCTGTTCCTTTTCCATATTTTTGTTTTTAATCCCTAAGTAGAAGTATTTGGTGAGCGTATACATAAAACCCACCATTTTGTCTCTTGGCTGAAAAGCAGCATTATAGTGTGCAGTTGCTCAGAGCAGCGGGTTCTGGTTTCATTAGGTAGGACTCACCTTACTAGCAATGCCTTGACAGGGCAGTTGAGCTTACACTGCAAAGGCTATTCAAGTAAACCAAAACCTCTGATTGTGTTTTGTTTCACATGGAGCTATAGAAATAAGTGCAGAGGACAACAATTTTTCTTGTTACGTATTATACATGAACTGGGTTGGTTACTCCAGGTTATTGCAGCCGCCCTGGTGGGCATGGGCGTGGCACCACTTTTTTCTGTATTAATGGCTGTGTTTTAAGTTATTTTGAGGGGACAGCAAATTTACACTGTTACACAAACTCTACACTCACTACTTTACATTGTAGCAAATTGTCATATCTTAAGTGTTGCCACATGAAAAGATATAATAAAAAAAATATATACTGTAGATACTCGAGTATACCGCTAAATTTGTTGTTGACAAAATTTTACCTTAAAATTGGAGGGGTCGCGTTATATTCGAGACCTCTGCATCGCGTGAAAAAAAAAAAAACTTGCCTTGCTCTGGATCTCAAGTCTCCCGGAAGTTCCGGTAGTCTCGCTGAAGTGAATGCGGGCTCCCTGATGCTTGCAAGCACTGCAGGAACTCCCAGATTCGGGAGAGGTGGGATCCATCACGGCAAGATGGCACACTCGGTTTAAGCCAATCATTCACCTCACCAGCCTCTGCCGGCCATCTAATCGCTAGTAAAGAAGACGGGTGGTCGTTGGCTTCATACTTGGCAACAACTGCAATCATTCTAGAGCAGAACACCCTGACCTGAGGGCATAGGCGTGCGCAGCCTATTGCATTAGGGTGTGCACCCAAAAGTTCAAAACACACACATATATATATAAAATATACTCACGCACCCTTATGCGAACATACACACACACACACTCACGCATTCAGCCAAAATATATCATTACTATAGGGGTCATTCACAGAGCATTGAAATGCCGCTGACTTGTTCCCTGCACTTCGGGGAATCAAATTGCCCCACCCTGCGGTGAATTCACCATTCACCGCAGGGCCCCCAAAGTGCAGGGAATCAGCCACTCGCAACAGGAACCAGGACGCCGTGATCGGCCGGAGGTGACTGCGAAGGACAGCGAGGGAACGCAGGGACAGGTATGTAACAGCCCAGGTGTGGCTCGGGGTTACTGCTTTCAGCATTGAAATTTAACCGCGAGCCACACGCGGGAAAACAGCCAGGGGGCTGAATAAATGCACTGATTTTGACGTATAAAAATGTCAAAATCGAACCGCCAGGGAGGTTAAGGTCTTGTTGCCAAGCACCAATATTTAGTCTCCTACCTGTATCTCACGATGCTTTATTCACTATTCTTACTTTGTGCAGTGCAGGCAGAAGATATAGCAGCGATTCTAGCAGCAATACCAGCCTTTTGGATGCAGGGCAAGGGGGCAACGCCGGGCTGAGACAAGGACACGGGTGCCGAATTTTGCACACAGCAGCCTGTTTAAAGACAAATACCTGCATTTACACACACAGCCATATGTTCACATAACTATATATCCCCTACACCCCGGGGGTATGTAGCAATAAAACTCCCAGTAGTGTGTGGTATGTGTGTGAGCGTAGCAGAGAATCCACAGCAATAAAAACGCACAGTAATGTCTATGAGCGTGTCACAGAGCTCCACAACAAAACTCACAGTAATGTTTGCTGTGTATGGGCGTATCAGAATCCACAGCAATAAAACTCACAGTAATGTGCAACGTGTATGAGCATATCATAGAATCCACAGCAATTAAACTCAGAAATGTGCTCTGTGTATGAGCGTATCACACATTCCACAGCAATAAAACCCCCAGCAAAGTGCTGTGTGTATGAGCGTATCACAAAATCCACAGCAATAAAACTCCCCAGTAATGTGCTCTGTGTATGAGCGTATCACAAAATCCACAGCAATAAAACTCCCCAGCAGTGTGCTCTGTGTATGAGCGTATCACAAAATCCACAGCAATAAAACCCCCCAGGAATGTGCTGTGCGTATCAGCGTATCACAAAATCCACAGCAATGAAACCCCCCAGTAATGTGCTCTGTGTATGAGCGTATCAAAATCCACAGCAATAAAAACCCCCAGGAATGTGCTGTGTGTGTGAGCGTATCACAAAATCCACAGCAATAAAAACCCCCAGTAATGTGCTGTGTGCGTGAGCGTATCACAAAATCCACAGAAATAAACCCCCTGTAATGTGCTGTGTGTGCGAGCGTATCACAAAATCCACAGACATAAACCCCCAATAATGTGCTGTGTGTATGAGCGTATCACAAAATCCACAGAAATAAACCCCCAGTAATGTGCTGTGTGTATGAGCGTATCACAAAATCCACAGAAATAAACCCCCAGTAATGTGCTGTGTGTGCGAGCGTATCACAAAATCCACAGAAATAAACCCTCAGTATTGTGTTGTGTGTGCGAGCGTATCACAAAATCCACAGAAATAAACCCCCAGTATTGTGCTGTGTGTGTGAGCGTATCACAAAATCCACAGAAATAAACCCCCCGTAATGTGCTGTATGTGCGAGCGTATCACAAAATCCACAGAAATAAACCCCCAGTAATGTGCTGTGTGTGCGAGCGTATCACAAAAGCCACAGAAATAAACCCTCAGTATTGTGCTGTGTGTGCGAGCGTATCACAAAATCCACAGAAATAAACCCCCAGTATTGTGCTGTGTGTGCGAGCGTATCACAAAATCCACAGAAATAACCCCCCCTGTAATGTGCGGCGCCTATAATATATAAAAGTTGCCCCCTCTCCTGCTTACTTTTTTTTTTTTTTTCTTCATTTGCAGGGAGGGGGTTGAATTTTGGTCCAGAGGGGGGGGGGTCAAGGAGGGGGAACCCGGCTGGCCGCATCCAATGGATAGCCGCCGGGACCTCTCACCCCCGCAGGCCTGGTGTCAGCCTCCGCTTCCCTGGTGGTCCGGTGGATGTGGGTGCTGCACCGCGATCTTTGCTTACAGACCGCAGTGCACGTCCCACAGGGAGTGACTGGACTCGAGCTGAGCGCCCGATCGCAGGTGCCCTGTCACCTGACCGCTGGCGCTCTGACACAGTCAGTAAGCGCCGGCGGTCAGATGACAGGTCATCAGCAATCGCCGGCGCTCAGCTCGTGGCCAGTCACTCGCTGTGGGACGTGCACTGCGGTCTGTAAGCACAGATCGCGGTGCAGCCCCCACATCCACCGGACCACCAGGGAAGCGGAGGCTGCTGCCAGGCCTGCGGAATTGATGGGTCCTGGCGGCTATCCATTGGATGCGGCCAGCCGGGACCCAGAGTGTTCCGCGGGCCTGCGGGGTGTGCCGGGGGCCGGCATTAGGCTGTGCTCAGGCACACCCGGCACACCCTGTCCGCACGCCTATGCCTGAGGGGTAGCCTGACTGTGTTAAGAGAACCTGGAAGGATTTTAGGCTAGGGTCAGACGAGTGTGATTTCTACGGACTGTATGTCCGTGCACACGGACGTACGTCAGTACGGAAGACACAGTAGTGGCCACACAGTCCGTTTTTTTCACTGACGTATATTTTGACGGATGTAGGAGGGAAAATAAATTAAAAAGCAAAACCATTTTGTCCGTGAAAAATGCTGGACGTATAAATGCCGTCCGTCTGACCACGTTCCATCACTCACACACAAAGCTATGCGGATGTTGTACGTTCTTGCCTGCCTTGCGTCCGTTTGCCGTGGCCGTGGTGCGTGCGCAGTTCAGTGCGGACGTACTTTGTGTAACAGGCTCCAATGGACTTTCTTTCATGCTATCACGGAAGTACTTTTAGGCGCAATCACGGACGTGAACACTACGCTCGTCTGACCCCAGCCTTAATTGTTTACCGGTACAGTATAATTTTGTTCCTCGCGTTATATCCGAGTCTTGAGTATCCTCTCATTTCCATAATAAATCTCTATCCATCGCATTATATTCGGGTCGCACTATACTCGAGTATCTACGGTATTATTTTTTTTTGAGAAAGGATTTTACCAGGAACGATACATTGAGATTTCTCTCGTTTTCAAGTATGGGTGGCGAGTATGTACCGTTAGGTGTCTTGCCTAAGGACACTTACTGGAGAGGTTGCTTGCTGGGATCGAACCCATGTCTCCACAGGCTCTCTCCATGCAGAGCAGTGATGTTACCTCTACTCCACTATTTAAAAAAATGTGAGGGGTGTACTCACTTCTGTGTGATACAGTATATATACACTTACATATGTATAATTATCAGAATTCATAAAATTTATTATAGAAAGACGGTCCTTATATTTTGAACTGGGGAATAGTATATTATCTTTCCAACCAACCAGAAAATTAAATGCTGTTTCATGGTTGCTCCATACTTGCCTCCCTTCCAGTAGCTCCTGTTAATTAACTTACATGTAATAAAGAAAATGCTAATTAGAATTAGTAAACATTGCCTGTGCTATTTAGAAATTATCACCCATTTCCATGTCAAAGTCCGCTCTTGAGTGAACTAATCATAGTGTAAACACAAAACTTATTGCTGTCTTTCTGCTTCCTTGTTTTCTCTTATTGCTATGCATCATTGCTTTCCTGTCATGCAGTGTAACTTTCTAAAGAGTAAAGCTAATTGTGTAAGATTTATCTGTAAAAAACCACAAGGATTAAACTTGCACACAATGTTATAAAAAATGATTTAGCAGACTTTTTTAATGAATAGGTAATGAAAACAACAATTTTCAAAGAATGTAATCATATCAGAACAGAATACCAAGCAAGAAAAATAATGTGGTTATTAACCACACACTACCTGTTTTAATGGTATTTTTCAATGGGAGGTACAGAAGAAGTGTATACCAAGAAAGCATATATTAATTAAAATATAAATCATGTGTTTGAGAAAGCTAAAGTCTCTTTAGCATGTAACAATTTTACAAGGTATACATTGGTGACTGTTAATTTAGTAAGCAATTTAGTTATGAGTGTTCAGAGAAATAGCACAATCATTAAACACAAATAAATGTATAAAATATGCAATTATAAACAATTATTAATATGCAGTAGAAATACAATCAAGGTAAGGAATATAAATGAAAAGATAATTGACGCCACACATAATAGATGTATAAGGTAAGTGTAATAAACCATTTAAAACACAGTTGAATCCAGGGCTGCCATCAGAAATTTTAGGGTCTGTTACTGGACCATTGTTGTTACCATGGATTGTAATTGCCATGGATGATCCTCCGATGTAATCAAAATTTAATAAAGCTGTCAGGTAGATATCTAATGGCAAAGAACCTGGGGGCACATGCCATACCAGCAGAGGTATAAATTTGGTATCCTTGTACTTACGGATATGATCACCGAGTTGTACCAGCCCTTTTGGAAACAAGAGTCTATTTCTCAGGAACTCAAAAATACCTCCATCATTTACGCTCCTATAAGAGGAAGAGTGATTGACAAATATATGGCAACCATTAAGAAAATTCAATGCTTTCAATTCCACACAAAATCCTTGCAAGAGTGCAATTTAGTCACCAGTTCATTCATCTAGAGCTGGACCTGTTGCCAGAATCAAAACGTCCCTTCAGAAAGGGCATGGGACTATAGACTTGATTTTCACTGCACGAGAACTTCAGAAGAAGTGTCAGGAGCTGAATCATGAACTTTATGCAATCTTTGTCAATGATACCGGCTGGGTGGAGTAGAGGTAACATCACCACTCTGCATGGAGAGAGCCTGTGTCGTGGGTTCGATCCCAGCGAGCAACCTCTCCAGTAAGTGTCCTTGGGCAAGACACCTAATGGTACATACTCGCCACACAGGACATACTTGAAAACGAGAGAAATCTCAATGTATCCTTTCTAAAAAAAAAAAAAACATCATAAAAACATTTGAAACTGTCAGTCGTCAAAGCCTGTGGAGGATCATGTCAAAGTTCAGCTGCCCTGCCAAATTCCTTCACGTGGCTTGTCAGTTCGTGATGGTCTGAGTGCTGGACGCTGGAGAATCCTCCAAGGCATTTCAAGTTACCAATGGCGTAAAACAGGGCTGTGTATTTGCACCCATGCTGTTCAGTATCATATTTGCTACTAGACATGTGCATTAGTTTTAGTACTAAAACGATTTAGTCTGAATTTTGGGATAATTTAGTTTTAGTATGACTCAAGAGATACGAAACTGCTCAGTACAAAAAACGAAAGAAACTAAAATAAAATGCACTACATTTTAGTTTCAGTCCTTTTTGTGATATTACCAGGGTTATCCAAAGAGATCCGAATTGCTTGAGAAAGGTAACCGAACGCTGAAAATCAGCGTTCGGTTACCTTTCCTGGCCATTCGGCTATCCAGAGAGCAGGCAATTCGCCAAATCCTGGCGAATTGCCTGCACATTCGGTGCCTGTTCGGTGCCTGTTCGAGGGCAGTGAAATCCCCATAGAGAAGCACTGCTTCAGCTATTCAGAGAACACAAACCAGCAGTGAAAGGTTCCCCTAATGCCCTGCCATTCGGTGGTTTAATTCGGCAAGTTTATTCAGGAGAATCCCATAGACTTCAATGTTAAAAATATTCCCGTTTTAATGCAATATCTAATAAACCGTTCATTATAAAATTCTGCAGTAAAGAGTCTCTTTATTTATAATTTTTTTAGGATATTTTAAGCATTTTTCTGATTTTTTATTTTTTTATTTTTAAGTCCGATTTTTGTTAGATTTTTTTAAGTTTACTTCTTTTTTCTGTAACAGCTCTCTTTGTTATCATTACTTGGACATCATATGCAAATTTCAGACATTTTCGCTCAGTAGTTTCTTTGCAAACAGCGTTTCATTTTCACAGATTCACACAAACTATTTTGCTAATTTATTCACCCCTCTCGTCTGCTGTCTCAGCTGCTTCGGCTGCAGCTGCTTCGGCTGCTTCGGCTGTGTTCGGCTCCTGCTCGGGCTTGGTTTTCGGCAGGTTAATCCAGATGTTTTTGTGGCTTTTCTGAGTGCATTTGGTGGGTTTTGCAGTTCATTTTCGGCGGGTTTGCGGCAGCTTTTCCCTGCAATTCGGGGACCCTGTGGTGATTGCTGAATACACCGCAGGGTCACCGAAATGGAATCGGCAAAAGGAACCGAATTGAAGAGAACGAAAAGTCACCGAACCTGCGGTGACTTTTCGAATCTCTTTGAATAACCCTGTACATTGATGAGTGAAGGAGACCAGTAATAAAGTGCAACATCGCAAAGCTACAGAAAAGGTTTGTATGCGTAATCCTTCCCGACCCCTACCCGAAAATCTGACAGTGATAGAAGTCCAGAATACTCACTCGCAGCACAGACAGCCAGCACAGTAGAGGAAACCTTTACTTAACCCTTGCATGTCTATGAGGCAGACAAGATGATAAAAGCAGCTGGAGAAGGAAAACATTCTAATAAATCACACTGAAAGCTAATGACAGAGGAGGGCTGGATAGTAAAAACCCCTTTATAACAAGCAGCGCTGGGAGAAGAGAGGGACTTTATAAAATGTGTGTTATCTCCCCTCCCGCTCTGCATAATAGGGCCTTAGGTCTGATACATTTTATATTATCCAGGAGCACTATCCCCCTTTCCTCATCTATAATACACGTTTATATAAAGTCTCTCTCCTCTCCCAGTGCTGCTTGTTATAAAGGTTTTTTTTTTACATCTGATACATTTAGTATCCAGCTCTCACAGTTACTCTGTCATTATGAGCCTTCAGTGTGATTTTATTTGAATGTTTTCCCTAGATGTAAAGTGCTTTATTTTATTATAAAAATCAATTTGCACCAGTCATCTCTTCTCTGAACTTTCAGACCGATTTACGTTAATATTTTCCCTCTCCCCTGCTTTTATATTCATGTGTCTCCCCCACAGAGATACAAAGTTTAAGTAAAAGTTCCCTCTCCTCTGCTGGATAAGCATTGCATTCCGAAGTTCTGCACCCTCCACATGCCAATGCAGTAGGATGTTCTATACAGAGAGGGACATTAATTAATGCAGGTGGATGTTGTATACATTATACAGAGAGGGATATTAATTAATGCAGGAGGATGTTATCTACATTATACAGAGAGGAGCCTTCTTTTTAGCCCTTTAAATCCAGTGGCTGTGAGCACTGAGATCGGCTACTTGTTATATTATCTCTCAGTACAATATATCAGGCTCAGCTGTTACAGTAACTGACTGTAACAGCGCTCAGAGTTTCAGTAAAATAAGGAAATAATATTGTTCTAACTTCTTATATATAAAAATATTATTTACTAGTTTTACTGAAACTCTGAGCACTGTGAAGAGCAGCAGTCAGTTACTGTAACAGCTTTGCCTGACACATTGTGCTGAGTGTGAGAGATACTGTAACAAGCAGCAATCTCAGCCCTCTGAGGAGCCACTACAATAGTAATTGTATCCACTGGTTTTCAGATGAATGAAATTAGTTTTCATACTAAAGAACTGAAGACGAATTTCTTTAGCAACTAAATAAATTGCATTTTAGGACTAATCCATTAGTTCAAAACGAAATTTTGTGCTGTGCACATGTCTATTTGCTACCATGTTGAATGATGCCAAGAAAGCAATGTTGGAATGCACCTCAAGAACAGACTGTTATCTGAGAATTCTTGTTTGCTGATGACTGTACCCTGTATGCTGGCTCGGAGCCCGAAATGCAAGCCATTATTGATCATTTCTGCAAGGTCTCTTATGACTTTGGACTTACCATCAACAGGAAGACGACTAAAGTTGTGTACAATCCTGCCTCTCATGTACCGTAAACAGAAGTCAAAACTGAAATCAAAGGTCAGCACCTTCTATCAAGTATTGACACAAAAGTTATCAACAGAACAGCTAAGGCAAGATCTGCTTTTGGAAGGCTGTGTGCCATTTCATGGGAACATCAAGGAAACAGTGACACAACAAAAGTGGAGGTCTATAGAGCCGTGATCCTCACTACTCTACTGTATGCTTGTGAAACATGGACTGTGTATTGGAAGCATGCAAGACAGATCAACCATTTCCACATGACTTGTCTTCACAGATTATTGGGAATCAGATGGCAAGATAAAATATCAGACTTCAAAGTTATTTCAAGAGAAAGTCTACAATCAGTCCACACATTGCTGATAAGACCACAGGCCAGGTGCCTGATAAACATATACCTAAACAGTTCTTATATGGTGAAGTTTCCGTGGGGAAGTGCACTTTTTAAGCAGATCACAAGCATGCATTGTGTAAATCAAAATCCTCAAGTGAAACAATGATGTGCTCTATTTCACAGCTGGTGTAAACTTAACCAGAACTATTGTATACTTAATAGGCTACATTCCATAGTTGTTGTTATGGTCACGTCTCGATTTGTAAATGTTAGCGTTAGCATTAGTGAGTTTAGTGGCATCGGTATTCCAAAGCTGATGCTAAACTGGTGTGAAAACAGTTACAGGTCTATTCAAAGAAAGGTGAAACTCAGAAGAATGACTGGAGAAGTGAAAACCCTAGGTCAAAATAGCCAAACAAGAAGAATTCTCCCATTTATCTCACTTTCCAAATCTATTTGGTCTAGATTGTTCTCTTCTCCTGCCATTTTCCTGATTTTCATAGACCTGTTAGTGCTCCGCAGCTTGCGCAAGCTTACTGTACTTAGCGTCTCCTATACTTAACATGGGTGAATGCAATAATTTTTTACTGACTTGACAAGTGAGGTCTTTCAAAGTGCTGGCGCAAGTTAACAGGATGTGAATTGACAAATTTTAACAACTCCTGAAAGCTGGTGTTAAATAGGGATGTGCGTTTCGGGTTTCGGAATTTCGGAATTTTCACGAAATTTCCCGATTCGTGTCTTCGGATTCGGCCAAATTTCCGAATCGGGCGGACCTGAAAACCGATAGATCCGAAAAAGTTTTCTGAGCCGAAACGAAAAAATTTCGGATTTTTCGAATGGACTTGAAATGTGTCAAATCGAAATTTATTTTTGTTCTATTCATGATTTCGGTTCCATTCGTGATTTCGGTTCCATTTCGGTAATTCTGGAAATCGTATATTTAACTATTATCGGTTATATCGCTGATTCTGTAAATTTTGTATTTGTAAATGCGTATCACTTGTTTCTTGTGGCATTCGGGTCAGTTTAGTGTTTTTTAAATCGTTTTGTTCATTTTTTTTGTTCCTTGGCTTTCATACCATTTTAATATGATTAAATAAAGTTGTGAAATGTATATTCAATTATTCATAAGAAAAAAAATCTTTATTTAATAAAAAAAACACGATAGAATCGCCAGAATTATCGTAGACACTTTGAAACGAGGAGAACAGACGTTCCGAAAAAACGAAAATTTCTGAAATTTCCGAAAAGTCGATACAAAAAACGAGCAAAGTGACACGAAAATACGAAAAATGGTCGATATTCCTAAAAAAAAATGTACACGAAAAACGAGCCGAACCGAACCGAATCGAAACAGAAATCGGTCGAAACGAGCCGAATCGAAAAGTTTAAACATCCGAACAAATCGAACCGAATCGAACCGAAAAAAAAATCGGTGCACAAGCCTAGTGTTAAATGATTTTGCAAATGTAAAATCATTTAACACACTCTACCCCCCCCCCCATTAAGTTCCATACTCCCCTCTCATCCCACGGTGAAAAGAGTTGCACAATCGGCTGCTTCTTCTCGCCAGGAGCAGAGTGAGGGCAGTATTAAATTACTGCCAATAAAACAGGGACGCTAAGATAGAAAACCTGCGTTGCAGGTTTCCCCTTAGCATCCCTGTTTTAGCTCCTAATTACGAGGCCGGAGCTGATTCAGCAGCCTGTCCAGTAATGCAGTGCTAAGCCACTGGATACTCACGGCTAACTCGCCGCTGTGAGTATCCCCTCCCGTAGTCCATATGGAGGCTTGTACTGCCGGGTCAGCGGCCTGTGCTATGACCACTTAAACTAGCGTTACCGCTCTCAGCGCTAACATTAGTGTTACGATTATAATGTTGCCCTGAGATGGGGAAAACCTAGTTTCTAGCATCCCTCCACTCTGCGACTGGCTTGCATAAGGCTCCATGGAGTCCACCAGCCAATACAAGCGGGCAACGCGGATGGCAGCTGCTGGTATCAGCGAGCTTTGCGCTTGAACGAGATGCCAAGAAAGACCTACCCCCGGAATACGGCAATAAAATGGAGACTGTAAGGGAAAATCTGCAGCCACATTTTAGCGTCAGCTATGAAATATAGACCCACAACCTCATAAGGGGTTATTCAAAGAGAGCCGTATTGGCTCCGAACTTGCTCTGAACACTGAATTTCCCTGTACAGTGACATTTTGAACCATTTTACTATTCAAAAAGCATGCAGTTTGTCAAATTTTGGCGAATTGCCAGAAAAATACAGTGCTGTTCGGCGGCAGTGGAATCACCCATAGAGAAGCAATGGTTAATCTATTCAGAGAATGCCGAACAGCAGAGAAATGTCAGTGAAATAACCAGATTTTCGTGGTTTCTTTTGGCAGGTTTAATCAGGTGAATTCCATAGGTTTGAATGTAAAAAAATTCACATTTTTATCCAATATGTATTAAACCGTTTATTCTTTTAATCTGCAGCAAAAAGTCTCTTCAGTTATTTATTTTTCTGCAAAAATTGTTTCAGATTTTTTTAAATAGCTTTTTTCTGTAACAGACCTTTTGATTATTATTCATAGGACATTATATGTAATTTTCAGGCATTTTCGTGCTGTAGGTTTTTGCAAATAGTTTTTAAAAGTTGCTTTTTTTTTTTGTCAGTTTTTTCCGGCAGCTTGTCGGTGCTCTGCTCGGCGGATCACTGGCTTTTCTCGGATGCGGTCGACAGTTTTTCCCTGCACTTCAGGGACTCTGCAGTGAATGTTGAATTCACCACAGAGTCGGGGAATTTCATTTCCCGAAGTGCAAGGAACGAGAGAGCACGAAATTCATGTGGAATTTCGATGCTCTTTGAACAACCTGTATGTATAATAATGTATATGTATATACATGGAGAGCGAGCTATAGATTTAATCATTCAATCTACATTGATAATATGAATGTCATATCGGGTCTGTAATATATAGTTATTGATTTCAAATGGAATTCTTGCTCGCTTCTATTATTCTATGTCCCCACCTTGTATTACTGCTCTGAAATAGCAAATACTTTCCCATCAAAATCTCAAATTGCTGACATTTTCAGATAAATAGAAAAGCAGCTAATTCTCTTCTCCACGAGCCTGCATTTTGATTACAGCTCGCTTTTAAGATGCCTATCCGCACAGCACTGGCACACAGATATGTCAGACATAAAGCTCCGTTAATAAAAAAGACAACGTCGCGCTTTGCATGTCAACCAGTGAGTGAGAGGGAGAAGGTTACGAAAATTCACAGCACATGTAAAATCCTATTAACTCTACTCGCATTTGAAGCTTCAGCTTAAAACTGCAGTCAAAGCTCATTCTACAAACAGATTACAGTTTTGTGAGACACTTTTGTCCCTGAGGGCTTGAAGATTGCATTTGCTTTGCAGTGTGGAATAATAACACTGTTCCTTTTAAAATATACACTTCTGTCACAAGTAATGGTTATATGAAATTCCGTTCTCTGGTCAGGCAATAATAACCGATCTTCAGAGCAATTTCACTCTTAGGTGTAAGTGCAATAATTCACTTACACTAAAGAGTTAGTAGTAGCTGCTAACAACTAAGACATGAAAAAGATTACATTTATCAAAGTATATATGGCGCGTAAATTGCACGACTTGTGTACAGCTGTATCATGTCGAGATTGTGACTTACTGAAAGCTTATCTCATAGAATTGCAGCTAAATTTTCTATCTATTTCCTATCTCTAAAAAAAATGTCAGTCAATCCACAATATTTAAAACAGAACGAAATTAAATATAACATTTTGGAATATAGTAATTTAAAGGAAGACAACAGCAGACATCATAATTATAAGATAATGATAAATATATACGTAGCTTTATATCCCTTGAAGGTTTATTCGATTTAAGAGGAAAAGAACACTTCACATTTTGGGCTATATTACAATCTTCGCGCAAAAATCGTTCACGCAAAGCGTGAATTTTTTCGCCAAGCGTTAAACGTTTGCGTGCGCAAATCACCGCTGGAATTACAATCCTCACGTGTTTTTTCATCTGTTGATCAATAACGTGCGTAAACCGGATGCGTCCAAATGCTCGCGCAGTACCATCGCCGCGCAGAAATCAGTGTGCACACTGTTTTTTCACGCGATTCAGCCAATCAGAATTAAGAACCACAATTATCTCACGTTAAGTTTTTGCACCTGTCAAAGTCAATCTGAGCATATATGCTGCAGCAATAATAAATGCACGCACATCTTCTCCATTTTATTGGTTTGGTATGAGCAGAATGTGTAACTATACTTTGCTGCATTTTTTTTTCTGGGCTGGTGTATTTGGTTTCGGCCAGAACGTTCAGATTTGCCATTAACACCAGCTTTTAGGAGTTGCTAAAATTATGCGCGCAAAGGCTATGCATTAATTCCTGCGCATAGATTGTAATATCATACGCGTACCAGCACACATGCGCATTTGCGCTCACAATGTTAAGTATAGGTACTGTAAGCTCGCGCAGCGTTTGCGCAGGTTCACCCGCGGTAGACGATTACGCGCGTTTGTTGCGCTGGCTATGAAATACGGCATTCGGCGCAAAGGGTTTTACCCCTCGCGTTAATGTTTTTTGCGCAGGCGCAAATGTTTGCGTGAAGATTGTAATTTAGCCCTTAAAGACCAAATAGTAATATGGGAAATAGCAGAGGTGGCAAGACTTTGTAGTTGTGGATCAAGAACTGAAATAGGAAATTTTCTGGTTAATCCTCTCAATGTAATACTATAAATACCTAACGTTAACATATGAAAAAAACGTTCTCATACTTATTTTAATGCGAGTATAGTGTGCCACTGAGGAGAAAGGAAATTCCCAGTGAGATCTCACTCCTGTCACCCAGTAGAGCTCTGGGATCACTGACTACAGAAATTACAGTAATTTCCATATATAGAGGCATTATGTCACATACAGATATTATTTTTATATTCAATAGGTATTTTCTGGAAGCTGTATTGCTAAAAACCCACTGCAAACCCGCCAAAAACCTGCTGGAACCGCTGCAAAAAACACGCCGAACACATCGGAAAAGTCGACAAGCCACCAAACACAGCGCAGATCAGCCGCTGGAAAAAGCCGACAAGTCGACGAATGGGGTAAACAGAAAAAAAAGAAGTTTGAAAGTGTCAAAATTTAAATACTGTTTGCAAAAAAGCTACTCAATGAAAATGCCTGGAATTTACATATAAGGTCCTATGAATAATAATAAAAAGGTCTGTTACAGAAAAAAGAAAAGCCGCTATAAAAAATAATGGAAAAAAATTGGCCTAAAAGATCCTAAACAATCTATAAATTAAGAGACATTTTACTGCAGATTAAAAGAATTAACGGTTTATTAGATATTGAGTAAAAACGGGAATATTTTTAACATTGAAGCCTATGGAGTTCACCTGAATAAACCTGCCGAATGAAAGCACCAAACAGCATGGCATTTCAGCAACATTTCTTTGCTGTTCGGTGTTCTCTGAATAGGTTAACCATTACTTATCTATGGGAATTTCACTGCCTTCGAACAGGCACCGTACTTGCTGGGAGTTCGCCAAAATTTTTCAAACTGCCTACTTCTGAATAGACAAATGGCCACCAGGCTTCAAACCGTGATTAGGCCCATTTGAAATGAATGTATGATTCATATTTCATATGACCTGAATTGTGGAACAAACAATATTCATTGTTTTGTTTTTGTTTTTTTATTTTATTTTCTCCATTTTTTTTCTGGCTATTAGCAAAATATTTATAAGAGTCACAGGAGTCAACTTTCTTTTTTTTAAGTTATATGACAGCCGTACAATAAATAAAAGAGACTGCAAAGACAGCCAAGAAGAATCCATGACAGTAATATGAAAAAAAAAATGGGGGAAGAACAAAAATTGAGTCAGCGGCACAGCAACTGAGGAATTACGTCGAAGGCCACAAACAGCAGTCAAAGAGGCCCCGGGCATAGACAAAAGAGAGGGGTTGGGGAAGGGGGAAAAAGTGGGGGACCACAAGTATCCCGTTGGCATTCTTGGCTCACCCTGCGTCATGCGGACAGGCAGAGGTCATGGCAGAGACCACATTCCAGGGTGACCCAGGGCCGAAGGAGAGGACATAGCCTAGGTAGCCTCTCAAACAGCACCCTGGGACAACCTGTGTCCCCACAAAAAAAAACAACCCCAAAGGGAGAGGAAGGCAGAAAAAAGAGGAACACACCAGGACCCTTCCAGCACAGCTCGGAGGTAAGCTCCATCCAGTTGCAAAGAGTCATAGGAGGATAAAAAAAGTACAAAACACGTTGTAACAAAGGCAAACAAGTCATAAATTGGGGAGGGGTCACACTATAAAGGGGGGATAAGCAATTATCTGTGGTCTCCACCGGCAGCAGTCTCAGGGCTGGGGGGGCCGTCGTCTTGATTGATGCGATGCCTAGGGAGGTCAGGATGGTCCATGCCTCATCAAGTCCAGCAGCAGTATGGCAGACATCCGCGTGGGTAATTAGCAGAGTTCCATTCACTCCCCAGCAATATCGGACTTTAACACTGCGCAGGTGGGTCATCACTTCAAGAAACCGCCTTCTAGCCAGCAGGGTCAGGAAAGACAGGTCATGGTAGAGGGTCAGGACAGCTGCCTCAAAGGCAATCGGCATACGAGCAGAAGGGGTAGACATCAGCCTCTGCATAAGAGCAACTTCCTTAATAATAGCAATGATGTCCCTTGGGGCATCCGGGACTGCTGCGGCTGCTTTTTAGGATGAGTATTGCGGAGCAAGAGATCTCAAGGGCATCTACGCGGGAGTCGCAGAACATGACTGACGAGCTGGTTCACGTAACCCAACAGGATGTCTGAGTGCACAGCTTCAGGCAGGCCCCAAATCCTATTATTCCAGCGCTGGTGTTCCGTCCCCACATACTCCACAGCCTTTGATAAATAAACCACCCGGTTTTAAAGGGAATCGAGGCAGACAGCAAAATGGCAATGTTCGGTCTCGGTCTCCTTCACCTGAGCCTGTAGAGCTGCTACCTGCTCCCGCACCTCCGTCCACAGGTCAGAGAGGTTGGCGCGCCAAAAGGAGCGCAGCTTGGAAACCATGCGCCAAATATCTCCTTTTGTAGAAGGCAAGGCATCCTTGCCCTCCTACCCCACAGGCACCCCAGACAGGACTGGTCAAGTTGTTCGGTCACTACATCATCCCCGCTGGCAGGCGACGCTCAGCGGTGGCAGGCCGTGGAGTAGCTGACTTGAGCCTGATGCTCCACAACCCGTCCAGTCCTCCGGTGCTCTCCCGAGAGTTCTCTTCGTCACTCCTCCATGAAATGTCACCATCAGAAGAACTGGGCCCAGGCAGGGAACAAGAGGGTGAGGTGGTACTCAGGTCGAG
This sequence comes from Leptobrachium leishanense, assembly GCA_009667805.1. Classification (NCBI taxonomy): domain Eukaryota; kingdom Metazoa; phylum Chordata; class Amphibia; order Anura; family Megophryidae; genus Leptobrachium; species Leptobrachium leishanense. Next base: position 304,032,529 of record CM019065.1, read on the forward strand.
ACGCTCACCCCCAGGGAGCCGCTGATGTCCTGCTGGTGGGGCCCCTCCACCAGGCAGGACTTCTTGATTCTCTTCCCCATTCAGCCATGGGAGCAACAGCACAGGTAGGAGAGCTGGCATCACTGCCCTCAGCCAGCTCTGGGAACGTCCACCAAAATGGCCACCAAACCTAGGCCGCAGGTAAGCCCGAAGACCAAAACTCTGAGGTAGCTCCAAACTACAGAGTCCCAAGCCAGATACCAGGTTACAGTATCCCTGAGACAAGTCAGGTGCCAGAAAGTGTGTTCTGCCGAATGGGAAGTGGCAGAAGCACAGCCAAAAAAGAAGTATGAGCTCCACAAAGTGCAACTATTCCCGTCGGCTGCTAGCTCTGCCCTCAGGAGTCAATTGTCTGAGTAGTTTTTGACTTCGATTCCCCTTAACCACATTCCATATCTTTTTTCTGATGTTAAAATTAATAAAGCAAATAGAACAATGAAACATTTCCCTTTTTTGGCTGTTACAGAGGTTGTGATGCATTGCTTATCTGAGTAATCACCTTTGCATTTGATCTGTAAAAGAAAGAACATCAGATTTTTTTCTGTGCGCTTGTATGGTAACTAAATAACAGTACCTTACCAGTAATGTTCTCAAAATGTATTATCAATCTTCTTTAATATTACATGTGACGACAGAAGAGAAATGTTAAATTGTAAAAAAATTAGGTAACGACTATTGCAAGAATAGTTAAGAAATGGCTTGAAGGATTCATTATTTTGGAAGCCTTAATTGGGTACAAAATATTAATTACACATGACAACCTAATGCGAAACAGAAATATTAAAGTCACTGCTGGCTCATTTCCATGACTTATGTCTCATTGTTAAAATTATGTATTTCATGTAATGGTAAGTCCAGTATCTCTGACCATTAACAGTAAGTACATATATATATGGTAGATAGATATGCAGTATGTAAGAAACCATATATTAAAATATAATTAATGAAATTTAGCACATTTTGAAGTGCAAGTTCTTACACATTAATGAATTGCAGTATGTATAACACCTACTATACATTACATTTCTCATTATGCCAAACAGGCTTACTTTTTTTCTTTTGTATTCACTACTCAATATTCTTAATTTAATTCTATATTTAACCACTTCACTGCTGATCTATTTCATCTCTGAGCTGAGCTAATTTTTACAAATCATGCTTAACCGCAATTTGAAATCATGTTTTATAATATATAATTTTGTACGGCAGGCTCGGCAGATTCCTAATATACCATTATTATTTGTATACGTCATGCTCTGCCAGAATGCTATAACAATTTGTTTTTTAAAAAATGTGAATTTCCTATCATCTACAGCTTGTAAAAATATATTTTTCACAATTTTATCAACCAAGCCTTTGTCGTTATTTATTCTATGGGATACACATGTTAAAAAAAAAATACAACTGGGAACCCGTTACTTTTATTTTTGCAATAAATTATGTGATTTTGACCCCCCTAAACCCCCCTAAACCCCCCTGTTATTGCAGCATCATTGTTGACATTATAATTGAAATGTGAACAATAATGCTGCATTAATAAAAAAACAAACCACTTTTTTAAGAAATATTAATATACAGTGTCAAGAAAAAGTATGTGAACCCTTTGGGATTACATGGAGTTTTGCATGAATTGGCCATAAAATGTGCTCTGATCTTCATCTAAGTCACAACAATTTGAAAAACACAGTCTGCTTAAAATAATACAACACAAACATTATTGTTTTCATGTTTTTATTGAACAGAACATGTAAACATTCACAGTGCAGGGTGGAAAAAGTATGTGAACCTTTGGACTTAATAACTGGTTGACCCTCCTTTGGCAGCAATAACCTCAACCAAACGTTTCCTGTAGTTGCAGATCAGACCCGCACAACGATCTGGAGTAATTTTGGACCACTCCTCTTCACAAAACTGTTTCAGTGTAGCAATATTCTTGGGATGTCTGTTGTGAATCGTTCTCTTAAGGTCATGCCACAGCATTTCAATCGGGTTGAGGTCAGGACTCTGACTGGGCCACTCCAGAAGGCGTATTTTGTTTTGTTGAAGCCATTCTTTTGTTGAATTACTTGTATGCTTTGGGTCATTGTCCTGTTGTATCACCCATCCTCTGCGGAGCTTCAGTTGGCGGACAGATGGTCTTACGTTTTCCTGAAAAATGTCTTGATAAACTCTGGAATTCATTTTTCCATCAAATGACAACAATCCGTCCAGGACCTGAGGCAGCAAAGCAGCCCCAAACCATGATGCTCCCTCCACCATGTTTTACAGTGGGGATGAGGTTTTGATGTTGGTGTGCTGTGCCTTTTTTTCTCCACACATAGTGTTGTGTGTTTTTTCCAAACAACTCAATTTTGGTTTCATCTGTCCACAGAATATTTTGCCAGTAGTGCTGTGTAACATCCAGGTGCTCTTTTGCAAACTTCAAATGTGCTGCAATATTCTTTTTGGACAGCAATGGCTTCCTTCGTGGTGTCCTCCCGTGTACTCCATTCTTGTTTAAGGTTTTCCTTATTGTAGATGTGTCAACAAAAATGTTAGCATGTGCCAGAGATTTCTGTAAGTCTTTAGCTGACACTCTAGGATTTTTCTTTACCTAATTAAGCATTCTGCACTGTGCTCTTGCAGTCATCTTTACAGGACGACCACGCCTAGGGAGAGTAGCAACAGTGCTGAACTTCCTCCATTTGTAGACAGTCTGTCTTACCGTGGACACATGAACATCAAGGCTTTAGGAGATACTTTTGTAACCCTTTCCAGCTTCATGCAAGTCAACAATTCTTTATCGTAGGTCTTCTGAGAGGTCTTTTCTGCGAGGCATGGTTCACATCAGGCAGTGCTTCTTGAAACCAGTAAACCCAAAACTGGTGTGTGTTTTTAAAGGGCAGGACAGCTTTCAGCAACACATCCAATAATATCACACTGATTGGACTCAAGGTTGGCTCACTCCTGGCTCCAATTAGTTCTTGGAGAAGTCATTAGGCTAGGGGTTCACATACTTTTTCCACCCTGCACTGTGAATGTTTACATGTTATGTTCAATAAACACATGAAAACCTATAAGGTTTGTGTTGTATTATTTTAAGCAGACTGTGTTTTTCAAATTGTTGTGACTTAGATGAAGATCAGAGCACATTTTATGACCAATTCATGCAAAACTCCCAAAGGGTTCACATACTTTTTCTTGCCACTGTATATTAATATTTTTTTATTTCTTCATGGTCAGGATTGGAGTCATTGGAAAGGCCATGCTCTGGCCTTTCAAATGATATCAAACATTAACCCCTAGCTGCCACGGATCAGGAGATATGGGGGTCATGGGTACAGGTTAACTCCCGAACAGACATCATCGCGTCCATGTGTGATGATGTCAGGGGGGCAGGGGGAGATCTGATTGGCACCGAATCACGTTCCAGCCCCTAAGGGGTTAAAAATAGGCAATGCGTGGCTGCACAATGGAAGCCGGGAGTCTCAGCTAGAAAGTATCCGGGTGCTCTATCTGGGGATCCGCTGTCCCAAATCAACTAAAATTAGAGAAAAAAATTGATATTTAAGCTGGACACCCTATGGTCATGTGGGCTTAATAAAGAGTTCAACTTGGACATATTTCTTTAAGGTTCCAGTTTTTGGGACTGATTATAATTGCAGTAATTCTATTCTGTTTGAAGATTTAAGTGGTAAATTGGACACCTTTAAGAGATCAATTAGAATGATGCCCTGCCTCTCAATTAGGATTTTAATTGGTTTTATGGTATAAAACAAGCCATGAATGTAATGGATATCATACATGACTAAGGCTCCAAGCCGAAACGCTGTATGCTTCCCCCAGTATGCAGTGAATAAAGATTAAGCAGCGGTAAGAAATTGGTGTGGCCTTTGTTTTGATGACACCTAGGGGGTTAAAGGAAGGCACTGCCGGGAAGGGCAGACTGTGCCCTTCCAGGTGGTGCCTGCCTTTGTTCTGTGGCCCTTACCATTGGGGAGGAAGAGGACCTCCCCCCTTCCCTTCAGTCACTTTCCGTGCTCTGGTGGGGGGTGGCTAAAATATGTTATGGCACCCAGCGCGATGATGCTGTGGTACTGGCCGGGGTCTCGGAGGCAAGGCTGACATCCAAGATGTCAGTCTGCACCGGGAGACCACAGCAATTGGCTGAAATAACGACCGATCGCAGCCTGCAATGTTAGGACGCGATCAACATTTTTGGGGCACCTTGTGGAGCCCAAATGGAAAAGGAATTAGTCTGCAACAAACAAATTCAATTTGCAATGATACAGCACTGCCCCAGATCGTGTTAACACAATTGCGTGCTGCCGTGTCTGCTACCACTGATCGTGTATACACAATCACAATAGTGAAGAGGTTAAAGTAAGAAATACATTAGGAATATTCCCAACTATTTCTTATTTTGTACTGTATAATTAATGAAAAATTATTTTCCAAAAAAAACCACTGTGTCCTGACAATGTTTTTTTTTTAAATCACTTTTGTTATGAAAGGGTTAGCTATTCATTGCTTTGTCACTGAGGTTTAGCGAAGTAATTGCCGTCCTTATAACCAGTGCTTTTTTCTGGAAAAATAGGTGGGGGTACTCTCATGCCCAGGGAAAAGCTTGATTATATGACTATTTTCATGTCCTCATAAACAATAGTTGTAGTTCACTTAACCTCCCTGGCGGTCCGATTCTGACATATTTTATATGTCAGAATCAGTCCAATTTATTCTGGCACCCTAGCGGTATTAGTGTGGCTCGGGGGTTTTCTTTCAATACTGAAAGCGGTATCCCCAAGTCACACTCGGGCCAATACATACATGTCCTGCGCTCCCTCGCTGTCCCCGCAGTCACACTGCAGCCGATCGCGAGGTCACACTTCCTGGTTCACTCCTCGCGAGAAGAGAACCAGGCAGTGTGACATTGCGAGCAGCTGGAGGAGACTGCGGGGATCAGTGAGGGAGCGCAGGACATGTAAGTATTCCACCCGAGTGTGGCTCGGGGATACCGCTTTCGGTACAAAAAGTTAACCCTGAGCCACACTCGTGAAAACCATCAGGGAGGTTAAAGGAAGACACTATAAAAGGGAACCATATTTTTTAATACTGTGTTCCTTTAAATGAACTACAACTATTGTTGTAACCCTATGAGGGTTTTCCACTAACAGGGTTATTCAAAGAGATCTGAATGGCTGCCAAAAGGGAACCGAACGCTGAAAATCAGCATTCGGTTACCTTTCTTGACCATACGGCTATCCAGAGAGCAGGCAATTCGCCAAATCCTGGCGATTTGCCTGCACATACGGTGCCTGTTCGTTGCCTTTTCGAGGGCAGTGAAATTCCCATAGAGAAGCAATGCTTCGGCTATTCAGAGAGCAAAACCCAGCAGTGAAAAGTTGCCAAATTGCCCGGTGGTTTAATTCGGCAAGTTTATTCAGGTGAATCCCATAGGCTTCAATGTTAAAAATATTCCCATTTTAATTCAATATCTAATAAACAGTTCATTATAATATTCTGCAGTAAAAAGGCTCTTTATTTATAGATTTTCTTTGGATATTTTAAGCATTTTTCGGGATTTTTTTGCCAAAAAACTTTTTCCGATTTTGTTAAAAAAAAATTAAAATTGTTTTTACTTTTATCTGTAAAAGCCCTTTTTATTATCATTCATTGGACCTCATATGAAAATTTCAAACATTTTCGTTTAGTAGTTTCTTTGCAAACAGCATTTCACTTTTCAAACATTCAAGCAAACTTTTATTTTTTTTCTCACTCCATTCGTCTGCGATGTTGGCTTTTTCCGGCGGCTGCTCTGCGTTGTGATCAGCTCCTGCTCGGGTTTCTCTGGCATCTTCGGCAGGTTAATTCAGATGTTCTTGCGGGTTTCGGTGCGCGTTCGCCCTCGTTTTGTGGTGAGTTTTCGGCGGGTTTGCGGGACTTTTCCCTGCATCTCGGCGGCTGAATACACCGCAGGGTGGCCGAAATGGCATCGCCAAATTGTACCGAATTGAAGAGAACGAAAAGTCACCGAACGTGCGGTGGCTTTTCGATTCTCTTTGAATAACCCTGTAAGTGACGCTGTTGCAAAAAAATCTGTATTGCAGGGCTGTTAGCTGTTATTTTGTTTTGTTTATTGCAACAATGGCACTGAGTGGATAATCCCCTAGCATTTGTGAGCACCACAGCAATGAAACTCACAGTTTTGCTGAGTGTGTATGAACTCCACAGCAATAACACTCACAGTAATGCGCAGTGTGTATAAGCTCCACTGCAATGACACTCACAGTAATGCGCAGTGTGTATGAGCTCCACATGTGTGTAAACATGCTGCACCCCCTCCCCATGCTGTTCAAAGTTTCAGCAGCTGCAGAGAGAGGGGGAGCAGCCCTCCCTTGTCACTTACTGGGGGAGGGGGGTTATCAGTCCCTATACACTCCTGACATTTGGAAGCGTTCAGGAGCAATATGAGCTGCCAAGCGCTTCCGATTCTCTGCCTGCCACTGCAGGAGGAGCATCATGCTCTCTCCTGTTAGCTCTGGCTGCTGGTGAGTAGGGATGAGCCGAACACTCCCCAAGTTCGAGCCCGACCCCGAACTTCCCATTTGTTCGGGACCGAACCCGAACCCCCATGCAAGTCAATGGGGCTGAAAATTCGTTTTTTTGGAGTGCCCTCCAAGAGGGCATATATGCTACATATTTGCCATAAAAGGTGTATGGGGGTCCGGGTAGTGCCCTGGGGGACAGGAAACAAGGACAAAAAGTTTAAAAAAAAACGTTTTTAAAGGGACAGTGAGTTTTCCATGAAATAAGGGTTAAAAATAAAAACGAAAAATTCCTTCAAATATCGTGCCTAGGAGGTCCCCATAACCTGCCCGTGAAGTGGCGGATTTCTAGGATGTATAGAAATATGTAAAAACCAAAAAATTTAATTTCAAATGACGGTAAATGCTTTTCCTTTAATCTATCCATAAACAACTGCTTGGGGTGGCAGTCTGTATGAAAAGAGGAGACATTTTCGGACATGCAGAAAAAGTTTACTGATTTTTTGGCGGTGAAAAGCAGGGGAATGGAAACTTCTAGACCAAAAAGCTGATTTGGAAAGTGAGATAAATGGGAGAATTTTTATGGTTCGGCTATTTTGACCTAGAATTTTCCATTCTCCAGTCATTCTCCTGAGTTTCACCTTTCTCTGAATAACCCTGACAGGGTTATTCAGAGAAAGGTGAAACTCAGGAGAATGACTGGAGAATGGAAAATTCTAGGTCAAAATAGCCAAACCAGAAAAATTCTCCCATTTAGGCTAGGGTCATACTAGCGAATTTTTAACATGCGTTTAGGCGCACTTAATCACGGACACAGTAGCAGCAAATGACGGGAAATGATGGCCAATATACGAAGTACGGTCGCACGAAAGTCCGGCTGCGTAACGCAAGTGGAAAATGAACGCATTTTTTCGAGAACGCAGAACCGCTAGTACGGACGTACAGAGTGTGCTGCGTCCACTAGGGGCGTGTGTGCGTGATTTGGAGACGTCAGACCCTGCTCATGTCCGACCAACATAACGTCCAGACACCCAAAGTTTCCTGGTTTGGATCCGTAAAAAATCACGCACAAAAATGCGCATCGTATGACCGTTTTCGCGCAATCCGTGAAAAAATACGGCAATGCGTTCGGACGCACTTTTTGACGGTCGCTGCGAAAAATGTGTTAGTCTGACCCTAGCCTTATCTCACTTTCCAAATCGGCTATTTGGTCCAGATTGTTCTCTTTTCCTGCCATTCTCCTGGTTTTCACCTTTCTCTGAACAACCCTGAGAGAGAGGTGAAAGCCAGGAGAACTGGCAAGAGAAGAGAACAATCTAGACCAAATAGCCGATTTGGAAAGTGAGATAAATGGGAGAATTTTTTTGACCTAGAATTTTCACTTCTCCAGTTATTCTCCTGCTTTTCACCGCTCTCTGAATAACCCTGTGAATGTTTAATCCCGAGGTGAAAAATAACATTGCTTTAGATTTTTTTCAAACACCAGTTAAATGCAGCATATTAGAATGTTTTAGGGAAATTAATTCTCATATCTCAATCAGAAGCAGACACCACCCCACCCTCAGTATATTATACAATGTATCAAATTGATTACCAGACTAAAAACACCTGGTGTCATGCCCGTTTGTGAACAGAGGTCATTTAGAGTTGATAATCTTTCCACGTGCACATTAGTTTTTAATTCAATATCTAATAAACCGTTGCTTATAATATTCTGTAGTAAAGAGTCTCTTTATTTCTAGATTTTTTAGTATTTTTTTTAAGCATTTTCTATACTTTTTTCAAAAAAAAAATTTTTTTCGAACCCGTACCGAACACGCCCAAAAAGTTTGAAATTCGCGAACTTTCGAACTGCCAAAGTTCGGGTCGAACTCCGAACCGTCCGAACCCGAACAGCTCATCCCTACTGGTGAGGTGCCGGTACTGAGTGGTGAGGTGTCGGTACTGAGTACCCCCGAGTACCCCCTGAAAAAAAGCCCTGTCTATAACTATGGTGAATTTCAGTTAGCCAGAGAAGCAAAAATAAACGTGCACAGCTACTGCAAGCAATAATGAGATCAATGAGCCATGGTACAACCATTATTTTTTTTTTTGGGTTCCTCCAAGCATGGCCAGGACCGCCAACACAAACCAGTTGACAAACTGCAGGAACATAGCATAAGGGATGGAATACGGGATACCCTGCAGCTTCAGATTCTGGCGGCGTTGGCGGGTCTCCAGAATCATCACAGCCGACTGCAGTTCCACGACTTGGGCCTGGATGCAGTGACAAGGGATGAGGAGTCAACCTGTGACTCCTTGAACTCGCTGGTATGGGCACCCAGTACTGTGACCTCCATATGGAGGGGATGATAATTCTGAATGCACTTCAGCGATCTCCAGTGCCAGGAGGAGCGAGCATCATCCAGAAGGGTGCATATGTCCCTTTTTGTTGCTGGGAGGTCCTTTGGGTGGATCGGTGTGTCTGGCAGCCCAGACATGGGAGACGCAGCAGGGCCCGAATCACCACAGGCCCTCATGGACAACAGGGAATGTGATGGAACCAGATCCCTCGAAACCTCTCAGGAAGAGGCAGATATTGGGTAAGCGTGAGTTCTCCACAACCCCAGATCGTTTATCCCTCTTACCCTTAGCTGGTCAAAAACAGGAATGAAGTAGGCCCGAGGCGGCAAGATGGCGGCCGGCACTTCTCCTCACTAGGCCCAAGGACCAAACACCTGCAGAAAAAACAGGCACGTCCGACTGGCTGCAGGGTGGACCTGGCACAGGTGTCACAACGGAAGAGGGACGATATCCCAAAATAAGCAGAAGAGACAATTTTTGCAAGAAGCTGCGGGAGCTGCTCTGACATGCGACCACTCGCTTCTGCACCCAGCCCAGTTATCTGCAAATCTTCTCCATTTATCATTGTGCTATACTTTAGCAATTTTAAAATGCCACTCTTTCTTGAACAACGATAGATACATTTATAAAAGCAATGGTAAAAACGGCAAAAGACAATTTTGACAGGAACTACTGTTAGATCCATGTTGAACAACTTTGGCAGAAACAACAGAGAAAACTATAGCAAACTGTGGTGGAGGTTTTCTAAAGAGTGAATTCACCTATGATCCATCATGGTGTATTGTAGTTCACCATTATTTCAATATCAACAAAGGAGTGGACCCTAATAATACCACAGATATGCATGTGTATTGTCTTCTCCGTTGACCTCATTGCAATCATGAATACAACTGCTGACCATGGATATCTGGGTTTAGGAGGAACAAACTTAAGCCTCACGTTGCGGCCCATAAAGTTATTAGGCCGGTGGCCTTCCCAACAACCCACTTGCACTACTGATTAGTTCTTCACATTTTGCCAACTGTTGAGAGTTTAAATAAATAACCAAATTGTTGGTAGTAATGAGCAAGAGCGCATATACACTGCACATATATACATATATATATAGTGCAAATACTTAATCTTTATTCCCAACTAACCAAATAAATGATCCAAAAAAAATGCAAACAAACCAAAGCCATCAGGATTTTTACCTGACCCAAAATTCAGGATCACATTTTGCCCATAATACAATTTATTTAATGTAAAGGTTGACAGTGAAAAAAGAATTTTACTGATGTATAAATAACACGTGCATTATGGATATATGGATTGCAGTCGAACGGACTCAATGTGAATATTTCTCCAACATATCTCAGCCCATTATCTTTAGATCTGCCTAATTTGACAAACCAGATTTTCTCCAGTGTTTTTTACCACCATCTCATTTGCTGACAGCCAAATTAATTGTTTTATAGAACTGAATAGCTAAAGATGATATATATTAAGAAATGTGATTACTAGGTTTTACACTGAACATATAATTGTCATTAATAATTGACCAGTGATTGGATATTTTAAAGATGGTTTAAGGCTAACATTAAGAGTTCAGTATATGAATGCTATTTAATCAGTTGTTATAAATTATATTTTCACTTGAAACACATTGGCTATATTAGTGTAACCTGTCATTATTACATTTCTAATTAAAGTGTCACTATGATCACCTTTCTGATTAAGGCTAGGGTCAGAGGAGCGCATTTTGTACGGACTGTGCGTCCGTGCAGTACGGACGTACTCTACTTTCTGACTGACGACAAGGTAGTGGCAACACAGTCCGTTTTTTTCACTGACGTATTTTTTGACTGATGTAGCAGGGAAAATAAGTTACAATGAAAAAACATTCTGTCCGTCAAAAATGCTGGACGTATAAATGCAGTCTGTCTGACCACGTTCCATCACTCGCACAGAAAGCTATGCGGACGTTGCGGACATGGCGCACTCTGCACGTCCGTTCTAGCAGTATTACGTTCTTGCCTAACCTGCGTCCGTTTGCAGCGTCCGTCAGCCCCCGCACTTCTGTGCGGACGTACTTCGTGTGTGGGGCTTCATTTAACACAATTGTATGCTATCACGGATGTACTTATGTGCGGGCAACACGGACGTTAACACTGCGCTCGTCTGACCCCAGCCTAAGTTAAATCATGCTCATATGCAATCACTATATATATATTATTATTTATTATTTATTATTCTTTATAAAGCGCCAGCATATTCCGCAGCACTGTACAATAGGCACAGTATAGACAGGGTTACAATACAATACATTGAACAACATTTGACAAACAGTACAGGAGGAGATGAGGCCCTATTCCCGTAGGAACTCACAATCTAGGAGGGTTGGGGTTGGAAACAGGAGGAGAGGACTGCAAGGTGAGAGTGATTGATGGTTGCGTCAGTGAGTTGGGTGGTAGGCTTCCCTAAATAGGAACGTTTTAAGGGAGCGTTTGAAGGAAGAGAAGTTAGGGGAAAGTCTGACAGTACGAGGGAGAGCGTTCCAGAGAGTGGGGGCTGCGCGTGAGAAATCCTGCAGTCTATCATGGGAAGAGGTGATGTGGGGAGGAGCTAGGCGCAGGTCACTGTTTGACCTTAGGGAGCGGGCTGGGGTGTATTTGGTGATTAGTGAGGACAGGTAGTGGGGAGCTGAGCCAGTGAGAGCTTTGTAGGTCAGGGTAAGGATTTTGAACTTAATTCTGCAGTGGATGGGGAGCCAGTGAAGGGACTCGCAGAGGGGAGCGGCAGAGACAGAGTGGCGGGTGAGGTGAATTAGCCTGGCGGAGGCGTTCAGGATGGATTGTAGGGGGGAGAGGCGGGACAGAGGGAGGCCAGATAAGAGATTATTGCAATAGTCGAGTCGGGAGATTACCAGGGCGTGTATGAGTTGTTTTGTGGTGACAGCGGTAAGAAATGGCCGAATTCTGGAAATATTACGCAGTTGGTATCGGCAGGAGGAGGAAAGAGACTGGATGTGGGGGATGAAGGAAAGAGCAGAGTCAAGTGTAACTCCAAGACAGCGAACTTGGTTTGATGGGGAGATGGTGATACCCTCCACCATGATAGAGAAGTCAGGAGGTGGAGGCATTGGAGGGAGGAATAAGTAGGAGCTCAGTCTTTGACATGTTGATCTTTAGGTGGTGGGAGCCATCCAGGAGGAGATGCCAGATAAACAGTCACTGACTTTTGAGAGGACAGGGGGAGAGAGATCAGGGGTAGAGAGGTAGATCTAAGTGTCATCAGCGTAGAGGTGGTAATTAAAGCCAAAGCTGTTGATGATTTTGCCCAGGGAGGAGGTGTAGATGGAAAAGAGCAGAGGACCAAGGACAGAGCCTTGAGGTACACCAACAGATAGAGGCAATGAAGAGCAGGAGTTACCAGCAAAGGACACACAGAAGGACCTGTTGGATAAATAGGAGTCAACCCAAGCAAGCACAGTGTCACCGAGACCCAGAGAGTTGAGGGTCTGTAGAAGGAGGGGGTGGTCAACAGTGTCAAAAGCAGCCGAGAGGTCAAGCAGGATGAGAATAGAATAGTGGCCGTGTTTTTTAGCAGTTAGGAGGTCGTTGGTGACCTGAAGCCAGATTGCAGGGGGTCAAGTAGGGAATGGGAGGACAGGAAGAGGGAGAGGCGGTTGAAGACTAGTTTTTCTAAGAGCTTTGATGTGAAGGGAAGCAGGGATACAGGGCGGTAGTTGGATGGAGAGTTGGGGTCTAGGGATGGTTTCTTTAGTAAAGGGGTAACTAGCGCGTGATTGAAGGCGGATGGAAAGGAGCCAGTGGAGAGAGATAGGTTGAAGATGTGTGTGAGAGCAGGGGTGAGGGAGGAGGAGAGGGGAGGAATTAGATGTGAGGGAATGGGGTCGAGCGGGCACGTGGTGAGATGTGAGGAGGACAATAAGGAATTGACTTCCTCCTCAGTGGCTGGAGGAAGCTGCAGAGGGTGGCAGAGGGGACCTGTGGGAGTGGAGGTGGCAGATAACTATCTTGTGTTGGGATGTTGCTTCTGATAGTTAGAGTTTTACTGAGGAAGTAGTCTGCCAGGTCTTGAGCGCTGAAGGCAGCTGAGGGGGAGGTGCAGGTGGGTAGAGGAGGGTGTTGAAGGTGGACCAGAGCCGTTTAGGGTTGGAGGACAGCGTAGATATAAGAGATGATAAGAAGGATTGTTTGGCCAAGTGGAGGGCAGAGGTGTATGACCGGAGAATAAACTTGAAGTGAACAAAATCAGCTTCAGAGCGGGATTTCCTCCAGGCACGCTCTGCAGTGCGGGAGCATCTTTGCAGGTAGCGAGTCTGGAGGGTGTGCCAGGGCTGAAGCTGGCGGCGTGGGGCCTTACAGAATCAAAGAGGAGCAAGAGTGTCTAGAGCAGAGATAAGCGTAGTGTTGTAGTGATTAGTGGCAGCATCAGGGCAGGTGAAGGATGAGGTATGAGGGAGGTGGTGAAGTAGGTTGGAAAATTGATGGGGGTCCACAGCATGTAGATTTCTGCGAGTGTGTGTGCGGGGTGGGGGAGCAGGGTGTTTAGGAAGTCCAGATAGGTTGAAAGAGAGAAGGTGGTGGTCAGAGATGGGGAAAGGCGCGACATTTGAACTCAGAAATGGAGCAGAGGTTGGAAAAGACCAGGTCAATAACGTGACCATCGCGGTGGGTAGGGAGGAGGGAGGATTGTGTGAGTCCAAGGGAGGACATGAGTGAAAGAAGTTTGGAGGCAGCAGGAGCAAGGATCGTCAATGGGAATGTTGAAGTCCCCGAGAATTAGGCATGGAAGATTAGAAGACAGGAAGTGAGAAAGCCAGGTAGCAAAGTGGTCAAAGAACTGGGAGGTTGGTCCCGGTGGGCGGTAGATGACTGCCACCCTGAGGGCCAGAGGAGAGAACAGGCGGATGCAGTGTGTCTCGAAGGAGGAGAAGGAGAGGAGGATGGGGGTGGAGGGAGATGCTGGTAGGTGCAGGTGGGAGAGAGCAGGAGTCCGACCCCCCACCATTTCTCTCACCCGGTCTGGGGGTATGGCTCAAGTGTAGACCGCCATGTGAGAGAGCAGCAACGGAGGCCGTGTCAGAGGGAGTTAGCCAGGTTTCAGTTAAAGCTAGGAGGTTGAAGGAGTTTGAAAGGAAGAGGACATGGACGGCTGTGAGTTTGTTGCACACAGAGCGAGCGTTCCAGAGGGCGCAGGAGAAAGAGGACAGGCGCTGAGGGATGATGGGAATGAGGTTGCTGGGCTTGCAGGGAGGTGATTTATGTGCGATGGAGATAGGATGAGAGGGAAGTATTGGATGTGTAGTGGGGCCAGGGTTAGGGGATATGTCACCTGAATAGAGTAACAGCAGGAGGGTGAGAAAGAGAAGGTGGGAATGAGATTTGTGGGAGTGGGAGGCAGCACGAGAGTTAGAGGGAGACCATGTTCTGAGGAAACAATATATTAAAGAGAATGGGTCCAAGTACTGACCCCTGAGGTACCCCACTGGTAACAAGACCTTGCGCCGAATAAACTCCATTTACCACAACCCTCTGTTGCCTGTCACTCCATTCAACAATATTGGAATCCAAGCTCAAAGATTGCAATTTATTGATAAGCCTTCTATATTACAACAGAATTGTTAAAGTGAACGTAAGAGAAAATGGATTAATGTGGAAATTATATTTACCTGTCTATTTATCCATATGTTTATCAATCTATATATCAATCTATTTTTTATGTCTTTATTTCTTTATTTTACTGATTTAGAATGTATTCTTGCCATGATAGCCAGTTCAACTTAAACATGAAATGAATAGACTGAGGCATTTTAGGGGTTAATGGGTAAGCAACATGCCTCGCAGGGTATTCAGTTCATGTTTACCCTTGATTATTGACATTTTAGGGGTTAATGGGTAGGCTACATGCCTCACAGTGTATTCATTTCATGAATTACCTTGAGTAATGGCATTTTAGGGGTTAATGGGCAGTCTACATGCCCCACTGTTTATTATTTGTATTGTATTTCCCTGCTTTAATGGCATTTTAGGGGTTATTATGGAAGTTAGAATGTAAAGGGTCTAATCATCTTTAGATTTTGGCCTTTTCAATTGCACCTCAACCATCCCTGTAGCACTTACGGATCCAGAGATACAGGGGTCTAAATTACCCCTGCATCTCCGGTACTACTGGGCAAGGGGAATAAGAGCGTGTGCGTCCGCTGACTCCTGCTGCCTGGGGGGCCGTCCCACGTCAAGGACTGATGTCAACCTGTTGTGGCTGAAGCCCCTGCTCGGTGCCAGATCTGCACCGAGCAGGGGCCCAACAGGACGGGTATCTAGTGTTCTGCACGTTGGGGAGGGAATTCCCATGACGCTCCATGCACGGCCAATCCGAACCAGGTCAGTCTGCGGGCCATTTATAGCCGGTGGCCCGGGGATGGTACTTTGAGACCCCTGCTTTAGAGAATAACAAAATCAGATTAATACTGTGTGAAAAATGCGAATACACATACAGAAGCAAAGAGAGGTATCGCTGATCAGGCAGGTTGAATCGACCACTCCTTCTTACTTCAAATTTCATTATTCCAAAATAATATTTCATCACATGAATCACCATCAAACAGGAAGTGTGTCATGGTATAGTACATGTCAGCAAAACGCACAATTAATCATATAAAAAGAAAATTGTCACCATTTTAAGCCTAAATAATAATAATAATAATAAAAAGTGCTACAGTATATAGTGGACTATATACTCATATTTATTTCCTGGAAAGAATTAATCTCTCTTAGTACAGTAGCATTCATCCATACAGGCAGCTATTCCTTTGGCAGCAGCTTCTGAGCTTCTGCAGGCGTTTATGCAGCTCACATCTTCATTTCTGATCAGTGTTTGTGATCAGCGACCAGATAGCAACAGTGTAAAGATTATACAACCTGCTTGCACTAAATGTTATGATTTGCAATAATGCAATAATAATAATAAAATAGAAATGTGAAATTTAATTAGATTTTATGTTACTTTATAACGTCCCAGAATCTTAGTAATTAAGACTGGAAACAATTATTTTTGGGCTTAGAGCAGTGTTTCCCAAAAGTGCCCTCAAGTACCCCCAACAGGTCAATTTTGCCAGAAATTTTAAAATCAACACAGGTGATATGATTTGCTGCTAATTGATTGCAGGATTCTGTCTGCATTTCCCCAAAATCTGGCCTGTTACGGGGTACTTGCGGACCAGGATTGGAACCACTGTTTAAGCCTTTCACTACGATTTTTGTTAACCTTTTTATCACAACATTTATCCGAAACAAAAATACAAAGTTAACAATTAAAATAGAAAATTTGCACATAGATTGTTCTTCTGAGATAGTTAAACATTAAAATAATGTAAATTTGATCATTTTTAATCCCTTCACTGCTGAGGATGTGTGGGACACGTCCTCATTGACGCACGTTACATGCTGAGGACGTGCCCCACACGTCATCAGCTTTGCGGGACTCCCAGCAGAGATACTCAACTTTCTGTCCGGGGTCCTGCGGCGGTCTGACTTCAGCGTCCTCAGACACTGAAGTTAAGACCCTCCCGACGTCAATGACGTCATCGCGCCATGCGCGGTGATGTCATTTCCAGGCGACCCCCCGGCAATACCGGGAGATAGCCTGGAAGGGAGGGGGGTCCATTCTCCTCTTTTAAGCGGTGCCTTGCTTTAACCCCCAAGCACCGGGTCGCACTTCAGCACCTTGCGGCGCCGAAGTGCGGCCTAGCTCCGGTGGGGGCCACCATCTTGGATGGCGGCTCCACCCCGGGTCCCCCCTTGCTGCCCGACGTCATTGCGCATAGCGTGATGATGTCAGATAGCCGGGGAACCCCTAGCTGCCCGGGGAAATCTTCCCAAGGAAATCCCCTGGTGGAGATAGGGGTTCCATTGAACCCCGATATCTCCAGAACTGTGGAGCTAGGGAGTCATAAGCCCCAACGAATGATACCCAACATGACCATGTACAAAGTAAAATAAAACTTAATAAATAAATAAAAATAAAAACATGGGTTTTTTCGTGTGTTGTTTTTATTAATGCAGCAATATTGTTCACATTTCAATTATAATGTGAACAATGATGCTGCACTAATGATTTTTTTCTATGGGGTGCGTTTGCTAAAAATCACATAAGTCCCCCCAAAAAATGTAACGAGTCCCCATTTCAAATTTTTGTACAAGCGCACCCCATAGAAAATATAACCGCAAACGCTCATGTGATAAAAGTGGGAAAAAAACACTAGATGATTGTAGATGTAGATGATTAAAAATTAAAATTTTATTGCATTTTTTGTTATAATATACAGGCAGAACATGACGTATACATATAAAAATGATATATTATGAATCTGCCGAGTCTGCCGGAAAGAACGATATATAATATGTCTGGGCCATATAATAAAATGTGGCTTCAAATCGCGTTTAAACATGATGAGCGAAAGCGGTAAAAATTAGCTCAGCACACAGCGGTGAAATGGCTCAGCAGTGAAAGGGTTAATTGTTCATGTATTCATTTATCCATTACAGAGATATTGCTGGAATGAAAGATTCTGAACTCAAGATGGTGTCCCTTATCTCACACAATGCCACACGGGGTCTGCATTATCAACATACAGGTAGAAATGGCCTACCAAATAATGTAACTGTGATAAAGATACATTATAAAAATGATCAGATTTCCTGCTTATGGGGATTTTTAGTGATCATAATGAGATTATTAGCATTTGCAGCTTCCAAAATTTTTTTTTTAAATAAATAACACAATATAAAATAGTATATGGCATAATGCCTGTATATGCAAATTACAGTAGCACCTTATTCTGGACTCTACCTGGATTTTCAGTCATTATAACCCCCTGGTCATTTCCCTGTAAAGCAGTTGGTGACCCCAGAGCTCTCCATGTATTCTCGGGGATATTCAGAGAGAGGTGAAAAGCAGGCGAACTGGCGGGACAAGAGATCAATCTAGACCAATAGACCAAATAGCTGATTCGGACAGTGAGATAAATGGGAGAATTTTTCTGGTTTGGCTATCTTGACCTAGAATTTTCACTTCTCCAGTTATTCTCCTGAGGTTCACCTTTCTTTGAATAGACCTGCCTGACTAATAGGGATGTTCGGATTCGGACGGTTCGGAGTTCGACCCGAACTTTGGCAGTTCGAAAGTTCGCGAATTTCAAACTTTTTGGGTGTGTTCGGTTCGAGTTCGAAAAAAAAAAGAAATTTTGAAAAAAGTATAGAAAATGCATAAAAAAATACTAAAAAATCTAGAAATAAAGAGACTCTTTACTGCAGAATATTATAAGCAACGGTTTATTAGATACTGAATTAAAAACTAATGTGTACGTGGAAAGATTATCAACTCTAAGGCTGGGGTCAGACCAGCGCACTTTTAACGTGCGTTCTGGCACACATAATCACGGCTGCACTAGCAGCAAATGACGGGCAATGACAGCCAATATACGAAGTACGGTCGCACGAAAGTCTGGCCGTGCAACGCAAGTGGAAAATGAACGCATTTTTTCGAGAACGCAGAACCGCTAGTACGGACGTACAGAGTGCGCTGCAGTGGCATAGCGGTGTGTGTGTGTGATTTGGAGACGTCAGACCCTGCTCGTGTCCGGCCAACATAACGTCCAGACACCCAAAGTTTCCTGGTTTGGATCTGTAAAAAATCACGCACAAAAATGCGCATCGTATGACCGTGTCAGGACCCCTGTCTGGAGCCCCCCAGCACCCCACGTAAAGCCCGCCATAAAAGGAAGAAAGGCAAACCTGGTGCTGCGTTGTCCTGAATGCAGGGCAGCACTTCCACAAGACGGCGTATCCTATGTCCCACCCTGCTCTCAGACTGCAGGCATAACAGGTGCCTCTAATCTACACAGAGACTAATCCCTACTTAAGGGTGGAGCACCCAGAAGACAATGCTTCTGCATTATGGTTCCTGAGCCAGCAAGCCAAGCACACTGATCCAGAATCTATCCTGTGCTTCCCATCTGCATCAAGTCTCCCGAGCCATCCAGAGACTTCATCCTAGATCCCTGCATCCTGGTTTCCCGCTGATCAACTGTCTCCTGATTCCTCAGCTATTCAAGAAACCATCCAGCCCTTTTCCTGTCCTGTCTCGTATCCCCAGTAAGTCTCCTCCGTGTGTCTGCCCTCTGTGTCTTCTTGTATTGTTTCCTGCATCCCCTCGTATCCACCAAGATTCCATATTCCAGTTGGTCTCTTTCATCTTTAAGTTCTGCCCTGCATCCTACATAACCTGGACTTATTATTTATCTGAATCCTACAATAAACACCTGTTTTCCCTAACCTGGTCTCCGAGTGTCACTGCATCCTGGGTTCGGAATCTTACCTGTCACGCTGGTACCTTACAGAATGCAGAAGCCCAAACCCACCGAACCCGCAGTGACACCGGCTATAATGGAGCTATTTCAAAAATCCTTCCAAGAGTTAATCGCCCACCTGATAGAATTCCTTTCAAGTCTGCTGCAAAGAAAAGGGGCCCCTTCTGCTAAAGTGTGCGTTCCTGAAGCAAGAAAAATGCAAGGACCCTTATCCGCAGAGGAGCGTGCCCGAAGAATAGCGGCAGACCTCTATTGTGGAAATTCCGGCCACTGGCTCCCCATTTGCCCAGTGCGGCCCCCCAAAAGATTTACTCCTGAGGAGTCGTTGCCAAAATTAACTTCGGCAAGAAGGTATGCTCCAAAAAAATCCTCGGTGCCTAAAACCACTCTGGCATCAAGGACTGCTCCCCTATCAAAGACTGATCAGGCACCCCTACCCCATGTCCAATCGATGCCAACACCGGTGTCCTCACCAACACCGGTAACTGAGCCCTTTGGACCCCAGGTAAATGGATCTGAGGACGTTACTGAACTCATGGACGTCGAGCAAGTATATCCAGAGCCTACGGCGTTCATAGAGAATGATCCAGCTGAACCAATGGATATAATGTCTATCTGTGCCAAGACCGTGAACCCGTTGCCGGACTTCACTGCAGGTAGTGCCCAGTACCGCCCTCATGGTTCTCTGGGACTAGGTGTCTCTGCTGATCAGGACACTTGTGACCCAGCTCCCCCCACAGAAACCCCGGGGGTCGAGCGAGGAGACCTTGAGGTGCCCACTACCAAAACAGAAGTGCCGCTCACCACGGAAGCCGCGGTTCAGACTGATGAGATTGTCTTGAACCAGTCTACAGTATCTGCAGAGACTGCCCACACCATTGCCACCCTCCAACGGCAGGTGAAGACCTTTGCTCAAGCGATGGAAGGAATCCGGCGCAACGTGGCATCTCAGCAGAACAACATGGTGCCAACATCGGATCCCACAGAATGCCATACCGGTGAACCCACCATTGCCAGGTACGACATACCCAACAAAGCCAGTAGCGCCGCAACTGTGGTCCCTGTATGCAGCAACTCGGATGTTGGTTGGGAAACCACGGACTCTGAGGCTGACAACCAACCACAGACTGCACGGCGTAGTCAAGGGCCACCTGGTCAACGTCGTACCCACCTGGATGCCTTGTTGCCTGAACCATCCAAGAATCCAGCGACCTATCTTTGTGCCTCAATCACGTCCAAAGGTGTCCCTGGAATGTCAAAAGTGGACTTTCCAATTCCACACAGCAAGAATGTGAAGTCCAAGCCTGGTTCTGTGACTCCTGTACCGGACCCCACTACCGGCAGAACCACCACGAATAGGAAGGTAACCCAGCTCCCTCAGGGCTCTCCGGGTCACTGTGCCATAGCCTCCGATACCCCTGACCCGGTTCCCTCCTTATTCATGGAGGAGGTTGAACCAGGAAGCCCCGAGGTACCCAATCCCGGCCAACCGCCACTGGGTAAGAGCATGGTTATTGAAGACCACCGTAAGATTGACTCCTTGCCATCAGGTTGTATCCTTGCCTCTAATGGGACTTTGGTGCGTAGAGAGGATGTTAAGAGATTTGAGGAGGCCCTGCTGCAAAGGAAGGCTGCAGATGTACCTGCAGAATCTATTTTGGCATCAACCGCTACAGCGCCTATCACTCTCAGCCAGCAATCAGCTCCTCCCTACCAACCAGAGCTGGACTTAATTCCCCTGGAATCCAGTGAGGAGGAAGCTGGGTGTATGACCACCCCGTACACCGTTCAAGGAACCATTGTCAGGTGCCCTGATCGTGACCTAACCCATAGGAAGGGTATCATTGACCAGTTTCCTACTGTGGATTTTTCAGCTGGTGGTCAAGCCTGGGCCACTCGGAGCGTGGCCTTAAAGGGGAGGATCTGTCAGGACCCCTGTCTGGAGCCCCCCAGCACCCCACGTAAAGCCCGCCGTAAAAGGAAGAAAGGCAAACCTGGTGCTGCGTTGTCCTGAATGCAGGGCAGCACTTCCACAAGACGGCGTATCCTATGTCCCACCCTGCTCTCAGACTGCAGGCATAACCGGTGCCTCTAATCTACAGAGACTAATCCCTACTTAAGGGTGGAGCACCCAGAAGACAATGCTTCTGCATTATGGTTCCTGAGCCAGCAAGCCAAGCACACTGATCCAGAATCTATCCTGTGCTTCCCATCTGCATCAAGTCTCCCGAGCCATCCAGAGACTTCATCCTAGATCCCTGCATCCTGGTTTCCCGCTGATCAACTGTCTCCTGATTCCTCAGCTATTCAAGAAACCATTCAGCCCTTTTCCTGTCCTGTCTCGTATCCCCAGTAAGTCTCCTCCGTGTGTCTGCCCTCTGTGTCTTCTTGTATTGTTTCCTGCATCCCCTCGTATCCACCAAGATTCCATATTCCAGTTGGTCTCTTTCATCTTTAAGTTCTGCCCTGCATCCTACATAACCTGGACTTATTTATCTGAATCCTACAATAAACCCCTGTTTTCCCTAACCTGGTCTCCGTGTGTCACTGCATCCTGGGTTCGGAATCTTACCTGTCACGCTGGTACCTTACAGACCGTTTTCGAGTATTCCATGAAAAAATACGTCAATGCGTTCGGACGCACTTCTTTACATTCGCGTGTAAAAATGCTTTCGTTTGACCCTAGCCTTAATGACCACTGTTCACAAACGGGCATAAAACCAAGTATTTTTAGTCTGGTAATCAATTTGATACATTGTACACTATACTGAGGGTGGGGTGGTGTCTGCTTCTGATTGAGATTTGAGAATTAATTTCCCTAAAACATCCTAATATGCTGCATTTAACTGGTGGTTGGAAAAAATTCAAAATAACATCTAAGGCTAGGGTCAGATGAGCGTATTTTGTACGGACTATGCGTCCGTGCAGTACGGACGGACTTACTGACTGACAAGGTAGTGGCCAAACAGTCCATTTTTTTCACTGATGTATTTTTTGACTGATGTAGCAGGGAAAATAAATTAAAATGAGAACATTCTGTCCGTCAAAAATGCTGGACGTATAAATAAAGTCCATCTGACCTCGTTTCATCACTCACATATAAAGCTACGCGGACGTTGCGCACTCCGCACGTCTGTTCTAGCAGTATTACGTTCTTGCGTCCGTTTCCTGCGTCCACCATGCATCCGCTTCCGTGCGGACGTACTTCGTGTGTGGGGCTCCATTGGTCAGAATGCTATGCTGCCACGGACGTACAAATGTGCGGCAACACAGACGTGATAACTGCGCTCGTCTGACCCCAGCCTTAAGCAATGTTATCTTTCACCTCGGGATTAAACATTCACAGGGTTATTCAGAGAGCGGTGAAAAGCAGGAGAATAACTGGAGAAGTGAAAATTCAAGGTCAAAATAGCCAAACCAGAAAAATTCTCCCATTTAACTCACTTTCCAAATTGGCTATTTGGTCTAGATTGTTCTCTTCTCCTGGCTGTCACCTCTCTCAGGGTTGTTCAGAGAAAGGTGAAAACCAGGAGAATGGGAGGAAAAGAGAACAATCTGGACCAAATAGCCGATTTGGAAAGTGAGATAAGGCTAACGCATTTTTCACAGCGACCGAAAGTGCGTCTGAACGCATTGCCGTATTTTTTTCACGGAATGCGTGAAAACGGTCATACAATGCGCATTTTTGTGCGTGTTGTTTTTTTTTTTTGTTTTTTTTATGGATCCAAACCAGGAAACTTTGGGTGTCTGGACATTATGTTGAGCAGGGTCTGACGTCTCCAAATCACTCACACACGCCGCTAGTGGACGCAGCGAACTCTGTACGTCTGTACTAGCGGTTCTGCGTTCTCGAAAAAATGCGTTCATTTTCCACTTGCATTGCGCAGCCGGACTTTCGTGCGACCGTACTTCGTATATTGGCTGTCATTGCCTGTCATTTGCTGCTAGTGCGGCCGTGATTAAGTGCGCCTAAGGCTAGGGTCAGACGAACGCATTTTTATGTTGTCTGTGAAAAAGTGCGTTCGAACGAATGGACGCATTTTTTCACAGAATACGTGATAGCGGTCATACTATGCGCATTTTCGTCCGTGATTTTGTACGATCATCAATAAAACACTTTTTGTGTCTGGACGTTATGTTGGCCGGACATTAGCAGCGTCTGACGTCTCCTAATCACGCACACACGCCGCTAGCGGGCGCAGCGCACTCTGTACGTCAGTACTGCGGTTTCACGTTCTCAAAAAATGCGTTCATTTTCCACTTGCGTTGCGCAGCCGGACTTTTGTGCGACCGTACTTCGTATATTGGCCGTCATTGCCCGGCATCTGCTGCTAGTGCGGCCGTGATTAAGTGCGCTGCACGCGCGTTCGCACTGCCTCAGTCTGACCCTAGCCTTAACGCATGTTAAAAATTCGCTAGTCTGACCCTAGCCTAAATGGGAGAATTTTTCTGGTTTGGCTATTTTGACCTAGAATTTTCACTTCTCCAGTCATTCTCCTGCTCTTCACCGCTTTCTGAATAACCCTGACAGGGTTATTCAGAGAAAGGTGAAACTCAGGAGAATGACTGGAGAGAAAATTCTAGGTCAAAATAGCCGAACCAGAAAAATTCTCCCATTTGGTCTAGAATTTTCCAGTCATTCTCCTGCTTTTCACCGCCAAAAAGTCAGTAAACTTTTTCTGCGTGTCCGAAAATGTCTCCTTTTCATACAGACTGTCGCCCCAAGCAGTTGTTTATGGATAGATTAAAGGAAAAGCATTTACCGTCATTTGAAATGTCATTTTTTGGCTCTTACATATTTCTATACATCCTAGAAATCCGCCACTTGACGGGCAGGTTATGGGGACCTCCTAGGCACGATATTTGAAGGAATTTTTCGTTTTTATTTTTAACTAGACATGTGCATTCGTTTTAGTACTAAAACGATTTAGTCAGAATTTTGGGATAATTTAGTTTTAGTATGACTCAAGAGATACGAAACTGCTCAGTACAAAAAACGAAAGAAACTAAAATAAAATGCACTACATTTTAGTTTCAGTCCTTTTTGTGATATTACATTGATAAGTGAAGGAGACCAGCAATGAAGAGCGCAACATCGCAAAGCTACAGAAAAGGTTTGTATGCGTAATCCTTCCCAACCCCGATCCGAAACTCAGACAGTGATAGAGCTCCAGAATACTCACTCGCAGCACAGACAGCCAGCACAGGATAGGAAACCTTTACTTAACCCTTGCATGTCTATGAGGCAGACAAGATAATAAAAGCAGCTGGAGAAGGAAAACATTCAAATAAATCACACTGAAAGCTAATGACAGAGGGCTGGATAGTAAAAACCCCTTTATAACAAGCAGCGCTGGGAGAAAAGAGGGACTTTATAAAACGTGTGTGATCTCCCCTCCCGCTCTGCATAATAGGGGCTTAGGTCTGATACGTTTTATATTATCCAGGAGCACTATCCCCCTTTCCTCATCATACACGTTTTATATGAAGTCCCTCTCCTCTCCCAGTGCTGCTTGTTATAAAGTTTTTTTTTACGTCTGATACATTAGTATCCACCTCTCACAGTTACTCTGTCATTATGAGCCTTCAGTGTGATTTATTTGAATGTTTTCCCTGGATTTAAAGCGCTTTATTTTATTATAAAAATAAATTTGCACCAGTCATCTCTTCTCTGAGCTTTCAGACTGATTTACGTTAATATTTTCCCTCTCCCCTGCTTTTATATTCCTGTCTAAGTAAAATTTCTCACTCCTGTGCTGGATAAGCATTGCATTCCGAAGTTCTGCACCCTCCACATGCCAATGCAGTAGGATGTTCTATACAGAGAGGGGCATTAATTAATGCAGGAGGATGTTCTATACATTATACAGAGAGAGGTATTAATGCAGGAGGATGTTATATACATTATACAGAGAAAGGTATAAATTGAGGAGGATATTCTATACAGAGAGGGACATTAATTCAGGAGGATGTTCTATACATTATACAGAGAGGGTTATTAATTAATACAGGTGGATGTTGTATACATTATACAGAGAGGGGTATTAATTAATTAATGCAGGAGGATGTTATCTACATTATACAAAGAGGAGCCTTTTTTTAGTCCTTTAAATCCAGTGGCTGTGAGCGCTGAGATCGGCAGCTTGTTATATTATCTCTCAGTACAATGTATCAGGCTCAGCTGTTACAGTAACTGACTGTAACAGCGCTCAGAGTTTCAGTAAAACAAGGAAATAATATTGTTCTAACCGTTTTACGGAAACTCTGAGCGCTGTGATGAGCAGCAGTCAGTTACTGTAACAGCTTTGCATGACACATTGTGCTGAGAGTGAGAGATACTGTAACAAGCAGCAATCTCAGCCCTCTGAGGAGCCACTACAATAGTAATTGTATCCACTGGTTTTCGGATGAATGAAATTAGTTTTCATACTAAAGAACTGAAAACGAATATCTTTAGCAACTAAATAAATTGCATTTTAGGACTAATCCATTAGTTCAAAACGAAATTTTGTGCTGTGCACATGTCTATTTTTAACCCTTATTTCATGGAAAACTCACTGTCCCTTTTAAAAACTTTTTTTTAAAACTTTTTGTCCTTGTTTCCTGTCCCCCAGGGCACTACCCAGACCCCCCATACAATTTTTATGGCAAATATCTAGCATATATGCCCTCTTGGAGGGCACTCTAAAAACCGAATTTTCAGCCCCATTGACTTGTATTGTGTTCGGGTTCGGATCTGAACATTTGGAAAGTTCGGGTTTGGCTTCGAACTGAACTCGGGGTGTTCGGCTCATCCCTACTGACTAAGTCCTGGCTGTTGAAATGCCGCAGTAATCTATTTGAACATTTTATTACAGTAAGGTTTGGGGCTTCACTTTCCAGCAAGTTTTATCTCCATGCAGGGTGACAGTAGATAGATAAAACAGTGGATTTTGTTTCTCCACAGGAGGCACACTAATCGAGCTTTAACCCCTTAAGGCCATAGGACGTACCATTACGTCCTGCATTAGGCGGGCTTTAACGCCGCAGGATGTAATGGTACGACCCTGGCGTCTGCAGCCCCCCTCCGGCCATACTTGCCTCCTCCGGTGGCTCCCTCGCTGCTCCGACTCCCGCGGAGTCAGATCGGCGAGTTTTACACCTCCCGGCGCACTGACATCGCGCCGGCGCGATGACGTCAGTTTCAGGCGTCCCCCCCCCCCCACCAGAGCAGGGGCAGCTCCTGAAGGGGAGGGAGGGATCCTTTGGATCCCTCTAATGCCAGGCATCCCTGAAAAGGTCACAGCCTGGCCTTTCCTGGGATGTATGGCATTAACCCCTTGCTGCTAAAGGCTGTGATCCAGAACCATCGGTTCACATCACAGCCTTTTTCTGGTGGGGGCCGCCATCTTGGATGGCAGCCCCACCTCCGGGACTCCCCACGTCCACTGACGTCATCGGGTGTGCCACGATGACATCAGTTAACCAGGGAATCTCTAGCTGCCAAGGGATTTCCTAAGGAAATCCCATGGTGGAGATAGGGGTGTTCTTTGGACCCCTTTATCTCCTAATCAGCTAGGGGGTCATGTTGGGAATCGTTTGAAGGGCCTTTTCATGGCCTTTCAAATGATACCAAACATGACCATGTTACAAGTAAAATTAAAGTGCAAAAAAATTTAAATAAAAATAATTTAAAAAATAATTAATAAAAACTTGCATTTTAAATTTTTTTAATGCAGCACTGTTGTTCACATTTCAATTATAATGTGAAAAATGATGCTTCACTAATGATTTTTTTTTTGGGGGGGTTTAGCTAAAAATCACGTAATTTCGCCCAAAAAAAAAAAATGGGTTCCCCATTCAATTTTTTTTAACTAGTCTACTCCATAGAAAATAACCGCAAAGGCTCGGGTAATAAAATGCGAACAAAAAAATACTTTACACACTGTGGATGATTGAAATTTTATTGAAAATTCAAATTTTTTTACATTTATTGTTATAGCATTCTGGCAGGGCATGACGTATACATATAATAATGATATATTATTAATATGCCGAGTTTGCCGGAAAGAATGATATATAATTTGTCTGGGTGGTATAATAATACGTGACTTAAAACCGAGTTTAAAAACGGTCAAAATGAGCTCAACAAACTTCTAGTTCCCAAACTGCGCCAAAGTTGTAAAATTGCTCCCGTCCTTAAGGGGTTAAAAGGGTAGGACAATTTTGTTTCGAAATGCTAATGAGTTCTTTTCAATGTATTATAATGCAAAATATAGATAAATTGACTTTGGATGTGAAGGTGTCAAGAGGACATTCCAAGTAGATTCATGTCAAGTGTTTATGCCTTCTCAGATCAACAGCAGAAACTGATATGTGAAAAGTTGAATTTGGTGGAGTATTGTATATCCTTATTATATAGTTATGATTTTATGTAACACAATGTGTAATATTAATATATATATTTACACTTAAGCTGCAGTTTTTATAACTAATAGCTAAATGTTATATTAAAAATGTTCTACTGTGATAATGGTCCATTGCTCAATTACAGTTTCTAAGCATATTTGTTCTATCCACATTTAGAATGTGTTGCTTATGTGTTTAATCCATAAAGTGTTCTTTTTGCCAATGTGAGCGGTGCCCTGAAGTCAAATGTTAGAAAGTGCTATTCATAAACTGACAAGTAAATAAACATTTAATGTTTGTTTACTTGAATGTTCACGACGAAAATGTTTGTTAATTGCACTTACTGTAATTATTACACTGGTGTGAAGAAACAGAGTTACAGTGAATACAAAGTAGCTACCTCTAGATATGTTTGCTCTTAGCAATTCCAGAAAAAAGCGCTTTAACCCAACATCACTAGGACTAAGTGTTGCATTTTACTAAATGTTGTTACTATATAAATAAGTTAACAGCAAATATAATTATTAGTATCACACAAGACACGTTTTGCAAAACTAGTAGTAACCAGAAGCATAAATAATTAGGACATTATATTGACTGAGCCATTATGATTAAGAAGTGAGTTGTTAAGTAACATATATATAATTGTTTTTCAGGTAGTTGAAATATTGGGTGAGTTCCCTCACTTTTATTCCCCAGGACTTGACCCCTGGGGGGGTCTAGGGTAGGGCTTGTCCCCGGGCGCCTCATGACCTTGCTACACTTCTGACCACCCCTGCATGGAAAAAGGCACTTATTTTGTTAAATTGTGTTGATTTGTAATGTCGACACCACAAGGAAATATGTGAGATGTACTAAAAAAATTAGAATAGAAATTTTTTCTCTTACTTATCCATCCTTTTGATTGAATCTTCCTCCTCTGTCACACTCTGATATCAAGCCTTTTCACTTAAGCTTCCAGTGATTTGAAGGCTGTACAGGTAACTAGGAGTAAATTCATGATACGGTCATCTGCACTGAGTGTGGGTGTAATTTAATAGCCTAAATGGTTTCAAAGCGGCATCTCACTTAACTGAAAATAATGATGGATTGTAAATGAAACTGCAACAAAGATTTCTTTAGAATCATCGGTAAAAAGTATATCAAAATTAATAACATTTATCCAACAAATTGCTCCTTGTTCTAGCATTATGGTTGTGATGCTTAAATTACAGAAGTAGCCCATTCAGGAGGAGTATGTACTAGTGTCTACTACATAGATAAATACATATAAAACTAAAATTGAAAAGAAGAGCTTAAAGTATATTCATAAGAAAGAAATTAGAGGGGTTATTCGGAGTGCACTGAAATGTCACTGACATTTTGGTGCTCTCTTGTATGGATGAGCTGTTCGGTTCGGAGTTCGATTCGAACATCGCCTGTTCGCGAACTATGAACATTTCCGGGTGCTCGCCGCATGTTCGCCCACAATGCACCCAATGGACCACAATGCACTTTTCCACTGGCCTGAAGTTTGTAATTGGCTACAGCCTTGCACCTGACCACAGGTCAGGTGTAAGACTATGCCAATCACGGCTCAATCATAAGCTCACAGAGCGAAGTCCCGCAGCACACTATACAAGGCTTCACACAGGCTTCAGCACGTGTTTTTTTGAGAGGAGATTAGTGTGTGTTCTCACTGCCAGTCTGCCAGCAGCTATTGGGGGGGGGTCTCATTTCTACAAAATATCTGGGAATTGTTGTAATCTTTGTGTTCTCACTGCCACCAACTATTGTGTTGGTCTCATTTATACAAAATATCTGGGAATTGTTATCTTTGTGTTCTCACTGCCACCAGCAATTTTGGGGGTCAGTCATTTATAAAAAATATCTGTGAATTGTTCTAATCTTTGTGTTCTCACTGCCAGCAACTATTTTGGGGGTCTCATTTCTACAACATATCTGGGAATTGTTCTAATCTTTTTGTTCTCACTGCCACCAGTAATTGTAGGGTCTCATTTATACAAAATATCTGGTAATTTGTTCTAATCTGTGTTCTCACTGCCACCCATCAGGGGGTCGCAGTGATTTATAGGAGGTTTCTGGGAATTGTAATCTGTGTCTTGTCACTGTTGCCAGCTATCAGGGTGTCTCACTGAGTTATACCAGAGTTCTGGAAATCTTTAATCTTTATCCCAAAATTGTATCAGAGTTCTGCAGCATATCTCCAATTTTTATAACAGAGTTGAATCAGAGTTCTGTATATCTTTAATCTATATATCACTCACCATGTCAGAAAAACCAAAAAGGACAGGCAGACGCTCCCAGACACAGATAAGAGGGCAAGCAGCCTCTGTGTCGGAAGGCT
Source organism: Leptobrachium leishanense (assembly GCA_009667805.1). Lineage (NCBI taxonomy): Eukaryota > Metazoa > Chordata > Amphibia > Anura > Megophryidae > Leptobrachium > Leptobrachium leishanense. The sequence continues at coordinate 304,062,545 of CM019065.1, forward strand.
GTGCCTCTGGTCACGGTGGACATGGTGCATCCTCTACAGAGGCACACTTGTCCTTTCTAACTGGTGCTGGCCGTCTTAAGCAGCAGCAACATACAGAGGATTTGGTGGATTGGCTATCAAGGCCATCCTCATCCTCTGAGTCCTCTGCCAGCCAGGCTTGTAGTGGTTTACAGTCCACCTCAGCTGCGAAACCATCTAATGCAGCCTCCATGTCCACAGCTACTCCTGTCGTAGCCTCACTATCACACACGTAGGAGTCAGCTGAATTGTTTGACTACAATGACAGTGACATGCTGCTTGAGGATACGCAGCAACTACAGTGCTCTGATTCAATCTCTGAGGTTGAGGAAGGGAATATAATCAACCTAGAGGAAGGGGTGCCAGTGATGACACACAAATAACTGGCACTCATGTTGCCCCAGCAGCTGCAGCATACTGCCAAGTTGGCTCCAGTGACGAGGAGATAGGGGGTGATGACAATGATGATGAGGTCACTGACTGCACCTGGGTGCCTGATCGAACAGAGGAGTTAAGTGAGGAGGAGGAGGCAAAACAAACACGAGGCACAACGTCCTCTTTGACCAACCATAGCACTAGCCAGTCCAAGGCATCAGATGTCAGAGCTGCTCAAGTGCAGAGCGCTGTTGTCTCAAAGCACACATCCAGGAACTCTGCTGTCTGGGAGTTCTTTAACAAATGTGCAGCAGACCACACCGTTGCTATTTGTAATCTGTGTCATATGAGGCTCAAGCGTGGGAAAGACACCGGACGCTTGGGTACCACGTGCTTGAGGCGACTTATGACCACCTGCCACGCATTCCGTTGGCGCAAAACTTTGCGTAGGTCCTCCTCACCTGTCTCTACCCCCACTATTTGTCCTGCCATGTCATTGACTCCAACCTCCACTGACAGGGATGATGCTACAGTAATGGGTGTACCAGGTCCTTCCTCACAATGTGACAGCATCCCATCAGCTGAAGATTTACGCAGTTAGATTACGTTGCCCCAGCTGCTGCAGCGTAAGAAAAAATATAGTCCCAACCATCCCCAAGCACAGCGTCTAAATGCCAGTTTACAAATATAACAACAAAGGTGAGAAAATGGTCCACCTAGAAAACAATCACCTGTTCACGTAGTAAAAGGTGGACAACATTCCCATCAACAGGATTAAACCTTTATTATTATATATACAACACCAAAATAAAATAACCAGTATAACAGGCAACAGGGCCCATCAACTGATGATCAGGGAGTGGCTAGAACTTAATGAACTTTATTAACCGAAGAACACTCTCAGATCCCAAACTTTGAAATACATATACATACACAGCATCGTAGGGTAAATGGACAACTAACCAAGCATAAATAGGCTGAGTAATGGGCTGAATGGAAAGCACTAAAAGGCACTAATACTGTTTAATAATACAGTCTTCATAGGGAAAATAGAGCAAAAAAAACCATTAAGCTCACTCAAGTGCACCACAATTGATTGAACAATTCAAAATTGCCCTAATGCTGATAGGGTCAGGATAGAATTTATGAGCATGAGCTCTATCGATGCTGACACAACATATTATTTTCGTGCTCCAGATGAGGCCGACGTGCAGCCGGCGAAACATATGTTGAGCTAATGTCCAACTTTTTATTTTAAAGTTGTCTATGTTGTGTCAGCAGCGCTAGGGTCAGGATAGAATTTATGAGCATGAGCTCTATCAGCATTAGGGCAATTTTGGGTTGTTCAATCAATTGTGGTGCACTTGAGTGAGCGTAATGGTTTTTTTTGCTCTATTTTACCTATGTGGACTGTATTATTACACAGTATTAGTGCCTTTTAGTGCTTTATATTCAGCCCATTACTCAGCCTATTTATGCTTGGTTAGTTGTCCAATTTACCCTACGATGCTGTGTGTATATATGTATTTTAAAGTTTGGGATCTGAGAGTGTTCTTCGGTTAATAAAGTTAATTAAGTTCTAGCCACTAACCGATCATCAGTTGATGGGCCCTGTTGCTTGTTATACTAAGTGCCAGTTTAGCAAAATTACTCGCATTGCAGCTGCTGCCTTTCCAGCTGGTGGACTCTGCTTCCATCTGTGAATTTGCTGAATGTGCTGTACCACAGTGGCAGGTTCCAAAACGCCATTACTTTTCACGGAAGGTCATTCCAGCACTATACCAGCATGTTGAAGACAATATGGAGTCATTGGGAAAGGCAGTAAGGTGCATGTGACTTTAGACACGTGGTCCAGCAATCATGGACAGGGCCGTTACATTTCCTTCATGGCACACTGGGTAACTCCAATTGCAGCTTTGAGGGATCCAAGACGGGGCTCTGTGCTGGAGCTTGTTCATCCACCAGGCCTCCAGAAAGCTGCTTGTATGAGGTCTGTCTGCTCCACCACCACCTCTCCCTCTTCCTCCTCCTTCTTCTCTGTCTCTGGCGAAGTGGCAGTTAAACCGACGTGTGACAGGGGCTACGCAATGGCTCAAGCAAAAAGATGCCATACTGAGCTTGAGCTGGTTTGTTTAGGGGACAGGAGACACACCGGGCCAGAAATTCTGTCAGCTCTGCAGGGGCAGGTGCAGAGATGGTTAACACCACGCCAGCTTCAGCTCGGAATGGTCATCTGAGATAATGGCAGCAACCTTCTCTCCACCATACGCCTGAGTAAGTTGACGCATGTACCATGCATAGCACACATCCTAAGTCTGGTGGTACAGCGTTTCCTAACCAGGTACCCAGGGCTGGCAGAGCACTCTTCCACAGTACCACAAAAGGGTTACGGTGTGAAGGCACTTGCTGCCACCAAAGGCACAATATTTGTCTGCACTCACTCCTTTACCAGATTCATATCTTTTTAATATAGGACCGCATGGTCCAACCCTGTACTCTTCCACAATACCACAGATGGGTTACTTACGGTGTGAAGGCACTTGTTGCCACCAAAGGCACAATATTTGAGTGCACTGATGCCTTTACCAGATTCATATCTTTTTAATATAGGACCGCATGGTCCAACCCTGCACTCTTCCACAATACCACAAAAGGGTTACGGTGTGAAGGCACTTGCTGCCATCAAAGGCACAATATTTGGCTGCACTGACGCCTTTACCAGATTCATATCTGTAACAAAATCTGCTACTCAGCTGGAGTAGATTTGCCATTAACTCCGTCCTTGTCTTGGAGCACTGTGACGTAGCATGCCAACCGAGGTGTCTGCCCTGGATGCAGTGAAGGCGGCTGCTCAGAATCTGCCAATCTGCTGGATGGAGCCTGTAATGCCGCTATTAAGAGGGCATCAATCTGCTGCCTGTCTCTGCCTGGATCCGAGAATACCGAGGCTCTGTGAGAATAGCCCTGTATCCCTCCCCAATCACCAGTGGCGTAGCGTGGGTTGTCAGCGCCCGGGGCCAGCAAAGAATTGTGCGCCCCCCCCCCAACCTGTGGACGTTATCGATATTGCCCCAGCTCACACATGGATTTGCCCCCAGCTCACACATGGATTTGCCCCCCAGCTCACACATGGATTTGCCCCCCAGCTCACACATGGATTTGCCCCCAGCTCATGGATTTGCCCCAGCTCTCACATGGATTTGCCCCCAGCTCACGGATTTGCCCCCAGCTCATGGATTTGCCCAAGCTCATGGATTTGCCCCAGCTCACGGGGATTTGCCCCCAGCTCATAGATTTGCCCCAGCTCTCACATGGATTTGCCTCAGCTCTCACATGGATTTGCCTCAGCTCTCACATGGATTTTCCCCCCAGCTCACTCATGGATTTGCCCCCATCTCATGGATTTGCCCCCCAGCTCACTCATGGATTTGCCCCCATCTCATGGATTTGCCCCCCAGCTCACTCATGGATTTGCCCCCATCTCATGGATTTGCCCCCCAGCTCACTCATGGATTTGCCCCCATCTCATGGATTTGCCCCCCAGCTCATGGATTTGCCCCAGCTCATAGATTTGCCCCCCAGCTCACTCATGGATTTGCCCCCATCTCATGGATTTGCCCCCAGCTCATGGATTTGCCCCCAGCCCTTACCTGGATATTGCCCCAGGCCCCAGCTCCGGCGGGGGTTGAGGGGACCCAGATGCCAGGCAGCGCGGGAGCGCCTGCCCGGTCTTTAACAGTCCGTCCTGTTAGGTGATGCCGCGCAGCCGGTCACGTGGTCCGGCCAATCAGGTGGTACAGAGACTCCGTACCACCTGATTAGCCGGACCACGTGACCGGCTGCGCACGCCGCACAGCCGCATCACCTAACAGGACGGACTGTTAAAGACCGGGCAGGCGCTCCCGCGCTGCCCGGCATCTGCGTCCCCTCAACCTCCGGGCCAGTTTTAGGGGCGCAAATGCGCCCCTAACAAAACTGCGCCCGGGGCCACGGCCCCCCCAGCCCCCCCACGCTACGCCACTGCCAATCACTTAGTCGAGACAAAAGTGTAGGTTGAAGGTAAATCAGAGTGTATTTAGAATGGGAACAGACAGTGCTTATATACAAAATACAGCCATGCACATTCAGACTTCCCGCCCACCCCAACAGTTCTGATTGGTTGGTTCCAAGACCTTTGCAGGTTTCTTTCAGGTCCTCTTCAGTCTTCACTTTGGTCCACTGGTTGTATGCAGATGAAGTCTTGACCCCACAGTGACCACATACAGTGATTTACATAACCCATTGTAAAGGGAATCAGATAGTGGGTGGCTGAGACAATGTGACTCCCAACCTTTCAGACAGGTAAACATAACAGATACCCAAAGAGAAAGCACTTTTGCATAATCCACAAATTACTCAAACCTATTGTACATTCTATAAGAAGGAAAGCCTTTGCCACTAGCGGCAGGTAGTATCTTTAAAAAAAACACATTTAACTAAAGAAATATAAGTCTATTTAAAACTAAAAATGAGCAATTGACAATACATTTAAAACCACACAATATAACTGAGCATAAAGTATATTGAAGTTTGAAGCGTGGAGCGCTACGTCAGTGACTGATACATTGTAGCAAGCATGTACTCCGTGGTTACTAGCAGGATGGTGCAGGGGAAAAACATGATTAATTAGAAGTCTAGCAACAGTTTTACACTAAATCTAACAAAGGAAATTAGTTCCTATAAATAAAGGGTAAACAAAATATAACAAAATAAGAATGAAATTAAACTAAATTAATCCTGTGGCGGCCGATCCGTCACAATATCTTTTTAATATAGGACCGCATGGTCCAACCCTGCACTCTTCCACAATACCACAAAAGGGTTACGGTGTGAAGGCACTTGCTGCCACCAAAGGCACAATATTTGGCTGCACTCACGCCTTTACCAGATTCAAATCTTTTTAATATAGGACCGCATGGTCCAACCCTGCACTCTTCCACAATACCACAAAAGGTTTACGGTGTGAAGGCACTTGCTGCCACCAAAGACACAATATTTGGGTGCACTGATGCCTGTACCAGATTCATATCATTTTAATATTGGACCGCAGGGTCCAACCCTACACTCTTCCACAATACCACAGAGGGGTTACATTGTAACAGCACTGTTGCCGACACTAAAGGCCCAATTTTAAAGCACCTTTTGTTACCTTCATCCAAAGCCTGCATAAGTTTCACCATAATTTAGCCAAAAAATCACTAAACTTGTTATACGTGTCCTAAAATGTCTTTTCATACAGGCTGTCGCGCCAAGCAGTTGTTTATGAATAGATTAAAGGAAAACCGTTTACCGTCATTTGAAACGTCATTTTTTTGTTTTTAAATGTTTCTATACATCCTACAAATCCGCCACTTCACGGCCAGGTTATGGGGACCTCCTAGGCACGATATTTGAAGGAATTTTTCATTTTTATTTTTAACCCTTATTTCATGGAAAACTCTCACTGTTCCTTTAAAAATGTTTTTTTTTTTACTTATTGTCCTTGTTTCCTGTCCCCCAGGGCACTACCCGGACCCCCATACACCTTTAATGGCAAATATCTTGCATATATGCCCTCTTGCAGGGCACTCTAAAAATCAAACTTTTGAGTCCCATTGACTTGCATTGAGTTCGGTTCGTGTTTGCGTTCGAACTCGAACTTTTGAAATTGTTCGAGTTCGAATGCGAACTGAACACGGGGGTGTTCGGCTCATCACTACTCTCTCATTCCCCACACTACAAATTCCCTGACCCTGTGGTGAATTCGATTGCAGGGCCCCGAAGAGCAGGGAAAAGCCGCCGCAAAACCGCAGATTTAAAAAAAATTTAAAAATGCCACAACGCTGTCAAAATTATCAGACCGGAACTGATTCGATAAGCTGCCGGGAACCCACAGATATTATCAGATCTGATTAGCAGCCGCAAACCCGCCGAATACGTCCGGAAAAAGCCGACCATCCACCGAACACAGTGCTGACAAAATTGAGATTTATCTTGTTTTCAAGTATGTCCTGGGTGACAGGTATGTACTGTTGGGTTTCTTATCCAGGGACACTTACTGGAGAGGTGTTCTGACCAGGATTCAAACCTGTGTCTCCACAGTTATAGAGCATTGATGTTACCTCTACTCCACCCAACTGGTCAAATTTGAAGCGCTGTTTAGAAAAAAAACTACTGGACAAAAATGTCTGGTAGTAACATATAACGCCCTATGAATAATAATAAAAAGGTCTGTTAGAGAAAAAAAACGCTATTTAAAAAAATATTGAAACATTTTTTTGCCGAAAGAATCCTGAAATATGCCAAAAAAATCTTAAAAAAATAAATAAAGACACTTGTTGCTGCAAATTAAAATAATAAATCGTTTATTAGATATTGAATAAAAACAGAAATATTTTTAACATTGAAACATATCGGATTCGCTTGATTTATCCTTCCGAATGAAACCACCGAACATCAGGGCATTTCACTGACATTTCATTGCTGTTCAGTGTTCTTTGAATAGATTAACCATTGCTTCTCTATGGGGACTTTCACAGCACTGTATTTCGCTGGCAATTCGCCATAGGGCTCCATTGAGTTTCCCCTGTGCCGGTCACATGACCTGCTGGATCTCGCCTCGCGAGATCCAGCAGGTCGGCAAAGTGATCTGCAGGGAGAGACTGGGGAACTTTTCCCCCAGTCTCTTCTTCGCTTCCTGGCGACAGAGGAGGCGGACAGAGCCGCGGTCCTCAAGTCACCGTGGGACAGGAGGTGATTATCTGGATTTTTTTTTTGGGCTGGTGCTAACGAATTCTGCACCTGCGGAATCTGTTAGTTAGCACCAAGTCCAGGCTGTGGTTAACGTTTTGCTAACCACAGCCGGATGTTAATCAGCGTTAGGACTTTGTAATCCTAACGCTGATTAACACTTTGCGCTCCCCATGTTAAGTATAGGGACCGCAAAGTACAGTAACCTCGCGCTGAAAAGCGCAAGGTACCAAACGGTAACGGGTTACTTAACCGTTAGCGTTTGGATTGTAATATGCGGTAGCCACCGGGGTTAACGTTAATGCTAACGCAGGTGAGTGTTAACGTTAGCAACAGGATTGTAATGTGACCCTTAATCTTTTTTAACAGGACCTTTTTTTTATTATTTAGACATATTTTAATAAATATTTAATGGTGTAAACACCGAAAAGGAGATTTCCTTTTCACTTTTTTCCAAAAAAATTACAGTTAGGTGGTATTTGTCAAAGCCTGTTGAGCGCGTTCCATGATTTCAATGACGTTCTCCAACTTTTTCGTGGGGCTTTGGCGACTCCATCTTCAGATGCAGTAGAACCTTTTGGCCAACAAATAAGCTTACTGTCTCAAATATGTATTTTATGGAGAGTACAATACGTTTTGCACTGTCTACAATTGAAAGCTGTTTTCCATAAAGCCAGCATTTCCTGATAGCGTTTTTATGGAAAATAAATTGGTAGTGCACGGGTTATTAAAGATAATATGGGTTTATTGAAAGAGAATGAAGGTATAAATTGGGGAGATGATTTATTTTTCGTGATATCCCTCCTCTTTATTCCATCCAGTACATTTGGTCCTAAATAAAGATGTGTTGCTCCATATGGAACAAAATGATTTTACTATTTATCTGCAAAGCATGTATTCTAATAAATTTATAACTCGACTTCTACAAAAGATCTATTTTTTTATGTATTTTTTGTGTGGGGGGTGGACAAAATGAGTTTTTACCTTTTCTCCCCTATTTCAATAGTAACAAAAAATAATATGCACTCTTCATATAAATACAGTCAAGGAATGATTGATTTTTTTTATCTGGAGCTGTTTCTAATTCTAAAATTGTGCCTCTTGTTCGTTGAATGGTCTTTATAGACAATTTAAGAGACTTAGAAAGAATTGGTCAGAAGGATCTCATTTTAAAGAACACACTTTTACACGTCTGGAGAATTTTTCTGAGAACATTTATTAGAAATATTATAAAATCAGTGTCAAAAGAGGATAGACATGCCATACTTTATTGGCCCTGGAATCCAATAATACATCAAATGAAATTAGATTCCCTATAGTTTTGGGTTTTTCTGATAGAGCATATAATAGTAAACATCTAATCATAAAATATTGGTATCTGCTTCTTGAAGATGCTGTTACACATAGATTTTTACCAAAATACGCATAGTGGTTTTTAGAAGCGTAACGGGTTTAAAACAGAAAATAGTGAAAAGTTTTATTCAGCCAGTAAATAAGGATTTTCTAATTTAGAATCTGAGTTTGTAAAAAATGGAAAGTGCAAAATATGTAAGCTGATTAATTTAATCTTTTGGAAGAGTAGATACCTATTCCTCTAAAGAGGTAATTTATGGAATCAGCTGCATAGGAATTGCCAAAGGAGAATGAAAAATTTGGGTACAGGACATATTCAAAAAATGAATTATAATTATAAAGAAAACTCAAACACTTATCATGACAGAATATTTTGCTACATATAGTAAACCCCTAACTATTAAAATTACAAGCAGTTCAAAATACTGTAACCCCCTTGGAAATGTGAGGATAGATCTTACTGTAGCTTGGATTCTATGGCAAATTACTGTATATTGTGCAAATGTATTGGGAGAAGAAGAAGAAAGACATTTCAAGGTTGCTCATAATTCTCGTTTGCAATTGCTAAATTAAGTATTAAGTGATTTTGTAATATAATACTCCAATAATCAACTCCGGTCCATTGATCTCCTCTATGACTAAGCTTAGTCAATGAGTGGGTGGTTAATATGGGGAAGGGGTGGGCAGTAGCTCCTTCCCATCCAAAAACCCATGATGCCTAAGGGGTTAATTAAATAGAGTGGAAATTCAGTTTCCACAGTGGCTGTTTGCAAACTAATTTTTGCGAACTGCATATTTTCTTTTTCTTTATTGGAAGCTCCTTTAACTCTTTCACTCCCAAAGTCAAGTTAACTCGATTCTGCATTGTAATACATTGAAAAGCAATCATCAGCATAGCAAGAGCCCACTTTCACATCTTTTTATTCAATTTAGTCACAGCGGAGGTGCTGGTTCTGCTTTGCCTGTCTGCAGTTCCTTCTCTGCTGCACTGGATCCAGCCTTGCCTTGCCTACTCCCTATATGCCTTGTTCCTCATCACCCTCAGCCTTGCTTAGTTCCTGTGTGCCCTTGTCCTGATGTGCTCTACCTGTGTGCCAATGATCTCGAGACCTGCTGTTCCTGATAGCCGTGAGCCTGCTGATTTCCTTCTAGCACTACACAGTCCATAATCCACATCCTTGCCGTGCCTTGCTCCAGTGATCAAGAGACCTGTTGATCCTGCGAGTCTGCCTTACCATCCAGCACTCTGAAGCCCTTCATCTACAGCCTTTCCCTGCCTTGCTTTGCTCCAGCCTGCACTCCTGTGATGCTGAGACCTTGAGCCTTGCCTATTACCAGGACTATGTTTTGCCTTGTTTTTATTTACCTGTTTACCCACTATCTCCTGCCATAACCACCACACTTGGGACTTATTTTTATTTTTGAGTCTCACTATGACTTATGCCATGTGCCACACTGACAGCAACACATTGCTAATATCATTATGATCACTACAACCCCCCATAAGCAGGAGATCTGACCAGTTGTATTATTTATAAAAGTTACTGTATCTAACATGAAGGCCAGGTCTGCCTGTATGCTGATAATGGAGACCCCATTTGAAATTGTCGGACGTGATGATGTCATGATGCCAGGAATTACATTTACAATTTTTTATAAAGCGCTAACAAGTTCCGTAGCAGCGTCTGACTTCCAGGAAGTCAGAACGCTGCGGGGCCCCGGAGGAGAGAGGTGAGTATGGAGGGAGCTCCCGCCAAGCGGAAGACGTGTGGGGAATGTCCTCGGAGGGAGACTCCTAGGATGTTCCCCACACGTCCTCAGTAGTGAAGGGGTTAACGAATCTCCTTTATTCCCATATTCCACAGAAGTCAGCATCTACCACTCACAATAATTCAATGTCTGTGCAAATAATATAAATTTTCTTTCCTTCCTTTACCATTTTATATCTTACTAGGTGGAAAGCCTGCCCAGAGGGCAGTCTATTGTTGTTGTCGCCAGGTCAGAATTCAAGTCCACATAGTTTTTTTTCAATGTCCTATCCAAGAGTATCTCTCTATATAAATACGTTTGTAACGCGTCCATCGCCATCCCATCCGCAACAGGAGGGCCGACTGAGCAGCTGTGATGGGTGCGTGCACAGCTGACAGCGCATTACAAAGGAATTTATATATTAGAGTAGGTTCCTCTTCCCTCTTAGATTGTAAGCTCACGGGAACCGGACCCTCAGATTGTAAACTCGTGGGACCCCTCAGATTGTAAACTCGTGGGACCCCTTAGATTGTAAGCTCGTGGGGCCCCTTAGATTGTAAACTCATGGGGCCCCTTAGATTGTAAGCTCATGTGGCCCCTTAGATGGTAAGCTCATGGGGCCCCTTAGCTTGTAAGCTCATGGGGCTCCTTAGATTGTAAGCTCATGGGGCCCCTTAGATTGTAAGCTCATGGGGCTCCTTAGATTGTAAGCTCATGGGGCCCCTTAGATTGTGTTGGGCTTGGGCGGGCATTTTTTTTGTAGCGTATACATTATGCGTATATTTAATGGCACGTGGTATGCATGGCATGCCAGGCTGGTATTTAGGCACACTGGTATTATGAATGGCAGACTGGCATTATGGCTGACAGACTGGCATTGTGCATGGCAGACTGGTAATATGGCTGGCAGACTGGTAATATGGCTGGCGAACTGGTAAAATGGCTGGCGAACTGGTAATGTGGCTGGCGAACTGGTAATGTGGCTGGCAGACTGGTATTGTGCACGACAGACTGGTATTGTGCATGGCAGACTGGTAATATGGCTGGTGAACTGGTAATATGGCTGGCAGACTGGTAAATGTCTGGCAGACTGGTATTGTGCATGGCAGACTGGTAATATGGCTGGCGAACTGGTATTGTGCATGGCAGACTGGTAATGTGCATGGCAGACTGGTAATATGGCTGCCGAACTGGTAATATGGCTGGCAGACTGGTTTTGTGCATGGCAGACTGGTAATATGGCTGGGAACTGGTATTGTGCATGGCAGACTGGTAATATGCATGGCAAACTGGTATTGTACATGACAGACTGGTATTGTGCATGGCAGACTGGTAATATGCATGGCAGACTGGTATTGTGCATGGCAGACTGGTAATATGCATGGCAGACTGATATTGTGCATGGCAGACTGGTATTGTGCATGGCAGACTGGTAATATGGCTGGGAACTGGTATTGTGCATGGCAGACTGGTAATATGCATGGCAGACTAGTATTGTGCATGGCAGACTGGTATTGTGCATGGCAGACTGGTAATATGGCTGGGAACTGGTATTGTGCATGGCAGACTGGTAATATGGCTGGGAACTGGTAATATGCATGGCAGACTGGTATTGTGCATGGCAGACTGGTAATATGCATGGCAGACTGGAATTGTGCATGGCAGACTGGTAATATGGCTGGGAACTGGTATTGTGCATGGTAGACTGGTAATATGCATGGCAGACTGGTATTGTGCATGGCAGACTGGTATTTTGCACGGCCGACTGGTATTGTGCATGGCAGACTGGTAATATGCATGGCAGACTGGTATTGTGCATGGCAGACTGGTAATATGGCTGGGAACTGGTATTGTGCATGGCAGACTGGTAATATGGCTGGGAACTGGTAATATGCATGGCAGACTGGCATTGTGCATGGCAGACTGGTAATATGCATGGCAGACTGGTATTGTGCATGGCAGACTGGCATTGTGCATGGCAGACTGGTAATATGCGTGGCAGACTGGTAATGTGCATGGCAGACTGGTAACATGCATGGCAGACTGGTATTGTGCATCGCAGACTGGCATTGTGCATGGCAGACTGGCATTGTGCATGGCATACTGGTAATATGCATGGCAGACTGGTAATATGCGTGGCAGATGAGTAATGTGCATAGCAGACTGGTAATATGCATGGCAGACTGGTATTGTGCATGGCAGACTGGCATTGTGCATGGCAGACTGGTAATATGCGTGGCAGTCTGGTAATGTGCGTGGCAGACTGGTAACATGCATGGCAGACTGGTATTGTGCATCGCAGACTGGCATTGTGCATGGCAGACTGGCATTGTGCATGGCAGACTGGTAATATGCATGGCAGACTGGTAATATGCGTGGCAGACGAGTAATGTGCATAGCAGACTGGTAATATGCATGGCAGACTGGTATTGTGCATGGCAGACTGGTAATATGGCAGGCCGGGCACGGAGGAGATGGTGGCCGGGCGCGGAGGAGATGGAGGCCGGGCGCGGAGTCGATGCAGGCCGGGCACGGAGGAGATGGAGGCCGGCAAGGAGGAGATGCAGAAAACAAATCCGATCCATTGGGAGAGGCGCTGTGCTGTGCGCCTCTCCAATGGATCGGATTTGTTTTGTCCCTCTCGCACGCCGGCTGTGCGCGTGCCGCGGCCGTTGGATGCGCGCGCAGCCAACCGCCGCAGGTTGCGCGCGCATGCGCAGTAGGGTTTTGGCGACGGACACGCCAGCCCTTATTGTTTTATAGTTTAGATATTGTAAGTAAATTGTAAATCAGGACTCTGCTAAAATGCTCTTCCAAGCTCTTATTATCTCCCGCCTTGACTACTGTGACCTCCATCTCTCTGGCCTTAAGAGATCCCAGATTCTCCTTCTGCAGTCTGTTATGAATGCCTGTGCCAGGCTCATCCACTTCACCTCCCGCACCTCTCGTACCTCGTCGCTTTGTCAATCTCTACACTGGCATCCTTTTTTTATTAGAATCCAATTCAAAATATTGGTGCCCACGTACAAAGCTCTCCATAACCATGCCCCTGCCTACATCTCATCCCTTATTAAAAGGTACATCCGACCACTTCGAACCCGCACCTCCTACTCTCGCCTTCAGGACTTCTCCTGAGCTGCTCCCTTTCTATGGAACTCCCTCCCCCGCACCATTAGACTTTCCCTGTCTCTCCAGTCCTTCAAGAAGTCTCTGAAAACACATTACTTTAGAGAAGCCTATAATCTCACTGCCTAATCCCCCTCTGTTCATCTCTTATTCCATCTTCTCACCCAGCCCACATGCGCTCCACTACTTCATATTTCATATTTCCCCTCACCTAGTGTGTCACCCCTTTCATCTTAGATTACAAGCTCTTGAGCAGGATCCTCTCTACTACTGGTCTGAGTGTTTAACATGTATGTATATTTGTTATTCTGCCTCCCATTGTACAACTCTATGGAACTTGTTAACACTTTATAAAACTTGTAACTGTAACTGTAAGTTCAGTTACAGAAAGAATACAAAAACTTTCCATAATATTAAAACCAGGTAATGAAGTAAATGTGCTGTGTTTCTTTTCTCTGCTTTCCTTTTGTTTCCACTTACTCAATTATCTCAAAAGCCTATTAAAAATGTGAAGTTGAATGTGCATGAAGCTTGACAGATAAGCAGATTTCAGTTTGTTAGAGCTACTTTTCTTCACTCTGCTGTATCCTGTATAATCGCCTGTGATGTTTCACGTCAGAGAAAATATGGCTTAAGATTAGCTATTACATAAGGTCGACACAAACAGACTTTTAAGAAATTGTAAATTACTTTCTCAATGTTGACAAACAGGACATCATTGCAATAAGATCATTTAACCCCTTCAATACCCAGTTGTTTTCCATGAACTCAATGACAGGGACCAGTAGATTTATGGTAAATCAATTCAATCCCTTGACTAAAAAAAAGCAATTTTCCAAACAAACATTGTTAGAAACCAGTGTTGTTTTGTAAAATAATTTTTAAGTAATTATACAGTAAGAAATAGTTCTTTCTGCAAATATCCTATTTTACCATTAGATGGCGCCATCTACTGCCAAATTGAATTACAGACATTAACACTGCAGCTCGATTTTTTTTTTATCCCCCTGCATCCGCTGCTTCTAAAAGCTCGGTATTTCAGGCATTCATCAGCCTATTTTACAGTTTTAGTTCTTTGAGCATTATGCCCACATGGCTAAATCTTTAGGGGCACCTTCTGCTGCCCAAAAGTAGGGATGTGCGTTTCGGAATTTCAGAATTTTCATGAAATTTCCTGATTCGTGCATTCGAATTCGGACGATTTTCCGAAAATTTTCAGATCCGAAAACGGCAGATCCGAATTTTTTTTCGAGCTGAAACGAAAACTTTTCGGAGTTTTCGAATGGACTAGAAATGTGTAAATCGAAATTCATTTTCGTTCAATTCGTGATTTCGGCTCCATTCCTGATTTCGGTTCCATTTCAGTAATTTCGGACATCGTATTTATATCGCTGATTCTGTAATTAAATTTTGTATCATTCCCATCTCAGTGTATCCTTCCTGGAAAACCAGAGAAATCTCAATGTATCCTTCTTGTAAAACATGAGAAATCTCAATGTATCCTTCTTGTAAAACATGAGGAATCTCAATGTGTCCTTCCCGGGAAACCAGAGAAATCTCAATGTATCCTTCCCGGGAAACCAGAGAAATCTCAATGTATCCTTCTCGAGAAACCAGAGAAATCTCAATGTATCCTTCCTGGAAATCCAGAGAAATCTCAATGTATCCTTCTTGTAAAACATGAGAAATCTCAATGGCAGAATTATCGTATTGTATAATTATCGTATCGTATAATTATCGTATCCGAAAAACCATTAGTTTACGTCAAAACGAATAGACACTTTGAAACAAGGAGAACAGACGTTCCGAAAAACACAGAAATTTCCGAAATCACGAAAAAAAAGTCGATGCGAAAAACGAAACGAAGCGAAACGAACCGAAACGGAAATTTACAAAATCGAACAAACCGAACCGAATCAAAAATCGGTGCACAAGCCTACCCAAAAGTATCCGAAATTCATTTGCAACAAGCAAATTTAATTTGCTTTTGGGAAGTAGATCAGCAGATTGAGATATCTCGATATCGAGGCACTGGATGGTGCCTTTGAAGCCTGAGATATCTTGATCTTGGTAGTGAAGGGGTTAAATGCCCCTTAAACCTATCATCACCACACAAACTAAACATACACACACACACACACACATGGCCGGACTGGCCTACCGGGATACCGTGAGGAATCCCGGTAGGCTGCTGCAATCTTTGGGCTGCTTTTTAATTTTACATATGCAGCAACATCTCGGGCTGGTAGCGCCCAGCCCGCAGGTTACACACTGTCTGGCTGCCGTGACCGTCTTGTGTGTTGCTGTAAAGTCAGTGTGTTTCTCTTGGAGGGAGGTGGAACTGATTTGCCCTCTGATACTGCAGGCTGCCTACTATCGCCGGCCCCTCTGTGTGGGGAGGGGCCAGGCTGACAGCCGCTGCAGGATGCATGCCTTCCCAGACACTGAACACAAGGCTGGGAAGGCACGGCAAACACTGTATTGGCTGCCCCCTTCACCCACCACGTGATGCGCAGAGACGAGTAGGCGCAGAACGTCCCTGCGCTTCTCATGCACCACTAGTGGCTTGATCGCACATAATGAAGGAGGCCAGCCAGCCAGTCAACTCCTTTTGAAGGCTCCTGGGCTGGCAGCGGTGGCCCTCCTCACGTTGAGGTCACACGTCAGCTTCGTTAGAGCACCGTGGGAAGACTGACACCATGAGTGCCCGCAAAGGACCATCACCAATGCCATGGTGAGTGTGGTGGGGTGGGGAAGGAACGGGGTCAAGACCTCAGGTCACAGACCCGTTGCTGGGAGCTGTGCTGTTTTGCAGCTCTGTTATACACCCCCAAAATATATGGAGGAGACCTTAAAAAGGGTGGAGTTAGGCTCATAAAGTGGACTTGGTCACAAAATAGGGACTGGTGTTCCTTGGTAGGGACACTTGGCAGTTATGCACAGCATACCCTAAGTTCTAGGACAGGTTTGCAGCCGCCCCCTTAGCATTTATATATGCCCCTCTGTGTGTGTTGCCCGCCCGAGGGAGCGTGCACTGTGCAGGGAGGGTAGGTGGAGCGGGCACGCTGACAGCAGGTCTCCCTCTCTGGGAGGGTCAGCAGGTGGAGGAGGAGAGAGCCAGGTCTGTTCCTCAAGTAGCCTGTGTATTAGAATAGGAGTGCTCACTCATCCCCCGCCGGAGTACACAGGGTGAGTGCTTGCTAGGGTCCTGGCTGCCATGCAGACTCCTGGCTTGTCCTTCTCTACTAAATCTAAACTTTTTCCTGTAGCCTGGAGAGCCCCTCTTACCCAGCGTAACTGTATAGCTCTGCGATACCCTCAAACACACCGCACATTACTGTATAGCTTTGCGATACCCTCAGGCCCGTCTTTAATATTGATTGGACCCTGGGCAAACATTTTTCTTGGGCCCCCCCCCCCCGATAGCCCGCACACCGCATGATTTTTCTCTCCACCCCCAATATCCAAAAAACCCCAAAGCAAATACACAAATACATCATGGACTTATATATTAGAAGACTTATATATATTTACACACATTCTATATACATAAACACATAGGCCCCTATTACACGCTTCGTGCAGCGCATTTGCATGTGCGCAAATGCGCATTTGCGCAAGGACAAAACCAATTGCGCATAATGTCGTACTTCGACGTTCGCGCAAACGATGCGTGTAATCGTCTACCGCGATTGACCCTGCGCGAACCCAGCGCGAGCGCAAGTTCGTGCGTGCATCCTATACTTAACATTCTGAGCACAAATGCGTTAGTGCGGATGGTATTACAATCTTCGCGCAAAGTCGTACGAGCGATGTTTGCGTGAATTTTCGGAACGTCTTTGAAAACTTGGTGTTAACTGCAAATATGATAGTTGTGGCCGAAACGAAAAAACTCAGCAATAAAAAAAAATACAGCACAGTACAGTTACACATTCTACACATACCCAGACATAAAAAAATTATAATTTGTCGAATTTTTTTTTGCTGCAGCACATATACGCAGATTGACTTTGACAGGCGCAACAATCTAAGTTTAGAAAATGGTGGTTCTTAATTCTTATTGGCTGAATCCCGTGAAAAAACAGTCTGCCCACTGATTCCTGCACGCAACGTTCATTTGCGCACAAATTTGCAAGTCAGATTTGCGCACGAAAAAACATGAAGGCTGAAAAAATGTGCTCGGATTGGAATGCCGTGTTAATTTTCACGCGATAACGTTTCTTTGCGTTCGCAACAAAAAAATGCGCTGCGCGAGCGCATTTGTGCGAAGCGTGTAATAGGGGCCATAATGTATAGACTGGACAAATAGGAAATTCAGCATCACGCATAGCTTTCTTTTTACAGGAAGAGCAATAAAGCTGTGGAATTCTCTGCCTGTTGAGGTGGTTGGGTCAGAGTCTGTACAGACTTTCAAACAATGACAGTAATGTGCAGTGTGTGAGCATAACATCAGAGCTCCACAGCAATAAAACTGAAATGATATATTCTAATAATTATATCATTACTAACTTTGAGAATTAATAGATCTCATTAAACAGAAGTATCTGTAAAACAGTTTAATCTTTATTAAATTGTAGAATACAAATGACACCACACTGGTCCTTATGCCTGGTGTCCTTTTCATTCTACATTTAATAATGATTATGCAATTTTATATACTTTCGTCATAATATAGGTATGAATGGCATATTCTAGAGATCAAATAGTTCTCAAATTTAGTCTGTATTCCTTGGATTACACATATCGTGGTGCCATTAACTATAGATTATCATTTCAAATTTCTAGACTTTTTTCAGGTTCATTGCTTTTTAGTCTTCATTATATTGTTAAAATTTTAAGTATGAAAATATATTTTATTTTAACTATATTAAAATGATTATTAAACGTTTTTAAAATAATGATATATTTATATTTAAATAATTATAAAATGTTGAAAAAAAAAATGCATGTGAATCCATGTTTGCCCATTCCATCAAAACTGAGAGCTTAGGTAAGAACCTGCATCTGTTTATACGACAGTAGTAAGCTATAAAATGAAAGTGCAGTATCTGGGGTAGAGAGTGGAGAGGGATAACTTCCCTTACCCAAAGAAGTTTAAACTCACTCCCCACATGCTGCTCCCGGAATGCAGCCTGAGGCGCATTCAGTTGCTCAAGTGCTAAGTTAGCAATTTGCCACTGCACAACCAACATGCACTAGCTCTAATGCTCTGGATTTCTATTCTCTCCCTCACCTAAACACAATTAGACACACAGAATAAAATCAAAAAAGTAGACGTTCAGCTCGACATATGTTTTGCCGATATAACCTCGGCTTCATCTGGAGCAATGGAATGAAAATGATCGCTGATCATTTTCACTGATCAGGTTTAGCTGAGGGGAAGAATAGAAATCCAGAGCATTAGGGCTAGTGCATGTTGGTTGTTGGCCACATTCATTTGACCCATTGGTGGTCGTGTTATTGAACCTACAAGCGGGGATTTTTTCACCAATGGTGGTTACAATTACGATGATATTTCCTCAGCTACCTAGGTAATTGTGCACCCCTTCAAATGCTGCTAATTATCTCTATGTACCCTCCCAGTGTCGCTCTCTTTTTGTTATTTTAATAATTATATCTGAGAGTGTTTTTTAAATTATTAAAGTTTGATTTAGCTTCTTGCCACTTCTTGGATTATCAGTCTACAGCCTTCACGGCTGCTGACTGGTCAGTATTTGTTCGTATGTCTCTTACAATTTATTGATTCTCATTGGCTCAGTATCATATGCCTCAGGGTTATTAAACGATCACCCAACAGCCCTTCAAGGTCTTCAACAGTAGAATGAATTTTCTATAAAAGATAAACAACATAGTGCGAACTGTAGAGTACAATATTTCAAATAAATAATGTGTAGATATCTCACCTCTAGCTGGGAACAGTTTTTGATTTATCCACCTGTTTTATTACAATTAGCATTCAACAGAAAGGGGGCATCCTCTTCTGCAATACATACATAAACTCGCTGTGTTTCCTTACCATTCTAAGAACAGAAGATGTAACAGATGAATAGGAAATGGTACTTCTTTATTTGTGCATAAAAAACTAAGATATCTAATTACATTTTCATTAATTTTCACCGGCTCCTGAATCCACTGAAAGATTTCTTCCCTGTAATTTGAAGTCTGGAATTTCTGAATGATAAACAGTTTTGAGCAGATCATTATTACCAGATGTTTTCTTTGGCAAACATTCATTTTCTTTGGCAGATTGTCCTGGAAGAGCATAATAATTGTGTACTTAGTTAATGTATCGCTTCCTTTTTAAACTAGCATGATTGAGTTGTGGAGAAGATAATTGTTTACCATGGGAGAGGGCCAAGATTGTGTATTACTTTTGGGGGTGAAAATACAAATACAGGACTCAATCTTTCATTTTGTCTCTCTCTAACTCATCTGTCAAGTTAGCTAATGAGCAGCAATAACAAAGGATTCTAAAACCACTGTTCTTGAAATGTCATCAGGCCTATCATAACCATAAAAAGTAAAGGTTGGATTGTGCCAAATTCATTTTCTTAAATTCAATTGTCAGGGCAGCCATCAGAAATGATGGGGCCCCTTACTAAACCTCACGATGGGGCCCCCCAGGGCCCCCCCCCTCAACCTCTAACAGCTTTTCTCCCCCTTCAAAAAAAAGGACATAACATAGCACCACAGCAATAAAACTCCCAGTAATGTGCAGTGTGTATTAGCTTATCACAGTATCCACAGCAATAAAACTCACAGTAATGAGCGGTGTGTCTGAACATATCACAGAATCCACAGCAATAAATCTCACAGAAACGGGCTGTGTATGATGGCCTTTGGGTCTGGGTCTGGGCCCTGGGTCTGGTCCCTGGGACTGGGCCTTGGGGTCTGGTCCCTGAGGTCTGGGCCCTGAGGTCTGGTCCCTGGGGTCTAGCCTGGTCTCTGGGTCTGGTCCCTGGGCCTTGGGGTCTGGGTCCTAGGGTCTGGGCCCTGGGTCTAGGCCTTGGGGTCTGGGCCCTAGGGTCTGGGGTCTGGGTCTTGGGGTCTGGGCCCTGGGTCTGGGCGCTGGGTATGGGGTCTGGACCCTAGGGTCTGGGCCCTGGGTCTGTATTTGGGCTTTGGGGTCTGGGCCTTGGGGTATGGGCCCTGGGTTTGGGCCTAGGGGTCTGGGCCAGGGTCTGGGCCCTGGGTTTGGGCTAGGGGTCTGGGCCCTGGGTTTGGGCCTAGGGGTCTGGGCCCTGGGTCTTAGGGTCTGGGCCCTAGGTCTGGGCCCTGGGTTTGGGCCTAGGGGGTCTGGGCCTGGGTTTGGGCCTAGGGGGTCTGGGCCCTGGGTCTGGGCCTTAGGGTTTGGGCCTAGGGGGTCTGGGCCCAGGGTCTGGGCCTTGGGGTCTGGGCCCTGGGTTTGGGCCTAGGGGGTCTGGGCCCAGGGTCTGGGCCCTGGTTTGGGCCTAGGGGGTCTGGGCCCAGGGTCTGGGCCTTGGGTCCTGGGTTTGGGCCTAGGGGTCTGGGCCCTGGGTCTGGGCCCTGGGTTTGGGCCTAGGGGGTCTGGGCCCAGGGTCTGGGCCCTGGGCCCTAGTGTCTGGGCCCTGGGTCTGGGCCTTGGGGTCTGGGCCCTGGGTTTGGGCTTAGGGGTCTGGGCCCTGGGTCTGGGCCCTAGGGTCTGGGCCCTGGGTCTGGGCCCTAGGGTCTGGGTCTGGGCCATGGGTTTGGGCCTAGGGGTCTGGGCCCTGGGCCTTTGCCCTGGGTCTGGGCCATAGGGTCTGGGCCCTGGGCATTTGCCCTGGGTCTGGGCCTTGGCCCTGGGCCTAGGGGTCTGGACCCTGGCCCGGGCCCTAGGGTCTGGGCCCTAGGGTCTGGGCCTTGGGTCTGGGCCTTGGGGTCTGGGCCCTGGGTCTGGGCCTTGGGGTCTGGCCCTGGGTCTGGCCCTGGGTCTGGGCCTAGAGGTCTGGGTCCTGGGTCTGAGCCTAGAGGTCTGGGCCTAGGGGTCTGGGCCTTGGGGTCTGGGCCCTGGGTTTTGGGCCAGGGGTCTGGGCCTTGGGGTCTGGGCCTTGGGTCCTGGGTTTGGGCCTAGGGGTCTGGGCCTGGGTCTTAGGGTCTGGGCCTTGGGGTCTGGGCCTGGGTTTGGGCCTAGGGGTCTGGGCCTTGGGTCTGGGCCCTGGGTCTGGGCCTTGGGTCCTGGGTTTGGGCCTAGGGGTCTGGGCCTGGGTCTGGGCCCTGGGTTTGGGCCTAGGGGTCTGGGCCCAGGGTCTGGGCCCTGGCCCTAGTGTCTGGGCCCTGGGTCTTGGGTCTGGGTCCTGGCCTTGGGGTCTGGGCCCTGGGTTTGGGCTTAGGGGTCTGGGCCCTGGGTCTGGGCC
The DNA here is from genome assembly GCA_009667805.1 of Leptobrachium leishanense. Lineage (NCBI taxonomy): Eukaryota > Metazoa > Chordata > Amphibia > Anura > Megophryidae > Leptobrachium > Leptobrachium leishanense. The sequence goes on from CM019065.1 coordinate 304,084,291, forward strand.
TTGGGGTCTGGCCCTGGGTCTGGGCCTTGGGGTCTGGGCCCTGGGGTATGGGCCCTGGGGTCTGGCCTAGAGGTCTGGGCCTAGGGTCTGGGCCCTAGGGTCTGGGCCTAGGGGTCTGGGCCTTGGGGTCTGGGCCCTGGGTTTGGGCCCAGGGTCTGGGCCTTGGGGTCTGGGCCTTGGGGTCTGGGCCTTGGGTCCTGGGTTTGGGCCTAGGGGTCTGGGCTCTGGGCCTTGGGTCTGGGCCTTAGGGTCTGGGCCTTGGGGTCTGGGCCCTGGGTTTGGGTCTGGGCCCTGGGTCTGGGCCCTGGGTTTGGGCCTAGGGGTCTGGGCCCTGGGTCTGGGCCCTGGGTCTGGGCCCTGGGTTTGGGCCTAGGGTCTGGGCCCTGGGCCCTAGTGTCTGGGCCCTGGGTCTTGGGTCTGGGTCCTGGGCCTTGGGGTCTGGGCCCTGGGTTTGGGCTTAGGGGTCTGGGCCCTGGGTCTGGGCCCTGGGGTCTGGGCCCTGGGTTTGGGTCTAGGGGGTCTGGGCCCTGGGTTTGGGCCTAGGGGTCTGGGCCCTGGGTCTGGGCCTAAGGGTCTGGGCCCTAGGGTCTGGGTCCTGGGCCTTGGGTTTGGGCCTAGGGGTCTGGGCCCTGGGCCTTGGGGTCTGGGCCTTGGGGTCTGGGCCTTGGGGTCTGGGCCCTGGGTCTGGGCCCTGGGTCTGAGCCTAGGGGTCTGGGCCCAGGGGTCTGGGTCCTGGGCCCTGGGTTTGGGCCTAGGGGTCTGGGCCCTGGGTCTGGGCCCTGGGTCTTAGGGTCTGGGCCCTGGCTCACCACTCGCTGTCTTCTATCTTTTTTTCTTCTGTCTTCAGCTCTTCTTTTCTTCACCTTTTCTTTAATTTTCTTCTCTTCTTTTCTTCTGTCTTCTTCCTGGTCCCTCCAGCTCCGGCGCGCAGCTCCACTGAGTGGAGGGGCGGAGCCAAAGCAACATGCTTGGGAGGCCCCTCACACGCTGCTTGGCCCCGCCCAGCCAGGAAGTGAAGCTGCCAGGAGCCGGAGGAGACACAGTGTCTCAGTCTCCTCCAGCTCCTGCAGCAGCAGCAGGGACACAGCTCCGGATTCGGACTCATCGAGTCCGATACCGGAGCTGTTAAAGGGCAACGCCGCTGCCGTCGGGGGCCCGGAATCCTCCCCCCAGGCCCCAGCGGCCCGGGCCCCCACCGGGCCCGGGCCCCTTACGGCAGTATTGGGCGTAATGCCCTGATGGCAGCCCTGTCAATTGTATATGCTTATGCTGATTTATTCAGAGTTAAATCTCAATGTTGAAATACTGCATCTGGAATAAATCACCCCATCACCACTTTATTTTCCATTAAACAACTGTCGCGACCCAGTGAATTTACGGGTACCAAATGTACAGCAGACGTATATTGAAAATATGCCAGATGATCTTGAAAGCACATTTTCATACTGTATGTACTATTTGAGAGGCAGACTGCACCATCTGCTGGCCAAACATCACTACTAGATCTCTATAATACAGCTTGGAATACTTTTTTCCCAAAAGTTAAAAAAAAAACGGATTGCAAGCTGTTTAAAGTGTTTTGTCATCGCGGATGTCGTGCTTAAACTCTGGGGACACATTCTGGAACCCATTTACAAATGCATTTCATATACAGCAAACAAAAATCATTGGCAGATCGCGTTTAGTCAATCTTGGTAGTGAAGAGGTTGCGGTACCAAAATTACAAATAAACTTAGAAAGTAGAGTCAAGAGGTTTAGAGGTCTGTGAAAAAAATCAACAAATATCAAGAAAGCTTAAGCAGCTGGGGAAGAAAATAGGGACTTAGGCTGCGGGCACACAAGCCTTTTTCAGAGCGGAAGGAACGTCCGTGAGAGTGGAGGTTCCTCCCACTCTGACGTCCGTGTGGCCACTTTGCTGAGCGCAGTTATTGCACTTGGCGCTACAAAGCAAGATCCTCCTATGGAGGAGCGCTTTATAGCCTTGTCAGTGTCCTTCATAGCTTTTTGACGAGGAGGCTGAAATCACGTCTGGTGGTAGCGCTCACAATTCGTGCGCACGCTTCCCCATGCGGCCCTCCCCTTCCAGCCTGTCAAAAACTGTGACGGATGCAGGGAAGTGAAGTCACACGGGCGCACTCAGTGCGCTCATGTGACCACAGCCTTGAAATTTTAATTATCTCAACAATGTCATTAAGTTGTCACCAAAATGTATGGCAGTTCTGTACTTGTTTGCAGAAATGTCTCACATCATGACTGTAATCTAGGAATGGCAAAAACATTTGTGGCAGGAATCCCAAACATAGAAAAAAAAATCAAGCTTATTTTATGAATAAAATGAGGATTGAGATGTAAACAAGAATAAAAAGCTAGAGAAAAAATGTGTTTGTATAGGGCTGAAACACCAGCAATCTGATAGTCTCAATGATGGAACATACATGCATATTATCAGACAAGAGTTACTTGACCAGGAAGGAGTTTCTGATGTACAATGTACAGAACGAAGAGAAATTGAAGTGAAAGGCATGGTATTGGAAAAAATGGTGCATTTCACAGCATGAATTTAAAATTTTACCTTTACTGGTTTGGGTAGCCTGTGGAAATGTAAAGCTAGGAGCAAAGCAGCGTGTGCTTTAACTTGTCATCCTTTCAGTGCTATAACCTTTACTTTTGACTTTGTAAAATAAAGTGTGCTTGTCCATCTGCACACTGTGCTACCATCTTATGTTGTTGAAAGGTCACAGAATAATATATGATTAGAATTCCTGATACTTTATTTTCTTTTTGCGATGAGCGATTGCATGTAGAGCGTGAGAGTTAAACTGGCTGATAAAAGTTGAATTATATTGGAAAAATCGTGGGTGTACTTTATACACATAAATAAGAACATAAAAAGAAATACAAACATGCAAGCAAAATAGTTCTTAGTACTGAAAACAAATAACTGTGTCTAGAGAGTGTGAAGATGTTGGCAAAAAGTCAGTGCTTTATACATTGCTGAATAGCTTGTTTTGTTCTGCTTATGACTCCTTTCTACTCCTACTGGTTTTCCGGTTTGCTCATCCTGTGTGTCTGTCTCTCATTTATGTAATAGTAGTTGAAGGACATAAAGCACTGAGCAGCCTAAAGCAAGGTGACCATAACTCCTTGCTACAGACACAAATATGCAAGTGTCATCTCAACAATAGATCTAGTTTATCATCACTTGTGCTGCATTGATTGAGAATATGACTGTTTTCAACACTATTTGTGATGACTTCGTATTAGCTAATTATTTTCTGCACAACCTATTGATGTCACATAAGAAAATCAAGTGGGCAGCTATTCTGAAACAAAATTTTGCCCTCATTCTAAAGTGTGGCTAACTGATGAGTTAGAAACTAAGTCACTGTTAGATCTAGAGCCCTAAGTTCACATGAGGAGAAAAATGGCTAATTCACTCATATTCACTGTAGTGACTGAAAGCCATGAGGTTGCCCATATTAAGGGCCGGATTTGCATCTCAGGAGCTTGTAGGCACAGAAATGTGGAGCTCTCCCGCCACACAGACACAGAAAAAAACATGCCAAAACAACTTTTTACATTTTCATTTGGGGCAAATTAAAAAAATTATAATTAACATTTTAAAAAACTGTACAAGTTTCTCTCTGCGCTCAAATCAAAAGATGGGTCAGAATCAGTTGCCTTAGTTGAGTTATTGCAGTGGCGTTGTTTTTAGAAGAGAGAGACACGCTCCAGAGCGCAAACCTGTACCTTATGAAAGAGTGGGAGGAGAGGTCTTTTCTCTCTAGGTGGCGTATTGCTCAAAGGTTGAGACTATATGTACATATATTCACACAAAATTGCATACATTCACACAAATTGCATAAGAAAAGATGTAAGCATACATATATCATATAAAATTTAAAAACAGCATTGCATATATGGTCTGATTGATATAAAAGATCCTTTGTAATGCAGTATTGGTGGTATATCGCCACCTAGTGTCCGTATTTCAAAAAGTCTTTCAATTGAAAAAATGTGTAATAAATAAAAGTTCTTTCCGATCTGCGGCACTTCTCTGTCTCTCTTGTACCTCCGAGAGAACAGGAGAGTGTGATTAGAATTGTGCCAAGCACTGCATATTATTAGTCTGAATGATGGATGCACACTTACGCAGGTTTATTCCTCGTGCTGCAAGCGACTGGTCTGTGAAACCACTCTTCTTTTGGTGCTTACTCCTCTGTTCCTGTGGTGATCGGTCCCAGGGCCCAGCAGATCCAGGACTTCCCTTCTGGGGGTGCTAGGATTCTTTGTATGGTGCCTTGGTTGAAAGCAATACCGGAAGCAGGGATGGCCAATAAAGAAGTGGATTTTATTCACATAAGTATAAAAAAACAATAAAATATACTTATGTGAATAAAATCCACTTCTTTATTGGCCATCCCTGCTTCTGGTATTGCTTTCAACCAAGGCACCATTCAAAGGAAGGACGTGGTATACCCATTACTGTAGCATCATCCCTGTCAGTGGAGGTTGTAGGCAATGACATGACAGGACATATAGTGGGGGTAAAGACAGATGGGAGGAGGACCTATGCAAAGTGTTGTGCCAACGGGATGCGTGGCAGGTGGTCATATGTCGCCTCAAGCACGTTGTACCCAAGTGTCTGATGTCTTTCCCACTTTGATCCTCTTCCGACATAGCTTACAAATAGCAACGCTGCAGTCTGCTGCACATGTCGTGAATAACTCTCAGACAGCAGAGATCCTGGATGTGTGCTGCGAGACAGCAGCGCTCTGCACCTGAGCAGCTCTGACATCTGATGCCTTGGACTGGCTACTGTTGCTCATAGAAGACGTTCTGCCTCGTTTTTGTTGTGCCTCCTCCTCCTCACTTGACTCCTCTGTTCGATCAGGCACCAGGTGGAGTCAGTGACCTCATCATCATTGTCATCACCCCCTATCTCTTCATCACTGGAGCCAACTTGGCAGTATGCTGCAGCTGCTGGGGCAACATGAGTGCCAGTTATTTGTGTGTCACTGGCACCCCCTTCCACTAGGTTGATTATACTCCCTTCCTCCACCTCAGAGTTTGAATCAGAGCACTGTAGTTGCTGCGCATCCTCAAGCAGCATGTCACTCTCATTGTAGTCAAACAATTCAGCTGACTCCTCCGTGTGTGATAGTTAGTCTACGGCAGGAGTATCTGTGGACATGGAGACTGAATTAGATGTTTTGGCAGCTGAGGTGGACTGTAAACCACTACAAGCCTGGCTGGCAGAGGACTCGGAGGATGAGGATGGCCTGGTTAGCCAATCCTGCAAATCCTCTATATGTTGCTGCTGCTTAAGACGGCCAGCACCAGTTAGAAAGGACAAGCGTGCCCCTGCAGAGGATGCACAGCCTTCCGACACAGAGGCTGCTTGCCCTCTTATCTGTGTCTGGGAGCGTCTGTCTGTCCTTTTTGGTATTTCTGACATGGTGAGTGATATATAGGTTAAAGATATATAGAACTCTGATTCAACTCTGGTATAAAGATTGGAGATATACAAAAGCCTGATTCAACTCTGGTAAAAAGATTGGAGATATACAGAAGTCTGATTCAACTCTGGAATAAAGATTGGAGATATACAGAAGTCTGATTCAACTCTGGTATAAAGATTGAAGATATGCAGAACTCAGATTCAACTCTGGTATATAGATTAAAGATATTCAGAACTCTGATATAAGTCAGCGATTTTACTGATATTTTCCCTGCAAGGCTGCCAATGTCCTCTACTCTCTCTTTCTCATTCACTTCCTCTCCTGCAGACTGCAACACCCTGATAGCTGGCAACAGCCAGATTCAACTCTCAATAGATAAACAGATGAACTCTGATTAAACTGTGTTATTGTATGGTATCTAGAATTAGATCAAAGATATACAGATTTTCCAGAACAATGCTATAAATCAGTGATACACACTGTCCCTGAAAGCCTGGCTGTGCCAAGACAGATTCTAATTTGCTGAACTCTGGTAGAACTCACTGATACACACTGATAACAGGCTGTGCCAAGACAGATTCTAATTTGCTGAACTGTGGTATAACTCTCTGATACACACTGATAACAGGCTGTGCCAAGACAGATTCTAATTTGCTGAACTCTGGTAGAACTCACTGATACACACTGATAACAGGCTATGCCAAGACAGATTCTAATTTGCTGAACTGTGGTTTAACTCTCTGATACACACTGATAACAGGCTGTGCCAAGACAGATTCTAAATTGCTGAACTCTGGTAGAACTCACTGATACACACTGTCCCTGATAGCCTGGCAGTGCCAACACAGATTCTAATTCCAGAAATCTCCTACAACTCACTGAAACACACTGTCCCTGATAGCCTGGCAGTGCCAACACAGATTCTAATTCCCAGAAATCTCCTACAACTCACTGAAACACACTGTGCTGATAGCCTGGCAGTGCCAACACAGATTCAAATTCCCAGAAATCTCCTACAACTCACTGAAACACACTGTGCTGATAGCCTGGCAGTGCCAACACAGATTCAAATTCCCAGAAATCTCCTACAACTCACTGAAACACACTGTCCCTGATAGCCTGGCAGTGCCAAGACAGATTCAAATTCCCAGAAATCTCCTACAACTCACTGAAACACACTGTCCCTGATAGCCTGGCAGTGCCAACACAGATTCTAATTCCCAGAAATCTCCTACAACTCACTGAAACACACTGTCCCTGATAGCCTGGCAGTGCCAAGACAGATTCAAATTCCCAGAAATCTCCTACAACTCACTGAAACACACTGTCCCTGATAGCCTGGCAGTGCCAAGACAGATTCAAATTCCCAGAAATCTCCTACAACTCACTGAAACACACTGTCCCTGATAGCCTGGCAGTGCCAACACAGATTCTAATTCCCAGAAATCTCCTACAACTCACTGAAACACACTGTCCCTGATAGCCTGGCAGTGCCAACACAGATTCTAATTCCCAGAAATCTCCTACAACTCACTGAAACACACTGTCCCTGATAGCCTGGCAGTGCCAACACAGATTCTAATTCCCAGAAATCTCCTTCAACGTCACTGATAGACCCTGACAGAACAATCTCCTCTCCTCTCTGATTCACTCCTGCAAATACACGCGCTGGGGCTGCAGGGAGGGAAGAAGCCTTATATGGTGTGCTGCGGGACTTAGCTCTGTGAGCCCATGATTGGGAAAAATTTGCCCAATCAGGACTCTGAGCCAGCGGTCAGGTGCAAGGCTGTAGCCAATTACAAGCTTCAGGCCAGTGGAAAAGTGCATTGTGGTCCATTGTGGTGCATTGTGGACGAACACGCGAAAATGCTTTGCTAATCCTATACTTAACATGGGGAGCACAATCAGTAATTAGCGTTTCGATAAGTAAGGTATTACAATCTCCTAATTACCACACCTTTGGGCTAAACAAAATTTTAGCTATTCCTAAAAGTTGGTATTAAATTATTCAGCTCTTGCAGAATCAATTAGCACCCGCTAACCCCCCCCCCAATAAATCAGATACTCACCTCTCTTCCCGTGGTGAGAACGGTGGCCCGATCTGCCGCTTATTGCCGCCGGGAACAGAGTAAGGCTGGGGACAAATAGTCTCCAGTCTCCGTCTGTGATCACTCTGCATCCGCGGAGATGCTCTATCTCGTGAGAGCAAGATCGCCCTTGGCTTGTGGCTCAGCAGCACAACCCTCCATGGAGTCCTATGGACCTCAGGAGGTGATACTTGCAGCGGCACAGAAGTGTTACCGCGAGTATCACTGAGGGAAGCGCTTCATTACAGGGCAAGGTGCCGAGGTAGCACCTGCCCCTGAGTCTAACAATAAAACCTGGATACTATGGGAAAATCTGCAGGCCCTGGTTTCCCCTAGCATTCCCATTTTAGAGTTAGCTTTGTAATATGGCCCTCAGATGGTAAATAAAGTGTAGGGCCATATTCTGGGTGAGCCAGTATTAGGGAGGCATTTATGTAAAATGTAGTTCTGAGTTGTTAACCCTTAGTGGCGTCTTATTAGTGGCTGTACTATAAATGAGTCTAATTGAGCATCTTTGGGATGTGCTGGAACAACATATTCGATCCATGGAGGTCTCACCTCACAACTTGCAGGACTTCTGAATCTGAATCTGTTGCTAATGTCTTGTTGCCAGATACCACAGGACACATTCAGAGGTCTTGTGGAGTCCATGCCTCATGGTATTTTAGCTGTGCTGGCAACATGAGGGGGAACTACACCATATTGGGCAGGAAGCTTTCATGTTGAGGCTAATCAGTGTACAGAATACACTTTTCGTCACAAACATTAAATAATTTAATTTAATTAAGTTGTCTTATACACCATTATGAGTTACTTAAATAGTGAGAAAAATGGCTGGCCTTTTTGTGAATTCTTTATTTTTCTGACACAGTGATTTCTGCTCCTTAGCTAATAGGAATTTGATGAGGCAATTTCAAATCTGCATAGAGATTTATTATAAAATTCACTTTTCTCTGTTTATTTAATGAAACTATTTGCAACTAATCCTTAATTTAGATTAAGTAATAAAATAAAATAGAGAAAATTATAGTGTACGTTAAAATTAAAGACCTTCAAGCAAGGAAGATTATTTAAACAGCCAACGAAAAGAGCATTGAAGCACGTTTTCAACAATGGTGCCTTCAACAGAAAGAGGTTTTTAGTTTTACATAATCGTATTATTTTTTCAGGTGCAGACACACTTGCAGATGCTTGAAAAATTATGACAAATATATCACACCAACGGGTCCTTTATAGTAATAGTGAAGAGTGAAAGAATACATACAGGGTTATTCAAAGAGAATCGAAAAGCCACCGCACGTTCGGTGACTTTCCTTCTCTTCAATTCGGTTCGATTTGGCGATCCCATTTCAGTGACCCTGCGGTGTATTCAGCAAGCACCACAGGGTCCCCGAATTGCAGGAAAAGGTCGCCGAAACCCGCCGAAAACTCACCGCAAAACGAGGGCGAACGCACACCGAAACCCGCAAAAACATCTGGATTAACCCGCCGAAAATGCCGGAAAAACCCGAGCAGGAGCCGATCAAACACAGCGCAGCCGCCGGAAAAAGCCGACACCGCAGACGAGTGAATTGAATAAATTAGTAAAACAGTTTGCTTGAATGTTTGAAAAGTGAAACGCTGTTTGCAAAGAAACTACTTAGCGAAAATGTCTGAAATTTACATATGAGGTCCAAGGAATGATAATAAAAACGGTTGTTACAGAAATATAAGTAAAATTAAAAAACAAAGCTGATTTTTTTTAAAAAAGACCACAAAAAATGCTTAAAATATCCTAAAAAATCTATAAATACAGAGACTCTTTACTGCAGAATATTATAATCAACTGTTTATTAGATATTGAATTAAAATGGGAATATTTTTAACATTGAAGCCTATGGGATTCGCCTGAATAAACCTGCCAAATTAAACCACCTAATGGCAGGGTATTTAGGGAACCTTTCACTGCTGGTTTTTGTTCTCTGAATAGCCGAAGCATTTTTTCTCTATGGGGATTTCACTGCCCTCGAACAGGCACTGAACAGGCACCGTATGTGCAGGCAATTCACCAAGATTTGGCGAATTGCCTGCTCTCTCTGATTTTCAGCGTTCGGTTCCCTTTCGGCAGCCATTCGGATGTCTTTGAATAACCCTGAAAGATTTAATGCAGATATTTAACCCAGGTGTCCCTGTCTGGTACTAATCCATTGAAAAAACTGTATTGCATGCAAAAAACGTGAGATACAGTGCTTAGTTCTAAAGAATTAAATGTATGAAACTGCAACAGCATACGTGGTCTGCTCTATGGTAGGTTTCCACTTGGGGGTCATAAGTACTATTAAAGTGAAAACTATAACATAGTTATAGCCTGCTTCAAGCCTGCTTCCACCCAAGAGGGCAGTCAGAAATTGCTTATGCATGTGTTCATTAACTATTTAAGGCCTAAAACTATAATTAATCCCTTAAATATCTGTAAACTAATCAATTGGGATATTTACCCAAGAGTAAGAGATATTCAACTTTTCATTACAGGTCTCCTACTAACATGTACAATAAAATCACCATTGCTATAACGCTGCTTTATGCTACTGTAGCGCTGTGTTTAAAAAGACTGTTCTGCTGCATTTACTTGCAATGGCCACCAGAGGGAGACAGAGACCATGCTAAGATTATGCTGGACAAACACAGAAAACATTGGGACTACATTTCCCGGCATGCTTTGGGGGCAGACACAGGAAGTGGGTGGGACACAGACGCTTACATCCTGAGCCTCGTGGAGAGAGCTGGCAGAGCGCGCCAGGGAGTGGGAGAAGCAAGACCCAGTGCTGCAGAACGTGACAGTGACCAGGCCGGAGTGCAGCTGGGGCCTGACAGAGTTAAAGACCGGGTTATTCAGTCTTATCAGAGGAAGCTGGAAGACCCCGAGTTAGGAGTACCGCAGATCGATCGGACAGGGAGAGCAGGGGGTGAACTGGATATCTTGCGGGAGCTACAGAAAGCTAGACAGCGGATCCAGTAACCAGGAGAACCCCAGTCAACATCGAGTGGAGAGACATCCTGGTCGAGCGGAGCATCAAGTATCTGGCGGATGGGTGAGAGGCCTTCCAGGCCGTTGTGAAAATAAAGCACGCTGCTGTTTGTTTCCAAAACCCACAGGGCCCCAACTTGACTAGTCGAAGATACCTCATAAGCAATTCACTGGCCAGTTGAATATTGTACCCAGGTACCATCACACACACACACACCTACATTCTTTGGGACATAACCTGTACGGGACTCACTCCCCAACCACAAAGGGGGTTAAAGATATATTTTTCTCTTTTCCGCTGCGCGTTCCTCGAATTACGAAGCATCGTATTTCTTTTACGCTGCGTGTTTCCCGCATTACGAAGTACTGTAAATATATATACGAACACCGTGTTATTCATTATATGCCATTTGTTCTAGTAAACTATATAATTTATAAAATCCACAACGGTGCTGGAGTATATTTATTCCCTAGTGCGGGGAGACTGGCCGAGGTTCAATTTCAGCGGCTCCTCCGGGAGTGAGCGCTACACTACTTATGGTCGCTGACATCACGGTGCTCTCTCGTTCCCCGCACCGGGGAATCAAATTTCCCCACCCTGCGGTGAATTCAGCATTCACCGCAGGGTCCCTGGAGTGCAGGGAAGGAACTAAAAAATCCCCTGCAAAACCATGGCCAAATCGACAAACACCTGCTGAAAAAATGCCAAAAATTGGCTGGAAAACCGCATCTGATATAATCCAAAGTATCAGATCACTCGAACCGCCACAAAAAACACACCAAACACATCAGGAAAAAACAAACAATCCGCCGCAGACAGCGCCGACCAACTTCCGTAAACAGCCGACAAGCTGACGAATGGGGTAAAAAAAGAAAAGAAAAAAAACAATGAAAAGTGTCAAAATTGAAACATTGTTTGCAAAAAATGACTGAACGAAAATGTATGGAATTAACATATATGGTCCTATGAATGATAATTTAAAGGTCTGTCACAAAAAAAGAAAAGACGCTATTTAAAAAAGAAAACGGAAAAAAAAATTGCCGAAAAAACAAATGCCTAAAAGATCCTAAAAAAATCAATAAATAAAGAGACATTTTACTGCAGATTAAAAGAATAAATGGTTTATTAGATATTGAATAAAAACGGGAATATTTTTAACATTGAAACCTAAGGGATTTGCCTTAATAACCTGTTGAATTAAACCACTGAACATCAGGACATGTCTATGATATTTCACTGCTGTTCGATGTTAGGTGAATAGATTAATCATTGCTTCTTTATGGGACCTTTTACTGCCATCGAACAGGCGCTGCATTTTGCTGTCAATTTGCCAAAATGTGGCGAACTGCCTGCTTTCTGAGTAGCCAAATGGCCACGAAAATGCACCGTATGGGGAAATTCCCTGTTCAGTGCCTTTTCAGGGCCAGATCGTCTCTTTGTGAATAACCCTGTAAGTCATAGATTCACAATTCCTTGGAATGTAACAAATGCGTTAGTTGAGGTTCTAAAAGGCAGCAAAATGCACAAAAACCTGAGACCATCGTGCAGGGCCAACTAGGTCTCCTCACCTTTATAAGTACAGGAACCCACACTTACCAGTGAATGCAAGTTGACAGCACCGCACCCAAAAGGACCGTATTCATGCATCAGTAATTGTGAATGGTTTACCAAGACCAAGAAAAAATGGATGCAAGAAAACTGATGGAAATGACTGAACAAGATAAAACTGTGCAAATGTCACTTTCCAATGCATTGGGCACCAAAAGCACAAAAGGTAAATACAAGTAAATTTAACACAGCATAACATAACATTAATTGTTTTCTGGCTGTGTGATTGTTCACCCAGTCATCCAATCACTGACGGTGAGTGTCAGGCTATAGTTTAACACACAGCTGGCTTATTTTTCCAGGCAATTACATCCATTAACGATCAGCTCACATATTGGTGATATCAGGTGCAAAGTGAATTTGGAGAGTCTCCAAGCAAGATGAATGGCTCCCATCATGATGGTAATGACCATTAGAGAACCTATTCTTCTGTATGTGTGGCCCTATTATTGCCCGTGCTGGAACAGGGGCTTGTGGCCCTTATTCCAAGTTAGATATATTTGTGAGACAGCCATTAAATAATCCTCTCCTCTCATAAATATTAATGACTCACCTGCTCTACCATTAGTAAGCACTCAATTGTAAAGGTATTTTACAGTGCATTTACCTATCTTAAACACAATAGAGGTTTTCCGGCTCCCAGACTATTGTGTTAAGGAATTTTGCTATTGCAAAATCATTTATAACATTTAAAAAAAGTATATTTTGCAAAAATGTAACCAAGTGACTTATATGTCATATTTTAGTGAAGGGGAGGACAAGATCTTCCAGACCCTCTTATCTCTCCTCTTCTCACAGTGACACCATGCAGTGCAGATAGCGCATCATTCCACTATATGTGCTTTCTAAGCATTAAAAAGATGGAAAGGTTAAAGAACTAGCTACCAGACAGTCTCTTAAAACTTTAAAAATAACTACAAAGTCACAGATTTTATGGAATATTTCCATAGCTAGTTGCCAATTTCTAATGTATATAGAGTCTCAGTCTCAAAGCTTCTTGAAGTGAGGAATTATTTGATTATAACTGAGTAATTAAAATGGATGTAGAAAGGATGAAATATTTGCATGAGCAGAAATACATATACATTTAAAAAAAAAATACATTTACAGATATTTTTGAAAGGAAATACTAACTGAGGAAGCCAGCAAGGGTGTGTTGTCACATTTTAGTTATTTTATTGTTATTATTTCTAAATTGATAGAAAAAGAAATATGAATGAATAATTATACAATGCTTTACCCAAAGGAAGAAAGATGTACTTAAAAAAACTAAATTCTGAAACTGACTCCATATTTATAAAGGACTTATGTAAATGTGAGTGAATATGTCCTGTTTATTGTTTCTGGTATTAAGCATGATAGATTCCTCAATCTAATTGTTCTAGTGTGTTTTATTGCTGGAGAATACACTCTAATCCTAGGACTGGGTATAAAGGACCTATATTGGCCTAAAAACTATTTTACTGAGACGTGTCCGATTCTGGAAATGTAAGCATGCTTCATTTACAAAACATACACAGGTCTATTCAAAGAAAGGTGAAAATCAGGAGAACTGGCAGAAGAAGAGAACAATCCAGACCAAATAACCGATTTGGAAAGTGACATAAATGGGAGAATTTTTCTGGTTTGGCTATTTAGACCTAGAATTTTCATTTCTCCAGTCATTCTCCTGAGTTTCACCTTGCTTTGAATAGACCTGACAATTTTTGCACCAACTAGTTTGGAAATACTACACCATTGTTTCCTATTTTACAATTTTATCAACCTGCAAAGTTGCGAAAGAAGGTCGCTCCTAGTAAAATATGGATTTCAATAAGATTGTCAGTCATTTCTGACATTGTCTGCTGTCTCTTCTTTATCTTGCTATGGTGGAATATCTACTTGCATAGTGTTTTTTAAGATAGGGATACCATTTTGGATCTGGTAACACATTTTTCCACATGGAATAAAAGTGAAGCATTTGGTGTCATGGGAGGACAAAAGTAAACCACATGGCCAAGATTTATTACAATGCGTAATATATTAGGCTGGCCTTCCTCTGGAGATGTATTCATGCGATGGTGTGATCATCCGATATCATTTGAAGTCGTCCGGCTGATCCTACAGCATGCAGGTGAATCAGCCACCTTCCACTGCATCTGTCACAATTTCAGACTATTTTATGCGACTAAAAGTGATTAGCGATCCTTTAAATTTTCATAGAATTTGTTCAGACGAAATCGGACGATCTGGTACAATTTACATGAAAAAGATGAATTGTATAGTTAAACTGCCATGTCGCTGCAGGTAAAATGCCCCAGAAAGAAGTGATTCAGTGCCTAGCCCTTTGGATTAAATGTAAAAAATATTTTTGTTTTTATTTACTTTTTTATTCAACCGTTTATTTCATATAAAAAAAGCAAAAAGCCTTTTGTATTTATTGATTTTTTTTTAGAATTTTTTTGGTATTTTCTGGATTTTTAGGCGAAATTTTGGGTTCCGGTTTTGTTTTTAAAAAGACGAGGCTTCTTTTCTTCTTGCCGAACACGTCTTTTTTTTCTCTCTCTTTGAGCCGCCTGCATTCAGCATTGCTGTCCCTGGTGATAAAACCTATTTCAGCACCATGGACAGGGGGTTGATCCCCCCCCTGCAACCTTCACAGCGAGGATCCCCCCCCTGTTTCGGCTGTGCTGGATGTGGGCTGTCCATGGTGCTGAAACTCCATTTCAACACCAAAGACAGTGTATTTTCCTTTTTTTTCATGCGGCGGCCTGTCCATTGGCCAACCTGGGTCTTCCACAGATGCTTCCAGTGGCTGACCCTGATCGGCCGATGCCATTGTCTTTAGTCAGATGACCAAGTCGGTTGCCCGACTACGGTGCCAGTGGACGGCCAGCCTTATGGCAATAAAAAAACACACCGCCTGCATGATGTCTCACCACCGTGTGTACAAACTCTGGGCCCTATTCCCTGTCTCGAGCTAACATGGGGATGCAAACTGGGGAAAATCTATTCCTGTAGATTTTCCAGTAGCGTCCCCATTGTAACGCGATAATCCGGGGCAGGCGCTACCTGAGCACGTTGCCCCGCTACGCAGTGCTGCCAGCCGGGATACTAGCAGTAACGCTTCTGTGCCACTGTGAGTATCACCTCCTGGAGTCTATAGGACTCCATGGAGGGTTGCAGTTCCAGGCCACGAACTCTGCACAATCTCTGGAGATCACGCAGCACCGTGGAGTGATCGCAGAGTGAGACTGGTAACTAATTGTTCCCAGTCTAACTCTGCTCCCTGCCAGAGGTAGCAGTGGATCAGGCCACCCTTCATGCCAAGGGATGAGAGATGAGTATGGAATTTAATGGGGGGATGTTAAATGATTTTGCATTTGCAGAATCATTTACTGCCAGCTTTCAGAAGGTGCTAACTTTAGGCTCTTCGCATCCCTGCGGTAATTAGAGTTAGCACTTTGTAATACCTTACTTATCAAAAGCCTAATGGATGTGTGCACACCCCATGTTAATTATAGGATCTACAAAGTACAGTAAGCTCACAGTAGCTAACACAAAAACCAATAGATATGTGCATTCGTTTTAGTACTAAAACAATTTAGTCCGAATTTTGGGATAATTTAGTTTTCGTATGACTCAAGAGAAACGAAACTGCTCAGTACAAAAAACGAAAGAAACTAAAATAAAATGCACTACATTTTAGTTTCAGTCCTTTTTGTGATATTACATTGATGAGTGAAGGAGACCAGCAATGAAGAGCGCAACATCGCAACATCCGTAGTTCTGCACCCTCCACATGCCAATGCAGTAGGATGTTCTATACAGAGAGGGGCATGAATTAATGCAGGAGGATGTTCTATACATTATACAGAGAGGGGTATTAATGCAGGAGGATGTTATATACATTATACAGAGAAAGGTATAAATTGAGGAGGATGTTCAATACAGAGGGACATTAATTAATTCAGGAGGATGTTCTATATATTATACAGAGAGGAGTATTAATTAATGCAGGAGGATGATCTAAACATTATACAGAGAGGAGCCTTTTTTTTTTTAGCCCTTTAAATCCAGTGGCTGTGAGCGCTGAGATCGGCTGCTTGTTACATTATCTCTCAGTACAATGTATCAGGCTCAGCTGTTACAGTAACTGACTGTAACAGCGCTCAGAGTTTCAGTAAAACAAGGAAATAATATTGTTCTAACCTCTTATATATAAAAATATTATTTACTAGTTTTACTGAAACTCTGAGTGCTGTGATGAGCAGCAGTCAGTTACTGTAACAGCTTTGCCTGACACGGGGCAGTATTACAATGTTGGTGCTAACTTAACCAGAGCTGTTGTAAACTGAAAACCTCCATAGGCTATAATGGCTCTGGGAAGTTTACAACAGCTCTGGTTAAGTTAGCACCAACTGTGTAATATGGCCCACATTGTGCTGAGAGTGAGAGATACTGTAACAAGCAGCGATCTCAGCCCTCTGAGGAGCCACTACAATAGTGATTGTATCCACTGGTTTTCGGATGAATGAAATTAGTTTTCATACTAAAGAACTGAAAACGAATTTCTATAGCAACTAAATAAATTGCATTTTAGGACTAATTCATTAGTTCAAAACAAAATTTTGTGCTGTGCACATGTCTAAAAACCAATGCACTAATGGATTACTAGGTAGCATCAGGAATGTAAGAAGGGTGGCATGGGTTAAACATTCTTATCCTGGTGGTAACGCTCACATATCGAGGCGTTAATGTTAGCGCCAACTATGGAATTCAGCCCCCTATGTCACGTGCACTAAGTACCCTCACCAAGGCATGCACACAAAATAAATAATTACACAAGTATACGCCTCCATCACATCGTACACTTGCGTCCATCATCTTGAGGGAACAATTCAAGTATTGTGTCCGCAGGATGTGTGCATGAGGCCACTGAGTTTCCTATGGGAAGACACTGTTTTTTCACATGATTAAGGACAGGAGTCTTAAGACACCTTAGATAATCTGCAAATTTTTTTAACAAATAAAATTACTTGATTAACTGTAAATTTTAAAATAAATTTAATCAAATCAATTTATTCAATGAAAATTTAGTAGCATAGATTACCTATTCCTAAGAAAAATACAAAGGCCACAAAATTATCCAGTGAGAATGGAGGAAAGATGATGTCAAATGCCAAAAAAAGGTTTTATTTACATTAAGAACAACAGAAATATATGGAATTAATGCATAGAAGTACACTTTACTTTTATGTGTTTCATTGCTAGAAGCTCCATTTGTATTCTGCCATCATGTGACTGCCATTATAAGCCTTGATACCTTTCTTCCATAATCTTCATATCCTTCCTTGTTTTGTACTAAAACGCCAATATTATCTGGCAAGAGAGAAAATGTAGCTTTATTCTCTTAATAGTACTCAAATTTTCAAAGTTAGTGGGTATGTTTTGTGCAAAGTCTTCACAATCACCTGCTTTGTGATTGCACAAGAGGTTTTTGATAACTAAGACATAACTGTCTAACAGAAGCTTTAATCATAAACTTTGTGCAATTTGAATTGTTGGTGAGGCTACGAATTTAAGGACCATCACAAATTCCTGTATTTATATTATCAAAACCCAGTTCACAGGACGATCCACAATTTATTTTGAAGTAATCACCATCTCTGTCTAAAGCCTTAACAGATTGTTTCAATAGTCCAAATTTGGTTTGGATTGTTAGGAGAATTATCATTTCCGTTGTCAAAGAGCAAGTCAAGTTACGAGAACCACTTCCTTGCACACCAAACACATACTGGTGCTTTCCCACAGGGTGTCGGGACTCACTCGTAGGTTCCCATCGATCTGCTGAGCTCCTGGGCACATTGTGGCTCCACGCGGTGTACGCTGTGCTCTTCTGTGCCACTTCAGTTGGCTGCTCACCTAGTGCGGCTTGTGGCCACGATTCTTTCCTTCCACGTGTCCTGTACTTGGGCTCACCTCCACCGGGGTATCCTGCAGGCTGAGAGGCATGCCAGGGGAGAGCCTAGGATGGTGGTGGCTGGGACATCCGGTAAGGGGTGGTGCTCGGAGTGGTAGACCCCCCCACAGTCATCAATCCCCTTCTGCCATACAGAGACATGGGAAAGCAGGCAAATGGGTGGGACCAAGGTGTGTCCTCGGACAAGGTGCCATATTTAATTCTCCTAGACAGGAGTGAAGGTGTTCGATAGTTTTTTCTCCCAGAGAATCTAACCAGTGCTTGTTATTATTGTCTACCCATGTTTGACCCTTGGCTTGTCCCTTGACCTTGACTGCTTGCCGCAGGAGGTGATACTCGCGGTGGCACAGAAGAGCTACAGAGTATCACTGAAAACAATGTTTCGCTCCGGGACCAGGTGCCTGCACCAGAATCTAGCACTAAATTGGGGACACTATGGGGAAATATGCAGGTGCAGGTTTTTCCCATTAGCATCCCTAATTTAGTGTTAGGGAAGGAATAGGGTCTTATATTAGGTAAAAACAATGTTACAGAGTAAAACGACAAGCCAATTCCAGGTGCACATGTCAGTAGCCTAGCCACAGGATATTTGGGATTAAAATCATAGTTTGAAGGATACCCATTATCTCTAAAACTAGAGGCAATTCAGAAAAACTGATGTCATTTTTGGATTCAGCACCCCAAAAATATACTTCACTTTGCAAGTGAATGTTTTTTTGTTGCCCTGTTTGATAGTGGTGGTCTGTGGCTCAACAATCCATGTTCATGCATGACTATTGTTTTGTTAAGTATTTGTTTACTTTTCCTGTAATTAACCTTAATTACATATTTTAAACAATATCAGATTTTAAATGTGTTGCATTTATAACAATTTCTAAATAACACAATGCAAAGATTACAATGAAAATGTTGCAATGTAATAAAATATATTTTTTTCTGCAAAAATTACTTTGGTTTTTCTTTTATGCTCCTTACCTTAAAGTACCGAAAAAGCTCAATAAGCAAATACATATTTTATGTATTCCAAACTTTTTTAGGCTAGTCCTAGCAATTGACCTTTCATCTTAAGTTATAGCAAACACCAAATAAACCAAAATGATTTAGAAATAACAAGCTTTCTGCAAGCATATAATTTATTTATGTCGATCTTTCTCAAAATAACTTCAGTAGAACTAAAGTTAGTTCTGTGAAAGTATTTGTCTAACAAGTCTTTTAGATATATATCTAAACTTACATTTTTATGGTAGACATTATTTGAACAGAAGTTATATTGCAATATATTTCCCCAATTTGAAAACTATTTGTTAGAATTTATTTTTCACTTACCAGAGCCATGAAGATAGAAGCAAAATATAACAGTACAGTTAATAAAGCAAAAACAAAATTAAATAATAAACAAAATCTACTTAGTAACATTTGAATATGGTTCACATTTTCAGAACAATGAACAGATGTCCCTTGTTAGTATCAGGCCCGGAATGGCTGAAAGGTACATATGGGGCCCTGTTCCATAAAGCGCAGGTTTAGGCCGCAAGCTCTGCGTGTGCTCGAGTTTGTTTGCACAAATCACGCAGAAGTCGCGGAGTGAGACTAGAATTGCGCCGACCTCTCTATTACAGGATGAGAGGTGAGTTTGGGATTTTTTTTGGTGTTTTTTTCACAGGGTAATAATTGATTTTGCATATGCAAAATCACTTTACAGCAGCTTTGAGGAGATGGTATTTCTCTGTGAGATACAATCTCCTGGATGGAAAGGCAAGCCACCTTGGAATAGCTTGCACTTCCAAACGGTGGTGCAAATTAATGTCTCGTATACCAAGTATAGTAGACGTTAATTTACTGTGACCTCATGCAGGGAATCTCTACACTTGACCTACAAGTTTGCTGTAAGAGTGGACTAATTATTCCCGGCGATAAGATAACTGCAAGAGACATTAAGTGTAACACCTTCTGTAGTTATCTTATCTTTAAGGGTAGAATATGGCCCCAGGTTTTTGTCCAACGGACCAGTGGATGTGAGGACCAGGCGGAGCATTACTGAAAAGACAGCAGGCCTCTCCACTAGCGAGCCACTTAGCCAGTGTGCTATAGTGTCAGTTGATGGGATGATTCAGGCAGCCTGTCATTCAAACATTGGCAGCATGTAAGACAAGTTGCTGGCTGGCTGACCTGTATGGTGGTACAGCATGCAACACACAGGATCGTACAAGGATTTTGTGCTGTCTGCTTGGAGTTCTACTGTAGTTTCCAATTGTTATCTTATCTCTTATCGAGATTCTCAAGTGGGTGGAAAAAGTGTGATAGGAGGCAAACCCCATAAGGTACAGCAATTACCCATTCTAAAACAAGCTTCAGGGATAAACTTTGCCAAGCAAAAGAGGAACATTTTTTCTCCCCCTAGCACCCCCAATTCACCCTTTCACTAGTCCCAATGCATGCTCCTTTCAACTGGCTTTAGAGTGAAAATTAATTAAATGCAATACTAGCAAAAATTGCTTCCCTAGATGTGGTCAGGATCAGGAGCTGTTTTGTGCAGTAGTGTGAGCAGCGTCCCTGCACTGAATCACAGTAATTCTGGCTGTTGTATCTCCATTGGGGGCTTGCTCAACATACTATAGATGCTTGCAGTCAACAACTGATCCTTACGGTGGCTCTATAGCCTCTGCAGGAACGCGTTTTCTTTTAAAGACAAACTGACATCATTTTCTGTATCCTGATTACTAAGACCCATATGAAAGGTATATTTTAAATTATTTTTATCATTAAACCACACATAACAATGGACAGAGGATGTAAAATAGTATCTTCAGTAGAAAAAGAAACAATTGCGAGACTTTTTTTTTCAGTTGCTACCGCACACTGGCAGATTAAGAGGTGGATACCCCTCTATCTCTGGTTTCATACACCTCATGATTTCATGTGAGGTGTCATTGGAAAGACCAGAGACCACTGTTTCCAAAGATACCATATATGACCATGTACTGTGTGTAAGAAAATACAAGATATAAAATAATTATTTCCTTATTTTGCCCCAAGGCAGCAGCATTTCCCTCTTTTCAGTTATAAAGTGAAAAATGCCACTGCATTACCTCACTTTCTTATTTCCCATGCCAGGAGCAAATGTGGAGAGGATGCCATGTGTTATTATCCAATTTTTCATCTAAAATCGAAGCCTTTCGACCCCCTTGGAAGACTTCTCAGCAATGATGGGATCGTTGTTGAAAATGAAGTAAATTTACTTCTCCTTCTAGAGTGTAAATGATTTATTGGGAAGCTGACCCCTTCTTACATTAGAAATACCCAGCATTTTCATCAATATTGACATATATAATGATGTGTTTCTGATTGCATTGTCATACTATATATTTTGCCTAGCACAGCTGTCGACTGTGGTTCTTGGAGTCTGTAGGTGCCATCCCGTTGATTTCTATCACGCATTTTTCAAAATGCTTGAAAAAGAAGAGGGCCTAACAATGTATTTTTCGAAGAGCAAATGGGGAATGCTGTTCTATTGACCCTACTTTTCTGCTAACTCATTGTTAAAACTCTTACATCTACAGTGCCTTGTGATGAAAAAGGCTGTGGCTTTCTTATTTTGTCAAACCACTTGGAGATCAGCATAGACTAAAGAATAGGTTACAGTTCATAGTTTAGCAAATTAATTAAAATACCCAATATCAATACAAAAAAAGGTTAAAATATTTTAATAAGAACTCAGTAAAAATACATTCGGTCTGAAATGAAATGTGGAAATCTAGTCTGAAAAATATTATATACAATATTTGCACAGGATGTTCATTCTCTATAATCCATGGAATAAAATGTGCTGTTTTATCAAGGTTTATAAAAATGTATCTCTAGCTATTCACTTATTCTTACTCTTCAAATGCCATTCTGCTTGTAATAATGAGAATCAGATTAAAGTAGGACCATCATTTTTTTTCCTTATCACAAGGTGATATAGGCATACATTTTTTGAAGGAATTAGACATCATTTCCTTTTCTTCACCCACTTGGATTTAAACTTAGTATGAATTTTAGACACATTATTGTCTGTATTTTAATTAGATTTTCGAGCCTGCTATTTTTGATTTGCTAACTGATAATTTTTGCAGACTGAATTCGTTTCTGCTAAGCTTTATTACTTAAGACACGTTTCTTTATCATTATCATATTTCTAATGTCATTACTGGTTTCTTGCCTTTGAGTTATTTTATCTAGTCACATTATTAAAAGTTATTTGTTGTTTATTAAAAGCTAGAGATGTGCATTCGGGCAAAATTTTCCCGATTCATATTTTGGAAGTGCTTCCGAAATAGGAATTGGTTCCGTCCGAAATGGTCCAAAAACATTCCGAAAACAAATCGATTCAGACCGAAACTGAATCAAAAAGGAATCGATTCAAACCGAAATGAAAATGAAACGGTATAAAACAAATTAATTTTGTATACCGGATCAATTCATTATACCATTTCATTTAAACTCGGCACCGCCTCCTTGTCGATTGGCCGTGGTGTTGAATCTGTTGTGTTCAGCACCACAGACCATAGACGGTGCCATGTTGCCATTCGGTGAAATTCAGCAGCAGTGATATTCCCCATAGACAAGTAATGGTTAATCTATTCAGAGAATGCCAAACAGAGCTGAAATGCCCTGATTTTGGGTGGTTCGTTTGACAGGTTTAAACAGGCGAATCCCATAGGTTTCAATGTAAAAAATATTATCTGTTTTTATTAATTATTTATTCCACTGTTTATTCTTTTCACTTGCAGCAAAAAGTATCTTTATTTATTTTTTAGGATTCTTGGGGTATTTGTCAGGATTTTTATGGTGAAAGTTTTGGATTCCTAATTTGTTTTAAAACAACAAGGCTTTTTTTCTTTGCTGAACACATTTTTTTTTCTTTCCTTCAGTCTGGCTGCATTCAGTGGGGCTGTCTATGGTGGTTTAACCTATTTAATACCAAAGGCAGCAGCTACTCTTGATGCTGAAACCTATTCAGCACCAAGGACAGTGGCTAGTCTTGGTGCTGAAACATTCCCACGGAGCTGCTATTTATGGTATTGAAACCTATTCATTTATCAAGAACGGCAGCTATTCTTGGTGCTTAAACCTAGTCAGTACCAACGACAGCAGCCCCCTTGGGCTATGGGGCCCCGCAGAGCTGCTATCCATAGTGCTGTATAGGTTTCAGCACCAAGAATAGCTGCTGTCCTTGGTACTGAATAGGTTTCAGCATCAAAGACAGGGGATTAGGTATCTTTATTTTACCGTAATCTAAGTAATTAATTCATCTGGTTCACATTCCAAAATAACTAATAAGAATGAAATAACTAATATAAACAAAATACGAATTAATCTGAAAAAGGAATAACCAATGAATACAAAATAAGGAATCAATCCGAAATATGAATTACCGATCATCCGAATTAAAGAATCAATCGAAATACGAATCACGGTAACATAACGAATGCAACAAAATTAATTGAAAAAGGGAAAGAATTGATCTGAAACTAAAAAAAAATTCCATTGTGCACATGTCTATTAAAAATTGAGTAAAAGGATTAACTAAAGATCCAGAATAGAAAGCTTTCTTTATCCTCTAACATTAGATTTGCAATAGTCCTATCACCTCTTGTAAATAATTATTTGCTAACTCCAAACATCTAAAGAAACAGTTCTAATCTATTTTAAAGCTGTCAATAACTGTATCTAGACTTGATCAGTAAATAATGACTCCCGGTCTTTTGTACTCATTTGTGAAGGCAATCCAAGGTTTCAGTCTCTTTCCCTTAGCAATGACCATCCAAAGGCAACTCCCTGCGTAACACAGATGTCAGACCAGTGTTAATTTCGTCAACTAATAATTTTCATCAACAGACGTAGTCGACTACTTTTCAGTGATGACATCTAGACTATAGCTAAGTTATGATGACTAACACTATGATGAAAATCTGTTGACATTTTCGGCGACTAATAAAAACTAGAGGAAAATGTTAAGGAGATATTTAGTTTTACTCATAGTCCTTTGACTGAGATGCCACTTAGTTTCAGTCATATTTTAGTCGACAAAATTGACACTGTGTCTGACAAAACTCAACACATAAGGAGATGAAAAGGGACCACAGAGAATGCACAATAGTCTCTAATTTCACTTTTTAGCACTCTATTTAATATGCTGTATATGTAATATGCCACTCCTTATTTAGCATCATCTTTGTTTAGGGTATTAAGACATGTAATTAAATAGAGATGCATTATGTTATTTTGTTTTCCATTAAATATTCCATGTGCTATTTTATATTATGCTACACATTTCTAAGTGTGTTAATATATATTTATTGATTGGATGTTTTTGCATGTATATGGACTGATTTAGCTTAGTATTACATACATTATGATATCAAGATATGATATGGCACTTTAACCATCATTTCAACCATTGAAATGTGTAGACATTTCTTAGGATCAAAATACTGTGATAAACAAGTGATTGCATGGCAACCCTGCATTGTAGATTGGCTAGAAGCATTGGCCAAGATAAGAGATTCAATGGTTACATACTTTCTACTGTTTTCTTGTAGAAGATTTCTTAATTTTTTTAAAATATGTGTAAAGTAAGGAATCTAGTCCTAAAAAAATATTTGTGGAAAAATGCTCCATGATTTCTACTCCGATTACCCATTCACATGTTACAATAAATACATGATAAGTTTGGTTTTAAAAGGGAATCATTAAGATAATTGTAATAAATGTAATATATGTCTGGTGACTTAATAAGACTACATATGACTGAATACAAATAAAAGCTTTTCCGTGTGTGTGCCAAAACTGAGCTACATGGAAAAATAGTGAAGGAACTGCATTCCCAAGTGTTTCTGCTCGACTTTACCCCTGCATATCTCTAACACTACAAATACAGACGATACATTAGTCGAAAGAACTGTCTAACCTTTCTAATGACAGCAACAAAACAAAAGAGCAAAGTTGCATGCACTCAGTGACCATTCTAACACACTTCAGGGTTAACCCAAAACACACATGTATTTTTTAAGAATAGAGTCCTCCTCAAAAAGTTCACTGAAATAATGCTCACTGAAAACAAGACAGGAGGACTAAACTGAACTTAAATTCATGTTTCTACAGGTTGTCCATGAAACAAGAGGTGTTTCCACCACCAGAGACAAGCAAAAATAACAAATAAAGTAAAACTGTCAGGTGACTTACACCATATGACATGTAGTGACAAGATAAATAATATAAGTTTGTTTTGAAGAAAAAACACTTCCTTTGCTTTCCAAATATTATTTCCGAAAAGAGATATAACGTAGAAAATAATACAGACAAAACTTAATGAACCTTCTTTGGTTTAAGAATGCATGTACTTTCTAAAACCAAATGACAATTCCATTTAACAAATTTTATACATACTCCTTTTAGTCATGACACACAATGTGAAATGCCACAGTAAATTAAAATTATCATTTTGGTTAAAAATTATTTATACAGAAAAATGCAAGAGCATTTTCAATCAAGTACTCTTTTTAATATTATCAGCAACAGAATTTATAACCACAAAGATTTAGGTCCTACAACATGGAAAAATATATTAGCATTCTATAAACGATGGAAATCAGAATAAAAATGTAATGGTATATTTTTTTTATCCACTGGTTCTGCTGGAAAAAAAAAGAAAACAATATATAACTTGTGGAGATACCGCAATACCATATACACTGATCAACCGCAACATTAAAACCACTAACAGGTGCTGAATAACATTGTTTATATGATTACGATGGCGCCTCTCAAGGGTGGGATATATTAGGCAACATGGGAGCAGTTAATTCATCAATTTCATCTGCTGGATGCAGCAAAAAGGGCAAACAAAATTCTCCATGACTTTGACCAAGGGCAAGGTCAAGTGATGGCTAAAGCACTGGGTCAGAGCATCTCCAAAAAGTCTTGTGGGGTGTTTCCAGGACACGGTAGTTATTACCTACCAAAACTGGTGCAAGGAAGGACAACCGGCAAACCATTGTCAAGGTCAAGGGAGCTCATTACTCATTGATGCAAATGTTGAGCGAAGGCTAGCCGGTCTGGTCTGATCACACAGAAGAGCTACTAAAGCTCAAATTGCTGAAAAAACTAATCTTGACCATATTAGAAAGGCATAATAACACTATTGACATGTAGCCTATACCTTGTCTAGTCCTGTAGAGTAAGTGGTTTAACCACTTCACACCCAAAATCGAGTTATCTCAATTTTGCATTGTAATGCATTTAAAATAACTCATTAGCATATCAAAAGACCATTTCACGCCTTTTTAAAGCAAGATTAGTGTGCCCCCTCTGGAGAAACAAAATCTTTTGTTTTATGTCTCTTCAGGCAACCTGGAGAGACATAAAAATTTGCAAATAGCATCCCTAAACCCCTCTATAACAAAAGTTCAAATAGGTTAAAGCTGCATTACAGCTGTCTGGAAGAGGTCAGAATACAGGGAGAGCTCTGAGGGCACTCTCTGCTGTACGGGAATAAGATTCAGGGGGTTATAATGACTATTGGAAATCCATGTACAGTACTAATACAAGGTGCTACTGCAATTTCCATACACAGGCATTATGTCACATACAGATATTATTTTTTAAATTATATTGGTATTTTTGTGAAGCTGTATTACTAATAATCTCATTATGATCACTACAAATCCCCATAAGCATGAGATCTTACCATTTTTATTAGTTATCTTTATCTTTATCACAGTCACTGTATCTAACACAAAGGTCTTTTCTGCCTGTATGATAATAATGCAGACCCTGTTTGAAATTGTGTAAGATAAGGGACACCCTCTCTAGAGCTCAAAATCTTACATTTCCACAATATATCTGTAATGGATAAACGAACACATAAATAATTACAAATGAGCAAATTAACATTATTTAAAATGTTTAAATATCTCAGAATAACAATTTCTGTGTGAGAAACTTCTATTTTACCCCATATTGAATTATTATCTTCACATTATCTTTCACATAAATGTTACAATAGCATTTTGTTAAACAAAAATTGCTTGGTAGTGAAGGGGTTAATGCATCAGAGCTGTTATGGCAGCATGAAGGCGACCTACAAGATATTAGGCAGGTGGTTTTATAGTTGTAGAGGATCAAAGTATTTCAAAGTACCCTATACTTTCTGAGGAACTTGTTAATTGTGGCCAGTACAGATCTAATTAAATAGAAAAAAAAATTTCTAAACGTCCTGTAATATTTCTGTAACCTGTTTTGCAGTTGTTTCGTTTTTGTGAACTCACAAATTAATATCTGCCATAAATCAATCCTGTTTTAAATTGTTTAAATTCACTTATTCATATTTCAGCTATTTTAATATATTTTAAATGGTCCAATGGTAAAAACCTTATGTTGGGCAGTCAACTATTCCCCAAAGGGTTACACTGTTAATGTGTGTAATAACTGTGCCCATGATTAAATTTTTATTCATGTAAATAAACTTGGCAAACTTACATAATAATTGCCATTATGGAAAATAGCTCAGGTTTCACTGGTTTTCAAATATTAAGCACAGCACTTTACTAAGGAACAGATTGTTCCTGGATTCTGAGCTTAAAATAGATGCCAAGGTATAATATGCCAAGTATAAAATGCCAGCTAACAAAAGATAGAGTGCTACTCGTAGCATTACGGCTATTCAGGCCAAGTTACATTTACTTGTTTTTCTGTTACTTTTCTATCCACACATTTCGCTAAGTTATATAAAGATTCACAAATTGTGGTTTAAATATGCCATTTTGAATTTAAATATGTCACTCACAGCACAGCTTACTTAGAATGATGTGGTTCCTAAATTGAAGTTCATAAAATGTCTTTGTATATCAATAAAGTGAGGATTTAAGCTAATATTTTAATGTATAAAGTTGGAAAAACTCAACAAATTATACATTTTTTAATCAGATGAAAAATGTAATACAGTTGTGTTCAAAATTATTCAACCCCCAATGCTGTAAAGGGTTTTAGGGAATTTAGTGTACATTTGTAATTGTATTCAGAATGAAATCCTACAAGGACTTTTTAAAGAACCATATGCAACTAAAATGACATCAATTGGTTTTGTAATACAGTAGTAAATGTTTCTTTTGTGAATTCTTCATTGACACAATTATTCAACCACTTAAAGACTACCACTCTGAAGAACAGAGGTTCATTCAAGTGTTTTCAATCAGGTATTGAAAACACCTGTTGTAATGCAGGGTTTGGATCCCCTGTGAAGTGTGTGTATGGAACCCAATGGCAAGCTATGGATAAGGAAATCAGGAGGCGATGGAGAGTAAAGTAATCTTTTAGTGAACCATAAATAGTAGTTGAAGTCCAGAAAATAATACAGTCAATAAGGTTGGAGTAGAATTCGTAAAACAAAGTCCCAGGAAGAACAACGGATAATAACGAGGATGATGGCGTGGTCGATGGTACAATCCGGGTCGAAGAGTGTAGAAGGCGGCGTAGTAGGTGGCACAATCCGGGTCGAAGGGTTGAAGAAGGTGGCGTAGTCGATGGCACAATCCGGGTCGAAGGGTTGAAGAAGGTAGCGTAGTCGGTGGCACAATCTGGGTCGAAGGTTGAAGAAGGTAGCGTAGCGGTCGGTGGCACAATCCGGGTCGAAGGGTAAAGAAGGCAGCGTAGTCGGTGGCACAATCCGGGTCGAAGGTTGAAGAAGATGGCGTAGTCGTTGGCACAATCCGGGTCGAAGGGTTGAAGAAGGTGGCGTAGTCGTTGGCACAATCCGGGTCGAAGGGTCAGAAGAAGATGGCGTAGTCGTTGGCACAATCCGGGTCGAAGGTCAGAAGAAGATGGCGTAGTCGTTGGCACAATCCGGGTCGAAGGGTTGAAGAAGGTGGCGTAGTCGTTGGCACAATCCGGGTCGAAGGGTCAGAAGATACGTGATCAAGGAATACGAGGAACTCTAGGAAAACTGAGGCGGAAGGCACAGTAGAACCTGGATAATGTGCTGGGAAGGAAGGCGGATTTAAATAGGGTTCATGGGATCATGAGAATATCTCTCACCTGGTTCTCGTAGGTGGAGTTGAGGTACCTGGATCTTTGATAGGTCAATGGGAGGCATTCGAGGATCTCCAGAGCAGGTGTCCCGCAGTACCCTTAATCGGCCAGCCGAGGGCGCCAGAGTACCTGATTTTACACTACATAGGAGGGTCTGTTCTCGCGCGTGCGCGCATTCCTTTACAGGGCTAGGATCCAGCCGGCGGCGTGGGGCGTCTCCTGGCTCTTCCTCTCCATCTTGCGGACCCGGAACTCGGAGCAACGCGCCACGAGGGACCTCGGGTGAGTAGGGAACCTCTCCCAGCATGGCGGTGTGGCCGGGGAAGGCCGCGGAGCGGGGCATGACAGGGCCCCCCACCAAGGCGCGACCCCCGGGTGCGCCTCACTGATGGTTTGGAGGGGTAACAAAGATGAAAGGCACGAACCTTAGCTGGAGCATGAATATTGGTGCCAGGTTCCCAGGAGCGATCTTCCGGACCGTAACCTTTCCAGTGGACCAGGTATTCCAACTTGCCATAACGTAGTCGGGAATCCAGGATCCTTGAGACCTCGTATTCCTCTTCTCCGGACACCGACACGGGAGTGATCGGGTCGGCGTGTGTCGTCCAGGAAAAGGATTGTCACGCCAAGGCTTTAGGAGGGAGACATGGAAAACAGGGTGAATCCTGTAGGAGAAAGGAAGGGTTAAATGGGCTGCCACCGGATTGACCATTTTGAGGACCTGGAACGGGCCGATGAAGCGAGGCCCCAGTTTCTTAGACGGGCAGTCTAGTCGGAGATGAGCAGTGGACAGCAACACCTTGTCTCCGGGTGCGTATCGCGGAGCGGGTCTTCGGTTACGGTCTGCATACCTTTTTTGGGTGTCTTGAGCCTGTTGTAGTTGATGGCGTAATGTTCGTAGTTGGAGGCGTAAGGGTCTTAGACGGTTTGCCACTTCAGGAACCGGAGTGTTCAGAGGTATGTCGAGTAGAATATCGGGGTGGTATCCGTAGTTGGCATAGAAAGGAGAAAGACGTGTTGATGAATGTACCTGGTTGTTGTAGGCGAACTCAGCGAGTGGCAAGATGTCCAGCCAGTCGTCTTGGAGATGTGTGGTATAACAGCGGAGGTACTGTTCCAACGTCTGGTTCGTCCGTTCGGTTTGTCCGTTGCTCTAAGGATGAAATGCAGAGGAGAGATATCTAGAAATTTTTAGACTACGGCACACTTGAGACCAGAAGCGAGAAGTGAACTGGGATCCTCTGTCTGAAACGATGGAATGATGGATGCCATGCAGTCGGAATATTTCTCTGATGAAGAGTGTAGCTGTCTGGGCAGCGGTAGGAAGGCCTATTGCTGGAATGAAGTGGGCCATTTTGGTGCAACGGTCCACCACTACAAAGATCGTTGTGTGTTGGCGTGAGGGGGGTAAGTCAACGATGAAATCCATCGAGAGGTCTTTCCATGGATGTTGTGGAAGCGCCAAGGGTTGTAGAAGACCGGCAGGGCGAGCTCTTGGTTGTTTGTTACGTGCACAGATAGGACAGGAAAGAACAAAGGCGGCAACATCCTTCTTGACTGATGGCCACCAGAAATATCGTTGTACGGTGTTTATGGTCTTCTTGATACCCCCGTGGCCGGCAGCTGGAATATCGTGTGCAGTTTGTAGTACTTGTAGACGGGTCTCCGGAGGCGCATATATCTGTTTTTCGTGATACAGGTATCCTTTGATGGGGACGAGTCCTTGGATGTTTGTAGGTGGATGTCGACTGTACCTTCGTATGTGCTCCATTAGGGTGTCTTTTGTAGCACAGAAGAAGCCACTAGGCAGGATCGTGTCGTTTGGTGTCGTGGTAGAGGGCGTACCAGAATCATACTGACGAGAGAGGGCATCCGCCTTTCCGTTTCTCTTTCCAGGTCGATACGTGATGAGTAGTGAGAAACGAGAGAAGAAGAGAGCGCCCACCTGGCTTGTCGGGGTTGGAGTCGTTTGGCAGTACGGAGATATTCAAGGTTGCGATGGTCAGTAAAAACGGTTACAGGGTGTGTCGCTCCTTCGAGAAGGTGTCTCCACTCCTCGAGAGTGTTCTTTATCGCAAGCAGTTCTTTCTCTCACCTATGTTATAGTTTCGTTCGGCAGAATTGAGGCGTCTGGAGTAAAAGGCTACCGGATGCAGGAGTTTCTTGTCCCCGGATCTCTGAGATAGGATTGCGCCCAGGGCAATGTCGGAGGCGTCTGTCTCTAAATAGTATGGGAGGTGAGCCTCAGGCTGTTTTAGGACGGGTGCTTGGGTGAAGCTCTTCATAAGTCTCTCGAAGGCCTGTTGAGCCTCTGCAGACATTGAAATCGCACGTCCTTTTTGGTTAGCGATGTAATAGGTGCGCTGAGGTGTGAAAAGGATCGGATGAAACGTCGATAGAAGTTGGCAAACCCCATGAATTGTTGGACCGCTTTTTGTCTTTAGGTGTTGGCCAATCGAGGATGGCCTTGACCTTGGCTTCATCCATCTCGACATGCCCTGGTGACAGAATGTATCCCAAAAATTCGATGGATGGGGTTTCGAAGGTGCTTTTTTTCAATTTTACCATATAATTTGTGCTGACGGAGGCGAGACAGGACGAGTCGGACGTGCTGTTCGTGCTCTTGGAGAGAGCGGGAGAATATCAGTAGATCATCCAAATAAATCACCAGGAAGGTATCCAGGATGTCACGAAAGATGTCATTGAGAAAGTGTTGAAAGGCAGCTGGGGCATTGCACAAGCCGAACGGCATGACGCGATACTCAAAGTGACCGTATCGAGAACGGAAGGCGGTCTTCCACTCGTCCCCTCGTCTCATTCGCACCAAATTATAGGCTCCGCGGAGATCAATCTTTGTGAAGATTGAAGCATCCTTCACTCTATCCAGTAACTCGGGGATCAGTGGTAGCGGCTAACGGTTACGTATCGTGATTGCGTTCAATGCTCTGTAGTCGACGCATGGTCGGAGCCCACCATCTCGTTTCCCAACAAAGAAGATACCGGCCCCGGCAGGCGAAGTGGAGTGACGTATGAATCCTTTTTGGAGCCCGTCCTCAATATACTCCTTCAAGGATTGGGATTCAGGAACGGATAGGTTATAAATGCGCCCATGGGGTATGGGTGCTCCTGGAAGAAGGTCGATGGGGCAATCGTATTCTCTGTGTGGAGGTAGCGTGTCGGCCCCTTTCTTCTCAAACACATCTTGGAAGTCAGAATATTTGACCGGTAGTTCAGAAGCTGGGTAGGTAGAAAACCCAATCTTTTCGGTGGTATACCCGTTCGTACAGAAGTGTTGGCAATGGTGAGAAGGGAAAGAGACGGTGTTGGAGGACCAGTCGATGGAAGGATTATGGGTGCGAAGCCAAGGAAGCCCTAGAACCAGAGGGAACAAAGGAGAAGGTACAATGTCCCATTGGAGGCGCTCCTGGTGTTTAGTACCGATGAGCAGCAACAAAGGAGTGGTTTCATGGGTGATGGGGCCGGTACGTAGTGTGCTTCCATCGACCATTTGTAATGGTGTGGGAGTCTTCTTCAGTCGTGTAGGGATCGCTAGGGAGGTAGCGAGGGTGAGATCGAAGAAGTTGTTACTAGCTCCGGAGTCTATGATGGCGGACACGTTCACACTTCTATCTTCCCACTGCAGGATGACAGGAATGGTCATATGAGCGGAGGTGGAACCAAATACACATTGAAGTGATATTACGGAGGGATGGTTCTTACCTCCGTCAGAAGGAAGTGGTGGTCGTATAGGGCAGCCACGCAAGAGGTGACCGGGTTGACCGCAGTACAGGCAGAGGTTTTGCGCGCGTCGTCTGCTTCGTTCAGCAGGGGACAAGGGACCTCGTGCTAAGCCAATCTCCATGGGTTCGGGAGGTGAAGGAGTGGAGTTGGGGGATCTGACAGAGGTCGTGGATGGAGTTTCAGACCGCCGGACAGGTAAGGAAGGAGCGGTGGCCATTCTCTCTTGACGTCTCTCTCTGAAACGTTGGTCCAGGGTTAGGGATCGCAGGATCATGGCGTCCAGTGTTGTGGGAACCCCTATTCGGGCCAGTTCGTCCTTTAGTTGATCAGAGAGACCATGACGGAAATGATCTCTAAGACCCACGTCGTTCAAGCCTGTATCTGCGGCCACAGCTCGAAACTCGGAGATGTAGTCCTCCACTGGTCGTCGTCCTTGTCGTAGATGCCGAATTGTGGATAATGCAGTTGATGAACGCAGAGGGTCATCATATATAGGGTTCATGGCTTGGAGGAAAAAATTCCAGGAGGATAGAAGAGGACTCCCTTCACGCAGAAGTTGGAAGGCCCAGTCCTGTGGAGCCCCGGACATCAATGAAATGGCTGAGCGCACTTTTACGGAGTCAGATCCATAAGTACGGGGACAAAGAGAGAACATAAGTTCGCAGGCGGTGATAAAGGTGCGGTACTTTGTGCGATCACCGGAAAACCGTTCGGGTGCATTGGCTCTGGGTTCTGGAGCGAGGAGTTCGGCCTGTTGAATAACGGAACCGGAGGGTGAAGGAGGTAGTGCCGTGGCCTCGGCGCGACTCCTCTCTCTGTGGAGTAAGGTTTCATGGCTGGTCTGTAGGTTCTGTACCATCTTGGCTAGGGCGGCCATCTGTTCGGTGAGGATAGCAAGAACCTGAGCGGTGCTTGCGGGTTCCATGATGATCCAGGTTCTTCTGTAATGCAGGGTTTGGATCCCCTGTGAAGTGTGTGTATGGAACCCAATGGCAAGCTATGGATAAGGAAATCAGGAGGCGATGGAGAGTAAAGTAATCTTTTAGTGAACCATAAATAGTAGTTGAAGTCCAGAAAATAATACAGTCAATAAGGTTGGAGTGGAATTCGTAAAACAAAGTCCCAGGAAGAACAACGGATAATAACGAGGATGATGGCGTGGTCGATGGTACAATCCGGGTCGAAGAGTGTAGAAGGCGGCGTAGTAGGTGGCACAATCCGGGTCGAAGGGTTGAAGAAGGTGGCATAGTCGATGGCACAATCCGGGTCGAAGGGTTGAAGAAGGTAGCGTAGTCGGTGGCACAATCTGGGTCGAAGGTTGAAGAAGGTAGCGTAGTCGGTGGCACAATCCGGGTCGAAGGTTAAAGAAGGCAGCGTAGTCGGTGCACAATCCGGGTCGAAGGGTTGAAGAAGATGGCGTAGTCGTTGGCACAATCCGGGTCGAAGGGTTGAAGAAGGTGGCGTAGTCGTTGGCACAATCCGGGTCGAAGGGTCAGAAGAAGATGCGTAGTCGTTGGCACAATCCGGGTCGAAGGGTCAGAAGAAGATGGCGTAGTCGTTGGCACAATCCGGGTCGAAGGGTTGAAGAAGGTGGCGTAGTCGTTGGCACAATCCGGGTCGAAGGGTCAGAAGATACGTGATCAAGGAATACGAGGAACTCTAGAAAACTGAGGCGGAAGGCACAGTAGAACCTGGATAATGTGCTGGAAGGCGGATTTAAATAGGGTTCATGGGATCATGAGAATATCTCTCACCTGGTTCTCGTAGGTGGAGTTGAGGTACCTGGATCTTTGATAGGTCAATGGGAGGCATTCGAGGATCTCCAGAGCAAGTGTCCCGCAGTACCCTTAATCGGCCAGCCGAGGGCGCCAGAGTACCTGATTTTACACTACATAGGAGGGTCTGTTCTCGCGCGTGCGCGCATTCCTTTACAGGGCTAGGATCCAGCCGGCGGCGTGGGGCGTCTCCTGGCTCTTCCTCTCCATCTTGCGGACCCGGAACTCGGAGCAACGCGCCACGAGGGACCTCGGGTGAGTAGGGAACCTCTCCCAGCATGGCAGTGTGGGCCGGGGGAAGGCCGCGGAGCGGGGCATGACACCTGTGGATGTCACGGAGCAGCAATAAAGCATAATAACCACCAATTAGGCAGCTTTAAAATGACTGTGATACTCAGCTCCTTCTAGACATTTACTGGTGTGGTTACAAACATGGTGAAGTCAAGAGAATGGTCCAGGAAGACAAGAGAAGAGGTGATTACTCTTCACAGGAAGGGCAATGGCTATAAGAAGATTGCAAAGATGTTAAACATACCAAGAGAGACCATAGGAAGCATCATTCGCAAATTCAAGGCAAAGGGCACTGTTGAAACGCTACCTGGTCGTGGCAGAAAGAAGATGCTGACTTCGACTGCTGTGCGCTACCTGAACGTAGAGTAGAGAAAAGTCCCCGTGTGACTGCTGAGGAACTGAGAAAAGATTTGTCAGATGTGGGTACTGAAGTTTCAGCTCAGACAATACGGCGCACACTGCGTAATGAAGGCCTCCATGCCAGAACTCCCAGGCGCACCCCTTGCTGTCTCCAAAGAATAAGAATAGTCGACTGCAGTATGCCAAAAGTCATGTGGACAAACCACAGAAGTTTTGGGATAGTGTTCTGTGGACTGATGAAACAAAATTAGAACTGTTTGGCCCATGGATCAACGCTATGTTTGGAGGAGGAAGAACAAGGCCTATGAAGAAAAGAACACCTTGCCTACTGTGAAGCATGGCGGGGGGTCAATCATGCTTTGGGGCTGTTTTGCTTCTGCAGGTACAGGGAAGCTTCAG
The DNA here is from genome assembly GCA_009667805.1 of Leptobrachium leishanense. Taxonomy (NCBI): domain Eukaryota; kingdom Metazoa; phylum Chordata; class Amphibia; order Anura; family Megophryidae; genus Leptobrachium; species Leptobrachium leishanense. The sequence goes on from CM019065.1 coordinate 304,120,054, forward strand.
CATGTGCAAGGTACCATGAATTCTCTTCAGTACCAGGAGATATTGGATGACAATGTGATGCAGTCCATCACAAACCTGAGACTTGGGAGACGTTGGACCTTTCAACAGAACAATGATCCCAAGCATACCTCCAAGTCCACTAGAGCATGGTTGCAGATTAAAGGCTGGAACATTTTGGAGTGGCCATCGCAGTCACCTGACTTAAATTCGATTGAGAACCTCTGGTGGGACTTAGGCTGGGGCCAGACCAGCGCACTTTTAACGTGCGTTCTGGCGCACATAATTACGGCCGCACTAGCAGCAGATGACGGGCAATGATGGCCAATATACGATGTACGGCCGCACAAAAGTCCGGCTGTGCAACGCAAGTGGAATTTGAACGCATTTTTCTGAGAACGCTGAACCGCTAGTACTGACGTACTGAGTGCGCAGCTGCGGCATAGCGGCGTGTTTGCGTGATTAGGAGATGTCAGACGCTGCTAATGTCCACCCAACATAACGTCCAGACGCAAAAAGTGTTTTATTGACGATCCGTACAAAATCACGCCCGCAAATACGCGTCGTCTGCTCGTTTTTGCGCATTCCGTGAAAAAATACGTCAATGCGTTCGGATGCACTTTTTCACGTTCGCGGGGAAAAATGCTTTCGTCTGACCCTAGCCTAAAAGAAAGCAGTTGCAGTGCGCAAGCCTAAGAATGTGACTGAACTGGAGGCTTTTGCCCATGACGAATGGGCGAAGATACCTCTAGATCGCTGCAAGACACTTGTGTCAAGCTATGCTTCACGTTTAGAAGCTGTTATAACTGTAAAAGGATGTTGTACTAAGTACTAAGATTGAATGTCACTTGGGGGTTGAATAAAACTGATAATGATGTGAGCACAGAAAAGACATTTGTGGTTATTTCATTATAAATGTTATGTTATATTTGTCTGACCTACACGTGCCGCTTTGATTTAACTGTAAGCAAGATGACTGAATGATCAAAATCAATGTCAAACTGGCCAAAACACTCAATTTCAGTGGGGGTTGAATAATTTTGAACACAACTGTATATACAAATGTAATATTTTGTTTGCACGGACAACATCAGGCGCAAAAGAGTGACTATGGGCTAGAGTAAGAAATGGATATTAAAACTTGATGTGATGCCAACACACTAGAACAGAATTTAAGATACAATAAGCTCAGTAGTTCAGTTAATACAGATACAAGTATGATACACCGTAATTTCTCATCAATAAAATATTACATGGATCGCTTGACAAAGAAGTCAGACATAAATCTGCGGCTGGAGCTATGCCAGTTTGCTATTTGCCACAGTTCAATATCAATAAAGAAGCAGTGGTTAAGTATATTAAGGCTGGGTTTACACCTCAGCGTTTTTCAAATGTGCGCAATACGCGTGTTTTTTTTACGCGTATCGCGAATACGAATAAATGTGAACGCACACTGAAACGCATTCGCGTCTATGACTATGGCTGCGAATGCGCTGCTATGCGCCCCAAAGAAGCTCCCGTACTTCTTTGGGGCGTCGGACGTTTTACAGTGCTTTCCTGCGCGCTGTAACACTTCCAGGAGTGAACCAGCCCCATAGGAAATCATGGGACGTCCGGGGTTGAGCGTTTTTACAGCGCGCAGGAAAGTGCCGTAAAACGCTGAGGTGTGAACGGGGCCTTACTGACTACATAAAGTAGTTTTGAGGCATTTGACTTTTTATAATTGTTGTGCTTTTCCGTGCAAATTCGAAATGTTTTTTTTTTAATGCATAACATCAGCCTTTCTTCTTGGATGAATGAGATTTCCTTCAGCAAAATGGTCAGATTTCCTTGGGATTTGCAGAGATCATAATTAGATCTTTTTGGACTTTTTGGACTTCTTGCACAGACTGATCATTCAGAAAGGATAACAACTGATGAAGCCTATTGGTGAAAGCGCGTTTTTGTTGATCCTACTTAATTAGTATTTTAACAATTGATTTTATAGTTGAAGGTCTACCTTTTTATTGATTAATAAATGCATTTTAATTGAATTATCTGCCGCTCTGCTGCCTTTTTTTACATCAAGTGGAGAAATACCCTCCCCCTCCTTTTCTCTTGGGATACTGAACAGCTACATCGCAGGACCCCATGCTGAGAGAAGGGGAAAAAAAGAAACACCACTGAAATATAAGTATTCCTTAAGTTATACACATTTATCATAATATAACCACTGTTTTGTTTAAATATTAATTCATTTGATGTTTGCACATTGGCCATTTTTGGTTTTAAAAAAAGTGGAAATTTTAGTAAGGTGCGCCTGGAAGTGTTTTTTCTTTTCTATAATTAGATCATTAGCAATGTAGCATCCAAAAATTCCATTACAAAATAAAAATAAAAGTGGTATGTGGTATAAGGCCTGTGTATGAAATTACAGTAACATCTTGTATCTGTACTGTCCTGGGATTTTCAGACATTATAACTAGGGATGTGCGTTTCGGGTTCCGGAATTTCCGAATCGGATCGGACCCGAAAACCGACAGATCCGAAAAGTTTTCCGAGCTGAAACGAAATATTTTCGGAATTTTCGAATGGACTTGAAATGTGTCAAATCAAAATTTATTTTCGCTCTATTCATGACTTCGGTTCCATTCGTGATTTCGGTTCCATTTCGGTAATTCTGGACATCGTATATTTAACTATTATCGGTTATATCGCTGATTCTGTAAATTTTGTATTTGTAAATGCGTATCACTTGTTTTTGTTTCCAATGATCCGATAATTCTGTCGATACGATAATTCCTTCGTAATCGGGTCGGATCCGATTCATCCGCGGGTCGCGCATGTGCGCGCGCGGATGTCGTAACTTTATTGAGCCAGTTTTGACAACTTTTTTGACAGGCCAAAAAATATTGAATTTATTTATAATTTATATCATCATGGCTGAAAGAAGAGAGTCCCATTCGGACACCTCCTCGTCCTCATCTGCTTCCACCCCAGAGACACCACCCAGGAAGAAGCGGGCCAGCAACATGGCATTTGAGGAGATGTTGGAGCTGGTCCGCATCTTTGATAAAAAAGATTATGACTGCCGTAAGGGCCCTTACGGCAGGAAGAATAACACCCGCAAGGATCGTATCTTTGACAAGCTCCGAACCACCATCCTGGAGCTGTTCGGGAAAGACCGGACGAAGGACCAGCTCCGAAAACGCTGGTCCGACCTCAAGGCACGCGAGCAGGAGCAGCTGAGGCACATCCGTCGCGTCATAGCCAAACGTAAGTGTCATGTTATATTGTAAAGCGCTGCGCAAACTGTTGGCGCTATATAAATCCTGTATAATAATAATAATGTGCTTGCATGTGCTAATGTGCACAGAAATATGTTGATTTATCTAGTCCTTTTTTCATGCAATGTGATTGTGTATAGCTTTGCGTTTTCATGACTCGTCTTACATGCATTTTTGCCATAGCTCTTCTTTTTTTGTGATTTTACGTATTCGTGAAAATTGTGACATTTGATGTATGTAGATGAAATTACAATGCTGGATTTCTTTTGGCACTGTGTGTACTGTAGTGTGCTGGGGGGGAGGTTGTTGTGATTGAGTGATGCATACGAGAAGACCCGCAGCTTGCCCAATATTGGCTCCCACCTGCGCATCAACAAAAATCTCTGCGTCTCTGTGGTAGGATGGGACATGTAGTTCTTCTGAAAGTGCATCCAAACAGAGCCGCGTTCAATACATCCTCAGCAGCTGCTGAATTGTTGCAGCGCAGCAATTCAGTTTGCTACAGCAGTGTCATTGAACGCTTTAGATGCAAATTTCAAAACAAAATGGCGGATTTCTGTTGTTTCTGCATTATCCACAGTTTTATTAGCAGAAACTGAAAGTGAAACTGAGGCTGAGGCCATCTATAAAATAACTAAAAGCAGTCAGCACAATGCGTTTTGTACGCACACAACACAAATAATAGTTTTTATTGAATAAACGTAATGTTTACTTCTGAAAAAAATATATAATTGAACGGTAATATATGTCTATGTGCAGAGGAAATAAATAAATATTTTGTGACTTTAGAACTATGAGATGGGAGTAGTGGTGGGTCAAGCTGGTAGTGGGGTAGTGGAGGGGTGTCGCAATACTTTCGGCAATATATTGTATAGATATACCATTTTTTCCAGTCTGCATTATTTACGTGTTATTTTTTGGATTTGGCAGAAGACAGGAAGGCAAAGGCAGCATCTGCCCCGGCGGGCATCAGTGCCCCAGTGGAGGAGGAGGGGGAGCCACGGGCGACCACCAGCGCTGGTATATACTGTTTTATTTTGCAACGACTTTTGGTCAAAAACAGAAACATTTTTTGTTTACTGTATTTTCATTTAATTTTTTTATATATAGCACAAGAGGAGCAGGAGGAGGAAGAGGAGGAGCAGGAGGAGGGCGATGTTGGAGAGAGGGAGCCGGAGCCGCAGCAGGAGGCCGCGAGTCCAGGTTTTTTTTTTACTGTTGTATTTTGCATCGACTTTTGTTCAAAAATAAATCAGTTTTGTTGTTTACTGTATTTTTTATTTCTTTAATTTCTTAGATATAGCACCGGAAGAGATGCTGACGGTGGTGGTGGAGGAGGAGGAGTCGGAGGAGGAGGAGGAGTCAGAGCCTCAGGAGGCCGCCAGCTCTGGTATATACTACTGTTATATTTTTTCAAGACTTTCAGTCAAAAATAGAAACCTGCTTTACTTACTGTATTTTCCTTCTTTCATTTATTGGATATATAGAAGGAGAAGCCAGACCGGACAGGTCCAGTGTCAGGATGAGGAATAGGATGGCGATCGGCGAGCTACGCCTGGCTGTCACCAACATAGAAGCCATCCAGGAGTTGCTGCAGGAGTTAAGGGACCATATCAACAATTGCGTTGACGTCTTGGAGAGGCAGTGAGACCAGCCTCCTCCTCCCCTATGTTTGTGCCCCTTTTGGGCAGTTTGCCATCCGTGGCATGTTGTAAATAAATTTTATATTTTTTCTATATTTTACTGTTTGTGTGCGTTGCTTTTCCTTACTTAATAAGTTAATATGTATTGCTTGGTTTCCACACTGTTAAAATTATATGTACATAAATTTATTGACATTTCTATGGACCCTTTGTCATAAATTTGTCAACATATTTGTGGCCATGAATGTGACTGTGCACATTCTACACTGCCTGCCTCGCCAAAAAATGTCACACACTAACACAACCTTGAGATTTGATTACCGACGTGGCATGGTTTTGTTAAGCTTAGGCGATGTCACAAAAACATGGATTTTTGTCCACAGTCACATTCATTGTATAACCAAGAATTTATCAAAAAATATTGATGGCAGCACTGCGTGAAGTCTTCTCCGACACAACCCAAAGATCCTTAGTGCGGCTCAGGTCTAGTTTATTTGTCCCTGTTTGCAGCTTCATGCAACACCTCCTCCCAGCTATGAGCTCTCTCTCTCTCCCACCGCTGCCCGCTAAGACGCTGCCCGCCAACATGGTCACGTCTTTGCAGGAAGACAACAGCGTGGGGGAACGGCAGCTGCCGACAGTCCCAAGACCTCGTCACAATGACGTCAGTTCTGGAGTTAACCCCTAACTGCGACCAATGGTGGAGATAGGGGGTTCATTGGAACTCCCGATCCGCGGCAGCTATCGGTTGGTTAATGTTTGGTATCTTTGGATCAACCAGAGCATGGCCTTTCCAACAATACCAAACATGACAATGTTAAAAATTATAAAAAATTAAAATATATAAAAAAATAAACAGGTTTTTTGTTTTGTTTTGTTAATGCAGCAATATTGTTCCCATTTCAATTATAATGTGAACAATGATGATGCACTAAGGATTTTTGTATGGGGTGCGTTTGTTAAAAATAGTGTAATTTTCACCCAAAAAAATATAACAAGTCCCCATTTCAATTTTTTTTAACAAACGCAACTCATAAAATATAACCGCAAACACTCGCATGTTAAAATGTGGAAAAAAACACTTTACACCTTGTAAAACAAACATTGAAAATTCTAATTTTATTGCATTTTTTGTTATAATATACAGACAGGACATGACGCATACATATGATAATGATATATTATGAACCATCTGCCGAGTCTGCCGGAAAGAACGATATATAACATGTCTGGGTCATATTATAAAATAAGGCTTCAAAAAAACGCGTTTAAACAAGAGGAGCGAAACTGTTAAAAATTAGCTCAGCAGCAGACCGCACACAGGCGTGAAGGGAAGCCGTGAAATGAATCAGCAGCGAAAGGGTTAATTTTTTTTTTTGTCTGTTTTAAATCATTTTATTTTTATTTATTTTTTCGTTTCAGATCATTTTGATCAACTATTTTTCCGTTTTAAAACCTTTTGTTCTGGTTTTTATTTTTAAAGTCAGACCATTCGGGTCAGTTTAGCGTTTTTTAAATCGTTTTGTTCATTTTTTTTGTTCCTTGGCTTTCATACCATTTTTTTAATGTGATTAAATAAAGTTGTGAAATGTATATTCATAAGAAAAAAAGGATCTTTATTTAATAAAAAAAAACACGATAGAATCGCCAGAATTATCGTATCGACAGAATGAATTATCGGATCCGAAAAACAAAACAAAAATTTATTATAAAAAAATATATAAAGTATAAAAAAGTAAACCATAGTAGTTTACGTCAAAACGAATAGAGTTAGACACTTTGAAACGAGGAGAACAGACGTTCCGAAAAAAACGAAAATTTCCGAAATCACGAAAAGTCGATACAAAAAGTGACCCGAAAATACGAAAAATGGTCGATATTCCGAAAAAAAATGTACACGAAAAAATGAGCCGAACCGCACCGAATCGAAACAGAAATCGGTCGAAACGAGCCGAATCGAAAATTTTAAACATCCGAACAAATCGAACCGAGTCGAACCGAAAAAAAAAAATCGGTGCACAAGCCTAATTATAACCCCCTAAATCTCATCCTTGTACAATAGTTAGTGACCCCAGAGTTGTCCGTGCATTCTGCACTATCCCTAGCTGTTGTAATGCTGTAAAGTTTTTTGTTACAGTGAGGATGGGGTCTGCTCCTTATGGCTTCTTTATAGTAATACAGGGTGTCGGGAGTTAGATCTCAAAGAGAGTTTTGTTTTGTTTTTCCCCTGGGGCCACATTAATCTTGCATTTAATAAGTATACATATATGCTTGAACCTGAGGTAGTCCTCCTGGAAATGCCTTTTAGGGAGAATAAATAACTAAGTAAAATAACACTGTCTGCAATAAATACAGTAGCTGAGCAGTGGCCCTCAATGGACCCTCCAACTATTGCAGTGGTGAAGTCTAAATTTTGATGTTCGCATAACATGGATGAACTATCTGTGATACTACAGCACACCTCTGATGCCCAAGAATGGGTGTCGGGGCCCCTGGGTGGATTTTGATATTTGAGTTCCTCATGATTTATGTGTTGCTTGGGTTAGGTGAATATATAATGTATATTGGAGTATTTTTCTGTGCGAGCTTGCCTGTATCCTGCATGTGGGACTCTCCTCCATTCTCACTCCTCTTTTTTATTCCCTTCCTCTTTCTTCTGGTCTCATATTATTGTCTAAAAATACTTTACATATAGGTTGCAAACTCATGCTAAATCCGTGTTTCTCCATACAGCACTCACTTCATCCACACACTCTGCCTTATCTCCATTTCCCTACCCTGCTGTTGGCATAGGGGTGTCAGCTATAACCTCCTGATGAGACCTAACAGGACCAAAATAATCGTCGGGGGTTGCTGCACCTCTCGTGCAGGGATGACCTCCTTGGCATTTCAGTACTGGCCACAGTTTCTGAGTGATGGCAGTCTGATTTACATATGGAGCAATCATTCTGTAAAGGAACAATCAAAGCTAAAACCTTGTGAGACATGAGCGGGCCCCATCGTAGAGCAGGCCACTAGTACCATTGCTCATCCTCAGGACTGTCACAAACCTCTTTTTTCACAGCTTCTCTGAAAAATAAAACCAGAAATTTAATGAGCCGTGCCAAAGAAGATCAGGCACTGGATAAGAGGTAAGTATGAAAGGACATTCTAGGGGGAAACAGGAGAGAGTATTTATTAGACTATTTAATATTTCACACCTCCCTCATTTAAGCCTACAGTGCCACTTTAACTGAACTTCAAGCTTTGAGTGACATTAGACAGCCAGCTAAAGGTAAGCTTCAAATAAAGTGGAAGAATATGCCACTACTATCCTTATGTATTTGCAAGATGGACTGGCTGCTTGGGCTCTCACTGCTTACTCTGATTGCTTCATGAACAGTTTAGTCATATTTCTCAATTTTCCTGTTCAAAACTCTTCAACGTTACATTATTTTTTTTCTTGCTGCTGGGGATGATAAGAAACATATTTTACGTTTCTTTACACTAAGCCTTTCTAAGTAAAGTCTGTTAAAATAAACAATTCAACAAAATAAAACAATTCATTTATTTTCATTCTGGGAGGTGTTAATCCTGTTCATTCAGCAGCCCCCCAGGATACTGCAGATTTCTTCTCTCCATTGTTCACAGTAGGGATTTCAGAGTGAAGAGACAGAAAACCGAACTATAAAGATCTAGGGCTACATTACAATCCCCGCGTTAAAACGGGGGCGGTAGGGAGAAAAATCTGCGCCCCCATTTTAACGGGGGATTGCAATGCAGGCGTAAAAAATGCTGCCTGCGTTTGTAGCGGGCACTATGCCCCGGGATGCTCGTGGCAGCGCTGAGCGCCGCCACGCGCATCCACTCGATGGAGTCCATAGGACTCCATTGAGCCAGACGGCGGCGGTCACATGTCCCGGTCGGCGTAGTGATACACAGGGGGAGACTGAGGAACTTTTTCCCCCAGTCTTTCCCTGATCCCGCTGGACAGAGGGGGCGGTTGGAGCCTCAGTCTTCGCCGCGGGACAGGGACAGGGACAGTATACGATTTTATTTTTTATTTTTTTGTCTGGTGTTAACGGTTTCTGCAGAATCATTAATCCGTTGACACCAAGTCCTGGCTCTGGTTAACTTCCCGCTAACCAGAGCCAGATGTTAATCAGTGTTAGGACTTTGTAATCCTAACGCTGATTAACACTGTGCGCTCCCCATGTTAAGTATAGGGAGCACAAAGTACAGTAACCTCGCGCTGAAAAGCGCAAGGTACCAAATGCAAACGGGTTACTTAACCCAATAGCGTTTGGATTGTAATATGCAGTAGACACCGCGTCTAATGTTAATGCTCACGCAGGTGAGAGTTAAAGTTAGCACATAGATTGTAATGTGGCCCCTATTATTTAGTTTAAAAAGCTAAAATGCAAATATTTGGCAATGGTGCTTTTTTCTGGAAAAATAGGTGGGGCTACTCTCATGCCCAGGGAAAAACTGTGATTACGCTCATACACACAGCACATTACTGTGAGTTTAATAACTGTGGAGCTCTGTGATACGCTCATACACATTGCACTTTGTTGTGAGTTTTATTGCTGTGTAGCTCTGTGATACATTCATACACACTGCACATTACTGTATCAGAGAGCTACACAGGAATAAAACACACAGCAAAGTGCGGTGTGTATGAGCGTATCACAGAGCTCCACAGCCTTTTTACACCCCAACCAGGCCCCTCATTCTTTTTAACACTCCCTCCTAGCACGCCCCTCAATTTCTTCCATGATGGTGATCCATCCTGATTCCTGAAACACAAACAATATTTGTAATACGTACAGTCACTCACCATCAACTGGAGTGGAGACATCGTCAAGCTGATGTCTTCAGATGAGCAGCAGATCGGCTCCTCAGCACAGCTCACTCCTTTCTGGTCCTGACACAGCTGCAGTCGACCGCATCCTTCAGCCTCTTCTGCGTGCAGCTCTACGCTGCATGGGCAGTAATAGTAATGTTATAGCAATTACTGGCAACACTGTAATCAGATAAAGTCCATTCTGTACCATTGCAGACATATGTGCCCCTATAGTGCATTATGTGCTTTCAGGAGTGATGTGAAATGCCCAGAGCTATATGTGTCTGTATAAACAAAAAAACAGCTTCTGTCCCTTCATACACTTGTAGCGCTGTTTAAAAACTATGTTGCTGCAATTACTCGGTTTTAGCCACCAGAGGGAGACAAAAGCCATATGGACTATATGGGACATAAACGAACTACAAGATCCATCAGGCTTTGCGGCGGAGACAGGAAGTGGGTGGGATAGAAGGGAAAGACGTAAGCAGCCTCGTGCGGAGGAGCGCCAGAGTGAGCGGAGCAACGAAAGACAGAGGACGCAAGTGAGACTGCGAGAGATCGAGACCAGACCGGAGCCCAGACGCTACCTCGAGGGTGCTGGAGATCGGGACAGTAACTTGCGGAGGCATACCCATTACCGCTGAGAGGTTTGCGCAGAACTTCAGTTCCAGTTGGATCCCCTGTAAGGAGACTGCGATGATCCATAGGGAGTGCAGGCGGTAGGCCGTAGTTCTTGTGTTGGAGATCGGACGAGCAAGAGAGCGGATTAGGTGGCACAGAGTTCCGGAGGACAAGCGGAGAGACATCCTTGATCTGGCAGTGAGACAGGCTGTCCAACGGATGGGTGAGAGGCCTTACAGGCCGCAAGTCCGAGTATAACCCAGCACGCTGCATTACTGTTCAATTCTACAGGGCCCCAACGTGACTAGTCGAAGATTTGCTTATTACCCTCACTGGCCAGTTGAATATAGTACCCGGGTACACGAATCAATACACGTACACCTTTTTGAGACTTTACACTCACGGGACTTACACTCCAGAACTGAGGGGGTTAATCCTTTTTCTTTTTTTTGTCGCGCGTGTTTTCCCACATTACGAAATCCTTTCTTTCATATACCGTATTTGCCTTATATGTGTCACTTTATTGGGATCAGTAAAGTATATAATCTATAAAATCCACAACAGTGCTGGTGTATATTTATTCCCTAGTGCGGTGAGACTAACCCGAGGTTTATTCAGCAGCTCCTCCGGGAGTGAGCGCTACACACTCATACAGCCACATACTGGGATCTGGCAGAGCTCCAGACACAAAATTTATGTGATTAGTGTATCAGGCACACACATGAATTTAAAGTGACAGGCAGCTGTTTCTTTTGTGTGAGATCCGCACGGGCAAGATATGCTGCGCTCTCATGTCCCGCGGATCCCCTTCGTGCAGGTGCCATGGAGATGTGGCTGTTGTGCGGGGGCTTGCAGATGGTGACCGGAGTTCACAGAAAGCACATTCTTTGATGCAATGCTCAGAAGCTGCTAAATTGTGACTCTGCTATTGCCAGTGATTAAACTCTTGGGGCAGAAATAACCTCACGGACATTCGGGAAAGAGGATAAGATGAAGACCAAGGTGGATGGAGGGGAAGTGGTGCTGGACCTGCCTCTGTTAAAGCCCTGGCTGGAGATTAGCTGCCAGGCCGTCCAGCGCGCCCTCTATGACATCATCGGAGAGGGTCATCTGGCGTGCCCTTTCTGATGTTATCAGAGAGGGCGGCCAGGGGCCAGGCCTAAAAAATAGGCTGCTGGAATACTAATTAAAGAGCTGCCGCTGCACTGCTTGGACCCCCATCCAGTGGCAGAATGCCAGGGCCCAGTCGCAAATGTGACCACTGCGACCCTGGTAGTCCTGCCACTACTGCACCCCTATAGTTCCGCCACTGAATCCTTCCTTATCTGTCCCTGCATTCGCTCCTCTGACAATTGGAAGCATTTGGGACCAGCCTGAGCTCCTGAGTGCTTCCAATTCCCTGCCTGTCCCTACTGGAGGAGGGAGGAGCATCACTTCAATTTGGGCTGCTGGCTGGTGAGGTGCCAGTACTGCGTTCCGGTGCATACCACCAGAAAAAAAGCACTATTTGGCAAGCCTTCTCACAGATTCAAAGAGAATCATGATACAGTTGTAACATAATTCATAATTTCTTTGTTATTTACAAAAATTTTGTACAACACACATAAATTGTTGAAGAAAAGTCACAGTTCTTGTGAACACTGTCGAATTACCTGCTTCAGAAAACTTAGAATTTGGTTGAGAATTCACCTGTTAGAATATTCAACAGTTCAAATCAACCATAGTTTGATATATAAAAAATAATTTAATTGAAGCAAAGTGCAATATGTCTGTTTATGTTGTAATAGGTGATGAAGAGGCCTCAGAGAGGTGATTTTTTTATTGATTCAGTAGAAGCCTGTCACATTGGGGAGGTGGCTCGGTATACTTTTACAAGGCTAAGGACCACTGGGATATGTTATTGATCAATAGTGTAGCTATATACTCCTCGCAGCTTGAAAAACCCAATATTACCACAATAATAAGATCTGTAGCTTTACAATGAAGCAGTGTTCTCCTGGTGTCATGGTCCTCGCGGCCCGCCGGCGCCACAAAGGCAAAACAAGTGCTGCTGCGCACTAAAACTCCCTGGGCAGTACAGGAAAGGTGCTGCCCCAGGATAAACTGACTTCTCAGCCAGCTCTGGACTGACTCTCAGGTGCACCTAATCAGTCAGCCTGACTGCTTCTATTTAATGGAGCCGCACCCCTCCCTAGATGCTTCAGCATCAGTTTAAACTCCAGAGTGGAGCGTGTGCAGCCAGGAGCCTGACCTTTTTGAACCAGCATTCAGCTTACAACGTGTACCAGACCCCCTGCTTGCTCACCGGATTGCCGCCTTCTATATTCCAGGACCTATGGACTCCATTTGACTACCCTTCTGGATCATCCCTTTGATACCACGCAAGATTCCCTCACTGCTTTTCCTGGAACCCCACTTTCATCTGTGATTTTTTTTTTTTCTTTAAGGATATTTTAAGCATTTTTTTTTTTAAGTTTACTTATTTTTTCTGTAACAGCCCTTTTTTATTATCATTCCCTGGACCTCATATGCAAATTTCAGACATTTTCGCTCAGTTTCTTTGCAAACAGCATTTCATTTTCAAACATTCACACAAACTGTTTTGCTAATTTATTCACTGCCTCGTATGTGGTGTCGGCTGCTTCGCTGTGTGTGATCGGCTCCTGCTCGGGTTTTTCGACGGGTTAATCCAGATGTTTTTGGGGTTTTTTTGGCATGCATTCGGTGGGTTTTGCGGTTCGTTTGCGGCGGCCTTTCCCTGCAATTTGGGGACCCTGTGGTGCTTGCTGAATACACCGCAGGGTCACCGAAATGGGATCGGCAAAAGGAACCTAATTGAAGAGAATGAAAAGTCACCGACTTTGCGGTGACTTTTCGAATCCCTTTGAATTACCCTGATAGTGTACAAAAGAAAAAAAATAATACGGTTGTATATACACTCCAAGACCACCAAAATATGCTACAAACACTACAGCAATATCACATGTCATTTTTCCCAAATACACAGGGAGAGAGGGGGGGAGGAAGAAGAGAGGAGAGAAAAAAAAGGACTGCTTCTACCCCTATGACATTCCCCTATCCCATCTTCCTTCCTCCAGCCATCTTAACTTCGATTGGCCTCAACCTCTATCCATCCTGCCCAGACTCTTGAGTACATCAAATAAGTATCTCGAACTCTTGCAGTCAATTCTTCCATTTGACGAACGTCCTCCAAGATCCCCCTAACTCTCTTCCAAGACGCTGGCCGGGGAGCCTTCTATGTTTCCGCCAGGGCTTTTCTTACTGCCGCAGCCAACTTAGCCAACCACTTAGACTGGTATCTTGTAAGATGTGATCGGGGCCGGTTAAGAACATAGGACCAAGGATCAAAGTCGACTGGCGCCTTCAAAACTTCCAGGGCCAGAGAGTGGGCTTGCTGCCAAAGAGAAGAAACCACTGGACATTGCCACCACATAGGTGCTTCAGGCCTTCATTACATAAGGTGTAGGGTCCTTAAGTTGCCTCTGATGCCAGGACGCAGGGAGGATTTTTCTAGAAGGGTTTGCAGCGGGTGTGGAGATTGAGCGGGAGTGGTGTGGGAGGAGTCACCAGGAGGGTACTTGAGGTGCATGTGGAGAGTCTCTGCGCGCCTTTTTCTCCTGAGGTAGAACTGTGAAAATCTGTGCTGCGTCAGGTGAGCGGTGTTTTTTGGCTTTTGCCTTAAAATAATTGTCATGGCGGAAGACGGTGAACTGGAGTCGCTATTGGAGGACGTGCGGGAGGCGGCTCGGCATCGTGGTGTGGAGTGGGCCAGTGTCACGTCTCAGCCTTGCCCCCTGCTGGTGGTAGCAGGGATTCCTGTTTGTTTTTGTTTTCAGGCTGCAGGCCATCTGTTGGGCTTATTGGTCTGCGGTCACATGACCTGTTCTGCCCTATATGTAGGACCAGGATTCCCCTTGATCCTTGGACCAGGATAGTCTTTCTTGCCTAGTCCCTGTGTATGACCTCTGGCTCATGTGTTTAGGATCTCTCTCTTGTCTGACCCCTCAAGTTATGATATTCCATGTATGACCTTTGGCTCTTGTATTTGGATCTCTCTTCTGTCTGCCCCTGTACCGTGCTTATTTATCCGTGTAATACCTGCATTCATTGTATGTCTGGTTTATGTTTTATACACCTTGCAGACCTAGCTTAGTTAGTATTTCGAGACCACCTTTCAAGGATCTCAGTCAGGGCTTAGGGATCTTTCTAGTTTCTGTAAATATCTTGGTTTGTTCCCTGGAATCTGTATACCTGCATTCATTGTATGTCTGGTTTATGTTTCATACACCTTGCAGACCTAGCTTAGTTAGTATTTCGAGACCACCTTTTCAAGGATCTCAGTCAGGGCTTCGGGATCTTTCTAATTCCTGTAATATCCTGGTTTGTTCCCTGGAATCTGTATACCTGCCCTAAGGCTTCAATCTCCGCAGATTGGGGGCTCCCCATCACCCTATAGGGAGCTCACCGTTACAGCCAGAAGAAGCCTGTCGGAAGTGCTGGCGGCAGAGACTGAAGTGGGAGCTCGGCCTGTCAGGATTTTGAGGCCTTCGGAGCGGTTTAGTCCGGGAGGCGAATCTAGTGGTGAATCGGCGGCTGAGATTGGAGGCTGTGAGAGGCCGAGGACAGTTGGTTCAACGGATGTTGGCTGGTGGTGACGCAGTTGGGAATGAGGCTGGCATGAGCGCTTCCAGACGTGTGGAAGGTAGGAGCTCGAGACCGGTATCGGGTGCTAAGGATCCTTCCGGTCGGAGGGGTGGTGTGGTGAGCTCTACCAGGAGAGAAGGAGTGCGGAGGTCGAGGAGTTCCTCGGTTAGAAGAACAGTTCGGTGGTCCGCCAGGGGACCCAGAGGTGGAGCGTTGGCTGTCTCAGGGACGGATGTTTCGGCGGTAAGGCAGTTGGTGGATGGGGGTGTGGACAGTGCACAGGA
Organism: Leptobrachium leishanense; assembly: GCA_009667805.1. Lineage (NCBI taxonomy): Eukaryota > Metazoa > Chordata > Amphibia > Anura > Megophryidae > Leptobrachium > Leptobrachium leishanense. Next base: position 304,135,355 of record CM019065.1, read on the forward strand.
TGATGGTGTGCGGGATGAGGTCACTCAGGAGCTTGAAGTAAATTGGTGTTCAGATGGTGGAGCTGATGGGGCTCCGGATTTTGGTGTGGTGGAGCGTGGTAATGATTTTGGTACTTTGGGTTCTGAGGCTCATCGCACAAATGTTTTTTTTCATCCACAGTTCCAATGGTTTGGGAGAGGAGTCCGCAGCCTGTTGGTGGCTTCCAGGCCGGTGGAGTCAATGAAGTTGGAATGAGGGGTTCGGACATTGTGGCACAGGAGGTTCCAGGAAGTTCGGGTGGACCTTGTGTGGCAACAGGTAATGGAATTGGTGGTGATATGAGTTCTTTCATGTCTTTTTTACAGGGGGCCTTTGAGGCTTGGTCGGTTTCACCAGGGGGTGTGAACCAGGGAGTGGATTTGGCTCAAGCATGGAAGGGTGCTTGTGGGCCAGTTGGGAGAGCTGGTGGAGCTTTTGGTGGTGAAGCTATGGCTTCAAAAGGACCGAGTGGCATGTAGGGTTCACTCAGTGAGTCCGCAGAGGTGGCGGATGTGGCCAGGAGGAATGCTTACGTGTAATTTTCTGGTCCTTTTGGGGTTTCATTTGAAACAGAAGGTTAAGGAAGGAATTCGGCGGGGTGAGTATGTGGAGCTTTTTTTCCTGCTTCCTTTGGATGAGGTGGCTGGGGTTAAAGATGATTCGTCTAAGGACGGTTTAACCCTTTCGCTGCTGAGCCTTTTCACGCCTCTGTGCTGAGCTCATTTTTACCGCTTTCGCTCATCATGTTTAACCGCGTTTTGAAGCCTTATTTTAGTATATGACCCAGACATATTATATATCGTTCTTTCCGGCAGACTGTGCAGATTAATTATATGTCATTATTATATGTATACGTTATGTCATGTCTGTATATTATAACAAAAAATGCAATAAAATTTGAATTTTCAATAATTTACAATGTGTAAAGGTTTTTTTTTTCACATTTTAACATGCGATTGTTTGCGGTTATATTTTCTATGGGGTGGGGGTGCGCTTGTTAAAAAAATTAGAAATGAGGAATCGTTACTTTTTTTGGGGAAAATTACGTGTTTTTTAGCAAACGCCCCCCATAGAAAAAATCATTAGTGCAGCATCATTGTTCACATTATAATTGAAATGGGAACAATATTGTTGCACTAATAAAACGAAAAAACTTGGTCATGTTTGGTATCATTGGAAAGGCCACGCTCTGGCCGTTTCAATTATAGTAAACATTAACCCCTAGCTATCACGGATCGGGAGATAGGGGGTTCATTGGAACCCCTATCTCCACTATAGGTGGCAGCAAGGTGTTAATTTCAAAACTGGCGCCATCGCTCTCTGCGCGATGACGCCAGTCATTAGGGGGATATCCCGGAAGCTTGGCCGACATCCAAGATGTCGGCCAGCTCCGGGAAGGGACCGCGATACGGCGCATGTTAGCGCCATACTGCGATCCAGCCCCCCTAGGAGTTAAAGACAGCCGCCGCTTGGAAGGGCAGGCTGTGCCTATCTTTAATCGCTGGCCCGCGGGGAAGGGGAGGGGGAGAGGTCCCCCCCCTCTCCCTTCAGGCACCTTCCCTGCAATGGCGGGGGGTGCCTGAAATAGACGTCATCGCGCATGCGCGATGATGCCTATCGTGCCCGCCGGGGTCCCAGAGGCTGGGCTGACATTGATGATGTCAGCCCGCACCGGGGGGCCACACGATCAGCCGGAATACCGGCTGATCGAGGCTGCAAAGGGAGGAAGTAGCTGAGCGCGTCCACCGCATTGAAAGGGTTAAAAGAAGAAGAGGAAAGGAAAAAGAAGTATCGGAAGATTCCTAAGTCGTTTAGGAATTGGCTCCGGGCTTTTTGTATTTTGGCAAGTGTGGTTGGGGAGAAGAGCCCACAGCACTGTTCGGCTCTTTTTTGTTATGTGGATGGAATTTGGGAGGCTTATCGGACCTATGGTGGTTTGGCGTGGTGGAAATACGATGAGCAGTTTAGGCAACGTTTGGCGGCTCACCCAGGCATGGGGTGGGACCAAATGGACATAACGCTGTGGTTGCGTTTGATGGGGGCTCAGAAGGCTTTGCACTTTCCAGGGGATGCTGGTGGGGGAGGGGTCAGTTCTCCACTGGCAGGTGCTAAAAAGGGATCGTGCTGGCAGTTTAACGAGGGTCAGTGCAAGTTTGGTAATGGGGGCAGGTTCAAGCACGAATGTTCAAATTGTGGAGGATCGCATTCATTGTCCAGATGTTTTAAGAGGGCAAGACAGGGAGGTCTGCCTTTTGGAGGGTCTGGAGAGGGGGGCTTCCCCAGTGAAACTCGACGCAATGTTACCGGGGCTAAGGCTTTACGGAAGACGTAGGGATGCAGAGTTTCTACAAGATGGTTTTGGTGTTGGTTTTCGGATTCCTTTTGTGGTAAGGCAAGGAGGTGGCAAGTTAGGAAATTTAAAGTCGGCTAGAGTGTATCCAGAGGTAGTTCGGGAGAAGGTGTGTAAGGAGATTGGGGCGGGTAGGATGGCAGGTCCATTCTCGTCTGTGCCAGTGTGGGATTTGAGGATATCCCCTTTGGGAGTAGTGCCGAAGTGGAAGGCAGGAGAGTTTCGCTTGATTCATCATTTATCCTATCCGCGGGGAGGATCGGTGAATGATGATATTGGTGAGGAGTTAGCCTCGGTGTCGTATGTGTCATTTGATTCCGCAGTGAATTTGGTTCGGGATGCAGGAAAGGGGGCTTTGATGGCTAAGGTGGATATTGAATATACTCAGTACGTTACAGTGAGGTTTATTGCTGTAAATTCTGTGTTACGCTCATACACACCGCACATTACTGTGAGTTTTATTGCTGTGGAGCTCTGTGATATGCTCATACACAACGCGCATTACTGTGAGTTTTATTGCTGTGCAGCTCTGTGATACGCTCCTACACACTGCACATTGGTGTGTTTTATTGCTGTGGAGCTCTGTGATACACTCATACACACTGCACATTACAGTGAGTTTTATTGCTGTGGAGCTCTGTGATATGCTCATACACAATGCACATTACTGTGAGTTTTATTGCTGTGCAGCTCTGTGATACGCTCCTACACACTGCACATTGGTGTGCATTTTATTGCTGTGGAGCTCTGTGATACACTCACACACACTGCACATTACAGTGAGTTTTATTGCTGTGGAGCTCTGTGATATGCTCATACACACCGCACATTACTGTGAGTATTATTACTACATACCCCCGGGGTGCAGGGGATATATGGTTATTTATGGGAAAGTATGACTGTGTGTGTAAATGCATGTACAGTTGAGTTCAAAATTATTCAACCCCCACTGAAATTGAGTGTTTTGGCCAGTTTGACATTGATTTTGATCATTCAGTCATCTTGCTTACAATTAAATCAAAGAGGCACGTGTAGGTCAGACAAATATAACATAACATTTATAATGAAATAACCACAAATGTCTTTTCTGTGCTCACATCATTATCAGTTTTATTCAACCCCCAAATGACATTCAATCTTAGTACTTAGTACAACATCCTTTTACAGTTATAACAGCTTTTAAACGTGAAGCATAGCTTGACACAAGTGTCTTGCAGCGATCTACGGGTATCTTCGCCCATTCGTCATGGGCAAAAGCCTCCAGTTCAGTCACATTCTTAGGCTTGCGCACTGCAACTGCTTTCTTTAAGTCCCACCAGAGGTTCTCAATCGGATTTAAGTCAGGTGACTGCGATGGCCACTCCAAAATGTTCCAGCCTTTAATCTGCAACCATGCTCTAGTGGACTTGGAGGTATGCTTGGGATCATTGTCCTGTTGAAAGGTCCAACGTCTCCCAAGCCTCAGGTTTGTGACGGACTGCATCACATTGTCATCCAATATCTCCTGGTACTGAAGAGATTTCATGGTACCTTGCACACGCTGAAGCTTCCCTGTACCTGCAGAAGCAAAACAGCCCCAAAGCATGATTGACCCCCCGCCATGCTTCACAGTAGGCAAGGTGTTCTTTTCTTCATAGGCCTTGTTCTTCCTCCTAAAAACATAGCGTTGATCCATGGGCCCAAACAGTTCTAATTTTGTTTCATCAGTCCACAGAACACTATCCCAAAACTTCTGTGGTTTGTCCACATGACTTTTGGCATACTGCAGTCGACTCTTCTTATTCTTTGGAGACAGCAAGGGGGTGCGCCTGGGAGTTCTGGCATGGAGGCCTTCATTACGCAGTGTGCGCCGTATTGTCTGAGCTGACACTTCAGTACCCACATCTGACAAATCTTTTCTCAGTTCCTCAGCAGTCACATGGGGACTTTTCTCCACTCTATGCTTCAGGTAGCGCACAGCAGTCGAAGTCAGCATCTTCTTTCTGCCACGACCAGGTAGCGTTTCAACAGTGCCCTTTGCCTTGAATTTGCGAATGATGCTTCCTATGGTCTCTCTTGGTATGTTTAACATCTTTGCAATCTTCTTATAGCCATTGCCCTTCCTGTGAAGAGTAATCACCTCTTCTCTTGTCTTCCTGGACCATTCTCTTGACTTCACCATGTTTGTAACCACACCAGTAAATGTCTAGAAGGAGCTGAGTATCACAGTCATTTTAAAGCTGCCTAATTGGTGCTTATTATGCTTTATTGCTGCTCCGTGACATCCACAGGTGTTTTCAGTACCTGATTGAAGAACAAAGGTTCATTCAAGTGTTTTCAGAGTGGTAGTCTTTAAGGGGTTGAATAATTGTGTCAATGAAGAATTCACAAAAGAAACATTTACTACTGTATTACAAAACCAATTGATGTCATTTTAGTTGCATATGGTTCTTTAAAAAGTCCTTGTAGGATTTCATTCTGAATACAATTACAAATGTACACTAAATTCCCTAAAACCCTTTACAGCATTGGGGGTTGAATTATTTTGAACACAACTGTATTTGTATTTAAACAGGCTGCTGTGCGTAATTCTGCATCCTTGTCGCAGTCCATCATTGCCCCCTTATGCTGCACCCAAAAGTCTGGTATTGCTCCTAGAATCGCCACAATATTTGCTGCCTGCCCTGCACAAAGTAAGAATGACAGCGAGTGTCTTGGCAGCATCGTGAGGTACAGGTAGGAGACAAAATATTGGTGCAGGGCAGCAAGAGGTTAAATGGTAGGGATGTGCGTTTCGGAATTTCGGAATTTTCACGAAATTTCCCGATTCGTGTTTTCGGATCCGGCCGATTTTCCGAAAATTTTTAGATCCGAAAATGGCAGATCCGAAAAGTTTTCCGAGCCGAAACGAAATATTTTCCGAATTTTCGAATGTACTTGAAATGTGTCAAATCGAAATTTATTGCTTTGAAACGAGGAGAACAGACGTTCCGAAAAAACGAAAATACGAAACGTCGATACAAAAAACGAGCTAAGTGACACGAAAATACGAAAAATGGTCGAAATTCCGAAAAAAATTTACACGAAAAACGAGTCGAGCCGAATCGAAACAGAAATAGGTCGAAACGAGCCGAATCGAAAAGTTTAAAAATCCGAAAAATCGAATCGAACCGAAAAAAAAAACGGTGCACAAGCCTATTAAATGGGCACTCTACTCAAATTTTACCCCCTTTATTCCTTTTAACCTCTTTGCTGCTGGCAAGGTGCTGAGCCTATGCCTCACATTACTGTGAGTCTTATTGCTGTGGAGCTTTGTGATACGCTCATACACACTGCACATTACTGTGAGTTTTTAATGCTGTGGAGCTCTATAGTGTGCAATGTGTCAGTAATGTACAGTATCTTTTAAAGTATTCGGCAGTTTCCCACATTTGCTCCAGGGACATTCTGTGCCGCAGTCCAGCCTTAGCTGTAGTGAGTTAGTGATAGCTGCTGCAGCAATGCAGTGGCCATCTCTAAGTCTGGAGGGGGCACAATGGATTCCCCATTTCGCTGCTTGGTCCAAATGGATTTTCTTCACACAATTTTCAAAGAGGTTATTTTAAGGAGTCCAGAAATAAATTCTTTAGCACAACAATGTTCCTGTGGGTGTTGCATTGTAGAGGAGGGGTTTTGTATGGGTGTGGCCTCCTGTGGGTGTAGTACCAGGGGGGGCCCCCATGATCTCCTATTGCCCAGGGCCCCATTAGTTGTCAGTCTGCCCCTGCCTAGCACTAACCTTAATCCTAGCCCCAGAAATCAATAGCTTCCAAAACCGGTCCAATTGGGACTAGGTGTCATTTTGAGATGCATCTGATTTGTAGCATCTTTTTTATCTCAGCATTTTGCTAAGGTGTCTTTTCTCTCTTTACTTTTTCCTTGTGTCATTTCCATACGTTAAGAGTTATCTTACATGGATAAGAATCTCTGGTGCCAGGGTTGACCTTGGATCATACCTGAACATGTTTTTGGACTTCTTGTGCCTATTAAACAGCCATCAAACACCAAGTAAGTTATATAACTACTAGTACAGAGACAAACTTTATTGCTTTTATTGCTCTTTCAGTTAGCATGCAGCCAGTACAGAAATAGCTGCAATATTAATACAACACTGATTTTGATATTTCATCCATTGTGATATATCAGAGAATGATATTGATTAGGAAAAAAGACACCCAATGCAACAAGGAGGTAACCCGTAAATTCAAATGAAGAGCTATATGTAAATGCCTATGTGTACAAGCAGTACACAAGAATAAAATGTAACTTTTTAATCAGAAAAACAAGTAAAAATCCCTCACTACATAAGCGGAGATATCAGCCAAGTGGCTCAAAGTGAAAGAGTAACAGTACAACAAAAGAGAAAATAAGCCAGTGAATCAAAAAAAGCACATACAAGTGTAACAAAGAAAAACAATATTAAAAGTCAATTCCCTGAGTACACTGGATTTATCAAGGAAAAAATGTGTAAATATATATATATATATGAGTCTGTATAACTTGTAGCAGTGCCCAAATGCTTTGTAATCAGACCGCCTCAATAAGCGGGAAAACAATCCTTCGTGGGATTGTGTTTATAGTAAAGAAAAGAGAGGAAGAGAACTGATAAGTACACTGCAAGCAGACTTCATAAATGTATTGAACCCAGAAAAGTGGAGTGGGGGTTGCGCAAGCCACCACACTCCATATAACAGGGAAGTGACAAATTAAAACATCGCCAGAGTAGAAATTATTTTAGAAGGCATAAAGAATATTACAAGGGCATAACGTCAACATGTTTCGCCGGTATAATGTGCCGGCTTCATCAGGACAGGCCCCTGTAAAAGGTGGGAGCTAAGGTAGAGCAGCTAGAGCATTGTGATATATCCACTGGATGGTGGAATCAGTGCTTCCGCTTATCTTTATTTTGCAGGCAAGAAATTTGCAGGGTACAGCGTGAACAGAAAAAATGAACAGAAAACAAACGCCCACTCCTTGATGTGTAGGCTAACTACACATTTCAACATACTTATCTGACATGTTCGACGGCTAAGGCTAAGGTCAGACGAACGCAGTTTTAACGTGCGTTTAGCCGCACGAAATCACGGTCGTGCTAGCAGCAAATGACGTCCAATGCCGGGAAACACACGAAGTATGGCCGCACGACAGTTCGTCCGCGCAACGCAAGTGGCAAACGAACGCATTTTCTCTAGAATGTCAAACCGCTACTACTGACGTACAGAGTGCGCTGCGTCCGCATAGCGGCGTGTTTGCGTGATTGGGAGACGTCAGACGCTGCTAATGACCGGATAACATAACGTCCAGACACAAAAAGTGTTTTACTGATGATCCGTACGAAATCACGGACAAAAATGCGCATCGTATGACCGCTAAAGTGTATTTCGTGGAAAAATACGTCCATTCGTTCGACCACACTTTTCCGCGGATGACGCGAAAAATGCGTTCGTCTGACCCTAGCCTAAGCCGCTTACCAACCTGTAAAAACAAAATATTGTGTACCTTCCTTCTGGGCTCAGGATTAGGCTTCCTTTCCTTCTGCACTCATGCACCAAGACGGCCCCCTCAGAAGGAAGCACCTCTCTATGAGGGGTAGGGCAGTCCGAATTATGCACCGGCTGTTGGTTAACCCTATAGGGAAAACAGGAGTCTTCCATCCGCCTACTGATGAATCTGTGGTCTACCACACTGCCCCTAATCACACTGTCACACCAATATTGCAAAAAAGCAAAAAAACAAACAAACAAAAGTAATTACAGAAACATATAGTACATAATATGGTCAAAAGAATAAGGAAAATCGTGTCAGTAGTAAATCACACTACTCTTATAAATGCATGTTAAAATTATTCTTTCATGTTATTTAAAACAATGTGACTGTCCCCAAGGCTAAGAAAAAAAAGACATGGTGAGTTTTTCAAGTAGAATTTTAATTGCATTAGCACTAAATTATTATTACATTTTAATATATTTTTATGACCACATTTGAAAAAAAGATTTTCTGTTGTACATTGAATTTAAATTAAAGAGACCATATGGAGTGTTAATTAAGAAAAGAGAATGATAGAAACTTTAGACATTATCAGCACTAACCTCTTGATTGAGTAGAAATCAGACGATCGGTAATTCTAAAGAGAAACCATTTTCAATGTTCCACCAGCAAACAGTATTTGAAAGCAAATTATGAATATAATTGATATTCTTTTTCTTTCATTCTTTTTTCTGTTTTGTTTTTTCAAGGTCCACTTATCAGTATGTCACACCACCAAACCACTCGAACAGCCTATCTAAGAGAATAATTCAAGGAAAATAGGCTGTTATATAAATGCCAATGAATGTCTAATATTCATACAATTCTCAATGTCTGTTTAATTAACTGTGACTTATATTTAGAGAAGACTTCTCAAGATATTTAATATCGATATAGAGATAATTCCTTTACATCATATATGACCATGTTAAGTAACGTAAAATACTGCATCTGCATATTATAAAGTTAAAGGATTTAGAATAAATATGAATAAAAATGCAAATAAAGTATTTTTTTAAATTGATATTCCAAGAAATACATTTATTTTATGACATTTATATATATATAAAAGACTCATTTGCTGGATTGTCCTCTTAAATGTATATGCAAGTGTTTCTTGTTAATGCAAAACAAAAAACAGAGGTGGGAAATTTAATTAGGTTATTTAGAAAGGTCAAGACAACCTACAAAAGTAAAAACATTGAACTACCTGAGAAAAAAAAATATTTACTTCACAGGTCAACAAGTACTCGTCCAAACATCACATTCTTCTTTTTTAATTAAGCAAAATGCCCATTGAAATGTATTACTTTGAAATTGTATAACTCATTCTGCCGCTTTGTGCTATAATGTAACTACATGACCCACCATTGTGACATGTTAAGTGAGCTAAACTGGCCGTCGCTGGAATCTAGACACACCCTTCACCTTTCCAACCTGGTGTTTAAGACCTTCTCTGGGAAGCTGCCACCCTACCTGAATAGGCTGCTTCCCCTAGCCGTTCCCACATCCTATAACCTCCGATCCAGGACCTGCACCTTACTTGCAATACCACAATACAAAAAGAAAATGGCTCGATCCTCCTTTTCCTACAGAGCACCGCATTTATGGAATAACTAGACATGTGCATTCGTTTTAGTACTAAAACGATTTAGTCAGAATTTTGGGATAATTAGTTTTAGTATGACTCAAGAGAAACGAAACTGCTCAGTACAAAAAACGAAAGAAAACTAAAATAAATGCACTACATTTTAGTTTCAGACCTTTTTGTGATATTACATTGAGTGAAGGAGACCAGCAATGAAGAACGCAAACAGCGCAACATCCGAAGATCTGCACCCTCCACATGCCAATGCAGTACGATGTTCTATACAGAGAGGGGCATTAATTAATGCAGGAGGATGTTCTATACATTATACAGAGAGGGGTATTAATGCAGGAAGGTGTTATATACATTATACAGAGAAAGGTATAAATTGAGGAGGATGTTCTATACAGAGAGGGACATTAATTCAGGAGGATGCTCTATAAATTATACAGAGAGGGGTATTAATAATGCAGGTGGATGTTGTATACATTATACAGAGAGGGGTATTAATTAATGCAGGAGGATGTTCTAAACATTAAACAGAGAGGATCCTTTTTTTTTCAGCCTTTAAATCCAGTGGCTGTGAGCGCTGAGATCGGCTGCTTGTTACATTATCTCTCCGTACAATGTATCAGGCTCAGTTGTTACAGTAACTGACTGTAACAGTGCTCAGAGTTTCATTAAAACAAGGAAATAATATTGTTCTAACCTCTTATATATGAAAATATTATTTACTAGTTTTACTGAAACTCTGAGCGCTGTGATGAGCAGCAGTCAGTTACTGTAACAGCTTTGCCTGACACGGGCAGTATTCCAATGTTGGTGTTAACTTAACCAGAGCTGTTGTAAACTGAAAACCTCCATTGGCTATAATGGCTCTGGGAAGTTTACAACAACTCTTGTTATGTTAGCACCAACTATGTATATGGCCCACATTGTGCTGAGAGTGAGAGATACTGTAAAAGCAGCGATCTCAGCCCTCTGAGGAGCCACTACAATAGTAATTGTATCCATTGGTTTTCGATGAATGAATTTAGTTTTCATACTAAAGAACTGAAAACGAATTTCTTCAGTAACTAAATAAATTGCATTTTAGGACTAATCATTAGTTCAAAACGAAATTTTGTGCTGTGCACATGTCTAGGAATAACCTTCCAGACACCATCAAATCTTCCCCCAGTCTTAAGTCACTCAAGAGCTCCTTAAAACCTCGGTACAGAATGCACCTGTAAACATGTAACATAGTAACTATATTACTTACATATTTATTTTCCATGTTAATCTGTATATTTGTGTTTTGTTTTTAATATATTGCAATTATTACTTTGTATTTCTGTAACAACTGTAACATTTCAATGCTAGGCTTGTGCACCGATTTTTTTTTATTGATTTTTTTTTTGGTTCGGTTCGATTTGTTCGGATGTTTAAAATTTTCAATTCGGCTCGTTTCGACCGATTTCTGTTTCGATTCGGTTCGGCTCGTTTTTCATGTACATTTTTTTTTCGGAATATCGACCATTTTTCGTGTTTTCGGGTCACTTTGCTCGTTTTTTGTATCGAAATTTCGGAAATTTTCGTTTTTTCGGAACGTCTGTTCTCCTCGTTTCAAAGTGTCTACGATAATTCTGGCGATTCTATCGTGTTTTTTGTTATTAAATAAAGATCCTTTTTTTCTTATGAATAATTGAATATACATTTCACAACTTTATTTAATCATATTAAAATGGTATGAAAGCCAAGGAACAAAAAAAATGAACAAAACGATTTAAAAAACGCTAAACTGACCCGAATGCAACAAGAAACAAGTGATACGCATTTACAAATACAAAATTTACAGAATCAGCGATATAACCGATAATAGTTAAATATACGATTTCCAGAATTACCGAAATGGAACCAAAATCATGAATAGAGCAAAAATAAATTTCGATTTGACACATTTCAAGTCCATTCGAAAAATCCGAAAATTTTTCCTTTCGGCTCGGAAAAACTTTTCGGATCTATCGGTTTTCGGGTCTGACCCGATTCGGAAATTCGGCCGAATCCGAAGACACGAATCGGGAAATTTCGTGAAAATTCCAAAACCCGAAACGCACATCCCTATTCAATGCTCTTGAACCCAGGACATACTTGAAAACGAGAGAAATCTCAATGTATCCTTCCTGGTAAAATCCTTTATAAATAAATAAATTACCTTCTTCTAAGGATCTGGCTTTTGCTTTATCTCCCTTTTACTTCCTTTATCCCCCTGTCCCCCATACTACCCTCTATAAACATCTCTGTGCCACCATGCCACAAGTTAGTTATGATTAGGGATGGGTTAGGGTTTACTTTTAGCGTTAAGGATATGGTTAGGATTACCTCGCTGAAATGCTTATCCTAGATTGGGAATGTCATAGTTCAGATTACTGTGGAATGTACTCTACACAGATTTCTGTTCGGATAGAATACTGTGAATTTATTCTCTATGATCTACTCATTTGTGAAGTATAGTGCTAGAAATAAATTAGTTCCATACAATTTAGGGATGTGCGTTTCGGGTTTCGGAATTTCGGAATTTTCACGAAATTTCCCGATTTGTGTCTTCGGATTCGGCCGAATTTCCGAATCGGATCGGACCCGAAAACCGACAGATCCGAAAAGTTTTCCGAGCCGAAACGAAAAATTTTAGGATTTTTCGAATGGACTTGAAATGTGTCAAATCGAAATTTATTTTTGCTCTATTCATGATTTCGGTTCCATTCGTGATTTCGGTTCCATTTCGGTAATTCTGGACATTGTATTGTAGCGCTGTGTTAAAATCTTGCTGTGGCATTACCTATTTTTGGCCACAAGATGGAGACAGTCGCGATTAGAGACACTGGACATTGGGACTACATTTCCCGGCATGCTTTGCAAGGAGAAAGGAAGTGGGTGGGGACTGGACACTTACATCCTCCACCTCGTGGAGAACGCGCCAGAGCGCGCCAGGGAACGAGAGAAAGCAGACGCACTGAAGACATCGCGAGAGGGCCTAGGCCAGAGCCCGAGTGAGACCTGTCAGTCCTTATTGGGTCACTCAACCTGAGGAGAAGGAGACTTGCCAGAATCCAGGAATTGCTGCAGACCGGAGGAACCGAAGACCTCGAGTGAGGAGTCACCGCGAGTTGATCGGGTACGGAGAGCAGGCGGTGAGCTGGACAAGCTGCAGAAAGTCAGACAACGGATCCGGCCGCTAGTATCCCCAGTCAAAATCGAGCGGAGAGACGTCCTGGGTCAGCGGAGCCTAAAGCAATCGTCGGATGGGTGAGAGGCCTCCAAGGCTGTTTTGTGATTAAAGGACACGCTGCTGTTTTCTCTTTAAAGTCCACAGGGCCCCAACTTGACTAGTCGAAGACATTCCTTAAGTAAATTCACTGGCCAGTTGAACAGTACCCGGGTACCATACACACACATACACACCTTTTACATTCCGGGACTTAACCTGTGCAGGACTCACTTTTGTTACGAATCGGAACAGGGGTTAAAGATACGTTCCGAATATATTTTTCTCTTTTCCGCTGCGCGTTTATCGTAATACGAAGAGATTGTATTCTTGGGTTCCGCTACGTGTCCTTTTTTCGAATATTCGTGCAACTGCATTTCTTTTCTGTTCGGTTACGAATATTTTATTTTCCGAAATACGACGCCTCGTGTTTCGGTTCTTTTCCGCAACGCGTTTTTACCGCGATACGAAAGTACTGTAAAATACCTGTGTATACCGTGTCTCAACATCTGCTTATTATTTAGTAAACTATTTAAATTATAAAAACTCACAACGGTGTTGGAGTATATTTATTCCCTAGTGCGGGGAGACTGACCCGTGGTTCAATTTTCAGCGGCTCCTCCGGGAGTGAGCGCTACAGTATATTTAACTATTAATCTATTATCGGTTATATCGCTGATTCTGTAAATTTTGTATTTGTAAATGCGTATCACTTGTTTCTTGTGGCATTCGGGTCAGTTTAGCGTTTTTTAAATCGTTTTGTTCATTTTTTTTGTTCCTTGGCTTTCATACCATTTTAATATGATTAAATAAAGTTGTGAAATGTATATTCATAAGAAAAAAAGGATCTTTATTTAATAAAAAAAAACACGATAGAATCGTCAGAATTATCGTATCGACAGAATGAATTATCGGATCCGAAAAACAAACCAAAAATTTATTATAAAAAAATATATAAAGTATAAAAAAAGTAAACCATAGAAGTTTACGTCAAAACAAATAGAGTTAGACACTTTGAAACGAGGAGAACAGACGTTCCGAAAAAACGAAAATTTCCGAAATCACGAAAAGTCGATACAAAAAACGAGCAAAGTGACCCGAAAACACGAAAAATGGTCGATATTCCGAAAAAAAAATGTACACGAAAAACGAGCCGAACCGAATCGAAACAGAAATCGGTCGAAACGAGCCGAATCGAAAAAAATCGGTGCACAAGCCTAATACAATTTACCTCAAGCAACAGATTTACACTCCAAAGATTCCTGAGTAAGTATTGAGGCCTAAAATACTTCCACTAAATAACCCCTGGGGAATCCTCATATGCCATTGGAACTAACTTGTGACATATCTTGTGGAAGAGTACTTAGAAAATCCATCCACTGGGTAATAAATATAAAAGAAACAGACTAAAACCAATGTGGTTCAGTAGGAAGGTAACCAAGGAAATGAAAAATAAAAAGAAGTAATAATTGGTTGGGAAGAAACAGTGTGTCATTGCAGTACCAGAAAGACTGGTTAAAACATTTCTTTTACTATATTGATTAAAAGAAACAGGACACTAATCGTACAACACAGGCACATATATTAAAAGCAGAAGGTATTATCTCTTGGGATCCTTTTGATTAGACTTGTGCACCGATTTTTTTTTTCGGTTCGATTTGTTCGGATGTTTAAAATTTTTCGATTCGGCTCGTTTCGACCGATTTCTGTTTCGGTTCGGTTTGGCTCGTTTTTCATGTACATTTTTTTTTTCGGAATATCGACCATTTTTTGTGTTTTCGGGTCACTTTGCTCGTTTTTTGTATTGACTTTCGTGATTTCGGAAATTTTAGTTTTTTCGGAACGTCTGTTCTCCTCGTTTCAAAGTGTCTAACTCTATTCGTTTTGACGTAAACTACTATGGTTTACTTTTTTTATACTTTATATATTATTTTATAATAAATTTTTGGTTTGTTTTTCGGATCCGATAATTCATTCTGTCGATACGATAATTCTGGCGAGTCTATCGTGTTTTTTTTTATTAAATAAAGATCTTTTTTTCTTATGAATATACATTTCACAACTTTATTTAATCATATTAAAATGTTATGAAAGCCAAGGAACAAAAAAAATGAACAAAACGATTTAAAAACGCTAAACTGACCCAAATGGTCTGACTTTAAAAATAAAAACCAGAACAAAAGGTTTTAAAACGCAAAAATAGTTGATCAATAATTCGCATTTACAAATACAAAATTTACAGAATCAGCGATATAACCGATAATAGTTAAATATACGATGTCCAGAATTACCGAAATGGAACCGAAATCATGAATGGAACCGAAATCATGAATAGAGCGAAAATAAATTTTGATTTGACACATTTCAAGTCCATTCGAAAATATTTCGTTTCGGCTCGGAAAACTTTTCGGATCTGTCGGTTTTCGGGTCCGATCCGATTCGGAAAATCGGTCGAATCCAAAAACACGAATCGGGAAATTTCGTGAAAATTCCGAAACCCGAAACGCACATCCCTACTTTTGATGCTCCCAGAGGGTTAAACTTAGTCTGACTATATGGAATGGACAGGTTTGCATACAGATTACTGTAGGACAGTGTTTCCCAAACCTGTCCTCAGGACCCTCTGACACGCCACTTTTTCTAGATATCTGAAGCACAGCACAGGTGATATGATTTGCTGCTCAGTGATTGCAGGATTCAGTCTGCATTTCCCCAAGATGATCTAAAAAATATGGCCTGGTTGAGGGTCCCGAGGACAGGTTTGGGAAACACTGCTGTATGAGGACACCAAAAAACAGGCTCATATCAGTAGTGGGGAAAAGAGACCGGTTTGGTAGTGTAAATGTGCCACGTCTAAATTGCTATCCCTTAAGATCCTTGAGCAGTCCTCAATGTCTGCTCCTATAACATATCTCAAATAGATAGCTGGACAGACAGATTCAAGCACAAACTTGCAATAGCAAGTAAGAATAAGAAAACCGTGATGCTATCCTGCAATGATAGCAATCAATGGTACCTTATATGGGTGATGGGTCCCCGGGTCCAGGTTCAGAGACCAATTGTAAAAAGTATATTCTCATATCATGCCAGTTAAGCTCTACGCGTTTCGCCCTGTAGGCATCATCAGGAGCATAGTGGCAGCATGTGGATTGGCAGAGAAATGAGGTAGGTCAGACCCAGATGTTCAATGTTCAGTTTATATACCTAAGGATACACATGATTACTCTGCTGCAGCTGGTGGGAGAGGTGGTGGCATTGGGCTAGGACCAGCCCACTAGTGGAGTGGACAGTAGCCTGGAGGAGAAAAGAATTAAAATAGAAGTGTTCTCAAGATGGTCTGTGGAAGATCCAGTATGAGTCCTTCCCCCTTGCCCTTGATTGACATCAGAGTGAATAGGCAGGGGAGTGGTTAGACCAGCCCCTTTAGTTAAAAATGTAGAAGGAGTTTGGGATGCTTAGTCACAAAATATCTGCTGGGGTTGGGCGCATGCGCAGACAATGCCACTCAACAGACAAAGAGGGATATGTTCAGACACTTGGTTAAGTGCATCGCTATTCTGTATCAGCAAAGAAGACGTGCTGATTGTATAGCGCATGCATGATTGGACCATTCTGTCCTGGAGTGGTATACCTCATGAATTGGGCATGCCCTAAGGTCCGTTACCATAGTGGCGCTGCCATCGCTAAGCTGGTGTGAGCCAAGGCTAAGCTTGCCAGCAGAGTTTGAAGTATGTCCATGTCTCCCAGCTATGAATCCCCTCGTGCCATGCAGCACCATCTAACCATTGATGAATAGATTGCCTAATAAACACATGCCCAGCATGTATTACCGGAGCAGAAATAGATGATTTGGTGGGTTGCAGTATCCAGTCAGGATATGTAGTTAACTCTATCATGATAGGCATGTGGCATAGCCACAGCTGCTTGCATCATAATAAAACATAGGTAATTTTATTGGTGCCTTGTGTACAGTTACCTCAATATGTTATACAGTATATGGCATTGAAAGGCTTAAACACCTTTGGGTTGCGCCTATTAATGGAATATTCACATATTCACCGTTTGTGCCACTTAATGCGTAAATGATTTGGGTACTCCAGGGGAGAAAGAACTTTAGGATTCCATATACATAGGTGGTGCCAAATATCAGTCTGTGATATGCCATCTGAGTGGTGCAATAATGTATTTGCAGCTGTAGATAGACGTAAAATACGTGACTACTGGTGAATTGCTGGTGCTAGGTTTAGAGGTTTGTGCCACATCCTGGAATTAAACTCCAGAAAGCTTCCTATGAAGTGGTGCAGTGCTGTATTACCAGTTGAATACGATCAGTGGCATCTATTTTATTGCTGGTGCCAGATAACATTCAGGATGGAGATCTATTACTCCAAAGGGAGGTACCAGATGTAAACCTACAGTGTGCCACTTATGTTTGAATGCTATGTTGCAGTTGTATGAGGTCATTGGCGGCAATATTGTTGCTGGTACTTGATGTGATACCAGAAAAGAGGTCTACAACGTATGCCCTAGAGTAGAAATACATGATGCACTAATAGCGGTTAGGAGGATAAACCTATTGGATTTCCTATTAGATAATAGACGCTTGGAAGCATAATATTCTCCAAAGACAAGTAATGGTTCATCTATTCAGCGAACGTCGAACGAACCACCGAAATGCCAGTAAAACGTCCTGATTTTCGGTGGTTCGTTTGACAGGTTTAAACAGCCGAATCCTATAGGTTTCAATGTAAAAAATATTCCCCGTTTTTATTAAATATTTATTCAAAATTTTTTATTGCAGAATAAAACTCTTTATATATTAACTTTTTAGGCATTTTTCGGAATTTATTTATGACATTTTTGGATTCCTAATTTATTTTAAAACGACAAGGCTTTTTTCTTTGCCGAACGCAGCGTTTTTTTTGTTTCCTTCAGTCTGTCTGCGTTTGGCGGGGGGGGGGCTGTCTATGATGCTGAAACCTATTCAACTCCATGACAGCAGTCCCTCAGGGCTCCAGAGCTGCACAGAGCTGTTATCCATGGTGCTGAATCCTATTCATTACCAAGGACAGCAGCCCCACGGGGCTCCGGAGCCCCACGAAGCTGCTATCCATGATGCTGAATTAGTTTCATCACCAAGAATAGCAGCTCCACGAGGCACTGGAGCCCCGGGGCTGCTGTCCTTGGTACTGAATAGGTTTCAGCACCAAAGACAGGGGGATTACATATCTTTTTTTTACCCAAATCTAAATAATTAATTCATCGGTTTCATGTTACAAAATAACTAATAAACACGAAATAACTAATAAAAACAAAATACGAAACAACTAATAAAAAATATGAACTGATCCAAAATACGAATTACCAATAAAAATGAACTAATGAATTAATCAGAAATACAAATCACGAAAACATAACGAACACACTGAAACAAATTGAAAAACGGAATGAATTTTGATAGTTGTACCTTTTAATTGGGCCACACAAGTCATGAAGAACTGCAAGAATGTCGAGCTCCTCCAAGGTGCAGAAAAAAATTAACGTCTAGGAGCTAATCTGAAAATGTAACCCTTTCCTGCCAGGCAGGCGGTACCCAGGAGGAGGGTCAAAAAGTCGGTGTGGCATCAAAGTATGCCCATGGCTATCTGACCCCTCTTGAGGCCCACCTCTGCAGCTGATGCGCAATGCGCATCATTGACTGTAGGGGGACGGCCTGAATACAGCCTGCCCACGACTCCTAATGACTCTTGCCACAATCTGGCTGGAGAGAGGGTTGAGAGGCTTTTCATAGAATCCAACTGGACATGCTATGCCGTCCCATGGCGTTAAGTCCCTCCCACCGCGAGGACAGCATAGCATGCCCCACGATGGCAAAGGTGGTTTTGAGCTGGTTTTAAGCTCATAACAACTCGTAAACCATGGTGTAAAGTTCCCAGAGCCAACTGGTTAAGTATACAAAAGGGATGGAATACAGACATAAGTCTTTAATAAGTATTAGCTGCTTGTTCATCCACTTTTGATAGCACAAGCCTTTAATTTCACTGTTCCACACAATTTGTACCACCTCGCTAATAAATTTTAATGTCTCCAGAAAACTTTTTTTTTTTAAATATAATATTTTTTATTTTCAGAATTATTTCACAATCACAAAATATACAATACAAAGAGAATAAAGAAAAAAGGGATACAAAAAGTGGGGAAGAGGGGAATAACATTGCAACCAGACATATAGCATCAGCAAGGTAATTGAGGCATATAGAACCTCAGTGTACCTGTTTAACGGTATATACCATATATCCCATAGAGAGTTAGAGACCAATTATCCTTATCAGATTGTGGCATTCCCACTAAACCCCTGGCCATCCCATCAAGAAGCCTCAGAGCGTTTAATCAGTTGGCAATGTCTTTAATCAAGGGAAGAGTAGAAGATTTCCATCGAGCTGCCACCAGAGTGGTTTTTACAGATAACACGTGGGCCAAGGATTGCTTTTGCATACGGGAAAGGGAGTCGGGCATAATCTGAAGGAGGAGGATTTCAGGGAGGATCGAGATCTCAGAACCAATAACAACAGAACTGAATTTAGCTACGGAGGACCAGAACTGGGAAATCAAGTGGCAGGACCATCACATATGGAAGAAAGAGCCTCTCTCTTCCCCACATCGCCAACATACCGCTGAAACTTTGGGATTAAAATGATGCTCCCTATCAGGAGTTATATACAGGATCTTCTTCCTAGCTTCCGTAAGGGATATACAATGGAATTTAGACATATCCAGAAGGAAGAAATCCGCCCAAGTAGAGTCAGAAATCCGAATCCCCAAATCTGCCACCCAATTAGCTTTAAAACGCCATTTGGATGGTGTGGTTGAAGATACCAAAAGACGATATATAAGGGATAGGGGACGCACATCTGAAGAAGGGGCTACACAATATTGTTCAAAAGGAGTCAATAAAACAGTCTGATCAGGGTATTTCAGCATATGGTACTTGGAAAGGTAAGACCTAACTTGCAGGAAGGACTTTGGGATCAAAACAAAGACATGGAGCGGAGTCTTGCTGCAGGGATGACCTGGCTGGAAGTACATTGAAACATACATAGTGCAGGAGGGGAGGGGTCACGCCTATTCCCCGAAGGGTTGGCTGCAACCACCAAATGCATCCGGCCCAACAACATGTGTAGAACCCCACCCCTCCCAACCGCGACCCCACCCCTCCTGCACTATGTATGTTTCAATGTACTTCCAGCCAGGTCATCCCTGCAGCAAGACTCCGCTCCGTGTCTTTGTTTTGATCCCAAAGTGGATTTTGTTTCTGGGGGAGCATAAATAAAGGCCCACCAGTCTACCTCATGTTTGACAAGCAGCATGAGCAGGTATGGTTTGCTATGTAGCAGCCTGTGGTTTCATTTTGGTTAGGACTCGCCCTTTTAGAGGTGCCTTGAGAGATGGGTTATACCCTTCTGAAACCATGAACGGTGCTGAAAATTAGGAATTAAGTGGGAGAGGGTGAAATAGGGGATGCCATAGGAAGCGGGTGTACTGCGGACAGAATAGAACGTGACTTATCCCATATATCCATAAGTAGCTTAGGAAATATCAGAAGGGGGTCCATTCGTGGGCGTCTGAGTTTAGGCAACCAAGCTAGCATGTTATAATCGTAATGAAGTGGACAATGTAGTCCTTCCTCGGATGCCAGTCTCTGTTCTAATTCGGTGGAGAAATCAGATATATGCGCGCATAAAGAAATCACACAGACAAGGAATAAGTCTATGTGGCTTCAAAGCCAATGATTCCTCTGACCTTTATTGACAATTTACAAGGCTTTTATGCTACTTCGCACGTAACGAAAACAGGCTGTTGCCCAACATTCTATTCGTCATTAATATTGTGAAATTACAGACATTTGTTTAATAACAGTTAAGGAAATAAAACATCAGCTTCTCCGGTTGTCCCCTTAGCCATCAAGGACGTTGTTACAGGACGTTCCAAGATGTTCCAAAACATTCTCATCTTGATACTTGGAAAAAGAAACTACATGTGCGTACAAAAACAATCGGCTAAGATAGCGTGTTAAACAATAATATGCATTTGATTCTTAAATCCTGATTAACCACTTCAACTACATAAATGAGCATTTTCTAGGCCTCTTTCTAAGCCTTTGAATATTATAAAAGCGAATATATACATATTTGTCCACAACAGTCCCCCCTAAAAATGCACATTTCCCAAGTGTACCCCTGGAGACGAGCCGTGCCTTTATCCGTTCCCCTAATAGTCTCGCCAGCCATCCCAAATCTTCACCGGAGGTTGAGACGAGATACTCCTATTGAATAAAACCCCTTTGTATTCTGGGCTTCGGAGCATGGTCGAGACTGGTGGGTCAAGAATCGGGCCTCAACTCGTCTTGCAACGGGTCACTATCCTTGGCTTAAAGACAATTCATAGATGGTGTTCTCGAGATAGGGGATGCATGGATTCATAATTCTGTGGTTGACTTGTCATAGGTTGGCCGGTTTTGTCATTCATCTCATTCACATGAACCTCTAGAAATTCTAGACTAGTATAGGAAGTGCCAATATTCTCCCCAGTGTCCCCACACACTTGACTAAGCAGAACAGGTGTGGTGGATTTCACAGTTCTTTCGACAACCTTTTTAATGCAATGTAAAACACAACATCCAATCACCGTCAACAGAACCATCACTACCAGGATAACTATCCCTATTTGTGTGAGGATCTTCTGCCAGGCACTCATCCAACTAAAATACTGATCCCAGGGATCAGTAATGCCAGAGTATTTCTTCAGTTCTTCAGACAGGTCTCCCAATTGTTTAATGGCTTTAGTGACCTTACCGGTGGGGCCTGTGTTATCCGGGATAAAGGTGCAACAGGAGCCACCAGTATCTTTCAGCATCTTACAGACCCCACCCCTCTCTGCCAGTAGCATATCGAGGGCCATGCAGTTCTGGAAGGTCATCGCAGAGGTTTGGCCTAGCTGGTCGGCCAAACCCTGGAGGGCATCTCGGGTATAGTTAACAAACCTCTGTTGGTTGTAATAGATGTAGTTAATCCAATCAACATTCTTGTTGATGGTTATCATGGGGATTAAAGATTCAAATCCCGCCTTCACCTGGTCTCTAGCTTTGAACTCATTAGGCACCCCCCTTGGGACTCCTATGACATCAAGGTAGACGTGGGGATCGAAACTGCTAGGTACAGAATTCGCCTGTCTCCTTTGTCTAGTGAGTCCGGGGGTGTGGGCTGTTGGCAGGTCATCATCAAAGGGCAGGATGTGGAGGGGCATGATGGCTTTAGCCAGAGCACACTCACCGTCCCACACACCTACCAAGCAGGAGCGGACACGCAAGTCACCGCAGATCCAATAGACATCTCCCAGGGAGATCACCTGGTTTTACACCTTCGCCTTCTCCACAGCGCTGTACTGCGCACAATAACCTTCTGTGAAGTTTCCAACTACCCGGCCACCGGTTCCCCAAGAGGAGTGACAGGTGTAGTTCCCAGGGTAGATGGTGATACTCTCTGAGAGTCTGGAGTTTCGTTTCTGGAGAGGGTATTTGGATTTTCATGCTCTGCAAGCATCGTGACTCAGAGTGGTGTTGGTAAACAGACTGAGAAAGCATTCCTCGACATCCTTGGGGATATTGAGGGGTACCGTACCTAGATGAGGCCTAGCAGTACCACACACATAGCAATTGGTTCTGTTGTGGGACTGAGCGGTATATTTCATCCATTCCAACCAAACATTCATATCTGAGTATCCTGTTTCAATGGCCATAGTATCCTCGAACGTGGGATCATCGATGGCCACTATAACATTGGGAGAGATCATCATGTGGTGATTAAGGGGTTTGGACTGTTGGTGCGGAGGGACCCAGTCAGGGGCAAGGTACATATCTCGCAGGCGGAATTTTCCCAGGCTCCAGGGATTCTCTGACCCCCCTTTTCCCCATATTCCCAGAATATGGGTACCGGCATCCCCGGGTCCAGGATATTCTGGGGATTACGATTAGTTTCTGTGCCGTCGCCCCTGTTCTAGATTTAAATACTGTGTCATCATCTGATTCCTGCAATTCCTCAGTGGGGCATGTGTTTGGGGCCATTTTCAGTGTCATGCAGGCAAGAAGTGATTTACCATCGTTATCTTTCTTGTCTAGGGCGCTTTGTGGTTTGTGTCCCCAGGGAACCCCAGTATTCCATCCCACTGATCCCCAACTACCACACCCCTGTCCCCAATAGCTATTGGTAACGCACATATATATGTCACAATCATGTGGAATCCCATTTCTCCAGATACATTGCAAGCGGGGGCCTGGGCATGGGAGTATATGACAATAGTTAAAGGTGTAAGTGGCCACTCGAGTGTTAGAGGAATTGTACCAGAAAGTGGTTAGTTTGTGTGTGGCGGTAGCAACTGCCGTGCCATCAGCAATCTGTTTGATAACCTGTGGAATTATGTCAATGCCAACTTGTTCCCCCACAACAACTTGCACCATAGCAACAGCCGCTTGTCCCATTATGACAGCCACATTTTGCCCCTGGATTCCCACCCCCCCAATGAGAAGGATATACATAATCATGTTTGGGCTGTTGTCTGGTCCGTTTCTGGTGTACAGGTCTTTTTACAGTTGAACGCGTGGATCCAGGTCGATTTTTCCTTCCAGCTTTACTGACGTTGCTGTTGTGAGGAGGACCTGGAAAGGACCGTCGTATCTGGGCTCAAGTGGATTTTTCTGAAGAAACTTCTTCACTAGTACCCAATTTCCTGGGACTAGTTGATGGGTGTCGTCAATACTTTCAGGGTCTGGAATGCAAGAGAACACCTGACCATAGATATCAGTTAATATTTTTGAAACACTTGTGACATTCGTTACTAGGCTGTCAGACTGTAATTGCAATTGTTGAGGGAAACAGTATTTCGAAAGGTGACAGATTGTGTAGACCGATGAGAGCATTGATCATTGTATTTGAGAGGTGTTAGGGCCCATGTGCCTATTGTACTACAGCCGGATAGAGTGCTTTAGGTAAGCACACTTTGTTTCTTAGTTCTGAGACAGAAGTCTGGGTTACTAGTAGTGGGACTAGCTGTGGGACTAGCTGCTCGAGTTCCTTTTCCTGTGTCTGAGTGAGTCTGTCTTGCTGCTTGGTCTGCTAAATGATTTAATATCAGCTTCTGGTGTACTAAACTTTCCATGTGCATTTACTGTTAGCACTGCAACCTGTGTGAGTGCGGTAGTTGCGCTTGTTTTGTTTCTTTTCCTTCTTCTGGCAGAAAGGGTGGGGGCGAGGGGGGAAGTTGAACAGAATCGATTAAAAATTCCTCATAGTTAACAGTATTACCACTACCAGAATCAGAATCACAATCGGAATCACCCCCCTCAGGAAAAGGAAAGAGAGTAGCGGGGTGTAGACTCTGTCACCTGGTGAGAGTGACATTATCAGGGCGCAGGAGAGAATATTGCAGGCGCAGGTGACTCGCGGAAGACAGCTATTTGAGCCGGGGGTTCTTGACGGTAGGCAGAAACGTCATGTGGTGCCAATACTCGGGGCTGCTGACGCCGTTCTGTTTTATGCAAATTAATACTTAATCAGCAGGCATCACTAGACTGTTGTAACTAACACCCTCGTTGTTAGAGAATTGGAGGATAAAACTTTCCTGGCAGTAGTAGCTTTATCATGTACGTGGCTAGGTACACTCCATCTGTGGGGTCGTCATTAACTAGCAAATCCTCCAAATTAACTAGAAAATAAAATCCCGCAATCTTCTGATACTGACAGTATACCATCTCCATGCTAAACTAAAATAAGCTACCGTAGCAGGGAAAAACCTGCTCCACGTTTAAACTGCACACAGTAGAATATTCCTTATTTTATTCCTTTTTTTTTTCTTCTCTACCCGGCTCCGTAGCACTCTCTCCTGCAGAGCTTTACAAATAGAATACGTAGCCTCTCCGTCCCGAGAATATTACGTCTAAAACTATTTTTTACTAAAATAATAAACCAATAGGGCGGTACTCCATTAATATAAAAAAAGATTCTATCTACAAGTATAATAACTCCGCATACGTATGCCTTGTACTTAACATATACACTATAACAGTAACCAACGCATAATCTCTTGACAAACAAGCAACCATGGAATCATGTCATAAACAAAGCAGGTGTCAAGTCTCACCTGTCTATTTTGCTTTTGGTCTAGGCGTACCGTGCTTTACATCTCTGACATACATACATACATACACGACCTTCTTAAAGAATAATAAATCACACATAGGGTGATACCCCTAACAATACAGCACAATACAGAATAAATTGGTGCAATGTATTCTTAGATATAACCACTCACAGGCTGCTGGTACTGGGAAGACACATAGCAGGTTCTTGAATGTCTCCAGGCCAAGATGATAGCCTTAAGGGAAGGATAATAACAATAGTGTAGATAGCCAAGCAACCATAAAAAACAAAGTTTTTAATGCGCTTACAAAAATTTAAAACAAATGGAGCATAACATCACCAACTCCCATGACCCAATTCGTCTGAAGGTGTCTGAAGGTGTTGCTCGACGCGTTTCGTCACGTGGACTTCATCAGGAGCGTGAAGAGTCCCATCTGATATCCCTCTAATATACCCAAATGAAAATCAATTAACCAATCAAAGAAAGCAGAAAAACCGGAAATACGAACGGACGAAAAAAATGTCCCGCAAAGTACTTCCGGCTTAAACCGGAAGAAGTTATCCATCAGATGGTGCACCGCACAACGCATGGCTCCTGTTAGCCGGAACAGTTCTCCTCACGTCCTGGGTCTGCCAGCCATGGGGACCCTTCCGGGCAGAAATCCGACAATAAGGGCACTTCCGGTTCCAATATTTTCATGGAGATGATCTTAATGAAATGCCGATATAAAGTCATTGCCGCCATCTTTGAAAACGGCAATTCAAATGTGGCCAGATGATCTCCCGATATGGATAAGCCTGGTGTAAAGTCGCTATCGCCACCTTTGAAAACGGCAATTCAGGTGCAACCAGATGGATGGACTCCTGTTGTAGATGAACATAAGATGTGATATGAAATACAATAAAATAAATTAAAATACAATACAGAGGTTATAAAACTCAATTATGAACTGATTAAAATAGTGATTGGTTATTCGCGCAAAAAGCACACTAAATCTATATCACAATTTAGCCCCTGTGGTTGTAATGTCTTGAGTCTATATATCCAATAGGTTTCTCGTCTGGACAGTCTATTGGCTCTATTGCCCCCCCTCCAATCCCCCTTCACCATTTCTATCCCAAAGCATAGCAATAATTCTTCTTTAAATCTGGGACAAGCATTACAATGCACTAGCAAGGGGTGGGTTCGCATATTTTTCCTGATGTTATTCTGATGTTCCAGTAATCTACATTTAAGCTTGCGTATGGTACGACCCACATATTGGACACCACAGGGACATTGGATCAAATACACTACAAAAGTGGTGTTGCACGTAATTTCACTCTTAATTGAGAATGATTCTCCTGTAGAGTGACTTGAATAACCTTTAACTGTTGCTGGTAAAAATCGACATGCTTTACATGTTCCACATCGTTTAAAACCGTTATGCCTCCCCAGAGATTTCTTATCTGGACCCTGAGGAATACTGGGTGCTAGCATGTTCTTAAAATTATTGGTTTTCCTGTAAATTATAGAGGGTTGTGATGGTATATCCTTCCCTAAAATGGGATCTTGTAACAGGAGAGGCCAATGTTTCTTAACGATCTTCTCCATCTGTCTGTATCCCGTATTAAAATTAGTCAAAAAGGCATATCTACTTATATTGGTATTTCTTTTATTCCTAGTTTTGAAAAGATCTTTTCTGTGTATTTTCATCACTTCCTGCATTGTCTTATTAACTTCCCCTGGGTCATATTCCTTCTGTACTAGTTTATTTTCAATATATTTCGATTGTTCGATGAAATCGGTTAATTTGGTACAGTTTCGTCGAACTCTAATGAATTGACTCCTCGGTATAGACTTCAACCAAGACGGATGGTGACAACTACCCTGGTGAACATAACCATTGCCATCGGTAGGTTTGAAATAACACTTAGTGACCACTCTACTGGCATCACTATTTATGGTGAGGTCTAAAAAAATCTATCTGATGATCACTAAACATGGGATTAAACTTGAGGGAAAACTCATTACAATTAATATACTCAGTGAATGCATCTAGAGTCCCTTGTGAACCCTCCCAGATGACCAAGACATCGTCTATGTATCGTCGCCAGAGGACCAGGCCCTCCCCATTGGTTAATCTACCCGAAATAAACAGGGACTCCCAATACCGCATGTAGATATTCGCATAACTTTGGGAGAATCTGGTCCCCATGGCGTTACCCATCAACTGGAGATAAAATTCCTGGTCATACCAGAAATAGTTATGTCTGAGTATGTATGATATGGCCTGTAGCAAAAATGTTTTCAATTCAGGACCCACATTGGTGTCCCCAGTTAAACAAAATTCCATGGCCTTAAGACCCAATTTATGGTCGATGACGTGTACAATGATGAAACGTCAAAAGAAGCCCATCTGTAACCGGGTCGCCATCTAATTTTCTCTAAATCCAACATAATGTGAGTTGTGTCTTTAATGTAAGAAGGGGCTGCCTGGGCATACCCCTGGAGATGAAAATCTATGAATTGTGACAAATTGGAAGTAAGGGAATTAATCTCACTGATTATGGGTCGTCCAGGAGGTCTCGTCAGATTTTTATGTATTTTTGGAATGAAATAAAAAACGGTATTCTTGGGTATTGATTTAACAAGAATTTATAGTTATTTTCTGAAATGACCCCATTTGCTTTAGCTTCATCTAGAATCCTTACTAGTATTTTATTATATCTCAATGTAGGGTCTACAGTTAGTTTGATATAGGTATTAGGGTCCCCAAGGATAACCTGTGATTCCTCTTTGTAATATTTCTGTATATACATTGTGATATAGATTTAGTGTGCTTTTTGCGCGAATAACCAATCACTATTTTAATCAGTTCATAATTGAGTTTTATAACCTCTGTATTGTATTTTAATTTATTTTATTGTATTTCATATCACATCTTATGTTCATCTACAACGGGAGTCCATCCATCTGGTTGCACCTGAATTGCCGTTTTCAAAGGTGGCGATAGTGACTTTACACCAGGCTTATCCATATTAGACATGTGCATTCGTTTTAGTACTAAAACGATTTAGTCAGAATTTTGGGATAATTTAGTTTTAGTATGACTCAAGAGAAACGAAACTGCTCAGTACAAAAAACGAAAGAAACTAAAATAAAATGCACTACATTTTAGTTTCAGTCCTTTTTGTGATATTACATTGAGTGAAGGAGACCAGCAATGAAGAACGCAACATCGCAACATCCGAAGATCTGCACCCTCCACATGCCAATGCAGTACGATGTTCTATACAGAGAGGGGCATTAATTAATGCAGGAGGATGTTCTATACATTATACAGAGAGGGGTATTAATGCAGGAGGGTGTTATATACATTATACAGAGAAAGGTATAAATTGAGGAGGATGTTCTATACAGAGAGGGACATTAATTCAGGAGGATGCTCTATATATTATACAGAGAGGGGTATTAATAATGCAGGTGGATGTTGTATACATTATACAGAGAGGGGTATTAATTAATGCAGGAGGATGTTCTAAACATTAAACAGAGAGGATCCTTTTTTTTCAGCCCTTTAAATCCAGTGGCTGTGAGCGCTGAGATCGGCTGCTTGTTACATTATCTCTCCGTACAATGTATCAGGCTCAGTTGTTACAGTAACTGACTGTAACAGTGCTCAGAGTTTCATTAAAACAAGGAAATAATATTGTTCTAACCTCTTATATATGAAAATATTATTTACTAGTTTTACTGAAACTCTGAGCGCTGTGATGAGCAGCAGTCAGTTACTGTAACAGCTTTGCCTGACACGGGCAGTATTCCAATGTTGGTGTTAACTTAACCAGAGCTGTTGTAAACTGAAAACCTCCATTGGCTATAATGGCTCTGGGAAGTTTACAACAACTCTTGTTATGTTAGCACCAACTATGTAATATGGCCCACATTGTGCTGAGAGTGAGAGATACTGTAACAAGCAGCGATCTCAGCCCTCTGAGGAGCCACTACAATAGTAATTGTATCCATTGGTTTTCGGATGAATGAATTTAGTTTTCATACTAAAGAACTGAAAACGAATTTCTTCAGTAACTAAATAAATTGCATTTTAGGACTAATCCATTAGTTCAAAACAAAATTTTGTGCTGTGCACATGTCTAATCCATATCGGGAGATCATCTGGCCGCATTTGAATTGCCGTTTTCAAAGATGGCGGCAATGACTTTATATCGGCATTTCATTAAGACCATCTCCATGAAAATATTGGAACCGGAAGTGCCCTTATTGTCGGATTTCTGTCCGGAAGGGTCCCCATGGCTGGCAGACCCAGGACGTGAGGAGAACTGTTCCGGCTAGCAGGAGCCATGCGTTGTGCGGTGCACCATCTGATGGATAACTTCTTCCAGTTTAAGCCGGAAGTACTTTGCAGGACGTTTTTTCGTTTTCGATTTGTTTCGTATTGTGACTTCCGCTTTTTGTTTTTCTGTTTCCGTTTTTTCGTCCGTTCGTATTTCCGTTTTTTCTGCTTTCTTTGATTGGTTAATTGATTTTCATTTGGGTATATTAGAGGGATATCAGATGGGACTCTTCGCGCTCCTGATGAAGTCCACGTGACGAAACGCGTCGAGCAACACCTTCAGACACCTTCAGACGAATTGGGTCATGGGAGTTGGTGATGTTATGCTCCATTTGTTTTAAATTTTTGTAAGCGCATTAAAAACTTTGTTTTTTATGGTTGCTTGGCTATCTACACTATTGTTATTATCCTTCCCTTAAGGCTATCATCTTGGCCTGGAGACATTCAAGAACCTGCTATGTGTCTTCCCAGTACCAGCAGCCTGTGAGTGGTTATATCTAAGAATACATGATTGCACCAATTTATTCTGTATTGTGCTGTATTGTTAGGGGTATCACCCTATGTGTGATTTATTATTCAATTTGTTATTGTTGATACCGTATCTTGTCATTTTAGAAATCCACGACCTTCTTAATGTTCTCCACTGGCAAGCAACCTGTAGTTGCCATATCTAGGATAGGCTTTCCTAACCTCTTCTCACATTGACTCATAAACTATCATCCGCATCCTATAGATTATCAGATTCTGGTTTAAAACAACTTTCATCCCACTTATAAAAAATTCATCATCTTTTACATCCATTTACACGAGTTGGAACAGGCGTCCCTGTCCAACCACCGATTATATTTATACCTTTTTTATTTACGCATACTCTATACACATATACATCCATATAAACAAAAAACACACACTATATACACAAATATATATATATTGGTTGAATGGGCAGACATCATCTTGGTGGAATGGCCCAAGCCAGGGATTGTGGTCGTGGGAAATTATCAGATACAATGGCAGTATCCTGTTAAAGGCCATTGGCGGCATCTGGGCTTTGGGTGGGGGCCGTCGCCTGCGGTGTGCTTTACAATCCCGTTTGAAATGGTTGGACTCTCCACAAGTAAAACAGGTTCTCGGTGGACGCCCCCCCTCCCCACCAGTCTCCCCTTCCACGGTGTCTGCCGTCATTCTGAGAGTTGGCTGCTGTGTCCAGGCTACATTGTTTTTGGGAGTTGGAGGGATGTCATGGGTGTTTCGGTATAAAGGGTACGTGGTGTCAGTGTGCTGGGGTGGAAAAAGTGTGGGCTGGCTACGGGTGACCTGGGGTGTGGTTGCAGGTAACCCTATGTGGGACGTTAGGGAATGAGGGGGGGGAAACAATTAGGAAAAGAAAACAAAGGAAAAAGAAAAAAGGAAAAAACAGAAACAACTGAAAAAAGTTGGAGACAGTGCAACAGGCAACCGCTCCCTGTACAAAAAAGATCTCCACGGCCACTGTCAAAACTTGGGCCTACCCCGTATCCTATGGGGGGAGTAGGGGGGTGAAACCAGCAGAAAATGGTCAAAAAACAGGTCCAGCATCAAACTGACCAGCCGTTCAGTCATTGAAAAAGGCGAATGCGAGTGTTATTGCCCGAAAGGAAGTCCAGGACTCCCAAGGCTCAGCCAGTGGCCCGAAAATAAAAAAGCAAGGCACAAAATCTAAACCCATCACATTTCATTTCTCAGTATGCACACGGTGCCTTTCAGGTGAAACCTTGGACGGCGACAAAGGTGGGGCCCGGTGGGGAGGGGTCACCTCACCTGCCAGATCCCACACCCAGAGAGCAGCAATTCCGTCCTGAGGTGTGTGGAACACAGACATAGCACCACGATAGCTAACCAGTAATTACAAAGGGAACCCCCATCAGTATGGAACATGATGATCGCGGAGCTCTTTGGTAACTGGTAAAAAGTCCCTCCGCCGTTGCATCGTGGCCGCCGAAAGATCTGGGAAAAAGGAAAGTCCAGCATGCATCTCAGGTAGGGTCGGAGCCTTCTCATCGACGCCATCAGAGAATTTTTTACGTGGTAGAAGTGGACACGTGACAAAACATCCCTAGGAACCGTGGCATCCAGGTTTCGCAGTTTTGGGACATGATGTACCCTGTCCAGCAGTAGATCCGCCTTATGGACATCAGGTAGTAAGAGCCGAAATAGGTCAAGCAGATACCCAGTCAGGCCTTTGGATTTCACTGATTCAGGAACGCCACGAATCCGAATATTATTCCTGCGTGAGCGATCTTCTAAGTCAGTGACCTTAAGCAGGAGAGCATCATGCAACGTTTTTAACTCCTTATATGCATCCACCAGCTCATTATGCGCCAGGCACAGATTATCTGATTTATGTTCCAAAAAATCAGTACGCTCACCAATGTCCCGAATTTCCAGGTGCAGGGAAGCTGTAATCATACGAAAATCGTCCTGGATGGTGCTGCAGAGATCATGGAGCATGGCTTGGATCTGCTGGCTGGTAGCAGGAGCTGAGGCTGGAAGTTGCTGTTGCCGGGGCACAGTGTTGATGTCTTCGTCGTGGAGGGGTATAGGAGAGCTCGGGGATCGAGGGACAATGGAGCCGCCATCTTGCGGCCTATCCCGCAGGTTGCTGACGCGCGTGGGGTCTGCCGGTTTTGGGGTTTTCGTTGGAGCCATCGGGTGCCCGGAGTGACACTGAGCCAGAGGATGGTAAAATCGAGCGGATTCGCCGCCGAGTTGAGCCGCGGTAACCTGAAACAGCACCAGTCAGCGGGAGCTCCTAGCAAACGCGACCGTCCATGCTGGCTGCCGGACACGCCCCCCTCCAGACAACTTTAAGGTCATGGCATGTGTCTTGATTGGAATATGAACGTTGATGGTAGTATACTAAAGGATAACGGTGCACGCACAGTTTTTCCATTAGCGTCTCTCTTTTATCGTCTCTAGAGGAATAGGTCCCAGAATGTCCCACTGATGCACCGAAGCAAAAACATGACACGTGCCAAAGCGGGTCTTGTGCTTTTCATTTTAATGGATGATCACAATGGTGCTGTTCTTATTAAATTTCTACTTCTGTATGTTGTAGTGTCTTTAGGTGTCTTACACATTCTTTCTGCAGGATGTAAAGGGTTGACAGGACAGGAGATTCAAGGCAATCATACACATAAGAAATGCTTTGCCCAATCCTATGGGCTTTCTCAAGGATGCATGAGAAAATTCAAAAAATCTCAATAATTCTAAAATAGGCAAAAACATTTACATTGAAGTAGTTAAAACTACCTGTACCTTTTATCCATGCTTCATGAGTTTTTTTAAATGGCTCGTGAAACAATACTGAAAGATAATGATATATGATCCTTATTCTAAATTATACTGTGAAAACATGAAGACTAATTGTTATTTCAAACATTAAATTACACATTGTAAAAAAAGGCATGGTAGTTGTCATCATTTTTGAAATGTTTATTCTCTGGGACACTTAGCATTTTAAAGAGGAGATAAACTAAAACCAATGCAAAGTATTTATGCAGCACTAAGTGCTTATTAATTTAGGCTGACGCTTATCTAAGTATATAATTATCTTCATAATCAGGACTGAGTAATGGATGGACACTTGAATATGAAAACATGTTTTGTCTGTTGATAATTTTCTTTATAAGCATAGTTAAATGCTTCTTTTATCCATGCTCCCAATGTTTGCTTGTGTATAAAGTATTAAAGCCGATACGAATCTAGTCATGAAAAAACACGCAATGATTATAAATCAGATAAATAACGTACAAGAAAGCAAACATGGGCAGGATTTTTCACCAGAATGGGAAATTATTCTGGATTTCAAGTAAATACTTTTTGGGCAAAGTAACTGGCAACAACATTCTCCTCCAATGTCTAAAAAAATTTGAATGTACCATTTCCAGTCATAAAAGTAGGAGAAACATTTGCAAATGTCTACCCATACATCCCATTGAGTGGGTCAAGTAGCAGAAAACTACAAAGAGGTAGCAGCAAACACACACCAATGAAACACAGCCAAGCCTTCACTCTAACCATCCAGGTGGCCGCACCAATACTCGCTCTTTCCACATATTCCCACACACTCCATCTCACTCAGTCTTACATACTCCTATCCCACGAAATCAACCTCACACTCATACTTCATACACAATTGTCCCACAAAATCATAAGAAATCTGTACACTCAGTTTCACTCATTCCCATACAACATGGACAAACATTCTCACTACCACTGCGAGCAGTCATAAATACTCTCATTGCACAGAGCCAAGATTACGCACAGTCATACCCCATGCAACCCACATCTTTCCATTTCACACTAAACACACTCACATGTCCTGCTGAAAGTTTGGTATATAAGCTAAAACATTGACACAATATGTAAAATAAAATACCTTTGAGCAATAGTGAAGCCTCTGAACTGCTGTCAGCCATATATGACTGCATAATGCTTTGAACAAAGCACCAGGCGACATACTACATGTGAAAGTCCTGGAGCACGTATACGTGTGTGTGTGTTTATGTAGCATAGATATGTTTATAATCGTCACTTCTGTAGTGAAATTCTAAGGTAAAATATTAAATCTGCTCATATTAGAATTCAGTCTTACTATCAGGGTTATTCAAAGAGAATCGAAAAGTCACCGCACGTTCGGTGACTTTTTTTCTCTTGAAATCGGAACGATTCGGCGATCCCATTTCGGTGACCCTGCAGTGTATTCAGCAAGCACCACAGGGCCGCCGTAATGCAGGGAAAAGTCGCCGCAAACCTGCCGAAAAACGAGGGTGAACGCTCACCGAAACCCGCAAAAACATCTGGATTAACCCGCCGAAAATGCCGTAAACACCCGAGCTAGAGCCGATCACACGCAGCTCAGCTGCCGGAAAAAGCTGACACCTCAGGAGAAGGAGGTGAAGAAAAAAAAAACAGTACGCTTGAATGTTTGAAAAGTGAAACGCAGTTTGCAAAGAAACGACTGAACGAAAATGTCTGAAATTTACATATGAGGTCCAATGAATGATAATAAAAAGGGCTGTTACAGAAAAAAAGAAAAAACGATTTAAAAAAAAAAACAGGAAAGAATGTTTGCAAAAAAATCCCGAAAAATGCCTAAAAGGTCTTAAAAAATCTACAAATAAAGAGACTTTTTACTGCAGAATATTATAATCAACAGTTTATTAGATATTGAATTAAAACGGGAATACTTTTAACATTAAAGCCTATGGGATTCGCCTGAATAAACCTGCCAAATTAAACCACCGAATGACAGGGCATTTAGGGAAACTTTCCCTGCTGATTTTTGTTCTCTGAATAGCCGAATCATTGCTTCTCTATGAGGAATTCACTGCCCTCGAACAGGCACCGTGTGCACAGGCAATTCGCCAAGATTTGACTCTCTGAATAGCCGAATGGCCAGGAAAGGTAACCGTACGCTGAATTTCAGCGTTTTAAGTTCCCTTTCGGCAGCCATTCGGATCTCTTTGAATAACCCTGTATGTCTGCTGATTGAGTACTTAAAGGGATACTCCAGGCAATATGACCACCTCAGATTTTTAAGGTGGTCATATTGCCTGAAGTATCCCATTTTTTTCCCCAGCCTTCTACCTTTTTCCGATCGGCTGATATTGCTGAGAGAAGCGGTGGACTTTACTCCGCCCTCCCAGCTGTCAATCAGCCGATCGGGTTTCAAGGTCCCCGCGTTTTGGAACTCTCGGCAAAGCTGGGATGTCATCGCGCTAGAAGCGCGATGACGTCCCACCACTCCGGCAGAGTCGCGGGAATGCGCAGGAGAAGGAGCTGGAGCTGCTGCCGTCTCCTCCTCCTTCTCCTCCGCCTAAGTTTTTAGACGAGCAGGCAGGGTGAACTTCAGCTCACCTCGCCGCTCGTTAACGTGCGCTGCTCCGCGCATGCGCGGTTGAATGAGCTGATTGGCTGGTTTACGTGATAGGCGCGCATGCGCGCTTTGCACTTAAACCTTAAGCCAAGTTCCAACTTTAACACGACTGGAGCGGAAGAGGGAGGTGAGTAAAAAAAAAAAAAAAAACGCCGTTGGAAAAGTGTCATTTTTAGGGTAAGTATAACATTAAAAAAATTATATATATGTACTGAATGACTAGTTAGGGCAATAGGTTTAATATAAAGTAAAAAAAAGGGGGGTGATTTTCAGCTTGGAGTGTTCCTTTAAACCTAACCTATACATTTTCTACATTAAAATTTTTACAAAAGATTAAAAGGGACACTACCACTTAAACTGTAACTAGATTACTTGTAGATTATAAACAAAACCTCCGAATAAAACACATGCTGCTGTTTTTTTCTGTATGAAGTAATTGCATGTAAAAAGCAAAAATATATTTATTTATTTTTTTTATCTCCTGTCTCCGTTTGGTGGATTTTTTCCCATGGTGCAACAGTTACAAAATCTGTGCAAATGTTTTGCGTTACAGCTGGGGTTTATTTTCTACAGTATATAACAGTCAATGGAGTGGAGAAGTGAATGTTTAGATAAGGCAGCAGAGCGCTATTGTGCTGTCCAGGCTACCTGAGATAAGAGATGGCAGCTGAATGAGATAAAACAGGGAGCTTAAAAAACTTCTAATCAACCCGCTGGTGATGTTCTTTGAACACATCCCACACAATACAATGATGTGAGTCCATTATATGGTCAAAATCACACAGTGAAGACCAAAATATACATATTTTTCTGTTAATCTGTATATTTGTGTTGTTTTTTAATATCTTGCATTGTATTACTTTGTATTTCTGTAACTGTAACACTTCAATGTTCTTGAACCCAGGACATACTTGAAAACGAGAGAAATCTCAATGTATCCTTCCTGGTAAAATCCTTTATAAATAAATAAAATAAATAAAATAAATAAATAAGTGAGGTAAAGATGCTGTGGTGGGAGAGGTGGGGTTTATAACACAAAATAAATCACAAAATGGGTGCACCCAGTGACACATATAGAGTAAAATATTTTCTTAACCAAAAATAAAAGAGAAAAACAATAAAATAAACAAAATATGAACATTTAATTTTTGGAGTTAGTTTCCCTTTAAATACATAATATCATTTGGAATACTAATCTACTATGTATCTTCAATTTTTATATTCATGTACCAGACTTGGTTCTGCAGTGGTGTTATATATATATTATATATACTGTATATATATATATATATATATATATATATTCTTTTCTTCCTTTATTTTCTTCCATATTTTCTATTTTTAAGGTAAGTGGAATATATGTATGGACTAGTGGAGAGCAGATTTTGAAATGTGCAGCTGATTTCTTGCTGCTCCCATGTGTCCATAACTGAAATGAAGATGTAAGTTCAGAGTACCAATTCTAAGGGGGTTATACTGAGCTGCCCCCATTACTGTACCCAAGGTATATGATGATGAGAATGCTTTTATTGGTCCACACCTTTTAATGAGAGTGATACCTTGAACCATATATATACAGTATATATATAGTGATGCTTTTAAGGATTCCTTGAATAGCCTGGTTTCAAGGATCACAACGTGCCCTTCAATTTATAACGTTTATTTCTCCCTTGTTATTTTTATCAATTTAAGTGTATTTTTCTTAGTTGAATGGAAAGTGTCATTGACCTGTTTTATTCCTGAGTGCTGCTCTGCCAGGTCTCTTAAAACATCTAAAAACCTTGAGACAAGCATGGAACGTAATATATACTGTTTTCTGGTAATGAGCCAGGTTTCACATTGTAAGGAAAGAAAAAGCATGTAGGATAAAATCTTTTAACATTAAAGAGGATATGATTCCCTTTGGTAAACCCTCACTTCAGAAACACATATCCTCAGCAGAGATCTTAGTGGAAAGTAATAGATGTGTGGTACTTGGTATCTTCAATAGATCCTGGCAATAATGTTTAATACGTTTTTGAGCATTTCTTAAATAAAATAATTCTCTTTTTAATTTTAATCTCACTTAGCAGAGTTTAGTTTTCCCTTTCGCTCTCCATGTGTCAAGCCTAAATGTCAGTGTTATGCAGTGCTTTTTTTCTATAAACATAGGTGGGGTACTCTCACGTCCAGGGAAAAACTGATTATTATGACTATTTTCATGTCCTAATAAACAATAGTTGTAGCTCACTTAAAGGAAGACTATAAAAGGGGAACCATTTTTTTAATACTGTGTTCCTTTAAATGAACTACAACTATTGTTGTAACCCTATGGGGGTTATCCACTAAGTGTCTATGTTGCAAAAAAAAGTCTGCATTGCAGTGCAGTTAGCTGGGGGTTTCTTTGTTTTGTTTTTTTTGATAATCCCCTAGCATTTGTGAGCACCACAGCAATGAAAGTCACAGTTTTGCGGAGTATGTATGAGCTCCACAGCAATGAAACTCACAGTAATGGGCAGTGTGTATGAGGTCCACAGCAATGAAACTCACAGTAATGAGCAGAGTGTGTGAGCTCCACAGCAACGAAACTCACAGTAATGCACAGTGTGTATGAGCTCCACAACAATAAAACTCCACTATCCAACAAGTACTGTTTGAATAATATTGGGGGACTCCAATGAGAGGGTGTTTGTTCTTGAGAAGACCCCCTCATGGTGGTAACAGCAGGACTATGTGAACATACCTGTGTTGCCAGAGCTGATATTTTTAAATGCTGTTTTGAAGTGTATTTGGAAGCAGCAGCAGTTTTTTTCTTTGTTCTGAGGCCTGCCGGTCACTGAGTCCCTGCAGAGCAATGCAGCCAGGACTTAAATTTCCACCTTCTCACCTTCCAGGGTGCACCACACACTGTCTGGAACTGCTGTGGACTTTGGGGGTAAAGCGGCAGTGTAGACTTCTTTTGGCATGCCCTCCTCTTGACATCATCAGAGGGGGCCAGGCACCAGCAAGGAGGAAGGGACCAGGAGGAGAGAGAGCGCAGGCTTCCGTATCCATCACCGTGAGGGAGTCTGCTCTCTGACCTGGCAGATACAATGCAGCTCGCTGGGCACCAGCTTAGAGAAGGAGCAGCAGGGACACAGCCCCAGGCACATAGTTTAAACATTTGGATTCCTGTCAAGGCAAGTGACGAGGGATTCAAATTTTTTTTGCGCCCCCTCCTGATCTTGTGCTCTTAGGTATCCACCTGTACAGTGTTAGTGCCAGCTCCTCTGATCACACCGCTTGCCTGACAATCCGCAGTTCTGGCAGAAATGTGTAAATATGCTGCACCCCCCCCCTTCTCATGCTGTTCAAAGTTTCAGCGCTGCAGAGAGGGGGGTGCAGCATGTTTACAGAGATCAGCCAGAGCTGGGGCACTGAAGAAACAGAGGGGAGATTTTATTTATCCAGCCCTCTCTTGTCACTCACTGGGAGAAGAGAGGGGTTATCGGTCCCTACATACACTCCTGACAATCGGAAGTGTTCAGGAGCAATATGAGCTGCCGAGCGGTTCCGATTCACTGCCTGCCACTGCAGGAGGGAGGAGCATCATGCTCTCTGTTAGTTCGGACTGGTGGTGAGGTGCCGGTACTGAGTACCGACGTGTACCCCCTGAAAAAAAGCTCTGAATTGTTCAGGGTTATTCAAAGAGATCCGAATTGTGGCCGAAAGGTAACCGAACAGTGAAATTAGGCGTACGGTTACCTTTCCTGGCCATTCGGCTATTCAGAGAGCAGACAGTTCACCAAATCCTGGCGAATTGCCTGTACATATGGTGCCTGTTCGTTGCCTGTTCGAGGGCAGTGAAATACCTATAGAGAAGCAATGTTTCGTCTATTCAGAGAACAAAAACCAGCAGTGAAAAGTTGCAGAAGTGCCCGGCTGTTCGGTGGTTTCATTCGACAGGTTTATTCGGGTGGGCTTCAATGTTAAACATATTCCCGTTTTAATACAATATCTAATAAACCATTGATTATAATATTCTGCAGTAAAAAAGTCTCTTTATTTATAGATTTTTTAGGATCTTTTAGGCATTTTTGGGGCCTAAAAGATTCTTTTTCATTTTTTTAAATCGTTTTTTTCTTTTTTCTGTAACAGCCCTTTTTATTATCATTCATTGGACCTTATATGTAAATTTCAGACATTTTCGTTCTGTAGTTTCCTTGCAAACAGCGTTTCACTTTTCAAACATTCAAGCGTTTTTTTTTTGTTTTTTTCACTCCATTCGTCTGCGGTGTCGGCTTTTCCCGGCGGCTGCTCTGCGCTGTGATCGGCGGCTGCTCGGGTTTCACCGGCATGTTCGGCGCGGTTAATCCAGATGTTTTTGTGGGTTTCGGTGTACGTTTTCTGCGTTTTGCGGTGAGTGTTTGGCGGGTTTGCGGCGGCTTTTCCCTGCACTACGACGGCCCTCTGGTGCTTGCTGAATACACCGCAGTGTCGCTGAAATGGGATCGCCAAATGGCACCGAATTGAAGAGAACGAAAAGTCACTGAACGTGCAGTGACCTTTAGATTCTCTTTGAATAACCCTGGTTATGTTTGTTTTCTCCTGCCATCATACAGCACTGCAGAATATGTTAGCAGTTGTTTACAAATAATTACAAGTAAAAAGTTATACAGTAATTATAAATATCATTTATTTTACTAATACAAGAATGTAACAAAATTAAAAAATCTCCTTTCTCAGCATTATAGGGTCTATTCAAAGCAAGGTAAAACTCAGGAGAATGACTGGAGAAGTGAAAATTCTCGCAGGGTTTTTCAGAGAGAGGTGAAAAGCAGGAGAATGTCAGGAGAATGGAAAATTCTAGGTCAAAATAGCCGATTTGGAAAGTGAGATAAATGGGAGAATTTTTCTGGTTTGGCTATTTTGACCTACAGGGTTATTCAAAGAGCTCTGAATTGCTGGGGAAAGGTAACCGAACGCTGAAAATCAGCGTTTGGTTACCTTTCCTGGCCATTCGGCTATCCAGAGAGCAGGCAATTCGGCAAATGTTGTCGAATTGCCTGCACATACGGTGCCTGTTCGGTGCCTGTTCGAGGGCAGTGAAATCCCCATAGCTTCGTCTATTCAGAGAACAAAAACCAGCAGTGAAAAGTTGCCGAAATGCCCTGCCATTCGGTTGCTTCATTCGACAGGTTTATTCAGGCGAATCTTATAGGTTCAATGTTAAAAATATTCCTGTTTTAATTCAATATCTAATAAACCCATTGATTATAATATTCCGCAGTAAAAGTCTCTTTATTTATAGATTTTTTAGGATCTTTTAAGCATTTTTCGGGATTTTTTGGCATAATTTTGTTTTCCGTTTTATATTTTTTTTAAAGTTTTTTTATTTTTCCTCTAACAGCCCTTTTTATTATCATTCATTCGACCTCATATGTAAATTTCAAACATTTTCGCTCAGTAGTTTGCAAACAGCGTTTCACTTTTCAAACATTCAAGCGTACTGTTTTTTTTTTTTACCTCCTTCATCTGCGGTGTCAGGTTTTTCCAGCGACTGCTCTGCGCTCTGATCAGCTCCTGCTCGTGTTTCTCCGGCGTCTTCGGCGGGGTTAATCCAGATGTTTTTGCGGGTTTTGGTGTGCATTCGCCTGGGTTTTGCGGTGAGTGTTCGGCGGCTTTTCGGCGGCTTTTCCCTGCACTACGACGGCCCTGTGGTGCTTGCTGAATACACCGCAGGGTCGCCGAAATGGGGTCGCCAAATCAAGCCGAATTGAAGAGAACGAAAAGTCACCAAACGTGCGGTGACTTTTAGATTCTCTTCGAATAACCCTGCTAGAATTTTACATTCTCCAGCCATTCTCCTGCTTTTCACCTCTCTCTGAATAACCCTGTAGGTCAAAATAGCTAAACCAGAAAAATTCTCCCATTTATCTCACTTTACAAATATGCTATTTGGTCTAGATTGTTCTCTTCTCCTGCCAATTCTCCAGATTTTCATGTTTTTTAGGAAGATTCTGTCAGACTTCCAGCGGCGTTCCTCCATATGACAAAATGTGTAGCTATTTTTCAAGATTACCTGCCCCAAATTTCCTAAATTATTTTATTCAAGGCAATAGCATAAACATACTGTAAGTATTACAAAGAAAATATGCAACGTCATCTTAAAGGAATACTTTATTAAAAAATAGAGTTCCTTTTTTTGCCCTTAAATAATTGGTCAGAGGCCAATACAGTATATGATCCAATATATAGTGTTGTTTCCCAAGAAGCAACCATCCTAAGGGCCTGGGAGGTATTCCCCCTTGGAACCCAGCTTGTTCACGGAAAATACACTCCTATTTAGGGGACCCACTGGACCACTGGAACGCCATCATAGTGTTGAGTGGCATATAATAGAGCCAAACTAGGACACTCTAGTTTAGGTGAGTGCAACCTTTGAATTTACCTTATTTTATATGCTGGTATGTCGTATGTTACCCTTTGAAAGTCTGTTTTACGTTTCTTTCTTGCGGACTCAGGGATATTTATCGTTGTTGGACTGTGCCACCCTTGTGATGGAGGCACATCACCAGCAATACAGAGCCAGCTCCACAGGCTCTGGAAGATGTGAGTGGGATGTATTTTGTATTTTCATTCCTATTCTGATCACAGAAATTGAGTTGCACTAGTATTTGTTTATTTTCTATTTTGAAAATTGATGTATGTCAGTACCATTGCTGGCCCCCAGAAGCTCTTTTTAGTACCAATACTATTGTTGGCATCTTGACAGCTTCATAATATAAGTATATAGTTTATGTATTTGTTATTATAATTTGGTTTTATGTTTGTCAGATTATTACATCTGAAATCTATAGTATATCTGTGAGAACAAGATGGTCTTGCTTGTTTATAGCAAACCCTTTGGGTGTCCAGCAATGTTTAGGGATCTTCCAATGTTTCCCTATTATAATACTTTGCTAATATCTCCTTCCTGGAAGATTGGTTTTGTGTTACTTGTTACTTGAAAAGCCAATCTACTTTTTAGTAGGAATCATTCAAAAGGCTCTGGAAGATGTGAGTAGGATGTATTTTGTATTTTTATTCCTACATATCATACATAAAATATGTTTTAAACTGTAAATGTCTTGAAAATCCTATTAAAGAAGTCATTAAGTGAGGATTAAATTGCAATGATTCGCATATGAAAAAGATATAACTCATACAATTTTAACACATATCATTGCTAGTTAATGCAAGTTAATTTGTCTGAAAGGATATAATGTAGTATATATTTATAATATATATAAAAGTGAAAAACATGTCTGCCATCTGTAATTTACCTGGAGAAGTACTCATGTTTCGTTCATAAATTCTAACTACAAACATTTTTTAATTTTTCTTTCAAATTGTAGGTTTTTGACTCAATATATTATAAAAAGCATTACTTCATATCTGTGCAAATTTTTAGATTCAATATTTTTATTGAGAAAGTAAATAAGTCATACAGAAATATACAGTAAAACAAGATGGGCAAGTTATCGGGCAGGAGAGCCAATAACAGGCAACCCAGATAATAAGCATCATAAACCAGAAGGATGTCAAAAAAGGGTTGGAATAAACAGAGGGGGAGAGTAGAAAAGAAAAAAAAAAGCATATTGTTGAGCACTTCCGACTGGATTTTTTGCCTTCTTTTGGATCAACAGCAGTAGGTAATGTGTGAAAGGCTGAACCCGATGGAGGCACTGTAAAGTTTCAGATATTCAGCCAGGCCCCCTGGTGGTGAGAGCGATGCGCATCAGCTCTTGTGTGTTTTGAGCTATCCACTGCAGACTATCCTTCCTGTAGTAGTCTGTGGTCACATGACGTGCCCTGCCCTATATATAGGGCCAGCAGTGCACTTGATCTTTGGCCCAGTATAGGTCTTCCTTTCTGCATGCTTCATCTGAGTTTTGGTTCTGTTATTCTGTGTATGACTTGTGGCGTATTGACTCTTCTCTTGTCTGCTCCCTGTATGCTGTATATTTTGTTGCTGACCTGGCTTGTCTGAGTTCCACTCTTGGTGCTGACTTTGGATTGTATGACTAACAGGGTTATTTCAAAGAGAATCGAAAAGTCACCGCACGTTCAGTGACTTTTCGTTCTCTTCAATTCGGTGCCATTTGGCAATCCCATTTCGGCAACCCTACGGTGTATTCAGCAAACACCACAGGGCCGCCGAAGCACAGGGAAAAGCTGCCGCAAACCCAACGAAAAGTTACTACAAAAACCCGGCGAATGCACGCAGAAAAACCCGCAAAAACATCTGGATTAACCCATCGAAGACGCCGGAAAAACCCAAGCAGGAGCTAATCACACGCAGCGCAGCTGCCGGAAAAAGCTGACACCGCAGACGAAGGCAGTGGATAAATTAGCAAAAAACTGTTTGCTTGAATGTTTGAAAATTGAAATGCTGTTTGCAAAGAAACTACTGAGCGAAAATGTCTGAAATTTACATATGAGATCCAAGGAATTATAATAAAAAGGGCTGTTACAGAAAAAATAAGTAGAGTTAAAAAAAGAAAAATCAGACTTTTTAAAAAAAAAAAATCCAGAAAAATGCTTAAAATATCCTAAAAAAATCTGTAAATAAAGAGACTCTTTACTGCAGAATTTCATAATGAATGGTTTATTAGATATTGAATTAAAACGGGAATATTTTTAACATTGAAGCCTATGGGATTCACCTGAATAAACCTGCCGAATTAAACCACTGAATGGCAGGGCATTTCAGGAACCTTTCACTGCTGGTTTGAGCTCTCTGAATAGCTGAAGCAGTGCTTTTTATGGGGATTTTACTGCCCTCGAACAGGCACCAAACAGGCACCATATGTGCAGGCAATTCGCCAGATTCGCCAATTTGCCAGTAATCTCA
This sequence comes from Leptobrachium leishanense, assembly GCA_009667805.1. NCBI lineage: Eukaryota > Metazoa > Chordata > Amphibia > Anura > Megophryidae > Leptobrachium > Leptobrachium leishanense. The sequence goes on from CM019065.1 coordinate 304,179,402, forward strand.
ATGGCCAAACCCAGCTGCGGGTTGGCGAATTGCCTGCTCTCTGGATAGCTTAATAGCCAAGAAAGGTAACCGAATGCTGATTTTCAGCATTTGGTTCCCTTTTGGCAGCAATTCGGATCTCTTTGAATAACCCTGTAACTCTTCTGGCTCCTATCCCTGGTTTTGCTGACAATCCTCCCTGGCATCTAGACCTGGCTAATTCCTGATGATTCTTGTATATTCTTGTTTATGCTCTGTATGTCTTGTATTCTGGTCTTTATGTATTGTTGTCCAGCAGCATATTGTAGAAAAAATTAGAGGCCAGCCTAAGGACCTCATACATGTTTCAAAGACCCTTACCTGTATCTGATATGGTAGCTGAAAAACAAATACTGTCTGAGGGGAGTCCCCTGCATGTTAGTACAGGTTGCTCACGTACAGACCCTCCAGCACATTGAAACCACCCACCACTAATCCTCTTGTCATAGCATCTGTCACGGTATCTAGCCCTGTTCCCGAGGATTGTGTGCGGGCATCCAATAGAGTCTTATCTGGTTCTGGCGATAAGCCAGTCACGTCTGGTCCTGGCGATATGCCAGCCATGTCTGTTTCTGGCTTTATGCCTGTCAAGTCTGGTTCTGACGATAAACTAGTCACGTCTGGTACTGGCGATGTAGTAGCAGTGCCAGTAATCTCAATGGCCAAACCCAGCTGTGGGTCCCAGGGTGCAAACCCAGCTGTGGGTTCCAGGGTGCCAAATCCAGCTCTGGGCCCGAGGGTGCCAAATCCAGCTCTGGGCCTGAGGACACCAAACCACGCAGTTGCCATGCCCTATGGTGAGATCATCCCTTCCAAGTCTCGGTTCAGAAGGAGACGCAGGAAGGTGACAAGCTCTAGTCAACCTGGTGGGGCAAACACGATTGTCAAGATGGCTGGTTCTAGTGCCCCAGAGCCCAGTCCTGTTCCCAAGGGTTATGTCTGGACACTATCTGAGATAATGGTCCGTGACGCGCACTTGGCAGTGTTCAAAAGTAACCCCGATGTCTGGGTGTGCCTGGAGGAGGATTCGGACCTCTGAGGAGGAGTGGGAACTGAATGGTTTCTGTTAATCTTGTTTTTGCTATATTTTGTTTTGGTTGAGCGTCCATTGGCCGCTTTAGGGGGGATACTGTACCGATTTCAGATATTCAGCCAAGCCCCTTAGTGGTGAAAGCGACGCTCATCAGCTCTTGTGTGTTTTGAGCTATCCACTGCAGACTATCCTTCCTGTGGCTGATAGTCTGGTGTATCTCTTGGCTCTTCTCTTGTCCACTCCCTGTATGCTGTATATCTTGTTGCTGACCTGGCTTGTCTGAGTTCTACTCTTGTTGCTGATTTTGGATTGTATTGACTAACTCTTCTGGCTCCTATCCCTGGTTTTGGCTGACAATCCTCCCTGGCATCTATACCTGGCTATTACCTGACAATTCTTGTATATTCTTGTTTCTGTTCTGTGTGTCTTGTATTCTGGTCTTTATGTATTGTTGTCAGCAGCATATTGTAGAAAATATTAGAGGCCAACCTAAGGACCTCAAACATGTTTCAGGTTTCTGTGTTGCTGCTGGGTATATTGGTTGTTGTTCTCGTGTTTATTCCCCAACCTGTAATCTGTATAGGTAGAAGGCTACTCAAAGACCTTACCCAGTGCAGGGCCTCCTCTTGTGTCTGTATTCTGTCCTGTCATCTCTGGTTCTTTTCCTCTACACTGTGTGCTGGGTTCTGCACCATGCAGCAAGTGACCACTGTTGAGTGTCACATACCTGTCTCACTCCTGCTGACCCGCAGGGCAACAGGAGGCCAAAGTAGAGGCCACGAGGTCTGGGGGGCATCAAGGCCAAGCCTGGCAGACAGAGCCATGGTGGCTGCCGACCCAGCACATCCAATACCGATCCCCATCACTGTGTTCCCACCAGGAGGAAAATGGGGGAAAAAATGTTGCACTCAAAGAATCTCATGACATCAGGACCCGACAAAGACAGAACGACTGGATATAAACAATGCAGGGGCATATTCAGGGCAACCAAAGGAAATGTCTCAGAAAAAACAAAAATAACAGAAAAATGGAGGATAGAACAGTCAGCTGGGCTCCAGCAATGGACTTCAAGGCTCCACAAGCCAGCAATGGACTTCAAGGCATAGCCACAAGCCCCATCTGGGATAAAAGCTGCTTTGCATCCTCCAGGCTTGCCACTGTATGAGTCCTGCCACCAGTGGATACAATGAGAAATCCCAAAGTCCCCCAGCGGTCATGGACTCCATGCTGGCAAAGCAAACTGGTTACCTCCTTGAAGCATCTGCAGGCCGCGAGTGCCAGGAATGGTAAATTGCGGAATACGGTGAGCCGTCATGAAGCATAAATGATCTGAAATGTGGGGCCAACAGCTGTCAGAATCAGGGCAGGAGTGGCCACATCCTTTGTCGTAACGTGAACATCATGGGGGACTTCGCAGGGGCAGTGGCCGCTTTTTTAATACGGATGGCTGACTGAATAAACAATACCATGGAGTCCCCTGAAGTCGGCAGCAGTTGGCCCACCAGTCCTGTGACAAATGTGAGAAACCCTTCTTTGATCACAGTCTCGTGAACCCCTCGCAGTCGCAAATTCCTTCACTGGTGGCGGGACTCAAGGGCCATTACCACCGAGCTAAGACAGCCCACCTGAAGCTGGAGATCCATGACTCGAGCACAATTGTGCATCACGTCGATCCGGGATTGAAGTGCCTCCGCAGCAGATCTCACCTCTTGCAGATCTTGTCATCAGAGGCCACGAAACTCATCCATGACCTTATACAAGTCAGTAGAGGTGATTGGTTGTGCGGGTGGCTATACCAGCACAGTGCTCGTAATGGTTATGGATTTTGGTGGAGGGGTAGACTCAAAGGACTCAGAGTGAATAGGGGCATTGCTGCATCGGGTCCCCATCCGACCCCATATCAAGGGACTGCCACTTCTCCACACTTCCTCATATTCTTTCCCATGGATGTAGGGATACGTCCCGTGGGTCAAGAGAAAGGTCAAAGGGGTACACATAGGCCACAAGATTGCTGCTGCCGTCAGAAGGCCACAAGGAAAGGGGTCTTAGAGCCACTCGCAGGACCACCGCCGCGGTTACCCGTTCATGCCGATGGAATCCCAGGCTGAGCTACAAGTGGGCTGAGGAGAGTGCGCCAAAAATGTTGTGCCTGAGTGGTCGTGAACACTCAAAGCCAGACGGTGCGGTATGGAGCTCTGCACAATGGCCTTTTCTGGGTTATTTTGTCACTTTTTCCCTATCGATGCCTCCTCCTGCAGCCCTGCTCATGCGCTCCTCACTTCTCTTCCCCCAGTGCAATGACAGGAAGTGCAGGAGCTACATCCATGCAATTTAGGTAGATTCTTATAAGATTGTATAACTTAATTCATGAAGGTGAACACTTCAGAACACTGTGTATCCTAGTCCAGGTAGAGCAGTAAACTGAGAGAGCTAGTTCGCAAAACAGAGCTCCCGTTAAACCCCTGCTCTCTAGTTTGAGTTCAGGCTGACAATTTGAAAGAAAAATTAAGAAACGATTGTAGTTATAATTTAGGAAAGATAAATTAGATCTTTCCAGTAAATTTAGAAATGACAGACATGCTTTTAATTTTTGTCTATTACACAAAGTTTTATCCTTTCTGACAAATTAACTAGCATTGACTAGCAATGTTGTATATATTAAAATTGTATGATTTTAACTTTTTCATATGTGAATCATTGCACTTTAATCCTCACTTAATGAATTCTTTAAGTGGATTTTCAAGACATTTCCAATTTAAAATTTATAAAAGTATAAATCCTACAAGTAAATGGGCTTTTCAAATAGCAAGTGACATAAAACCGAACTTCCAGGAAGGAAGTATTAGCAAAGTATTATACTAGGGAGATATAGGAGATTCCTAAACAATGCTGGACACCCAAAGGTCTTGCATTGGACAAGCAAGACCCTCTCGTCTTCAGGGACATACTGTACAATTTCAAATTTAATATTAAGACAAACTCATAAAACCAAATTAAACCATGCTATAAGTGGTTAAATGTTCAACTCAACAAAGGCTTAGGGCCCTACTCGCTCAAGTCGATCTGCAGAATGGCTAGGGCACTGTGCTCTTTTTATAATGGCATATTACATCCGAGACACAAGCTTCCTGGATGTTGCGCTTGGTTACTGCACATTAGCATCTCCAATACTTTGTATTGGAGACGCAAATGTAGCCCCAGTAGATAAAGAGCTATTCCATACAGCTCGTTTTCCATCTGCATCTGACGTTATTCTAACATTATTCTAATCTTCACATCCTGTTTCCATGGAGTCCTAAGGACTCCTTGAGCAAATAACACACGCGGTGCTTAGTGCTGCTGGTGTTATCTCTTCACGCCTCGCCAGTATTATGTTTGGAGCTGCTGATAAAGTGGCTTCTTCATAATATGGAAGCTAAACGGCAGGTCCTAAAGGAAATCAGCAGACGCTCAGGTTTTTCGATTAGCATCTGCCATTTGGCACCAACTATGGAATAAGGCCCTCGCTATTTGACAAGAATTAGTGTCTAAAAAACTTTTTTCTCTTTGGGATCAGAAGGTCTTCCTAAAGAATGAAGGGGGCGATTCGCTAAGCATTATTGTAGCAGTGAAGTTCACTGTAGCTGCTAACAACGGCTAAAACCAAGTATGATCATCTTTCCTTTTATCACGTTCATGGCACTGGGTGTAGGTAAAGCCCAGGTTCGGGGACGCAAAGCCAGCAGAAAGGTTGTGGTGAGTAACAGGCGTGTTTATTAACAGGTGATTCAGATGAAGCAACACAACTAAGGAATGACAGTGAAAATAAAACAAGGTGGGGGAAAATAAACAAATAGAGGAGGTCTAGCGATTAACAAAAGATGTCAAGGCATCTGATTCCAGGTATACTCGCAGTCTACAGAGCCATTATAAGGGCTCTATGTTTGTGAGCGGAATACTGTACCAATTTATCATTGATTTCACAGACTTTTAGCAACTGGTATTTATTGGCAATATTGCCTTTTCCTTGTTTTTCCTGTTTTTTTTCTTTGAGATATCGGACTACAACTATTGTCTGGGTATGAGAGAATTCTTTGTGATTATGCCACAGAAAAATGACTAACTGCAAATTAGTGATTACACGGAACACTCATTCTGGCACTCTATTTGCAACAAAATTCCAATTTCATTATTTATATTGTAAAGATTACACATCGAGATATACATTTGTTTTTACTCTATTTTTCAAGGCCATTTTTTACATTGTGTCACGATCGGGTAACCCCGCCTGCAGACGATAAGCCAACAGACCCAGACCAACCGGTCCTTAGTAATGGCCGGGTTATGGTCAGTAATATTGAGAACGACGAACACAAAGAAAGTGGCAGAGTGCAAAGTAAAACAACCTGCTGAATGAAGTAACCCGCAGTGCTCTAGCTAGCCGGTCCTTACTAATGGCCGGGTTAAGCAGAGCAGACAAACAAAAACACACTTAGGTATAGGTTAAGGAATAGAGGTCTGTTTATACTATGCCAAAATTCAGGGCACCAGAATACAGGGAAATCGAGACAAGCCAGGATCGTAATAACCAGGAAATCAGTCAGATAGGAAATCAGAAATAACAACAAGGCACTAGATGTAAATGGAACCACGCTAGGGAAATTTGCTATGAGAAATGAAGCCCTTTAAATGGAGCCACAGTCCTTCCTATTGGTGCTCAGAGGAGACGCCCTGCTCTGCTATAGGATCGCTGGTCATGTGCTGCGATTGGTTGTCCTTCCTGCATGCTGCATCTGATTCGCAGGCGGCACCATTCTCTGTCCGGTAGTACACAGTACCTGGGAATAAGGCTTTCTGGATATCAGCTGCTGTGACAACCGCAACATTTCCCCGGACATGGGCCGAAGGTGCAACACTTCCCTGGACAGGAGCCGAAGGTGCAACACTTCCCTGGACATGGGCCAAAGACGCAACACTTCCCCGGACAGGGCCGAAGGCGTAACACTTCCCTGGACATGGGCCGAAGGCGCAACACTTCCCTGGACATGGGCCACCGTGACACATTGCAAACAATTGTTCACATTAACATGTCGATGCATGTTTTGCACTCCATAAGGAATCACTATCTACTATATATATGTGTATTTTTATGATAAATCATTTGTGATCTTGGTTATTTATATTCATTCTTGATAGTAGGGACCCCTTTCCCACATTTATGTTCTTATGGTCACATACCGTTTATGCTCTTACGGTTATACATTTTATGATAATTATCACTACTGAGCCTTATTGAAATGTTCTGCTAGCCATAGCTTCGTAGATATAATCAGCCGGCACTCAACCCAAATCAACATATATTTTCTAATACATTATAACATCATCCTTTTTAGCCACTATATTTTATTTCTGCATCTGCTATGTACATTTGCTTCTTGGTACTTTTGCTCTTTGAGTAGTGTTTCTCTATTGTATTTGTTTATTGACAGAGTGCCAAATTACGATCCTAGTGGTAAAACGGGGGTGCTAGGGAGGAAAAACTGCACACGCAGTTTTCCCCCTAGCGTGCTTGGTTTACCGCTAGATTACAATGCAGGCGCTAAAAAAGCTGCCTGCATTGTTTGCGGGCGCTAAGCCCCGGGATGCACACGGCAACGCTAAGTGCAGCCACGCACATCCTCTCAATGGAGTCCATAGTACTCATTGAAGCGAACGCCGGTGGAGACACATGACCAGATGGATCTCGCCTTGCCAGTCAGCGTAGTGATACACAGGGGGAGACTGGGGGGACTTGTTCCCCCAGTCTCTCCCTGCTCCCGCCGGACTGAGGAGGCGGACAGAGCTGCGGTCCTCGCCGTGGGACAGGAGGTGAGTATCTTGATTTTTTGGGGGGTTTCTGGATGGTGCTAACGGATTCTGCAGAAGCGGAATCCGTTAGCACCAAGTCCTGGCTCTGGTTAACTTTTTGTTAACCGCAGCCAGACGTTAATCAGCGTTAGGACTTTGTAATCCTAACGCTGATTAACACTTTGCGCTCCCCATGTTAAGCATAGGAATGCAAACTACTGTAACCTCGCGCTGAAAAGCGCAAGATACCAAATGCTAACGGGTTACTTAACCCGTTAGTCTTTGGACTGCAATATGTGTAAACTACTTGGGCTAACGTTAACGGTTACGCAGGTGAGCGCTAACGTTAGCACCAAGTATGTAATTTGGCCCAGAGTGTTTTGAGGTTTGACTCAGTATACTTGGAAAAAAGCTGCATAACATTTGGTACAGTGGCGTAGCGAGGGGGGCATGGGGGGCACGTGTCTCTGGGCGGCCTCGCATGGGTTCCACCAGCTAGCCGTGAGATCGCAGCAGGATGGTGGACCACAAATGAGCGGCACAGGGGCGGATCCAGTGGGGGGGAGTTCTTCTCTTCTCCCCAGTAGGCGAGTGGCTGCTGGCATGATGCAGCTTGGCCGCTCGCCTGGGATAGGAGGACCCACCTGACCAGCGTGCGCTGGTCAGGTGGTTTCCGGCGAGCGGCCAAGCTGCATCATGCCGGCGGCCGCTCGCCTCATGGGGAGAAGAACGCCCCCAGCAAAAGAGGAGCTGAGAGCTGGGGGCAAATATTCCCATGAGAGCTGGGGCAGATATACCCATGAGAGCTGGGGGCAGATATACCCATGAGAGATGGGGGCAAATATACCCATGTGATCTGGAGCAATATATACCCATGTGATCTGGGGGCAATATATACCCATAAAAGCTTGGGGGCAAATATACCCATGAGAGCTGGGGACAATATATACCCATCTGTGAACTGCTGTGGGCAATATATATCCATGTGTGAGCTGCTGGGGCAATATATATCCATGTGTGAGCTGCTGGGGGCAATATATATCCATGTTTGAGCAGCTGGGGCACTATTTATCCATGTGTGAGTTGCTGGGGGAAATATATATCCATGTGTGAGCTGCTGGGGGCAATATATATCCATGTGTGAGCTGCTGGAGCAATATATATCCATGTGTGAGCTGGGGCAATATATCCATGTGAGCTGGGGGCAATATATCCATGTGCAGTGTGTATGAGTGTGAGTTTTATTGCTGTGGAGCTCTGTGATACCCTCATACATACGCACATTACTGTGAGTTTTATTGCTGTAGAGCTCTGTGATTCAGTAATGTGCAGTGTGTTTGAGCGTGAGTTTTATTGCTGTAGGGCTCTGTAATACGCTCATACACACAGCACATTACTGTGAGTTTTATTGCTGTGGAGATCTGTGATACAGTAATGTGCTGTGTGTATGAGCGTATCACAGAGCTCCACAGCAATAAAACTCACAGTAATGTGCTGTGTGTATGAGCGTGAGATTTATAGTTGTGGAGCTCTGTGATACGCTCATACACACCATACGCAGCCAATGAGGCAAGTGGCACGTCGGCTAGTCTTGGCAAAACCTGCCCGTCAGTAAGAGGTTAATGATGCTCTCCTGTTAACCTGTTTTATGTGTTGCATCTTTCCAATTGTTATTGAAAAAAATAGTTATTATATTTTTGGGGGGTTTAACCACTTGGCCAAGTCCTGCCAAGTTCTCCTCCTGTGCGATGGACGCGCTGAGCGCGTCCTAGCACAGGAGGCAGCAATCGGCAGGGATTCCGGCCGATTGCTTTGCCCCCCCGGTGCGGGCTGGCATCTTGGATGTCAGCCCAGCACTCCGGGACCTTGGTGGGGACAATAGATGTCATCGCGTTGGCGCGATGACATCTATTTCAGGCCCCCCCCACGAGTGCGAAGGAGGTTCCTGAAAGGGAGGAGGTCCTTCGGACCTCTCTCCCTCCCGATTGCCTGGGGCCAGCGATTAAAGGCAGGCATCGTTTGGAAGGGCACAGCCTGCCCTTCCAAACAGTGTCTAGCTTTAACACCTTGGGGGCCGGATCGCAATTCGGCACCAAAAAGCGCCGGATTGCGATCCTCTCCCGGAGCTGGCCGACATCTTGGATGTCGACCAAGCTTCCGGGATCTCCCCCTGACAACTGGCATCATCGTACATAGTGCGATGATATCAGTTTTAGAGTTAACCCCTAGCTGCCACCAATGGTGGAGATAGGGGTTCCAATGAACCCCCTATCTCCTGATCTGCAGCAGCTAGGGGTTAATGTTTGGTATCGTTGGATCTGCCACAGCATGGCCTTTCCAACGATATCAAACATGACTATCTTAAAAGTAAGCAATAAAAAACAAAAAATATAAATAAAAAAATATTTAAAAAAAACAAAACTTTTTTTTGTTTTGTTATTGCAGCAATATTGTTCCCATTTCAATTATAATGTGAACAATTATGCTGCGCTAACGATTTTTGTATGCGGTGCGTTTGTTAAAAATCGCGTGATTTTCCCCCCAAAAAAATGTAACGAGTCCCAATTTCTAATTTTTTTAACAAACACAACTCATAGAAAATATAACCGCAAATGCTCGTATGTTAAAAAAACACTTTATACATTGTAAATTATTGAAAATTCTAATTGTATTGCATTTTTTTGTTATAATATACAGACAGGTCATGACGTATACATATAATAATGATATATTATGAATCTGCCGGAAAGAACGATACATAATATGTCTGGGTCATATAATAAAATATGGCTTCAAAAGGTGTTTAAACATGATGAGCGAAACCGGTAAAAATGACCTCAGCACACAGGCGTGAAATGGCTCAGCAGCGAAAGGGTTAAATATTTGTAAAATTTGTATGCTTTAATGATTATTTTTGGTTGGGGGGGCACTAATGAAAGACTTTCCACATGATCTCGCTACGCCTCTGGTACCACCTTTTTTATCCCCCTGTCCTTTGCGCTCCGGATCTTAAGCTCTGTGTTTTTTTCTTCTACCCTTAAATAGTAAGTCCACAATTAACTTGCGAAATGTAGTTAGTAGCTCGAATTTATGAAATATGCATTAGTTCTTTTCCAGGAAAATTAAAAATGACAGCCATGTTTTTCATTTCTTTTCTACTATACTTTGCTTAACCCTTTCAGACAAATTGACTTGCATTAACTATTAATGTTATATATTAAAATTGCATGATTTATAACTTTTCCATATGAGAACCATTGCAATTTAATCCTTACTTAATGAGTTATTTAACTCCTTGGATGCAGACGTGTGGGGAACATCATGGGGATTCCCCTTTATATGCAGAGGATGTTCCCCATGCATCATCTGCTAAGGGGGTCTCCTTCCCTATACTTACCTCTGGGGTCCCGTGGTGGTCTGACTTCCTTGAAGTCAAAGCCTGCTTTTATACCCCCTCCCTGCGCACTGACATCATCGCGATGGGCACAATGACATCTGTTTCAGCTGGAAGAGCGCCTGAAAGGAGGGAGGTTCTTTGGACTGCTCTCCCTCTCGATTGGGAGGAGATAGAAGTTCACCGTATGGTGAAGTTTGGGAGGCATTCGACTATTCAAAAAGCTGTCAGTTCACCAAATATTGCCAAATTGCCAGAGAAATATAGTGCTGTTCGATGGCAGTGAACTCCCCATAGAAAAGCATTTGTTATTCTATTCAGAGAACACCGAACAGCAGAGAAATGTCAGTAAAATTTCCTGATTTTCTGTGGTTTCATTCCAGAGGTTTAATCAAGTGAATCCCATAGGTTTCAACTTTCAATGTAAAAAAATCCCGTTTTTTTTAAATATTCAAACGTTTATTATTTTAATCTGAAACAAAAATTTATTTTTTTAGGATTTTGTAGGCATTTTTTTTAAGTGAAATTTCTTTTCGCCTTTTTGTTTATCAAATAGCTTTTTTGGTTTCTGTAACAGACCGTTTTTATTATTATTCATAGGACCTTATATAGTAATTCCAGGCATTTATATGCAGTAGACATGTGCATTCGTTATAGTACTAAAACGATTTAGTCTGAATTTTGGGATAATTTAGTTTTCATATGACTCAAGAGAAACGAAACTGCTCAGTCCAAAAAACAAAAGAAACTAAAATAAAATGCACTACATTTTAGTTTCAGTCCTTTTTGTGATATTACATTGATGAGTGAAGGAGACCAGCAATGAAGAGCGCAACATCCGAAGTTCTGCACCCTCCACATGCCAATGCAGTAGGAAGTTCTATACAGAGAGGGGCATTAATTAATGCAGGAGGATGTTCTATACATTATACAGATAGGGGTATTAATGCAGGAGGATGTTATATACATTATACAGAGAAAGGTATAAATTGAGGAGGATGTTCTATACAGAAAGGGACATTAATTAATTCAGGAGGATGTTCTATATATTATACAGAGAGGGGTATTAATTAATGCAGGTGGATGTTGTATACATTATACAGAGAGGGGTATTAATTAATGCAGGAGGATGTTCTAAACATTATACAGAGAGGAGCCTTTTCTTTTTTTTAGCCCTTTAAATCCAGTGGCTGTGAGCACTGAGATCGGCTGCTTGTTACATTATCTCTCAGTACAATGTATCAGGCTCAGCTGTTAAAGTAACTCACTGTAACAGCGCTCAGAGTTTCAGTAAAACAAGGAAATAATATTCTTCTAATCTCTTATATATAAAAATATTATTTACTAGCTATACTGAAACTCTGAGCGCTGTGATGAGCAGCAGTCAGTTACTGTAACAGCTTTGCCTGACACGGGGCAGTATTACAATGTTGGTGCTAACTTAACCAGAGCTGTTGTAAACTGAAAACCTCCATAGGCGCCACTACAATAGTAATTGTATCCACTGGTTTTCGGATGAAAGAAATTAGTTTTCATACTAAAGAACTGAAAACGAATTTCTTTAGCAACTAAATAAATTGCATTTTAGGACTAATCCATTAGTTCAAAATGAAATTTTGTGCTGTGCACATATCTAATATGCAGTAGTTTTTTTGCAAACAGCTTTTAAAAGTTGCGGTTCAGCTTTTTTTAGGCAGTTTTTCAGATCAATCCGATTTTTTTCCGTGGTTTTGCAGCGGTTTTCCCGTTCGATTTGGTGCTTTTGTGGTGCTTTTGTGGATGTGGTCAGCGGCTTTTCCCTGCACTTTGGGGAAATGCTGAATTCACTGCAGGGTCGAGGAATTTGATTCCCCGAAGTTCAGGGAACGAAAGTGCACCGAAATTCTGGTGGACTTTCAGTGCTCTTTGAATAAACCCTAAAAGTGTTATTACATATTGGTTCATCTAGTACAAAAGCACAGCACAGCTGCAAGTAGACCGCAGGTCATTTGAACCCCCGTGTTTTCTTTCTTTACATCCCACAAAGGCATGTTAGATGTCCTTGGACAGGTCAGAGTCTGACCTTTCTAATAATCACAACCTTGTAAAATGTATAAAAAAAATCACAAGCAAAACAGTTTTTTCCTCATTTATTTCTTTTATTCCAAAGCAATGGCATTGTCCATTTACCACGTTTAAAATGAGCAATACCACTGCCATTACTTACCTTCTCATTTCCCATGCTGAGAGCAAGGTCTGGGTTTTATTCATAGTCTTATTTTTCATACAACAAATCCTCCAACATACAATGAAAATAAACTTTTTTCCAGTGTAGCGCTCACTCCCGGAGGAGCCGCTGAATTTAACCTCGGGTCAGTCTCCCCGCACTAGGGAATAAACATACACCAGCACTGTTGTGGATTTTATAAGTTATATAGTTTACTGGTCTCAAATAAACTGGCATATATAAAGCAGCACGGTATACATATATATTTACAGGAATTCGCAATGCAAGAAACGCGCAGCAGAAAAGAAAAAAAAATTTTTTAACCCCTTCGTTGCCGGAGTGTGAGTCCCGTACAGGTTGTGTCCCAAGAAGGTGTGCGTGTATGCGTGTGTTGGTACTCGGGTACTAGATTCAACTGGCCAGTGAATGATTTCAATGTGTCTTCGACTAGTCACGTTGGGGCCCTGTAGATTTAGACAAACTGCAGCGTGCTTCATTACTGTACTGTGGCCTGGAAGAACTCTCACCCATTCGCCAGATACTCTGCACTCTGCTCGACCCAGGACGTCTCTCCGCTCGATTTGGCTGGGACTCTGTGCCACCGGATCCGCTTGTCTTGCTTGTCCGTCTCTGCCACAAGATGCTCAGTTCACCGCCTGCACTCTCATTAGATCATCGCGGTCTCCTAACTTGGGGTCCAATCTGCAGCTCTGTATCTGTGTAAAACGTCTCAGCGGTGGATTACTAGGTCTCTGGAAAGTCACTGAAACCGATCTCCAGCGTCCACAAGGCAGCACCTGCGCTCCGGCCTGGTCACAATCGCTCCTTGTCTCACGTGCGTCTTGCTCTATTCACCCCTTGGCGCGCACTGGCTCTCCTCTGCACGAGGCTGCAGTTCTCCCCACCCACTTCCTGTCTCTGCCCCAAAGCATGCTGGAAAACGTAGTCCAAAAGTGTCCAGTATTGGTTTACATTGCGCTCGTCTCCCCCTGGTGGCCAGAAACGAGTAATTACAGCAGCAGAATTAAACCAGCGCTACACCAGTTTTTGTTAAAATTGATTATTTTCTCAAATAAATGAAATAACAGGTTCCCAGTTCAAGTTTTTTTTTTACATGAGTGCCACATAGAATATATAACCACAAAGGTTGGGATGATGTAAGGTACAAAAAATAATTGTACAAGCTGTAAATGATTGAAATCTAAATGGAAATCTACATTGTTTTTACATTTTTTATTATACCATTCTGACTAAACATGACATTATTATTATTATTCTTTATTTATAATATTCCGCAGCGCTGTACAATAGGCACAGTATAGACAGGGTTACAATACATTGAACAACATTTGACAAACAGTACAAGAGGAGATGAGGGCCCTATTCCCGTAGGAACTCACAATCTAGAAGGGTTGGGGTTGGAAACAGGAGGAGAGGACTGCAAGGTGAGAGTAATTGATGGTTGACTGGGAATTAGAAGCCTGGGATTAGTAAGAGTAATTAGAGAAAGGAGTGTAGACAGCTGCAAAGGATGCCTGAAAATAGAGGCCGGTCCTGGGTGGGGGGGGGTGGATCTGCTGAGTGTGTGAATGGATCCTGGCTGTGTGTTTCCCTCTGTGAAGAGAAAATGAGTTCAGGTAAGTGTTAGGCATCAGAGGCCTTTGAAATGGGGAGAGGGGGACAGGGGGGGCACAGTTTAAAATTCTCTTGAAAAAAGCGGGATTTTTAGAAAATAAAATCAACCAAAAATTAAGAAATGCAGAAACAAAATACAATTGCGAGGAGTGTATTGAGAGCCATTGGATTGGTAGGATGTTCACTAAACCATCTAGCCTACCTGTGGTCATGTGATTGCTACAGGTTACAGGAAGTCTGTAGCAATTCACTTCCAGAGGAGGGCCACGAGAGTCAAGCAATAAATTCCAAGATAAATTTTATACTAGCTTTAGGGCTAAAACAGGAGGGAGTGCATAGTGGTTCAGGTCCGTTAATATTTAACCCCTCTAGTTCCCCTCTCAATCTAACTTTAGAGTATTTATTTAGTAATAATGACAATCGTAATAATGTGTAAATAAAATAGCAAGGAAGCAGCCACAAGTCAATTATAAGCACTATCATAACTTATTGCTAAATTATGCCTTGGAAGCTGAAAATACAGTGGCAAGAAAAAGTATGTGAACCCTTTGGGATTACGTGGAGTTTTGCATGAATTGGTCATAAAATGTGCTCTGATCTTTATCTAAGTCACAACAATTTGAAAAACACAGTCTGCTTAAAATAATACAACACAAGCATTATATGTTTTCATGTGTTTATTGAACAGAACATGTAAACATTCACAGTGCAGGGTGGAAAAAGTATGTGAACCCCTAGCCTAATGACTTCTCCAAGAGCTAATTGGAGCCAGGAGTGAGCCAACCTTGCGTCCAATCAGTGTGATATTATTGGATGTGTTGCTGAAAGCTGTCCTGCCCTTTAAAAACACACACCAGTGTTGGGTTTACTGGTTTCAAGAAGCACTGCCTGATGTGAACCATGCCTCGCAGAAAAGAGCTCTCAGAAGACCTACGATCAAGAATTGTTGACTTGCATGAAGCTGGAAAGGGTTACAAAAGTATCTCCAAAAGCCTTGATGTTCATGTGTCCACGGTAAGACAGACTGTCTACAAATGGAGAAAGTTCATCACTGTTGCTACTCTCCCTAGGCGTGGTTGTCCTGTAAAGATGACTACAAGAGCACAGCGCAGAATGCTTAATGAGGCAAAGAAGAATCCTAGAGTGTCAGCTAAAGACTTACAGAAATCTTCTGGCACATGCTAACATTTTTGTTGACACATCTACAATAAGGAAAACATTAAACAAGAATGGAGTACATGGGAGGACACCACGGAGGAAGCCATTGCTGTCCAAAAAGAATATTGCAGCACGTTTGAAGTTTGCAAAAGAGCACCTGGATTTTCCACAGCACTACTGGCAAAATATTCTGTGGACAGATGAAACCAAAGTTGAGTTGTTTGGAAAAAACACATAACACTATGTGTGGAGAAAAAAAATGCTCAGCACACCAACGTCAAAACCTCATCCCCACTGTAAAACATGGCGGAGGGTGCATCATGGTTTGTGGCTGCTTTGCGGCCTCAGGGGCTGGACGGATTGTTGTCATTGATGGAAAAATGAATTCCAGAGTTTATCAAGACATTTCGCAGGAAAACGTAAGACCATCTGTCCGCCAACTGAAGCTCCGCAGAGGATGGGTGATGCAACAGGACAATGACCCAAAGCATACAAGTAATTCAACAAAAGAATGGCTTCAACAAAACAAAATACGCCTTCTGGAGTGGCCCAGTCAGAGTCCTGACCTCAACCCGATTGAAACGCTGTGGCATGACCTTAAGAGAGCGATTCACACCAGCCATCCCAAGAATATTGCTACACTGAAACAGTTTTGTGAAGAGGAGTGGTCCAAAATTACTCCAGATCGTTGTGCAGGTCTGATCTGCAACTACAGGAAACGTTTGGTTGAGGTTATTGCTGCCAAAGGAGGGTCAACCAGTTATTAAGTCCAAAGGTTCACATACTTTTTCCACCCTGCACTATGAATGTTTACATGTTATGTTCAATAAACACATGAAAACATATAATGTTTGTGTTGTATTATTTTAAGCAGACTGTGTTTTTCAAATTGTTGTGACTTAGATGAAGATCAGAGCACATTTTATGACCAATTCATGCAAAACTCCACGTAATCCCAAAGGGTTCACATACTTTTTCTTGCCACTGTACATGTGTGTGCATCTTAAAGAAAAAGAACATACTAACTGAAAGATCTAATAATAGTACATGTTACAAAGCAACACAGTAACTTTCGGAACTCACTATGCATGAGTATCAGCAGCTATATCAAGAAGATGGAAATAATTTACACCAAATGGTAAACAAATTAAACAAATTAAACAAAATTTAATAAACTGGAGAGATACGGAAAGAAAGTGCATATATGAATCTAACTAGAGTATGAACAGCAACCTAAAACCCAAAAAATATCATTGCCATAAATATGACATTAAGGATAAAATAAACAAATGCTACCTCCAACACAAATGCTACCTCCAACACATTCTAAAGGTGAATAAGGATCATGATGCTTAAAACACAGTTGTAAGCAAAACATAAAAGATCTTGAGATGCAGGTGATGACGATGAGTTAGTAGAATCAATGGGTGCAGTTAAAGCAGTACTTCCTCCCAAAATATTATACCACCACATTGAGCCGACGCATGGGGTAACAAATAAAATAAAAGTAAAATGATTGAAAGTATCAAAATGTAAAAGCTGTTTGCAAAAAAACCTACTGGATGAAAATGTCTGGAATTAACATATAAGGTCCTATGAATAATAATAATAATAATAATAATAATAATAATAATAATAAAAGGCTTTTTTACAGAAAAAAGAAAAACCGCTATTTAAAAATAATCAGAAAAAAAATGCTGCCGAAAAATTCCTAAAAATGGCTAAAAAAAATCTTTAAAGAAACAATAAAGAGACTTTTTGCTGCAGAATAAAAGAACAAATAGTTTAACAGATATTAGATAAAAACGGGAATATTTTTAACATTAAACCTGCCGAATGAAACCACCAAACATCAGGGCATTTCTCTGACACTTCACTGCATTGTTTTCTGAATAGATTAACCATTGCTTCTCTTTGGGGAGTTCACTGCCGTCGAACAGACATCGTATTTTGCTGGTAATTTGCCAAAATTTGGCGTACTGCCTGCTTTCTGATTAGCTGAATGGCCACGAAATTGCACCGTACAGTGAAATTCACTGTTCGGTGCAATTTCGGGGCCAGATCGACTCTTTCTGAATAACCCTGTATATATTTTGCTAACAGTTCTTCAAAAAAGGAGGCTTGCAGTGGATTCAGCAGAGTCATTTTGCAACCACAAAATCACTTAGCACCAAAAAGAAAATAAAAATATAAATTTATTGTATGACTTGAACTCGATACTACTGTGTGACAATTATATTTTTATTCAACTCAGAATGTATTAAAACAAAACACCAAGAGAAACGCTCATTCTGTCATTTAATTCACTGAGTTTATTTTGTTGCAGTTTTGATGAATGAATGCATGCAGAAAAATCTAAATCTAAATCAGGACTCGGCTGCTCAGAGTTTAGAAAAAGTAGAAAATTGGATGTTAGTAGAAATGTTGCAGCATCCAGCTGAGAGAAAGAACTGATTAAAATATTTCTTACCTAGTACATTTAAAAACATAATTACAATTACATGTTTTGATTAGAAATGTAAGCTTTATTTATACAAAACATGTTATTGAATTTTATATAGAATTAGCTGGTATTTTTAATTACAGTGATGTTATAAAGTATACAATTACGAAACTTTTTTGTCTTTTTGTCTTTTTATATCCTATTTACAAAGATGACATTATTTGTTACAAAATGCAGTCTGTGGCAAATGCAGTCTGTGACACTAAATAAACTATAAAATTTAAATTAAATTAAACAATAAACTATTAAACAATAAACTATTTAAAAAAAGCCAATAAATGCGAAAGAGGATAAAGGTAGAGGATAAAGCTCGCAAATTATTAATTTGATTGAAAAAAAATCCACTGAATGATAGAGAAATTAACCCCTTCACTACCAAGCGATTTTACCAAAAGCACTTTCAGAAACCAGTTCTTTTTGTAAAATCATTATTAATTAATTGTACAGTAAGAAATATTTGGATATCTTCCCAATGTATTTCTTATTATAAAAACTGGTCATCATGCCTACCTCCTAGCTGGTGAGGGTCCAACAAACCCGAAACAGCGATGTCCTGGGAGTGGCTTTGACCAGTTAAAATAAAGATAAACCTTATCTCTGTTAAAAAACCATCTAGTATGGCATAGCATTGATTTAAGGTTTCTGTGTAATAACAGACCCAGGATGCATAAAAGTGAGACAGATGTCTTTGCATATCCTACCCAGAATTCCTTGTTGCATATGGGGAATGTGACACAGGAGCTCTAGGGATGCAGTTCTTTGAATTGCTGTGATGTGCAAGTGGCTTCTGCAATAATAAACATAAGTAGTTATAGTGTGGAGGCTTTTTATCTCACGTTTTGTCCTCCACCACAACCCTTGAAAGCACTTAGTGTAAAAAACCTATATATCTCCCCATCTACAGGCCAAAAGGAGTTACTACAGTTTAGGGCTCTGGGAATTATCAGGGACATTCCTCTTCTGATTTTAAAACATTTTAGCACCCCGGCATCATGCACATGGTGCTAAAACTTTAGGGGCACCATCTGCGGCCAAAATGCAAATGAAATTCATTTGCAGCAAGCAAATTTAATTTGCTTTTCCCCTGCTCAAGTGCAGACCAAGATAATGTGATATATCAGCACCTGATGGTACCCCTGGAGACCCGATTTATCTTGACCTGGGTGTGAAGTAGTTAATATCATCTTCCAGGCACGTTCAGTGGAAAGGTACTGAAATTCTCCTAATTTAAGACACTCATATTAGTTCTATCATCTCAAATAATTATATTAGATCTAATTGAGGACTCAAATTTGTAACCCTTGGTGAATGTCTATCAGGGTAATTCAAAGAGAATCGAAAAGCCACCGCACGTTCGGTGACTTTTCGTTCTCTTCAATTCGGTACGATTTGGCAATCTCATTTCGGCGACCCTGCGGTGTATTCAGCAAGCACCACAGGGCCGTCATAGTGCAGGGAAAAGCGTCATAGTGCAGGGAAAAGCCGCCGCAAACCCGCCGAACACTCACAGCAAAACCAGGGCGAACGCACACCGAAACCCGCAAAAATATCTGGATTATCCCCGCCGAACACACCGGAGAAACCCGAGCAGGAGCCGATCACAGCGCAGAGCAGCCGCCGGAAAAACCCGACACCACAGACGAATGGAGTGAAAAAAAAGAAAACTGTACGCTTAAATGTTTGATAAGTTAAACGCTGTTTGCAAAGAAACTACAGAACGAAAATGACTGAAATTTACATATAAGGTCCAATGAATGATAATAAAAAGGGCTGTTACAGAAAAAAGAAAAAATGATTTAAAAAAAAGGAAAAAAGTTTGCTAAAAAATGCCAAAAAATGCCTAAAGATCCTAAAAAATCTATGAAAAAGAGACTTTTACTACAGAATATTATAATAAACGGTTTATTAGATGTTGGATTAAAACGTGAATATGTTTAACATTGAAGCCTATGGGATTCTCCTGAATAAACCTGTCGAATGAAGCCACCGAATGGCAGGGCATTTCGTCAACTTTTCACTGCTGGCTGATGTTCTCTGAATAGACAAAGCATTGCTTCTCTATGGGGAATTCACTGCCCTCGAACAGGCACCGTATGTGCAGGCAATTTGCCAACATTTGGCGAACTGCTTGCTCTCTGAATAGCCGAATGGCCAGGAAAGGTAACCGTACGCTGAATTTCAGCTTTCGGTTACCTTTCGCCAGCAATTCGGAGCTCTTTGAATAACCCTGTATGTCTTTGCCAGGGGGGTAGGAGGTAAGAACCAAAGTTGCCCAGGCAGACCAAGAGTCCAGAATGAGGTACAAAAGGGTAAGGTGAGGACAGAGGTCAATAAAGGTCCAGGTCAGGGCAGGCAGCAAGGAGGTGAAGTGAAACAGGCAAAAAGAAACTTGTGCATGTAGAAATATAATAGACCTGCTAGAGACACACTGAGAGGAGTGAAAACAAACAATGCTATAGCAAAAGTGAAGTGACCTGTGAGCTATATATATATATATAGGCAGGTGAGCCAGCCACACCTGCAGCCAGCCAGACACACCTCCGTTCTCCTTTGGCTACTATCTGAAGGAAGCCCTCCCTTCAGCTAGCCCCGGAGAACTCAGAGCAGATGAAAGCCAGGCCCCGGATGGTGCATATTGAATCCTGAGCTTCCGACATCATCTTGGCTCCACACCCCTAGCCAAGCAGGGCCACGTCACAGCCGGGAAATGACCCGGCGGTCAGGTTCACAGTGCGGCTCCACCACATCGGAGCAAGAAGGGCAGACCCAAGTGATGCCGGGACCTGCAGACCTGCCAGGCAACCTGACAAGTGTAGGAGGTGGCAGTGCGTGGACACAGGCCGTGACAGTCTTTGACATAAAATGAATTAAGCAAAAACTAAATTGTAGAAAAAACCCGGTAGAATTAAACTGATATTATTTAATGATGTTTTATGTAAATTAGGTGTTATCAAATCAATCAGGAAAGCACTGAGTAAAGCAAGAGTTGCTGATTGGAATTTAAATGCTTATATGTATCACATTATTTTGCATTGATACAATTCTTTGACTTTGGAGCATACATTAATTGTTAAAACTTTGAAAAGTCAAGACAACAAAAAAGCAAAAAATACGTCCCCAACCATAGACAAAATATTGTGATTAAATTGTTATTCAACTTTAAAAAATGGAAATGCACTTTACTGTTAGTGAGGACTAACCAATGTGTATTAAAATGAACGTTTGAGGACAACTTATCTTAAAAAAAATCAAAGCTTCCCCTTGGTATCTCTCTTTGCTTCAGGTTACAAGCAGTACAAACGTAAGTATATATCTGGAGGGAAAACACTGCCTAATGAGAAAAAAATACACAATAGTGCAGATCAGTAGGCTCAAATATAAATTATTGTGGAGATTAACTCACAAATGTAGAAGTTGAAATCGCCTTGCAGTGCCTGAAGACACTGAATAGTGCTGGATCTCCTGCTCTACAGCCCAGGGCTTTGTAATACATGGTGAATCTCATCAGAAGAAACCTCTCACAACACGATGAGGATTATTTATATGCATGTAAAGGATTTTTTATGATGCAGTAATTAAAAAAATAAATTTTAAGTTTCTAACAATATTAGCAATAAAACTGTTAATTGGATTACATGTTACTGATTATAATCACTAAAGCAAGCGTGGGAGGATTTCATGCATATTTGTTAATATTATTATTTATATCTTCTTGTTCACTTAATGTATTCTATGTTTGTCTTTACAAATATGGCCAAATATACTTAAGAAGCAACATTGGAGCACAAATGGTATGGCATATGCAGTGTGCCAGCAGCTTGGAGGTGTGCTGCCAACTCGGGGATAATATGGATTCGGACTTTGAGTCTCTTGCCACGTGTAGGCTGGATTCAACTTGTCCACTATTTTGATTGAGTTTACTAAATCGTCAAAAGCACCTTAAGGTGCCCAAGATCAAGTTGCAACACTCAAAACTGTTTCTGGAGAATTGCAAATACATTTTGTTTATTGCAAAAAAAAATTGTTTTACAAATTGTCTCCAGAATATGTCCCAAGAGTTATAGTACGTTGGACATATCAACTGTTGAGCTATAATTCACAGAATTGCCTAGACTCCTTTTGATTTAATTGAAAACCACTTGTTATTGAAATGGCAAATTGAATGTCCACTATATGGCCAAATATGGCATTTCCAAAAATTTGTGAATAAAATGGCTTGTTCTGAAGAGCTCAGTGAACTCACAACTGGGTACCCCAAATTCCCCAAATTTCCCCCTGCAAGATAGTCCAAGATCACCTGTAAGTGGTATTATAGGAAAGTGGAAGCGTTTAGGAACAGCAGCAACTCAACTAGTAAGCAGAAGATCATGTAAAGTCACAGAACGGGGTTCTCCTAGTGCTGAGGCTCATGGTGCGTAAAAGTTATCTATGCTCTGCTGATTCCATAGGTGAAGAGATCCAAGCCTCTACTATCATTAATATCAGCACAAGAACTGTGCAGCAAGAGCTTAATGGTATAGGTTACCATGGCCAAGCAGCTGCATGCAAGACTCACATCGCAAAGTACAATGCCAAGCATCAGATGGAGTGGTGTAAAGCCAACGTGGCATGGTGCTCCTATATGAATCATTAAATGATAATTGGAGTGGTGTAAAGCATGCTGCAAGTGGCTCTGGAGTAGTGGAAATGTTTTCTGTGGAGTGACAAATCCCACTTCTCTGTTTGACAGTCTGATGGGCGAGTCTGGGTTTGGAGAACGCCAGGAGAGCATTACCTGCCTGACTGCATTGTGCCAACTGTAAGGTTTGGTGGAGGAGTGATAATGGGATTCCAGATTAGGGATGCTTGACCCATACTACTAAAAACACAACAATTAAATTTATATATATTAAAACACTTTTCTTCAAGCTTAATAGAAATCTGTTAGAAATTATTAAAGCTAAATTTTCAATAACATTTTATGGAAGCAGTAAAAGTTGCTCCTGCAAAAATACCCTTGGTATGCATCTAAATCGTAAATTCCCATTGGTTAGGACCCTCAATCCCTCCTGCATTTCTTTGTCTAATGTTCTGTCTTTAAGATACCTGTCTTTTTAACTGTACCACTGTAGCAATTATACATATGTACAGTGCTGCTGAATGTGTTGGCACTTTATAAATATTTTATAATAATAATGATAATAGTTTTTCATATTTTTAATTTGTAACAAAATTACAAGCAAGAAAAAAAATCCCTTAGAGGGTTATTCACTAAAATCCAAATTTTCCTCGGAATTGCACCAAAAGGTGAATTTCACCATAAGTGCAATTTCGGGGCAATCTGTGTGTTCCCAAAGTTGTCAATTTGCCAAATACAGATGAATTGACAGCAAAATACAGTGCATCGCTGTAATTCGGTGCAATTCGGCAGTATTCAGCACAACTGAAATTGTCCCATTGAGCAGTGGATCCCAACCGCGGTCCTCAAGTACCCCTAACAGGCCAGGTTTTGAGGATTGCCTTGGGGAAATGTAGACTGAATCCTGCAATCACTGAGCATCAAATCATATCACCTGTGCTGTGCTTCAGATATCTGAAAAACCTGACCTGTTGGGGGTAATTGAGGACCGCGGTTGGGAACCACTGCCATAGAGAATTATCAACTAGTCTATTTACAGAATGCCGAATTGCACAGAAATTTCTGTGAAATAACCTGATTTTGGTGTTTCAAATTAACAGGTTTAGCCCCTACGCTGCGTAAGACATGTGGGGGATTCCCCGCAGAATACAGAGGATGCCCCCACATGTCGTGGTTTCTCCTCAGCCTCAGGGAGACCTCCTGGAAGTCAGACCACACCTTGGAACCTCCCCCCACCCAGTGAAGTCATTGCACATGGCCGCATCATTACACATTATTCCATCAAAAACCTATACCATTGGAATCCTGCATCTCTGATTTTTAAACTGCACAAAGACATGTGAGGAGTCATTGGAAAGGGCAGAGTTTGGCCTTTCCAACGATATCAAACATGACCATGCAATGTGTAAAAATAGAAAAGAAAAAAATGTAATGCAAAATTAGTTTTTTCTTGTTTTTTTCTCATTTCTTATCAGCACATTTCACCGACATCTGATAACTGCTTTGGTGACTATTTTTGGCAATATACGGTGAACATTTGATAAATAGTGAATTCACTGACTTGACAAAATGGAATTTCCAAAGTGAACCAAAATAAGTCGACATAAAAAGCACCAAAATTTAGTTACATTTCTGAGCTTTCTGGATAGTGTGTGTTAATAATATCATACAACATATTCTGTTGCACATAAGAACAAAAAAAATAATTACAGTGAAGAAAATTCATAGCAAAGCATGTTTTTTTTTGACTGATTTTGTCATTTCAGCCGTGCTGTTTCTTAAATGTTGTTAGTATCTCACAAAAAAAGAAAATCAAAGCTTTAACAGCAAAAGTACATTGTACTTAATCAACCACTGTTGCCTTTTACAGCGGATCTGAGTGCAGACACTATTTTATATATTATGGAGCCATTTCTGCCTCATTGCTTGTTACTGGGCCATTTCTGCATGTGCAATTGCAAAGAAAGTAATGTGTAATTGGCTTCTAATGATGTATTAAAAATTATAACGCTCTGTAATGGCTTGGCTCTGTGAACTACAACTTGTCAGATGCCATGATACCAAGGTGTTTAATTCCAAAATTGTTTAACATTTCGATAATAGTTATGATTTTAAGTTATTTTGAGCTGAATTAGTAAGTAGATTTTAGTAACCCTTCCAGGTGCTAGATTATTAGTTTTAGTGCAATATAGGTTAGCACAATACATAATCAATGCAAAAAGTAGCATATACGGTAGCTGTTGTAAATTATTGTGGACTAAAATATTTTATAGTCTTGTAGGTGCTAAGCTCTGAAGGTAAGGGCTGCTGCTGATATCATTACGTCATTGCACCCCATGGATTCCTCCAGCCCTACCTGATCTACAGGGAGCAGATGCAGCTGCAGAAGAAGAGACAAATTAACTGGGGAGCAATGACGGGATCAGGAGAGCAGCCTCACAGATGTCCTTGGCAGCCAATGGGTTGAATATACTTTTTCAGAAGTTTCCACAATTGATGAATTTTAACGGGTAAACAGCTAGTAATATAGCTTATTCATAGTAAAACGGAGATTTAAAAAACAATTTTTCACTATTTAGGGAAACTGTGAATATGCCTCTTGTTCTAATGGGCTCTAGAGAATCTAGAGTTAAGAGGGTCCATTGGAAAGCTGTATCTCCTCTTAGAAGGTCACTTGTGATATGATTAGAAAATTCAGGTTCTACCCTTGCCATTGATGTTGCAGCAGCTTTGTCCGTTTTGCCCTCAGAAAGTGAATAATGCTTCTGACATAACTCATCTTTTCATTTCCCACAACGGAAACAAGTGGGGTAGAGATTATGCAAAGAAGTACTTTAGACCTCTGTTTCTTTGTTATTGTAATGTCTAGAAGCCTCACAGACATATTTGAGGAGACAACTGTCTAATGTTTTCAAAAAAAATATTATTTTGGTATAATTAGCTGCTTGAGTGGAGGGGACACTTGGAAAATGTACACATTCACTCTAGAATATTGGTGAACTTTGTCATACATCCTCTAGTAAATTACCTCCAAATACTGCAGTCAGAGGTGTCGTCTACACTGGCTGAGCAGTCTGCAGACTATCAGCTTCACTGTGGGAATTCTAGACATCTGGTGACATCATTATGTAAGTACAAAGGGAAATCAACAAGTCCCTTAACTATAACAATACAGATAAGGAAATGAAAGTGTGTTGCCCGGGGACCCCAGTTTTTCCACCTAATAAGATCTAGAACCCCAGCACAGGCATCATTAGAAAGATAAGTGCTTCTTTTTCCCAATGATGTCAGTCTTGGGTATACAGTAATTACTGTAAAATACATTGTGCTGGGGGAGATAATGCAATCAACCCAACATCAACGAAGAGCGGGGTTTATTACTCTAGTGGGGGGTGCCTTTTGATCCCCTTACCTCTGTTGCTACAAGGCGCATATTTGGAAAGAATATTGTCTGACCTTTCCAGCTATGCTATTACTTTGGGAAAAACATATTTATTAGAGATGTAGTCCTGAATAATCCTAAAAAGTAGATTTTTTAATAACCTCAGTACCATTTATTATCCAGCACCATTTTCTGGAAGTCTTCCCATCTTTACCTAATATTCTGTTTGATGCTGCTTTGTTTCTATTATTGAAATTATTCAAATTGGCGTTATGTAGCCCATATGATATTATATACAATAATGAACCTTTATTATTTGTTGGTCTGTTCATACCTACAGTATGACTAAATGTATAATAAAATCTATTCTGATTTGTAGTCAGTAGATACACTCACAAATGATCCATGACTAGCTAACATGAAAATGTCTCCGCTGAAATTGTTTCCTAGCAATCCTGTATGTAAATTGCTTAATTTTGCTTTGTCAAATATCATGTTTCTATCATATATCTTCAATGCTAGTCCATCAATTAATAGAACGCCTGGACAAGTTTTTTTATTATCTCCTGATGTAGAATGCCATATATTAACCGAAAGTAATTCTCTTTGTGCACCGCAAATAATAATAATGATTAACCCCTTCACTGCTGAGCCATTTCTCCCCTGTGTGCTGAGCTAATTTTTACCGTTTTTGCTCATCATGTTTAAATGTGATTTGAAGTCACATTTTATTATACAACAATTTTTTATTTTTTTTTCAGCAGACTTGGCAGATTCATAATATATCATTATTATATGTATACGTCATGTCCTGCCAGAATGCTATAACAAAAATTGTAAAAAAAATAAGTGAAATTCCATTAACATTTCAATCAGCTACATGTAAAGTAATTTTTTTTACATTTTATAATCCGAACCTTTGCAGTTATATATTCTATGGGTTACGCTTGATAAAAAAAATTAGAAATGGGAATCCATTACTGTAATTTTCTGAGAAATTATGTGATTTTAGCTAAGCCCCCAAATAAATCGTTAGTGCAGCATCATTGTTCACATTATAATTGAAATGCGAACAATAGTGCTGCATTAATAAAAAAAAAAACAGTTTTTTTTTATTTTTGGTCGTGATGACGTCAGTGTGCCAGAGGTGGTATAAAAGTGGGGTCTGACTTCAAGGAAGTAAGACCCACGTGGGATCCCGGAGAGAGAGGTGAGAGAGAGGCAACTATTGTATCATGTGAACACTGAATGTCGATAAAGAGCTACATAACCATCCAACAAACACTCTGCATCTCGCACTTGCTCACAAATCAGGGTGACAAATTAACACCAGTGAGTGAGGGGGTTAATTACACTTTCATCTTTATCCCATTGATTTCTGGGGGGATCCTTCCCACTCATCTCCTTTGGTTCCTGCACCCATGCCACCTACACGTACAGTATATTGGTATTCATTATTATTAAATTAATATTATTATTATTAAAGTATCATCATTCAATAAAGCAAGAATATAACATATCAGTGTTGACTGGTGAATATGAAAGTTATTTGTAGATATCCAGATCTCTAGGATTATATTCACAGACTTCAATCCACCAATTTTGCTGTGTAAGCAAAAAAAAAGAAAAGAATTCAAACTATATGCTTGATTGCATTTTCCAAAGAAATATCACATTAATCAAGTGCTAAGAGGCACGGGCATCACTGAACAAATGGCACTAAGTGGATTCCCATGGCATTTTACATACAGTCTTAATGGAGTTGTTCAAGTAAGAAGGAATCAAAGGGAATAGTTTACAGTAATCACCTAG
This sequence comes from Leptobrachium leishanense, assembly GCA_009667805.1. NCBI lineage: Eukaryota > Metazoa > Chordata > Amphibia > Anura > Megophryidae > Leptobrachium > Leptobrachium leishanense. The sequence goes on from CM019065.1 coordinate 304,206,987, forward strand.
CAATGTGCAAACACAACTAATTTTAACTATACAGTGCTAGGTGTTCAGGGAAATTCTGTGTCCATTCTAATCTTCTAATCAGTTTTATGGATTACTTTCTATTAATTGCTTACTGGATTAGTGAGGAAAAAAAGACACATAATAGTTATTAGCTATGTCTACTAATTATATTTTGAAAATTGCTGCAGGGTTAACATAGCCCTAACAGATATTAAATAGATTAAATATATATTAATTAAATTAACAATAATAACATATTTGTTCATCTCAAACAATATATATCTGCGAAATAAGATAGCGAAGCAAAATAATAATAAATTATAAGGGTTAATTGTAACTAGCAGCTAAACAAAATGTTACATTATTATTTTAACTTGTGCATCAAGGTGACATCATGCTGCATTGCATGTATAGTTCACTTGCCAATGCATATATTTAACTAAATGAAAGGACATCCATTATGAGAGAATACAGCCAGGTCCAGAAATATTGGGACATCGACACAATTCTAACATCTTTGGCTCTACACACCACCACAATGGAGTTGGAATAAAACAAACACAATGTGCTTTAACTGCAGACTGTCAGCTTTAATTTGAGGGTATGTACATCCAGCTCAGGTGAACGGTGTAGGATTTACAGCAGTTTGCAGATGTGCCTCCCACTTGTTAAGGGACCAAAATTAATGGGACAATTCGCTTCTCAGCTGTTCCATGGCCAGGTGTGTGATATTCCCTCAGTACCCCAATTACGATGTGCAGATAAAAGGCCCAGAGTTCATTTCAAGTGTGCAATTTGCATTTGGAATCTGTTGCTGTCAACTCTCACGATGAGATCCAAAGAGCTGTCACTATCAGTGAAGCAAGCCATCATTAGGCTGAAGAAACAAAACAAACCCATCAGAGAGATAGCAAGAACATTAGGCATGGCCAAAACAACTGTTTGGAACATTCTCAAAAAGAAGGAATGCACCGGTGAGCTCAGCAACACCAAAAGACCCGGGAGACCACGGAAAACAACTGTGGTGGATGACCGAAGAATTCTTTCCCTGGTTAAAAAAACACCCTTGAAAACAGTTGGCCAGATCAAGAACACTCTCCAGGAGGTAGGTGTATGTGTGTCAAAGTCAACAATCAAGAGAAGACTTCACCAGAGTGAATACAGAGGGTTCACCACAAGATGTAAACCATTGGTGAGCCTCAAAAACAGGAAGGCCAGATTAGGGTTTGCCAAACAACACCTAACAAAGCCTTCACAGTTCTGGAACAAGATCCTATGGACAGATGAGACCAAGATCAACTTTTACCAGAGTGATGGGAGGAGAAGAGTATGGAGAAGGAAAGGAACTGCTCATGATCCTAAGCATACCACCTCATCAGTGAAGCATGGTGGTGGTAGTGTCATGGCGTGGGCATGTATGGCTGCCAATGGAACTGGTTCTCTTGTATTTATTGATGATGTGACTGCTGACAAAAGCAGAAGGATGAATTCGGAAGTGTTTCGGGCAATATTATCTGCTCACATTCAGCCAAATGCTGCAGAACTCCTTGGACGGCGCTTCACAGTGCAGATGGAGAATGACCCAAAGCATACTGCAAAAGCAACCAAAGAGTTTTTGAAGGGACAGAAGTGGAATGTTATGCAATGGCCAAGTCAATCACCTGACCTGAATCCCATTGAGCATGCATTTCACTTGCTGAAGACAAAACTGAAGGGAAAATGCCCCAAGAACAAGCAGGAACTGAAGACAGTTGCAGTAGAGGCCTGGCAGAGCATCCCCAGGGATGAAACCCAGCGTCTGGTGATGTCTATGCGTTCCAGACTTCAGGCTGTGATTGACTGCAAAGGATTTGCAACCAAGTATTAAGAAGGGAAAGTTTGATTTATGATTATTATTCTGTCCCATTACCTTTGGTCCCTTAGCAAGTGGGAGGCACATCTGCAAACTGCTGTAAATCCTACACCGTTCACCTGAGTTGGATGTACATACCCTCAAATTAAAGCTGACAGTCTGCAGTTAAAGCACATTGTGTTTGTTTCATTCCAACTCCATTGTGGTGGTGTATAGAGCCAAAGATATTAGAATTGTGTCGATGTCCCAATATTTCTGGACCTGACTGTATATTAATCAAACATTGTAATAAAAAGTATTAATTTTTGGCAAATAATAACGTACTAAGCAGCCATATGGTGCTTTACGGAACCATTTTATAAAGACGTTCTTGCTATGATCATTGATTTCTTGATCTTTTAATAGGAAAGACGTGTAGGATTCGATCACCTGGTGTGAGCTAACCAAAACGTTGGCATGTTTTTGATGTTATTATTGTTAATTTGCGTATGTTAGTTTAAAATACTGATGCTAACGTTCAAATCCCTCAATAACTCAACCCTATCCCTACATGTCTTCGCTACTATGAAAGCACGTCCCATCTAGACAACTCTGTTCAGCAGGTGATCTCCAGCTGCCATCGGTCTACACACGCGCAGCCAACTCTTGCCTCCAAGACTTCTCAAGGGCAGCACCAGTCCTATGGAATGACTTGCCTCGCCCCATCAAACTCTCCCCTGACCTTCAGGCCTTCAAGAAATCCCTCAAAACCCATCTCTTCAGATTAGTGTACCACATCACTGATGCAACTCATCCCTCTGCTCAACTACTCACACTTGATTGAAGCTGCTTCTATGGCCGCACAGTTCCCAAACCACTGGCACTAATGATTCTCCCTAATTAACCCAAGGTTCTAGCCCTTCCCATGATATGTTAATCTGTATATTTGTGTTTTGTTTTTAATATCTTGCATTTTATTACTTTGTATTTCTGTAACAACTGTAACCACTCAATGTTCTCGAACCCAGGACATACTTGAAAACGAGAGAAATCTCAATGTATCCTTCCTGGTAAAATCCTTTATAAATAAATAAATAAAATAATTCTGCTATCGAGTAAAATTTCTCTTGTCTTCCTCAACCCCAATACCTCTAGACTGTAAGCTCCTATGAGCAGGGCCCTCTACACCTCTTGTTTCCTTCTTATGTCCGTTTATATGTATTTCATTCTCTTTGGTTATTGCAAAGCGCTGCGAAAACTGTTGGTGCTACATAAATGATGACAATAATAATAACTGATTGATAACACAAAGGACTGTTTCTTACAAAACTAATTACCTGCATGTATCAGTTGCGTGTTTTGCACAATAAGCCTACTAAAGTTGTGTTTTAACTGGATCATATATACACTGTCAATAACACATTCACGTATAATACTGGGCTGTCATGATTTTATATGTATGGTAAATACAAACCCAAAGTTGATAGATCTCTTGAAGTGGATGACATTTTAATGTTACTTATCCATTCGTTGAACAGCTCCAGGTCCAAATAACAACAAGCTCTTTGCAATTCTCCAGGTTGTAGTTCAGAAAATACCTGACTTAATCCTGTAGTGATGTATGACTGCTCACATCTTCATAGCATGTCTATAGCAGTGATCAAGTTCAGTTTTGAGTTATTCTAAAGTTGTAATTTTAATAAGTAAATAAATGAAAAACATTGCCGCTGTCATACTTCTAATGCATTTTTCTACTCTTAGCTTCCCTAATTCACCTTACCAACATATTCATTCTACTGAATTTGTCTTTCAGAAAGATAACGATCTGCCTCATAGACATTCCCCACATCTTTCTTGTAAAGGAATTTTAGAGTCTATTCACTAAGCACTGAAATTTCAAGGAAATGCTTTCCATTTTGGCGCAGTTATATGCACTTCAGTGATTCCATTTTGCCGACAGTATGGTGAATTCACTTTCCATCAGATGGCCACTGTAGTGCACCGAAGAGGGAGTACCCAAAGCTTCATGAAAAAGCTTGAGAATGTCACCGAAGGGCCCTAAAAAGCACCGAAGAGGCCATGACAAATTCCACCGAACTGCAAAAATAACCTGAAAATCTCCTATTCTCCTAAAAGGTGTTCAAACCAATAAAATGCATTAAAATGTTTGCAAATAATAAAAAAAGGTCCTTTAAAAAATAATAAATGTCTGTCACAGAATTTGAAAAAAGTCTTTTAAAAAAATTGCGAAACAAAAACTTTATTTGGAAATTGTAACGATGAGCCCCCTATAGGGTGATGGGGAGCCCCCAATCTGCGGAGATTGAAGCCTTAAGGCTAGGGTCAGACTAGCGCATTTTTAACGTGCGTTCTGGCGCACTTAATTACGGCCGCACTAGCAGCAAATGACGGGCAATGACGGCCAATATACGAAGTACAGTCGCACGAAAGTCCGGCCGCGCAACGCAAGTGGCAAACGAACGCATTTTGTCGAGAATGTCAAACCGCTAGTACGGTCGTACAGAGTGCGCTGCGGCCGCATAGCGCCGTGTTTGCGTGATTTTGAGATGTCAGACACTGCTAATGTCCGGCCAACATAACGTCCAGATGCAAAAAGTGTTTTATGGATAATCCGTACAAAATCACGAACGCAAATGCTATCGCGTACTCTGTGAAAAAATGCGTCCATTCGTTCGAACGCACTTTTTCACAGACAACGCGAAAATGCGTTCACCTGACCCTAGAATTAGGGCAGGTATACAGATTCCAGTGAACAAACCAGGATATTACAGGAATTAGAAAGATCCCGAAGCCCTGACTGAGATCCTTGAAAGGTGGTCTCGAAATACTAACTAAGCTAGGTCTGCAACGTGTATAAAACATAAACCAGACATACAATGAATGCAGGTATTACACGGATAAATAAGCACGGTACAGGGGACAGACAGAAGAGAGATCCAAATACAAGAGCCAAAGGTCATACACGGAATATCATAACTAGAGGGGTCAGACAAGAGAGAGATCCTTAACACATGAGCCAGAGGTCATACACAGAATATCAAAGTTAAACAGCACACAGGGACTAGGCAAGAAAGACTATCCTGGTCCAAGGATCAAGGGGAATCCTGGTCCTACATATAGGGCAGAACAGGTCATGTGACCGCAGACCAATAAGCCCAACAGATGGCCTGCAGCCTGAAAACAAAAACAAACAGGAATCCCTGCTACCACCAGCAGGGGGCAAGGCCGAGACGTGACATAACCCCCTCCCTTACGGGTGACCTCCTGGGCACCCAAGAAAGAAAACATGGACGGCATGAAAACGGATAAGACCAACAGTCACCAGTACCCATTGGAATCCCACTCAGACTCAGAGTAGTCAGTATGTGCCTGAGCAAGCAAAGCTCTTTCATAAACCTCCAGGTCCTCTCTGCAGATCACTGCACCATTAGAGGCCCGTACACAACCCTCGGCAACTGGGCTACAGTCTCGTACCCGAGGGTCCGACGGCATGAGTACCTTGGACCTTGAACGGAGTGAATCATCAGTCCCAGGTTGGTTATGGTTAGTCACCTTCTTGCGTCTCCTGGGCAGTGATCTAGGAGTTCTGTCCACACTATAGAACATAGAGGCAATAGAGGTACTGCCAGATCCAGTGACAGTAGTCTTGCCCTGAGATTGTATATTACATCTCACAGTGGAACCACTAGACACAGTGGACTTACTGTCCGCCCCAGAGACAATGACCTTGCCATTAGACATGGCCCCGACCGATACAGTACAGGGTGTGTGCATGACTGGTAAACTCTCGGGATATGGGACATCACCAGGACATGGTACAGTTGGCGCCACAACAGTCTTACACCTCTCCCCAGGAGGAGTATATTGTGGATCATCTGAATCAGACTCTTCCAACAGCCCTTGCAGAATGCCAGGGTGCCTCTGGAGCACTACCCAGTGCGTCTCACGCATCAAAGAGCCAGAGGGCTTCCGTATATATCCCTTGGGAACACAATGTGATTTGGGGATCATAGTACCCTTCAAACCACCAGCTTGCCGGATTTCCCTGATTACTGTGCGGAGTAAGGCAACCTCGGACTTAGAGGGTGTAGTATCACTGGAACCAGAACAGAGCGTGGAAGTTTCAGAACCAGATTGGCTAGGGTTGATCAACTTTTCCTGTCTTCTCTTTGAGCAAGACGTAGACTTGGTGACCACCTCACAAGGCTTGACAATGGTGGGGACAACACTGGACTCACTGTGGGGCAAGGGCACAGTGGTCTCATGTGCCAATCCAGGCACGTCGGCCTCATAACAAAACGTGGCCACAGCTGTCTCGTCTAACCTGGGTGCAGCTGTCTCGCCTAACATGGGCGCAGCTGTCATTGCTGACATACAGCTTGTCCCGGACACCTCTGGCAAGGTGCCAGTCTCAGGCATCACGAGTGACATATTGTCAGTACCCGACATGGCTGGCTTCTCATTACCAGTACCCGACATGGCTGGCTTCGTGCCAGGGGAAACAGACATGGCTGGCTTCGTGCCAGGGGAAGCAGACATGGCTGGCTTCATGCCAGTGGATACAGACATGGCTGGCATCATGCCAGTGGATACAGACATGGCTGGCATCGTGCCAGTGGATATAGGCATGGCTGGCTTTTCATTGCCAGTGGGAACAGACATGGCTGGCTTCATGCCAGGGGACGCAGACATGGCTGGCTTCGTGCCAGGGGAAGCAAACATGGCTGGCTTCGTGCCAGGGGAAGCAGACATGGCTGGCTTCGTGCCAGTAGATACAGACATGGCTGGCATCGTGCCAGTAGATACAGACATGGCTGGCTTTTCATTGCCAGTGGGAACAGACATGGCTGGCTTCATGCCAGGGGATGCAGACATGGCTGGCTTCGTGCCAGGGGAAGCAGACATGGTTGGCTTCGTGCCAGTAGATACAGACATGGCTGGCTTCGTGCCAGTAGATACAGACATGGCTGGCTTCGTGTCAGTAGATACAGACATGGCTGGCTTCGTGCCAGTAGATACAGACATGGCTGGCAACGTGCCAGTAGATACAGACATGGTTGGCAACGTGCCAGTAGATACAGACATGGTTGGCAACGTGCCAGTAGATACAGACATGGCTGGCATCGTGCCAGTGGATATAGGCATGGCTGGCTTTTCATTGCCAGTGGGAACAGGCATGGCTGGCTTTTCATTACCAGTGAGAACAGGCATGGCTGGCTTTTTATTACCAGTGAGAACAGGCATGGCTGGCTTTTTATTACCAGTGAGAACAGGCATGGCTGGCTTTTCATTACCAGTGAGAACAGGCATGGCTGGCTTTTCATTACCAGTGAGAACAGGCATGGCTGGCTTTTCATTACCAGTGAGAACAGGCATGGCTGGCTTTTCATTACCAGTGAGAACAGGCATGGCTGGCAGCGTGCCAGTGGATACAGACATGGCTGGCAGCGTGCCAGTGGATACAGACATGGCTGGCAGCGTGCCAGTGGATACAGACATGGCTGGCATAGCATTCCCAACCGGAGACACTGCAACCTCACTGTGGGACGAGGGCATAGTGATCCCATGATTCAACAGATTTGAGGTGGCTATTCTGCCAGTCTGGATGCCTATGGAGGACACACCAGTACCTCCATAGCGATACCTGGATACATGGTTCCCCTGCCATTGCTTAACAGGTTTTAATACACAATGTTCAATAGTGTGATTTGGATCTGCACAATAAAAACAGAGACCATACAACCTGCGTCTTTCCTTCTCAGACATGGGTTTGCAAGTAGTGCAGGGTGGTGCTGCATCGTTAGCTGCAGCAGGTGATAGTCTCAGAGCCTCCATTAACCTCTGCAGCTCTTTCATCATAGCAAGCACCAAGTTCAATACAGCTTCATACATATGAGACATACCTGCCAGCTTCTATTATGGGACCAGGATAATGTAACGATGAGCCCCCTATAGGGTGATGGGGAGCCCCCAATCTGCGGAGATTGAAGCCTTAAGGGCAGGTATACAGATTCCAGGGAACAAACCAAGATATTTACAGAAACTAAAAAGATCCCTAAGCCCTGACTGAGATCCTTGAAAGGTGGTCTCGAAATACTAACTAAGCTAGGTCTGCAAGGTGTATAAAACATAAACCAGACATACAATGAATGCAGGTATTACACGGATAAATAAGCACGGTACAGGGGACAGACAGAAGAGAGATCCAAATACAAGAGCCAAAGGTCATACACGGAATATCATAACTAGAGAGGTCAGACAAGAGAGAGATCCTAAACACATGAGCCAGAGGTCATACACAGAATATCAACGTTAAACAGCACACAGGGACTAGGCAAGAAAGACTATCCTGGTCCAAGGATCAAGGGGAATCCTGGTCCTACATATAGGGCAGAACAGGTCATGTGACCGCAGACCAATAAGCCCAACAGATGGCCTGCAACCTGAAAACAAAAACAAACAGGAATCCCTGCTACCACCAGCAGGGGGCAAGGCCGAGACGTGACAGAAATGGCCTCAAGAAAGTGCCCCCAACATTTTAGAACCTTGGGCATGATACCTAACGTGCCAAAAAAATTTGAAAGCCTTGGATTCCTTTCTTTTCTGAAGAAAAAAAATGGATCTCGAATCATTACTATTGAGATGTAATTTTGCTATTTTACCAGCAGATGGCACCATCAGCATGTCAAACAATGCATACAGTTGAGCCTGTGCTTTTAATATTTGAATCTGTATTTGAAGTACGATTCAATTATGCAAATTTGTTTTCCATAAATCCACTGCGTCCTGGAAAGGATTTATGGAAAGCAACTTGGTAGTTAAGGGGTTAATTCCATAATTTTCATTCTGAGCACCTCTGCCTCACCTCTTTTTAATAGAATGAAGTAAACAATTACATCAATGACAGAAACTCATCATTTGTGAATGTGTGCTCTATTAGTTATTGCTGAATACAAATAATGTAGATGCATTTAAATTAATGATACGTGCGTTTCTAATGAAGCCTTGTTAATTTCAATGAGCAATATATAATAATATCTATTGGCCTAGAATGATATTGAGAAAATGTATAACATAAAAAAGAATGTTAAAGTACCTATTAGTGAACATTGTTCTAAACACTTCTATAAGCCCCTGTTGCAACCACTTCATCAGTCTTTCAAAATGCTCAGTACGATCTTATAATCAGCAATTTTACAGAAGATTCCCAATTTCAGAACTGCTGAGATTTCACTGCTGCTACTAATGAAATAGATTTGCCCTGTACAATGGGAAAAATAAGACTCTTTCGTGAGATAGCTTAGTATTATGTCTAGACAGAGATCTCGCAGTGAAGGACAATTCTCCCATTTCTTCAGTGACTTAATGTAGGGTTTTAGTTTTGATTTATCCTTCTTTTGTGGACAATTGAGAATCCAGGCATGAAAAACCAATTCGAACAGAGAATGGAAAATTCAAACCAGAACGAGTGGAACAGTTGGTATGAAATAAATATTGTTGCATTCTGGCTTTGTTTCTCATTTTGGTATTGTTACATTCCAAAGAAATACTTAGGATAGACTTTTATATTAAATTTTAGATCTTTTTACCAAATGCTAAAATCCGAATGACGCAAGAAGAATCTAATGAATCATACATTAATAAAATCACAATATATACACAGCAAAATAATAAAAAGCCCCTATAATTTGATATTTCGACATTAATGGACATACAATTGCATTATAAAAATACCAGTGCATCCATGTTCAACTCCATCTAACTCCATGCAAACTATATAGTATTGGTTCATTATTACTTTTACAAGCACTGATCAGTCATAACATTAAAACCAGCTGCTTAATATGTGTAGGTCCCACATTTGATGCCAAAATAGCGTTGATGCATCAAGGCATGAACACCACCAGACCTCTGAAAATGTCTCGTGGATCTGGCACCAAGACATTAGCAGCAGATGTTTTAAATTCTGCAATTTGTTCCAGCACATCCCACAGATGCTCAATCCATTTGAGATCTGGGGAATTTTAAGGCCAGAGCAAAGCTTTGAAATCTTTGTCCTGTTCTTAAAACCATTCTTGAGCAATTTTTGATGTGTGCAAATATCCTGCTGAAACAGGCCACTCACATCAACGATCACTATTGCCATTAAGGGGTATACATAGTTTGCAACAATCTCTAGGTGGCAAGTTTGCTCCAACACCTTTCTAGAATGACCAGCATTATGGTTTTCATCAGTTTTAGCTACAGTAGCTTTTCAGTGTGATCGGACCAGAAGGGCCAGCTTATGCTCACCATTTCCTTTCGGGTGAATGGTGCCACCATTACCTCTACCTCTCTGGCTTGTTACCTCAGTGTCCTCTTCAACTCTGACCTCTCCTTCACTCCCCACATTCCGTCGCTAACCAAATCTTGCTACTTCCACCTAAAAGACCTTGCACGCGTCTGCCCTTTTCTTATTCAGGACTCTGATAAAATACTCATCCAAGCTCTTATTATCTCCGGCCTTGACTACTGCAACCTTGTTCTCTCTGGCCTTAAAAGATCCCAGATTCTCTATCTGCAGTCTGTAATGAATGCCTGTACTAGGCTCTTCTACCTGAACTCCCGCACCTCTCACACCTCGGACCTTTGTCAATCTCTACACAATTGTGACCAGTTGCTCAACACCCAACTGCAGCCTAATGCATAAGGGCACCTTGGAGCCCTTTGAAAATAACCAATACAAAGAATTAACAAAGGCGCAATCACGTGCATAAACATAAATTGTTTTACCAAATGTGGACTCCTAGATACAGTTAGGAGTTCACAATAGTGTTCCCACTTTCTTCAAATTCTCTGAAATAAAACACAGATGGAAACCCACCATAGTGTAGTATTGTATTAAAACATAAATCGTTTAATAAAAGACAAAGACAAACTCACAATTTAAAAGGCACATAACAAAATGTGCATATGCTCATGTACCGCAGTGGCTCAGACCTCTTGATATCTGCCGGTAAAATTCCTCCAGTCAGACTCTAGTCCTCCAACTCACTGCTGTATCTGCCATAATTTTCAAGCTCAGCACATTTCGTGAGTAGAATTTTCTCTCACTACCTCAGGAGCTTGACTCTGTCTGACTTGAACCTCCTTATAAACCGTCCCAGTAATCCAGAACGATTAATGAAATTCCCAGAAGCTGTTCAACATAAAACTTCCACCCCTTGATCTTCATGGACCACCTCTTACGTCCAGCGGCATTTGCGCATGCGCATCAACATGTTTCGGTTTCATTTTCATTGCACTGCCTATTATCCAGCTCCGGGTATTCACCGCGCATGCAATATATTTGCTGCAATGTAAATGTGGAGCCCAATATGTGGGTAGAACTTCTAGAACGTTACATGAGAGGTTCATGGAACACTATTCTGGTATAAGAATGAAAAAATTTAAACACAGTGTTCCGGTACATTGCAACAAATGTAATGTTTTTAAATTTGAGGATTTTTTCAGTATAGGAATTGATCTGGTTGATCCAGATTGGAGAGGAGGTGATATCGCAGTAAAATTAACAAAAATAGAGACTGAATGGATTTACATATTAGGGACCTTGGATGGGAAGGGGCTTAATAACGAAATAGATATTTTGGCTTTCATTAATTAGATTATTTGAATTAGGCAACTATCTGATCGTGATATATTTTTTAATATGTGTTATTAATATGATTTTCTTTAAAATTTTAGTGCTAAGAGAATTCAACATAAAGATCCATGATGTATATTATTCATTGTTTCAAAATGAGGTGCTCGACCGAAATATCGGAGCATCCGAAATACCATACGTCTAAAGTCAAAACTAAATGGACCCTTTGAAACGAAGAGAACAGACGATCCGAAAGACGGAAATTCCCTGATTTCACGAAACAGAAATCGATACGAAACAACGAGCCGAAATTAAACGAGCCGAAATGAAAATGGGCCGAAACGATCCAAAACAAAACTTTTAAAAAACCGAACGAGCGGAAACAAAACAAAAAAAATGCGTGCACATCTCTAGTTCAAAACACTCATTAGTTTTACCATTCCTCAGATGTCTTTCTTGCTCCACAATAGGGATGAGCCGAACACCCCCGTGTTCGGTTCGCATTCGAACTCGAACAATTTCAAAAGTTCGAGTTCGAACTCGAACACGAACCGAACTCAATGCAAGTCAATGGGACTCAAAAGTTCGAATTTTAGAGTCCCCTCAAAGAGGGCATATATTCAAGATATTTGCCATAAAAGGTGTATGGGGGTCCGGGTAGTGCCCTGGGGGACAGGAAACAAGGGCAAAAAGTTTAAAAAAAGACGTTTTTAAAGGAACAGTGAGTTTTCCATGAAATAAGGGTTAAAAATAAAAACAAAAACTTCCTTCAAATATCGTGCCTAGGAAGTCCCCATAACCTGCCCGTGAAGTGGCGGATTTGTAGGATGTATAGAAACATTGTGTTGTGTTGTGTTACTAATGCAGAAGCAGCAAGCCCTTCCACCACGCTTGCACCAAAACTATTGATCTAACACAATAATAATTGTATGCTCACATAGGCCCTTCGGGAGAGGTACATGACATACAAATACTAGAATATTACGTTTAAATCTAAGGAGTGTGATAAAGATTTTATTAAGCCCTTGTTGACAAATGACGTAACATCTACATCATTAAGGATTGGCTTTACAGAGCCCTGGTCCTTAACCCCTTCACTGCTGATGACGTGTGGGACACGTCCTCATTGATGCACGTTACATGCTGAGGACGTGCCCCACACGTCATCAGCTGTGCGGGACCCCCGGCGGAGATACTCACCTCTCTGTCCGGGGTCCCACGGCATTCTGACTTCAGCATCCTCAAACACTGAAGTCAAGCTCCTCTCGACGTAAATGACGTGACCCCCCCGGCTATGCCGGGAGATAGCCTGGAAGGGAGGGGGGATCCATTGGATCCCTCTACCTCCCGATTGGGAAGGAGCAGCGCCAAAAGCCAGGCACCGCTTAAAAGGGGAGAGTCTCCCCTTTTAAGCGGTGTCTGGCTTTAACCCCTCAAGCGCCGGGTCGCACTTCAGCGCATTGCGGCGCCGAAGTGCGGCCTAGCTCCGGTGGGGACCGCCATCTTGGATGGCGGCTCCACCACCGTGTCCCCCCTCGCTACCCAACCTCATCACGCATAGCGTGATGACGTCAGATATCCGGGGAACCCCTAGCTGCCCGGGGATTTCCTAAGGAAATCCCCTGGTGGACATAGGGGATTCCTGTGAACCCCGATATCTCCAGAACCGTGGCAGCTAGGGTGTCATTTGAAAGGCATGGCCTTTCGAATGATACCCAGCATGACTAGGTAGAAAAGTAAAAAAAAAAAATAATAATAATAAATAAATTTAAAAAAAATAAAAAAAAAATTTTTGTGTTGTTTTTATTAATGCAGCAATATTGTTCACATTTCAATTATAATGTGAGCAATGATGCTGCACTAATGATTTTTTTCTATGGGGTGCGTTTGCTAAAATTCACGTAATTCCCCCCACAAAATGTAACAAGTCCGCATTTCTAATTTTTGTACAAGCGCACCCCATAGAAAACATAACCGCAAATGCTCATGTGATAAAATGTGAAAAAAAACACTTTACACACTGCAGATGATTAAAAATTCAATTTTTATTGCATTTTTTGTCATAATATACAGGTAGGACATGACGTATACATATAAAAATTATATATTATGAATCTGCGGAGTCTGCCGGAAAGAACGATATCTAATATGTCTTGGTCATTTAATAAAATTTGGCTTCAAATCACGTTTAAACATGATGAGCGAAAGCAGTAAAAATGAGCTGAGCACACAGCGGTGAAATGCCTCAGCAGTGAAAGGGTTAAGGGGTTAAACAGCATATCAGAGGAACATTTAGTAGCGAAATGAACACTACTTAGAATTCAGAAGCACAGGTGTTGTTGATACATGTTCAGGAGACACCCCTATACACCCCCAGTCTACAGGCAATGTATCAAATTAATTAGACCAGACTAATTAAAAGCACATGTTATTTCCAAACACTAATTAACACCTGTTGTTTACGGCGTTTGAGAGCACATGTCATTTAGAGGTGAGAATCTTTGCACCATGTAATTTTGAGGTGTGAAAGTTTCAGAAAAATGTACACGTGTGTAAATATTTTAAATAAAGCCAGAATAATTTTATGACAGTCACATTTGTCTGACAAACAGATAATACATTACGCTGCAGCATGTGTTGACATATGTTGGTAGATGTATGTAATGTGTGTTATGTGTATGTAACATGTTTATGCTATTATACATACCGCTTCTTGATGACGTACACAGTCCGTCCATTGCCTCATACCGCGTTGACTGCATCCGTAATCATCGCCCACATGCGTGCCTTCTTGCCCTGGGTAGTTGCCCTGGGTAGTTTTTTAATTCAATATCTAATAAAGCGTTGCTTATAATATTCTGCAGCAAAGAGTCTCTTTATTTCTAGATTTTTTTGTATTTTTTAAGCATTTTTTATACTTTTTTCAATTATTTTTTTTTTTTCGAACTCGAGCCAAACACGCCAAAAAGTTCGAAGTTCGCGGACTTTCGAACTGCCAATGTTCGAGTCGAACTCCGAACCGATCGAACCGAACAGCTCATCCCTACTCCACAAGCTCTTCTAGATCACTCTGGTCTGAAAACAACTTCTGTCTGTCCACCCTCATCGGTAACACAAACTTCCAAGACCTTTGAAGACCTTTTGGAATGCAGAAGTAAAGAAAGGGGGACCAGGTATATCCACTCGAACGTACTTGAGAAAGTCTGTGATAGTTGGTGAAATGTTGCATCTGTCCTAATAACAGTGCCTTCATATTCATGTGGATGTGCCAGGTCCCCCATTCTTTACTTTTTTTTGAGAAAGTGTTTTATCAGGAAAGATACATTGAGATTTCTCTCGTTTTCAAGTATGTCCTGGGTGGCGAGTATGTACCGTTAGGTGTCTTGCCCAAGGACACTTACTGGAGAGGTGCTCTCGCCGGGATTTGAATCTGTGTCTCCCCAGTTACAGAGCAGTGATGTTACCTCTACTCCACCCAGCCTTAACGAGTGTGTTTCTCTGGGATTCACAGAGGAACTTTGCTGGGTATTGTATTATAGTACTTACTATTACTGATTCTGTGCAGAATTATTTTCCATCTCTCTTTTTCTCTGCTGGTCTTATGGGATGATATATCTCACCCTATCAGACTCCTCTAATCTTTGTTCCTTTAAGAATTCCATTAAGACCCATTTTTTCAGAATAGTGTATCCAAATTCCTGTCTAATCGCTCCCTTCACCTACCATTACCACATCATTATAGATGTGTTTCATAGCTTGCTTTACTTCCGTGCCCTTCATCGTTTGATACAAACACTAGAACTAGCGATCCTTCCCACTAACAAGTAGTAGTAGCAGAAAGATTCCATGCAGTGTTTATATCATAATTACATGTAAAAAACAATAATTTCTGTTATAAAGTAAGGCAAAAATTTATACCACAGCTGTGATGAACATGATTCCTCCGTATTATTATTCATTGCTGGTAGCTAAAATTGACATACCAAGCTATACCGTGCACAAACACTATACCAAGCTGTACAGTGAACAAACACAGCAAAGAAGCAGTAGGTGACAATGTAACTTTAGATATTATGGAACAAATGGTGTGGGCATACATATAATAGACTTCAAAACTACCAACATATCAACATTCAATAAAGGCACCATTCACTTATTCCCTATTCCCATAATGTTACTTTATTTTTCATCCATTTCTGTGATTAGCTTGGTAAGGGTTTTCAGTTTAATACATTTCATTACATGCAATGCATTGTGAAGTTCCACATCACAAGCCCGATGACCTATCAGTTAATTGCATCGCTTTATTATAATGTCACAAAATGAATTCAAAATACAATGCAGGAAAGAATGGTATGTTGAAAAATAACAAAGGAAATAGTCTCATTTAATTATTTTAATCTAGAGGATGAGAAGAGAAATTCAGATTTCGTTTCAGAATTGATTTTAACCCTGTAAGCAGACAACACGTTTCATGAAGTATAAGGAACATGTACACCAGTGTTATTATAGTCTCACACTGTTTGTTCATATGTTTTAGCTATATCTTCTTTAAGATGACTTGTATGTGAATATTGCACTTTTTCACTTAAAATAAAATTTTATCGATTATTTAATACAAGCAGATAATTCTATTTCTATTTGAATTAGCAGCAAATGACAAATATCTCCACTTTACTAAAAGAATAGAGTATATGTGAACTTGCTCTTGTTATCTGAGGTTTTTCAAAGTGAAAATTAATGTTAACCCCTTAAGGACCAAGCGTCTTTAAAGTCAATGCCTTTATGACGTAACAGTTATGTCATTCATCCTTAAGGGGTTAATCAGTGACAATGCCATGGACAGTTTAAACAAGGATAGACTTTTTCATTCAGAGAAGATGTTTAGCCAGTTTCTTAATGATAACGTCTCCGGGCTGATTAATGAAACCAGCTGGAACAGTTGTCATAGCACCGGGAACAGGTGCTTATCCATAAATTACTCAATTTTGGAAAGGTTGTACATTGTTTTACCCTTTCAGTACAAGATGGATTAATTCCAAGGATCCTGACAGCAATGTCATAGTTTCTAAAAAGGATTCAATCTGAACAATATGCCATAAATAACAATAAGTATGAGGTTGTATTCTGATTGACAGCTTGATGCTTTCTTGAATTCGAATGAGGAAAATATAAAGAAAGGGATAAAAAATAATTGTAAGATGTAGACTTTGTGAAACAAGAATAACCTGAGGTTTGAGCAAGATGTTAATGTAGTCATAAGTATGGGATCTATCAACTAAACCCTGCATTTCCTCCAAGTAGTGCAGTTCGTTGGCTATTGTGTAATATGAACTGATATCTCCTTCTGATGTTGCCCAAGCCATCACTGATATGTGCATCTGGGCAATAGCAGCTGCATTGTTTTACTCAAAGGCATTTAACACACCAATGGGCTAGATTCCGATTCCGTGTCATGTGGAAACTTAACAAAAGTATTTGTGTACTTAGCAAAATGTTTATAGAGTGCGTATTTAAATAGGAGCTTATATTGAGTAGTGTGAATTAATATAAGAAATAAATCATGCAGCCTCTAACACAAGCAAAGTGTGTGAAAATTCTTTAAACACATAAACAATGGTGAATACAAATACAAAAGTTTTCAGGTGCACTGAGAGCTTACATACATTCCTAATATCACCATGCATCGATAGCATATATAGAATACATATATTTCTATTCCCTTCAGTGACCAACACAGTGCATGAGGGAAAAAATATTTAAATTTATGGTCTTATTTAAAAATATAATAACTGATAAATAAAGTAAAAATATTTTTCTCCTTATTTCCTAATGCAGCTCTATTGTTCACTTTACAATTATGAAGCATACAATGCCACTGTGCTAACTCACCTTTCCATTTCCCACACCGGGAGTAAACATGGCGATGGTGGCGCAACGTGATATTACACATTGGGTCATCTAAAACACAAGCTTTTTCTTCATTTTAAGGCAAACGTCTTTTGAAGTGAGTGCAGCGAGAAACTGCACTCGCAGGTTTCTTTTTAAATGTTCTCTCAAAAGAAAAACTCAAAAAAGTAGTTTTGGCACTTTTTTTGGAGGAGGAATAGGGGTAGGGGAGCTTCATATTTCTGTGCCTATGGGCTACTGAGATATAAATCCAGTATTAAGTTGTAGATCCGGTATATGGTATTATGGATGAACAGATACTATACAATGTTTATCATAAAAAATAAAACCAACTCTCACAAGAAACAAGTGTATGACTTTGCCTGTTTTACAAAAGCCTAGTTAGTTTCCAGATATACATTGATTATAACAAACTGCATATGGCATTCTTCATTCTTTAAAGTGGAAGTGCAACTCTAAAATACGTATAGTTTTTAAAAAAGCTATTGGCTTCAATGCCATTGCACATGTTATCTGAACACAAAAAGACAATAGGAACAAAAAAAAATTACAATAAACACTGGAACAGAAAAAAGAAAGGTAGAGGGCCATGCTTGGATGAGCTTACAGGGTATAGGAGATGGGGTGCAGGAAAACAAAAAGAGTTTTATTGGTCATCAGAATCATTAGCACTAGTGTTTAAGAAATGGTGGGCCATGGAAGTGGCCGCAATCATGATGTGCGGGTAGGTGAGGAGAGGAATAGGATGACATCAGTAATGTTGTATGCTAATTTGAAGAGAGGATTTAAGGGATTTCTTGAAGGCCCAAAGATCAGAGGAGAGTCTGATAGGGTGAGGTAGGCCATTGAAAGGACCAGAGCTGGCCTTGAGAAATCTTGTAAGCAGTAGTTGGCAGTGCAGTTAGGAACAGAGGACAGGCGGAGGTCACCTGCACCTGTTGACCTGAGCGATCTAGAAGTAAAGTGCTTGTGGAATAAAAAAAACATGTAAGGTGGAGGGGAGCATTTTTGAGGTTCTTTGAATGGCAGTGTCAGTATTTTAAATAGTATCCTGAAAGGTAAAAGTAAGCCAGTGAAGGAACTAGCAGGGGGGAGGATTAACATCCCACAATATTGATGCCGACCAATTCCTACTCTCACCTACTCCTACAGCATGATAGAGGTCCATTCCTTGTCCAAAATTTGGCAAACTGCCTGCTTTCTGAATAGCTGAATGGCCCCGAAATGGAACCGTACGAGGAAATTCCCTTTTCGGTGCCATTTTGGGGCCAGATCGGCCCATTGCGAATAGCCTTGTAAGTCTTTGACGGAAATTATTATTCGATATAGGTAACAACATTTGCAATAAACTACATTTCTTTGCAATCCTCCAGAATAAGCTAATATAACATTAACTCTATCACGGTAGTAAAGCGGTTGAAGAAAATAGTGTCAAACTGTTAAAATATTGAATAAACATGGTAAGTCATTATTATCATAGTCATCATTTATATAGCGCCAACAGTTTCCGCAGCGCTTTACAATAACCAAAGGGAACGAAATACATACAGTATAAACAGGGCCGGATTAACATAGGGGCAGATGGAGCAGCAGCTCCAGGCCCATGCCCCAGAATAGGCCCAGGGAAAAAAATTAACAATGTTTGCATTGGACATTTGGACCTCATTATCTCCAACAACATAGCAGCTACAGGGTCATGTTATGTATCATGGGAAAGGCCAGAGCATGGCCTTTCCAATGAAACCAAACATCACCAGGTTGTATGTAACAATAAAAATAAAATAATATTTCTTTATTTTTTCTTTCTAACACAGCAATACTTTCCACTTTTCAATTATAAAGTGAACAATGATGCTGCACTAACTCACCATCTCAAGTGTGGAGGTGATGGCACGATCTGTTATTATGAATTGTTACACCAAAAACCTAAACCGCCGCACTGCAGCAAAGTGCACTGGGAGGGACTTTGGAACCCTGCGTCACTAATCTTTACACCACACAAGGTCAAAGGAGGTGTCATTGGACAGGTCAGCGTCTGGCCTTTGCATTAATACCAAACATGACCATGTAAAATCTAAAAGAAAGTAAAACCAAAAAATCTTTATCTACTTATTGATAAATAAATAAATTACAGAGCATGGCCGTTCCAACAATACCAAACATGAGTATAAAAAAAGTTTTTTTAAAAAAAAGAAAATATTTAAAATAAATTATATAAAAAAAAATAAACAAGTTTTTTTTTTCGTTTTTTTGGTTTGTTAATGCAGCAATATTGTTCCCATTTCAATTATAATGTGAACAATGATGCTGCACTAACGATTTTTGTATGCGGTGCGTTTGTTAAAAATCGTGTAATTTTCCCCAAAAAAATGTAACGAGACCCCATCTCAAATTTTTTTAACAAGCGCACCCCATACAAAATATAACCGCAATTGCTCGCATGTTAAAATGTGAAAAAACCCCACTTTACACGTTGTAAATTATTGAAAATTCATATTTTATTGCATTTTTTGTTATAATATACAGACAGGTATACATATAATAATGACATATTATGAATCTGCCGAGTCTGACGGAAAGAACGATATATAATATGTCTGTGTCATATACTAAAATAAGCCTTCAAAACACGTTTAAACATGATGAGCAAAACCGGTAAAAATGACCTCAGCACAGGGCGGGAAAAGCCTCAGCAGCGAAAGGGTTAAATAACCTAAAATATGCTTTCATTTCACTAAATTCCAAAAAAGCCCACCAGAAATTTCAGCTCCAGGCCCATAGAGATCTTAATCCGGCCCTATAAACGGACATAGGATGGAAACAAGAGGTGTAGAGGGCCCTGCTCATAGGAGCTTACAGTCTAGAGTACACATTTAAAGTTAATTGTGCAATTACCATAAATATTCACCATACTATGGTCCAGATAAAATCTGTCAATGTGAGGTCTTGAAAATACATGAAAATACTTTTGTCTGGCTATCTTTCAAACTTCTATATATAACACTTTGAGGTGTTGCTTTGCGACAGCTATTGATCAACTAAATAGAAACTTTTTTTTTTTAGTGGAAACTTTGTGGTACACTAAACGCATATAGAGATCCCAAAATATGATTAGCATCCTTCACTTGCCCCAGTTCCTTTTTAAATATATCATATATATTCCTGTAATGAAGC
The DNA here is from genome assembly GCA_009667805.1 of Leptobrachium leishanense. Taxonomy (NCBI): domain Eukaryota; kingdom Metazoa; phylum Chordata; class Amphibia; order Anura; family Megophryidae; genus Leptobrachium; species Leptobrachium leishanense. Next base: position 304,227,545 of record CM019065.1, read on the forward strand.
CATAAAGTAAACTGTCCTTGACTCTCTGAAAAGATGAGTTTGTTTGGAGAGAATATCCCTTGAGTTATGAAACAAAATATGGATTTGCAGCTGGTGAGGGGAATGAATACCTTGACCAGACTCTTAGCAGGTGTTGAAAAGTATTTTATTAAGGTACAAGGGCCCTCTTGTTAAGCTAATGTGTGTTATTCTAAATTAGATAAATCCCATAGCCCTCACCAGCTGTTCAGTCTTCAAGAGTGTGAAAAGCTCTTCACAGTTTTGTCTTACATACTGCCTGCTAAAAGAAAAGCGACAATCAATTGACTTCTGGAATAAAGATTTAATATCTTCCTCTGACCACTATAATTCAGGGGGTCCCTTAAGTGACTGGAAGTATTGTGCTTTAAAAAGACGATTCATCTTATTGTTCAAAATGCGCGGGGGGGGGAGCGAACCCATTGTATGCTGATTTATGTTGGAAAAAGAAGCAATATATAGTAGCCATTTCATTTTACAGAGACTGATATTTTTTTCATAATCTAGAGCAGAATAAGGGCAAATTGTGATCTTGTTGTCATTCAATGTGTTCCAATAAGAAAACTGCAAGTCCCAATACATTTTTACAACAAAACCACATGTCCCCATGATAACAAAACCACATGATAAGAAGCACACCCCAGAGCTGTGGTTCCCAACCCTGGTCTTCAAGTACCCATAACAGGCCAGGTTTGCCAGATTTCTGAAGCACAGCATGGGTGATATGAGTTGTTGCTCAGTGATTGCAGGATTCAGTCTGCATTTTCCCAAGGTAATCCTTAAACTCTGGCCTGTTAGGGGTACCTAAGGACACGGTTGGCAACCACTGATCCGGAAAATACCCTGGTATTTAATAGGAATGAAAAAAATAAAATATAATAAATATATATATATATATATATATTGTGGTGGAGGGCAAAAAGTGAGATAAAAAGCCTCCACACAATAACCAATAAGGTTTATTATTGCAGAAGCCATTTGCACATCACAGCAATTCAAATAACTGCATAACAGAGCTCCTGTGTTACATTCCCCATATGCAGCAAGGAACTCTGGGTAAGACATGCAAATGACATCTGTCTCACTTTTTTGCATCCTGGGTCTGTTTTCACTCAGAACCCTTCAATCAATGTCATGCCATACTAGATGGCTTTTTTTTCGCAGAGATCAGGTTTATACAACTGGTCACAGCCACTCCTGGACAGCACTGTTTCGGGTTTATTGGACCCTCATCAGCAAAAGCTAGGCATGACCAGTTGCAGTTGGATGCTTTGACCCATAGGGCAAATTAGTACTTATTTGGGTTATGGTGGAGGGCAAAAAATGAGATAAAAAGCCTCCACGCAATAACCGATAAGATTTATTATTGCAGAAGCCATTTGCACATCACAGCAATTGCTGTTGAGTGAGTTATAGTAACGTAGAATGTGCCTCTGGAGTCTCTGGATTTTTGAAAGAATACATGCAAAAGCAAAATTATTTCATATTTCATTAAAAAAGACTCCTTTCCCCCTAAACAAGCAAGAAACAAAACCAGGACATACTTGAAAACGAGAGAAATCCCAATGTATCCTTCCTGGTAAAATACTTTATAAATAAATTAATTAATTAATTTAAAAAAATAAATAAAAACAAAACGACAACTCGTAGGTTTTAGAGACCTCCTAGTAAGGTCTAACCCCTCAAAAGTAGAATTTAAGAAATAAACAAATCAGTTGAGTGGATATGCAAGCTCTTGTGCGTGCTTCCACTACAATAGAGAGACTCTGGTTACAAAAACAATTATAATAAACGTATTAATTTTTTTTTTATTGACTCTGACTCTTTTATTTGATAAGACAAATACAAACATATGACAAAGTTTTAAAGCCACCATATAATGAAGTTTTGCTCAAGTGAATCTGCTTTATCCATTATTCACATGTTTACATATAATGTAATTCTTATTTTAACCTACTAGAGATTATTTTACTGCGGCTCATTCACCTTTTTATCTCATTCAACTATTGGAGCATATATAGTAACACATTTGGTACCCTTTCTTACATCGACAAATACATTCATATCAATCAGTACCAATGAAGAATATCTCAGTAATATCTTTTTAACAACCATTCAAAAAATGTTTTAATGCGTTCAGTCCGCGCTCAATACCGTACTACTATCTGCTTAATATATCTTAACACATGCAATTGAGCTGTCAGCTGGAACCTATATCTTAATCACATGGTGTCTAATAATGTAGCCACCTTCATGCATCCACTCATATCCCAATTTCTTCGCTATGTTCTAACTCCAATCTCCCGAATTAAATCTAAGCCTACAAATTTATTAGCAACTGCATCATATCTCCAATTATAATCAGTTTTCCATCATCTTTTCATTCCATACATTCTAACCACATGTGCAACTCTGCATTATGTATGGCTTGCTACCTGATTATAATACGTGAGGTCGATATATCTAGTTTCCTTTTAATTAACAGTCCAGATAGCAAACATTCCTTTCACTTCTACCATTGCTCTACATTGTTGTTTTTTCCTTCCATTGTGCCACTGACTCATAGCTCCTATTCTCATCATGCTGGTGGCAGTTGGTGTTGATTTAAGGGATTATTCAGAGAGGTCTGAGATGTCGCCGAAATGTAACCGGACACTGAAATTCAGCGTACGGTGACATTTCAAGGCCATTCGGCTATTCAGAGAGCAGGCAGTTCACCAAATTCTGGCGAATTGCCTGCATCTACGGTGCGGTTCAACGGCAGTGAAATCCCCATAGAGAAACATGGTTAATCTATTCAGAGAACACTGAACAGCAGTGAAAAGTCAGAGAAATGCCCTGCTGTTTGGTGTTTTCATTCGGAAGGTTTATTCAGGCGAATCCCATAGGCTTCAATGTTAAAAATATTCACGTTTTTATTCTATATCTAATAAACCATTTATTATTCTATTCTGCAGTGAAAAGTCTCTTTGTTTATAGATATTTTAGGATCTTTTTGCTATTTTTCAGGATTTTTTGGGGCAAATTTTAATTTACATTTTTTTTTTAAATAGTTTTTTCATTTTTCTTTAATAGACCTTTTAATTATCATTCATTGGACATTATATGTAAATTCCAGACATTTTAGTTCAGTAGTCTTTTTGCAAACAGCGTTTCAATTTTGAACCTTTCAAGCGTTCTGGTTTCTTTTTTTTAACCTGTTCGTCAGCTTTTCGGCTTTTTCCGTCGGCTGCTCTGCGCTGTGATCAGCGGCTCGTCTGCTTTTTTTCCGACGTGTCTGGCATGGTTTTTGTGGCAGTTTCTGCGGGTTTTTGGTGAGTGTTCGTTGAGTGTTCGGCGGGTGTTCAGCAAGTTTGCAGGTCTCACTGCACCCCGGGGCCCTGCGGTGAATGCTGAATACACCACAGGGTGGGGAACTTTGATTCCGCCCAAGTACAGGGAAGCGCGGGGAACGAGAGAGCACCGAAATGTCAGCGACATTTAACCTCTCAGAATAACCCCCTTAGTTACCTTTTCACTAGGCATCTTTGGAGATCGAAGCTGCAGCTGTTATAGTCCCATGTTAATCCAGCTGTGGGTTCACCACACTTTGAAAGTGGACCTGAAGTCTAACTTCTAAGGCTAGGGTCAGACGAACGCATTTTCGCGTTGTCTGTGAAAAAGTGCGTTCGAACGAATGGACGCATTTTTTCACGGAGTACGCGATAGCGGTCATACGATGCGCATTTGCATCCGTGATTTTGTACGGATCATCAATAAAACACTTTGTGCATCTGGACGTTATGTTGGCCGGACATTAGCAGTGTCTGACATCTCCAATTCACACACACACGCCGCTAGCGGACGCAGCGCACTCTGTACAACCGTACTAGAGGTTTTACGTTCTCGACAAAATGCGTTCGTTTTCCACTTGCGTTGCGCAGCCGGACTTTTGTGCGACCGTACTTCGTATATTGGCCGTCATTGCCTGGCACTTGCTGCTAGTGCGGCCGTGATTAAGTGCGCCTGCACGCGCGTTCGCACTGCGCTCGTCTGACCCTAGCCTTAGGAGGCAGCTTCACCTTGAAGCCAAAGTGAATAAGGAGTTTTTTGAGCCATGATTTTCTAGCAGGAACTAGCTTCTTGATCCTAGTTCCACTATCGATTTTATGTTGAGTATAGTTTATACAGCAAACATTGATACATGCTTATTTATTGACTGAATTGTCAGCTTTCAATTTCTGAGATATTAAAGCAATTATGGTCAATCACTAATCATTTTCATGTCTTGAACTTTGTTATATTTTCTCATGTACCATCAATTGTAGCACTTTCACTCATCCAAATTAAAGGATTTCATATTTTCCAGTGGAAAAAAATATAAATAACTTATTTTGGCACTGGAAATAAAATACATTAATATGAATATATCATCCATAGAAATTCAATCAGAAAGTGCTAAGATTTACTTATATATAGCTGCATCAAATTGTTTTAGAAAAACTGTGAGACTGTACCATGAAAGTGTTTTGTATTTAAATTAGTATAGGATTAGTGTAGAAGTGGAAAAAGTAAAAAGAAAGGCATAAATATATCTATTTGACCGCATTGTGTAAAAATGGTTACCTGCAAGGTCTTCTCATTTTATGAAAAATACTCAATATTTTAAATATTTTTAGATAGTTTAATTTAAACTGTCAGGAATTATTTAATGTACTTTAGAGACATTGTTTGTCTATTATGGAATGTGAAATCCATTATTCATAGGTGATATATTTGCAGATAAACATGGTAACACTACTTGTGATTTGGCATAAATTGAATGTGGAAAACCAAGTTGAAAATATGATTTTTTTGTTAAATATAATGGCACATTGGATGCTATATTTTGATGTCACACTGTTCTGAATCTCAGTGAATAAAAGAAAGAAAGAAAGAAAGAAAACCTAAATTAACATAACAAGAGCTAAAATATTAGAAGCCAGTGATGTGTAAATAGGAATAGCCCCTTCACTACCGATATTGAGATATCTCGGGCTTCAAAAGCACCATCCGGTGCCCCGATATAGAGATATCTCGATATGCTGATCTGCAGACCAAAAGCAAATTAAATTTGTTTGCTACAATCAAATTGCATTTGCTTTTGGGCTGCAAAAGGTGCCTCCAAAGTTTTAGCCCTGTGAGCATAATATCCAAAGAGCTAAAACTGTAAAATCAGCTGCTGAAAGCTCTGAAATATCGGGCTTTCAGCAGTCGATGCAGGGGAAAAAAATAAGAAAATAGACCAGCCGCTCAAACAGCTGTAAATCAATTTGGCAGTAGATGGCACCATCTACTGACCAAAATAGGTTATTTAGAGTAAGAAAAACAATGGGTATAAGCTGAAAAATTTCTTACTGTATAATTAATTAAAACTGATTTTCCAAAAAACAATTCTGACAATTTTTTGGGGAAAATTGCTTGGTAGTGAAGGGGTTACTATAGATCATATACATTTGCACTTATCTTATACTAAACAATGGCCATTTTACAGACGGTAGAATGTGTTAAAATCAGGATGTCTACCTCATTTAAGAATAAATAAAAGCAATTTGATCGTTATGAGCAAGAATCTGGAAAATAGTATTTGCAGAAAAAATATTACACAAATATGGTTTTTGTCCATTATTTATGAACATTTCCTATTTAAATGATAAATCACTCTTCCCATATTTTTCTATTTGACAGGTTACAGTACTCAGTGGTTGCTTGTTGCTACTTCTGACATTCAGGTCAGGCTACTCACAATATTATTATAAGAGATATAAAGTCAAAAATCCTACTTATGTTCCAGGTTAGACCTTACAACTATTCCCATGGTTGTTTCATTGGATCGATGTGCTGCAATTTCAATTTCAAATTCTTTGTATTCAACCTCTTTACTTGTAAGGTCAACAAGGCTAGATCGTCACGCTTTTATGTAGCCTAGATGTGCTGAAGTGCCCTTACTTGGAATGAATATATTGTATACACCTAATGCATGCAGTGGTTCTAGCCGGATACATCACAATAACAAACCGCTACTGAGAATGAATGAATGAACCACTACTGAGAAAAAAAAGATAATATTGGGAAACGGTTTATTGGTTCCAGGTTTTTGAGGAAATTTTGGGCTTTGTGACTAATCATATATATCCCCTATGTTCTAAGTTAATTTATCCTCCCTGAACACAAGGGAAAGCTATTTTGTGTCAGTTAAATTTATATTTGTTGCATGATGACCAAACACTTTAGAATTTCAGTCTATTAATGCAAAAGCCATGGCAAAAACTAACCTCATGTTTCCTCTTGTCTGCAAAAATTAGGTACCTACAAGTGTCTTTGAGAAAAAATGATACATAATTCATGTGTTGGAAACAAAAGGCATTAACCTCATTCACTATCAAGTTATTTTTCATAAAACCAATGCCAGTGGATTTATGGAAAACAACTTTCCACTGCTGACTCCTTCATAAAATACTTTTAGATACATTTTAGAGACAGTAAGTTATTTATCAGGCTGACCCCCCCCCTCCCCCAGACCAAATAACACTATTACAAGTATGATAATACAGCTGGAGATCTGAGTTCTGTATAAGAATAGCAGTTCTCCAAGCTTTTCACACAGCTTCAGCACCTTGGATGAGATGTCCAAGGTTGTGAAAATTTGGGGGCACATTCTGGAGTTAATTTTCACATGAATTTAATTTGCAGTAAATGAACTTGCTTTGTATTGCTCCAGAGTATGAACAGATTGAGTTTACTTGATGTTGGGCTCCTACAGGAGCTATGAACATTGAGTCTACTTCATCACTGTAATATATGGGTGAAACGCTAACCTAGAGCTGACCAAGATTATTGTAACCCAACTACAAATATAATCCTCAAAATCTTAAGCTTGCGTACCTGTGCCAATTAATCTAAGCTTAGTACCATTAGACTCATTTCTAATTTTGGGAGCGCTAAATCATTATTTCAACTAAATTTGCCATACGGATATATTCTAGCATACTTCTAACCCTACTGGTGGTTTGGAAAAAACTCTGTATTGCTTCTTCCAGCTGAATGCAATAGGCAGCTGCTAATGGCAAAATTCAACACCAGATGTTAAGCATTAGTGGCTCCCTATTACTGGCTCTATTACAAGCGAGGTGCTATGTTAGTGGTTCGACTCATATAATTTTGGAGCTGGTAATAGATACCAGCAGTGTTGCAAATTGTTGGCAGCAATATCAGAAAAATTAATGATCTTGAAATCGCTCATCATTCTACGGCTGCCTTAACATTACATCTTTGTATATAAAGTATGGAAAGTGCATATGTACATTAACCTGCTGAGACATAATGGGAGTTTGCGGTTCATCTGGTGTAGTAATGGAACAGTTAGGATTAGAAAGTGGAGAAATTAAACTTAAGTGTTCATTCGTTAATGTTGATGGCTTTTCAAGGGCAGACTATGCCGTGCAAACAGTAGGTAACCCCAAAAAAATTCAGTAAGTCATTTTAATGGCTGGGTTAAACACAATTCCCAAAAAAGTAGGCAAGAGAAGCAATAACAAAACATAATCCATGGTCTAAGAGCAAAGAAGGTAGCTAAAACGGATAGCCAAAATGGGTCAAGGGAAATCATGGGGTATATAGTATTGTAAGACAAAGCCAAGGTTAGAAGAACAGGGATCAGGAGGGTCACAAACTAGCTGTGTCTTAATGAGGAAATCAGAAACAGTGTATATAATGTGTTTATTCAAATCATGAGAAGAAACCACAACAGGACACTGATGACCTGTACCAGTAGGGTTAAACAGGCAGAAAGATTTGTGTCATCCCATTGCACTGATATGTATGTTCATTTTGGTATCCAAGTGAGGGTTCCTTCCATGTACTGCAAAAATGACACAGGTGGCAATTGGTAATAGTCATCGAACAGCAATGGATGACTTGACACGTGGCACTAAAGTTAATCGCCGATAACCCTGTGTCAAGAGCACCATGAGAACAACGCAAAATTATAAAAAATTTGCAAAGAAGACTTTACACAGCTGAAGAGATATGTCCCCCTGTCTCTATGCAATCATCACATTCATTATACAACAGATGGTAGCAGCCAAACCAATGCATTGGTGTATTATTTGTTGTTAATGACATTTAGATAAATGCAGAAAAATGTGCTTAAATTATGCCGTTACCCGAAAATTAATCCACACATATTATGGTTTCCCACCCCTTCCTGATCAACAGTTTTCTGATTAGTCCTCAATGACACGTGACTATTAGTAAGATAGCCAGATGTGTTTTGAAGGGCTATTACTCTTTTTTTCCATGGTAGGGTTGCGAATTTAGCCATTAACCCATTCATGCCCAGTGTTCCAATATTGGAACAGAATTTTCACAAGGGAGCAGAAAAAAAAACTCTGGCAAACAACAGGTTAAAAATGTCAGTCCCTAGGTTGGATTCCATACTTTTAAAACATTTGTTTATTTTTTAATATCATTTTTTTATTGAATCACTATGTAAGTTATAACGAGGAAGAATAATTGAAATTATTTATAAAGTTTCAATATATTCTGCAGCATTTTACAATGGGTAGGACAAAACAAACAAAAAATTAGAAATATGTTTGACACACAAAGAATGATAGACAGAGAGGACCCTGCTCAATAGCGTCGTTCTATATATTTATTAGGAACTTTGCTGGCACGTCAAGCAGATGAAATATTATACTCTGTGATGGGACATTATGTCAGATTTACATGACAGATGCAGGTTATAATTGTTTATAAGTAATAGAGAAGTTGGGAAATGAGGTGTGCTACTGGCAATCAAGATATACCAAAAAACACATGTTATGTGTCAAAATAATTTGGCTTTGAAAGTTAACAATGTTTGCTCCTTGGAAATCCTCCAGCAATGGACAAGATCTTGGATGAACTTAAAAGGAAATGCTTTAAAAACAATTCTTCATAGTCGCAGGTTTTGTACAAGATGTCAGTATTTAATTAAGACAGGATCAATGTCTCTGTCTGCACTGCCACCATCATCTTGATCCTTTTAATTTAATCATCAATACTAAAAAGAACAAAAGGATTCTACTTATGCAGAAATTGTTATTGCAAGAAGTTACATTATTTCTTCAAAGTGCTCAAAGATGATATAGTAAAGTGACTTCATTCCTAAAGGAACTAAACATATTGTTAACACAGCTGGTTTATTTGTTCTAACCAATCAAAAACCAAGAATAAACATTTAGCTCACCATAATCACTTTCGAACAAGTTTGTGAAATGTTAATTAGTGCTTTGAACAGAACAGAAAAAGATGGAGATACATTGCAAACATTATACTTACGTATGGATATTTACATTCTAATTCTTTGTAGATGCTTTTGACAAGCTGCGCAGATGGAAGGTTAAGTGAAAACGTTCCTCTTAACCAAATGTTCCTTGAAGTCACAAGAGACTTTCAAAAGCTAGACACTAATACATCCCGTAATTAAGAAATAATGGGCTTTCTGAAGTGATTTATTTCCATAGATTTAATGTCAGCACTGAAAAGCTCCAATTTAAATTGTTGCAGACCTCAAGTGTAACAGTGTGATAAATCACCTTTGAGACCAATGTAGATAAACACAAAAGATAGACTGGATGTTTGCAGCATTTCTTATTTTTTTTACAAAGAAATAGAAAAAAATATCTGATAATTTGGGGATTCTAAACATTACTCGAAAATCACTGCCACTCGCAGGTATTGTTGCCAACTTAGAAATATTGTAACTTAAATCAAGTGTCTTGCTTCAAAATAGAATAAGATTCTGGGTATCATTACAACTGCATTGCATCCCGCACATGATTTTGTTTCAGTGAAATGTAAGAGTAATTTAGCACTCACAACCAAAAAATGTAATATCTTATTTAGTCAAAAAAATACAAAAACTTACAGTATGTTTAGTTTTTTTTGTAAAGGCAATGCTATTTAAGTCTCAGAGGTAAACTGGGTAAGCTTACTATATGTAAACTTTTAATACTCATTTTATAGGTTTCCGTGGCAATTATAGAGTGATATTCTGTAGGAAAAGTTAAAAGATCTATCATCAAAGCAGTAGATAAACAAACTTTGAAATAAACTTTCAATATCTCCACAGACAACGCATTATATTCCAAAGATACTGCTAACTTAACCAGAGCTGTTGTTAACTTAACAACTCCATAGACTATGGGCTCTATTCCATAGTTGGTGCTAATGTTGCATCTGTTATGTAAATGTTAGCAACCCCTCTCCTTTTAACCCTTTAGATACTGTTAAAATTCACCTTCTTTCCAGTCCTCTGGATAGGACATATACCCAGCTTGCATGAAGCCTGAGCGTGTCAAATTGCTTCATGGACACTGGGCTTTCCAGCGAGTGTTCAGACATTCAAAAAGCCGGGAGAAAAGCAGGAAGCACTAATCTAGTGCCCACTTCCTATACCCAGAACCTGAAGCTACAGTCAGCCCACACTGACCACAGCTTCAGGGAGGAGCTACAGCCCTGCTTTTGGAGGGCTGAATTTACCCTCCAAGAGCCTCTCCAGAGGGAGGAGAGGGCTGAGGATGCTTAGAACACTGTGAGTAATTTAAATCAGTCACCTGTTAGACAATATATTACAAAACATGTTATTAAAATAACAGGCATGAAAACTGCTGTCAAGAAGGGGAGGAGAATATTGATTATTTCTAAAGAATCTGGCACCTCCTCTTCCTGTTGCATCCATAATTTTTTTAATGGTGTCCAAGTACCAAAAATCTAGATGTATCTGTATCTGGAATACATACACATACACTGGGACACTGAGAACAATTTTTTTCTAGTGTTCTACGATATACGGTCAGAAGAGGCAGTGGATCGTGATGTCCTTTGCACCATTGAACCAGTGGTAAGTTTGTGATATTTTTCTTGCAACTAGTTTTAAATGTTAAGTGATTTTGCAAAAAGCTGCTCAATTATCCTCTGACCTGTTGTTATTGACTCCTATACAAAGTAGAGGAGCTGTTAAGTTACAGTAAACCTCTCTTAAGCTCTCTTAAGAAAAAGCCAGCAAATCACACACATCTCCATCTACATCTTTTGTTTAATTCCACACTGACTCTCTGAGTCTGTTCTTTCTCCGCCATGCTGTAAATACTTTGCGTGCATTGGCCATTCTCTTAATCTTTGTGTTCTTTTCACACAGCCACACACTTTCCCTATGCTGTCCTGTCCAGCTGCTTCCATTTCTCGCTCGATATAACCTTATCAAGTCTAAGTTCATGCAGTCTGCTATACTCTACCTGGTAGGTAGCTCCAATCTCCTCCTGCTTTCTTTTGTTTCACTTACCTTTGTCCCTTAGAGTATTAGCTTATGGCATGTATGGCTTAGGACTTGTATAAAGTGCTCTATTAGCAGAGCTATGTTCAAACTGGCAGGGTTTTCTGTTCCTTATGTATCATTATTTATTATGTCTCATGTTTGTGCTTCCATATTGTAAAGTGCTGCAGAATCTGTGAACACAATATAAATATTATAACTGTAACTAGCAAGCATCCGATAAAGCCGTACCACAAACAAAGCTTACAGCTTGATAGGAATTGAGGAATTGTGGCTTGAGCTCTTAATGGCTTGCTTGAAATAGGGTACCCTAAGAGTTAAGGCAACCTGCCTATAATTTATAAACTCTTCAAGCCTTTTTTTTATTTTTCTTCTCATCTAAAAGGTTTTTTGTTTCACTTTGTACTTGAGTCAAAAAGTTGCTATTTTTTTTATTTTAAAAAAAAGCTGTAGCGACATTTAGTTTTGTCAGTTTTAATATATCACAAACCTATTTTTTTTACACACTGTACAATGCTGAAGAATCAGGGCTCTGGCACCTCCTTATTGCTAACGCTCACATATATGAGCGTTAGTGCTAGGTTAAGCCCTTGAGGACCAGTGACGTACATGGTACATCCCGGGAAAAAAATCAAATTAAATTGCTTGAGTAGTATATAACCATATACAAGTGTATAGTGAAAACGAATCACGCACTTTCAGAATAAATGCATTACCACCACTCCAGGAGATCCTTGCCTCTGGGTTCACACCAGGGACTGTGCTCCTTTCCTTCCAGCAAACTGCAGAACAAACCGAAGCTGTCGCCCGGTGAAATAAACTTCAGTACCTGTAGACTGCTTGCGCTCAAAGCGTTTCGTCTAAATAGACTTCTTCAGGAACAATAAGCAGGCAGTTAAGCAGTAGATCAATAAAAAACGTAATGCATAAACAAGACTTTATCCATCATCATTATATAGTCATATTAATCAATCAGTGCAAAATCGCCCCATCATCCCTGCCCTCAGAAAATGTGTCCATAATTGCATGATCACCATTCTTCTTCTACCAAAAACATCACGCCACGGTCTGTCCACGTTTGCTCTTTTGAAGTCTTCACTTCCACTTCCTCTATTTTCCATCCTTTGCTCATAATAGTGACCTGTTCTCTCCATGACTCTTCCCACTCAGCGGGAGTAATGGTCCTCAATCTCTCACGCATGTGTTCTTTCCTCACTCTCCACACGCATGCGCCAATGCACCAAAGTCCTTATCTTCATCACGTTAAATCCATCTTTCTACTGACCCTTAGTCCTCTTTTTACCAAAGTTTATCGATGGAGCATATCTCTAGGCATTCTTGCTAAAAAGGGCCTAAAAACATACATTGTGCCCCGATGGGCACATATCATTATCCTTTTATATATATGTATTGATTACACACTAAATTCTAGACACAAAATACCTTACTCTTTATATTAAACAACAAATGTCCATTTCCTCATCCATTGGGGGCCATACTCTTCATTGTGTGTATCCAGAAAGATTCTCTCTGTACAAATTTTTTTCTCTCTGTTTCCACCCCTCCAATGAGATTAAATTTTTTCTCGAATCCCATAAAACTTAATTAAACTTAAAATATGGGCAACTATTGCAATGGACCAGCACTGAATGGTTATTTTTCTTATTCTTGATTATTATTATAATGTTCAAGTATCCGTACTTTTAATTTCCTTGTAGTGCGTCCAATATACTGCTTGCCACATGGCCAAGTCAGCATATAGATCACATATTCTGAATTGCAGTTTATGAATGAATTCATTTCATATTCTTGGTTGGTCACTGAACTTTTAAATTTCTTCCTCTGATCTCCCTTTAATCCTATGCATGCCTTGCATCCAGCGCAAATCTTGAAACCTTTTCCAATGATACCTCATATTTCCCTCAAGCCCTTAGGGCTCCAGAGATACAGTGGTCTAAACCAGTGTTTCTTAAATCTCTCCTTGGGACCCCCTACCAGGCCAGTGCAATGGACAATGGAGTCCTTCCTCGGATGCCAGTCTCTGTTCTAATTCGGTGGCGAAATCAGATATATGCGCGCATAAAGAAATCACACAGACAAGGAATAAGTCTATGTGGCTTCAAATCCAATGATTCCTCTGACCTTTATTGACAATTTACAAGGCTTTCTATGCTACTTCGCACGTAATGAAAACAGGCTGTTGCCCAACATTCTATTCGTCATTAATATTGTGAAATTACAGACTTTGTTTAATAACAGTTAAAGAAAATAAAACATCAGCTTCTCCGGTTGTCCTTAGTCATCAATGACGTCGTTACAGGACGTTCCAAGATGTTCCAAAACATTCTCCAAGATGTTCCAAAACATTCTCTTCTTGATACTTGGAAAAAGAAACTACATGTGCGTACAAAACAATCGGCTAAGATAGCGTGTTAGACAATAATATGCATTTGATTCTTAAATCCTGATTAACCACTTAAACTACTCAAATGAGCATTTTTCTAGGCCTCTTTCTAAGCCTTTGAATATTATAAAAGCGAATATATACATTTCTGTCCACAACAGTCCCCCCTAAAAATGCACATTTCCCAAGTGTACCCCTGGAGACGAGCCGTGCCTTCATCCATTCCCCTAATAGTCTCGCCAGCCATCCCAAATCTTCGCTGGAGGTTGAGACGAGAAATTCCTATTGAATAAAACCCCTGTGTAGTCCGGGCTTCTGAGCATGGTCGAGACTGGTGGGTCAAGAGTCGGGCCTCAACTCGTCTTGCAACGGGTCACTAACCTTGGCTTAAAGCCAAATCATAGACGTGTTCTCGAGATAGGGGACGCATGGACTCATAATTCTGTGGTTGACTTGTCACAGGAGGGCGGAGTTCGTCATACCTTTCATTCACAGGAACCCCTAGAAATTCTAGACTAGTATAGGAAGTGCCAATATTCTCCCCAGTGTCCCCACACACTTGACTAAGCAGAACAGGTGTAGTGGATTCCACAGTTCTTTCGCTAACCTTTTTAATGCAGGGTAAAACACAACATCCAATCACCGTCAACAGAACCATCATTACCAGGATAACTATCCCTATTTGTGTGAGGATCTTCTGCCAGCCACTCATCCAACTAAAATATTGATCCCATGGATCAGTAATGCCAGAGTTTTTCTTCAGACAGGTCTTCCAATTGTTTAATGGCTTTAGTGACCTTACCAGTGGGGCCTGTGTTATCCGGGATAAAGGTGCAACAGGAGCCACCAGTACCTTTCAGCATCTTACAGACCCCACCCCTCTCTGCCAGTAGCATATCGAGGGCCATTTGGTTCTGGAAGGTCATTGCAGAGGTCGGGCCTAGCTGGTCGGCCAAACCCTGGAGGGCATCTCGGGTATAGTTAACAAATCTCTGTTGGTTGTAATAGATGTAGTTAATCCAATCAACATTCTTGTTGATGGTTATCATGGGGATTAAAGATTCAAATCCCGCCTTTACCTGGTCTCTAGCTTTGAACTCATTAGGCACCCCCTTGGGACTCCTATGACATCAAGATAGACGTGGGGATCGAAACTGCCAGGTACAGAATTCGCCTGTCTCCTTTGTCTAGTGAGTCCGGGGGTGTGGGCTGTTGGCAGGTCATCATCAAAGGGCAGGATGTGGAGGGGCATGATGGCTTTAGCCAGAGCACACTCACCGTCCCACGCACCTACCAAGCGGGAGCGGACACGCATGTCACCGCAGATCCAATAGACATCTCCCAGGGAGATCACCTGGTTTTGCACCTTCTCCTTCTCCACAGCGCTGTACTGCGCACAATAACCTTCTGTGAAGTTTCCAACTACCCGGCCACCGGTTCCCCAAGAGGAGTGACAGGTGTAGTTCCCGGGGTAGATGGTGATACTCTCTGAGAGTCTGGGGTTTCGTTTCTGGAGGGGGTATTTGGACTTCCATTCTTTGCAAGCATCGTGACTTAGAGCGGTGTTGGTAAACAAACTGAGAAAGCATTCCTCGACATCCTCGGGGATATTGAGGGGTACCGTACCTAGATGAGGCCTAGCAGTACCACACACATAGCAATTGGTTCTGTTGTGGGACTGAGCGCTATATTTCATCCATTCTAACCAAACATTCATAGCTGAGTATCCTGTTTCAATGGCCATAGTATCCTCGAACGTGGGATCAGCGATGGCCACTATACCATTGGGAGAGATCATCATGTGGTGATTAAGGGGTTTGGACTGTTGGTGCGGAGGGACCCAGTCAGGGGCAAGGTACATATCTCGTAGGCGGAATTTTCCCAGGGTCTGCAGATTCTCTGAACCCCCCTTTACCCACAAACCCAGAACATAGATACCTGAATCCCCGGGTCCTGGATTTTCTAGGGTTAGAATTAGTTTCAGTGCTGTTGCCCCTGTTCTAAACCGCACCTCCCCATCACCATCCGACTCCTGTAATTCATACTTGGGGCAGGTGTTTGGGGCCATTGTCAGTGTCATACGAGCGAGAAGTGATTTACTATTTTCATCTTTCTTATTTAAGGCGATCTGTGGTTTATGTCCCCAGGGAACTCCCGTAATCCATCCCACCGATGCCCAACTACCGCACTCCTGTCCCCAATAGCAATTGGTAACGCACATATATATGTCATAATCATGTGGAATCCCATTTCTCCAGATACATTGCAAGCGGGGGCCTGGGCATGGGAGTATATCACAATAGTTAAAGGTGTATGTAACCACGCGAGTGTTAGATGAATTATACCAGAAAGTGGTTAGTTTGTTTTCGGCGGCAGTAGTATTCATTGCGTGGCCCATGACATGAGCATTGTCCGTCAGTTGTCCCAGGGCAGCTTCCATCTGGGCTCTCATAACCGCTTGTACCATATCATCAGCTGCCTGTCCCAGTATAACAGCTACATTGTGCCCCTGGATTCCCACCCCCCAAATGAGAAGGATATACACAATCATGGTTGTTTTGTTGTCTGGTCCGCTTCTGGTGTACAGGTCTTTTTACAGTGGGAGGCGTGGATCCAGGTGGCTTTTCCTTCCAATTTTACTGAAGTTGCAGTTGTGAGGAGGACCTGGAAGGGACCGTCGTATCTGGGCTCAAGTGGATTCTTTCGAAGAAACTTCTTCACTAGTACCCAGTCTCCCGGGACCAGTTGATGAGTGTCGTTGATGCTCTCAGGGTCTGGAATGCAAGAGAACACCTGACCATAGATATCAGTTAATATTTTTGAAACACTTGTGACATTCGTTACTAGGCTGTCAGACTGTAATTGCAATTGTTGAGGGAAACAGTATTCTGAAAGGTGACGATTTGTGTAGACCGATGAGAGCATTCATCATTGTATTTGAGAGGTGTGAGGGTCCATGTGCCTATTGTACTACAGCCGGATAGAGTGCTTTAGGTAAGCACACTTTATTTCTTAGTTCTGAGACAGAAGTCTGGGTTACTAATAGTGTGACTAGCTGCTCGAAGTTCCTTTTCCTGTGTCTGCTAAATGATTTAATATCAGCTTCTGGTGTACGAAACTTTCCATGTGAATTTTCCCTTTAGCACTGCAGCCTGTGTGAGTGCGTGTAGTTGCGCTTGTTTTGTTTCTGTTCCTTCTTCTGGCAGAAAGGGTGGGGGCAAGGGGGGAAGTTGAACAGAATTGATTGAAAATTCCTCATAGTTAACAGCATACCAGAATCAGAATCACAACCGGAATCACCCCCCCAGGAAAAGGAAAGAGAGTAGCGGGGTTAAGACTCTGATATCAGGGTGCAGGAGGGAATATCGCAGGCGCAGGAGACTCGCAGAAGACAGCTAGGTGCGCTGGGGTATCTTGACGGTAGGCAGAAACGTCATGTGGTGCCAATACTCGGGGCTGCTGATGCCTGTTCATCTTATGCAAATTAATATTGAACCAGCAGGCATTACTAGACTGTGTTGTTAGAGAATTGGAGGCTGAAACTTTCCCTAGCATTAGTAGCTTTATCATGTACTTAGCTGGGATACACTCCGTCTGTGGGGTCGTCATTAACTAGAAAATCCTCTAAATTAACTAGGAAACAGATACCTGCAATCTGCTGATACTGACAGTATACCATATCTGTTTTTGGGAGTTGGAGAGATGTCATGGGTGTTTTGGTAGAAAGGACATCTGGTGTCGGTTTGGTGTGGTGGAAAGGTCATTAGATCTTGGTGCTGGGGTGGAAAAAGTGTGGGCTGGCTACGGGTGACCTGGGGTGTGGTTGCAGGTAACCCTATGTGGGACGTTAGGGAATCATCAGTACGATTTACTGAGTCATAAGAATGACAGGAGGAAGGTGCCCGCATTCCCAGCCATGGTTGACCCGGGTCACCGGTACGGTCTATCGTGTGGAGAGTGGTATCTAATCTGGGCAAATGAGGCATTATAGGGTATATTGTCGGTACCTGGCTTGTGGCTGTTAATAAGGACATGACAGGATGAGTGGTGTAGTACGACCCATCGATACATAAAACAGGGTAGAGACCTGTCGGCTGTTTTTGGGCAGTTGACGTTTGGGTTGGGGTTATTATTTTCTTTTTGGATACCTTACTATAGGAAGGAGGCTCAGAACTTGGAGTGAGATAATAGTAATTCGTTTTTCCTTTCGTCTTATGTAATGTATCTATCCACCCTTCGTTCTCAATTTCTTTTGCAACCCTATACCAAGCCTGTGCAACATTCCATAATCCATTTTCAATCAACATTCCCTTCTTATTCTTCAACACATGTTTCCATTCTTCTACCTGTAATCTGGGATTATCTGATTCGCAAATCTTGCCTAAAATCTTTAGGTTTGTCACATTTCTTTTGCCTGTCCTTTTCCTCAACTAACTTGCATGGTGACAACCAACCAGTATGGCTACTCTGTTCATTTCCCATTCTCGATTGTTAGCTTTGTTTTCCTGGTCACTCTTCAATTCACGTAGTTTATCAACAGTCAGAAATGAGGATAGACCTATATCTATCGTGGCCTATTTGTTACCACGACAATAAAGTGTCTCGTCCTCCCCTATATTCCAAATATAGGACCCTGCTAAAAAGGTGTAGCTAGCACCTCTCTATCGCAGCATATATATTCTACAGGTGCTTCCTTTACCGCGTCACCTGTTCCTACTAGATATATATATTCTTGTGAGTTCCTAATAGATACGCCTAATGCATCATCTATCCCAGTACCCACAAAAAACTCCTCTGACTGTCAATCAAACTATACTTCAATCAGAGATATATCGCGTCCTACCACCAAGCTTGTGTTCACCTGTTACTGTTAGGAAAGTCCTAATACCAGGTATGCGCCTATTTCATCACATCACCTGTTACCGAGCTGGAGATAGCTAACCAGGTACACCCCACTTGTTACCACAGGTTCGCGATAATCTCTCTGATTAACAACCAAAATACAAATTCTATCAGGAAATATGCCGTCAATACAAAGAACCGCGAACAGACACGTACAAACAAGCAGACAACTGGCATGCGGTTCGTGGGTCAGTATAACGGGCACCTGGGCAAAGTTAAATAAAACCCCACTTTTGATGCTTTTCCCAAGTGTCACACTGGGGTTTCCCGGGGTAGGATCACAAACCAGAACACGTCACCGATAAGATATCAAAAGGTATCTTACCTGTGAGGTTACGAAGTTGATCAGGCTCCGGTTCTGGTGTGGTCCTGCCAGGAAATCCTCGTCGGTGACACACTGGATAAAGCGTAACCCAGGGCCCCACGTCGCAGGCACCAAATTGCAATGGACAATGGAGTCCTTCCTCGGATGCCAGTCTATGTTCTAATTCGGTGGAGAAATCAGATATATGGGTGCATAAAGAAATCACACAGACAAGGAATAAGTCTATGTGGCTTCAAAGCCAATGATTCCTCTGACCTTTATTGACAATTTACAAGGCTTTTTATGCTACTTCGCACGTAACGAAAACAGGCTGTTGCCCAACATTCTATTCGTCATTAATATTGTGAAATTACAGACTTTGTTTAATAACAGTTAAAGAAAATAAAACATCAGCTTCTCCGGTTGTCCTTAGCCATCAAGGACGTCGTTACAGGACGTTCCAAGATGTTCCAAAACATTCTCCAAGATGTTCCAAAACATTCTCTTCTTGATACTTGGAAAAAGAAACTACATGTGCGTACAAAACAATCGGCTAAGATAGCGTGTTAATATGCATTTGATTCTTAAATCCTGATTAACCACTTAAACTACTCAAATGAGCATTTTTCTAGGCCTCTTTCTAAGCCTTTGAATATTATAAAAGCGAATATATACATTTCTGTCCACAACACCAGATATCTGAAGCACAGCACAGGTGATATGATTGCAAATTGTAATTTTTTTTTAGGTAAAGCCTGAAAGGGGGGTTCATTTGGACCCCTCACCCTCCCAAATGGCTAAACGCATAAAAAAAAGATGCATCGAGTTTTCGCCGATCTGAGGCTCCTGGAGACGGAGCACAGGCAGCGGAGCGGAGCCCCTGTATTTCAGGGGTCCACATCATGCCAAGAAGGATGCTAAAGCCTCAGTCTGTTTTCTCTTACTCTCGGCCCCCAAAGTGGCTAAATGTTCAGACCACCATGAACTCTGCAAGATGTGGGTACCGCGTGTTCTCCGCGAACTCCAGCGCCGTGTGCATGGAACTGGCCAAGAGGATCACAGAGCGTTTGGGTGTAGAGTTGGGAAAGGCTGTTCTGTATCAGGAGACGAACGGAGAGACCAGAGTGGAAATTAAGGAATCCGTGAGGGGCCAGGATATTTTCATAATACAGACTATCCCAAGGGATGTCAACACTGCAATCATGGAGCTGCTCATCATGGCTTACGCTCTGAAGACGTCCTGCGCCAAGAATATTATCGGCGTCATTCCGTATTTCCCATACAGCAAGCAGAGCAAGATGCGCAAGAGGGGATCTATAGTGTGCAAGCTTCTCGCCTCTATGCTCTCCAACGCAGGACTTACGCATATCATCACCATGGACCTGCACCAGAAAGAGATCCAGGGTTTCTTCAGTTTCCCCGTGGACAACCTGAGAGCTTCTCCTTTCTTGCTGCAGTACATACAGGAGGAGATACAGGATTACAGAAACGCAGTCATCGTTGCCAAATCTCCAGATGCAGCAAAGAGGGCACAGTCCTACGCGGAGAGGCTTCGCCTTGGCCTTGCTGTGATTCACGGGGAGCCTCAGCTTGCCAAGCTTGACATGGTAGACGGGCGCCACTCTCCACCCAGCGTAAAGAACGCCACTGTACGCCCATCACTGGGAATACCAATGATGATGGCGAAGGAAAAGCCTCCGATCAGTGTCGTAGGAGACGTTGGTGGAAGAATCGCTATCATAGTGGATGACATCATCGATGAAGTGTAGAGCTTTGTGGCTGCGGCAGAGATTCTTAAGGAGAGAGGCGCCTACAAAATCTTTGTTATGGCAACCAGCGGGATTCTGTCTGCAGACGCTCCGCAGCTTATTGAGGACTCGTCCATAGATGAGGTCGTAGTTACAAACACTGTCCCCCACGAGGTGCAGAAACTGCAGTGCTCCAAGATCAAGACCGTGGACATCAGCCTGATCCTGTCGGAAGCCATCCGCCGGATACACAACGGCGAATCCATGTCCTATCTCTTCCGCAACATTGCGATGGATGATTGAGCGTGGCTGCCGACCACCTCATCACCACGAGCGACTGTGTGTATCTCCCCTAGGTGGACGATACAGACGTTTCAGCTGACAGAGGCGGACAGGAGCTGGAAAGCGCCTGTCCCTTTCTGCATTTTACACTACAGGCATCACCACTTTACCGTCGGGAGACTCGTCGGGGGGGCATCGCAGTCCCTGTCAAAACCCAGCAGTGGTGGAAAGCAAATCTTAAAGTACCGTGGGGGAAGAACTCGTTGGCCGTTGTCCACCTAGAAGTGGTATGTTCATCCCTGACGCGCCCGAGGGCTGCAGCCAGCCCTTCTGATCGCACAGGGAGTTGGGGGTACGTTCTGATGATTTCCATCAGAACCATTGAGATACAGCATGCACTGCAGCTATAGCTTGCTTGATGACAGCGAGGCCATGGTGGTCGTGTAGGGCTGCTGGATATGCAAACAGAAACAAAACGTATTCTAAAAACCTGGAACGCATAAGGCGGAGAGGACCGGAGGGCAGATCCCCAGATGATTCCAAATACAGCACCCCCAAAAAAAATGCGTTGCCTGTCTTTAAGGTTTGCAAGGCTGTCGTGGGAGTCGTTCTGGGAGTCTACCTTCGGTCCATCCTTGGTAAAAGTCGAACAAACCCTAAGAAGTACTTGTAAACATGTAAATAGATGTATAATAAGTATCTGAGCTCTGTAGGTTTTGCTCCGCTTGCCTGTTTGTCGTTGTTTGTGATCCGTGTCTGCATGTAGCGAAGCAACAGAAACGAACGCGCTGGTTAATCCGTAGGTTCTGCATATTCTAGACGGGTGCATGTGTACACGACCTGTGCATTGTACAGAGTCTCGTGCTTCTAAGGAACAAATCCAGCCTTTCCATGCTTCGTGTAGTCCGTGTTATCACCAGGTTTTGGTCATCTGTACTCCGTGTGACATTTTGCTTCCTCAAATGTTTTGAAACTTTTTTCCTTTTTATTTTTCTGTTTGGCACAATTTTATAATATACATATATCCCCCCCCCCCCATTTTATTACACCCATAAAATTGCCACAGGTGTTGCAGTGCAAACCTTGTCTGAAAAGCTACACGTGCAGAACGTGCTCTGTACAGGTTGCGGTATTCACACGGTTTCCTTCGTTTTCGTTGTAATGTACGGTTTTATCAGGACAGGCTCACACAGTGTTTACATTTTACACATTCTCATTGCAGTGTGACCTGAGTGCAGATCACCTTCCTGTTTTCGTCATACGTTTCAGATTTTATCCTCGAGCAATGCTGCAAATGCAAGGGATGGAGATTGCAGTCAGGCAATATAACCGCGTCGGGCAGGTTTCTGGGTTTTTGTCTTCTCGCTTTATTTTAGGTTTACTCTGTTCCCCCATAAATATAACGGTAATATACCTTACAGGTGTATTTGCTGTTTAATCGCTTATAAATGCCCGTTCTTGCTCGTGTAGGAGGCTATACCCCCCCCCCCGATCCATTCCATCATGCCGAGGAATAACTCATGAGCATTATCGTTGTATTAATAAAAAGCCTCTACCATTAAAAAAAAAAAAAAAAAAAAGAATGCATCACTGGAAAGGGCACAGTCTTCCCTTTCCAGTGGGGCCTCTTTTTAACCCCTTAGGTGCCGGATCATGATTCTGCACCAATCGGTGCCAGATTGTGGCCCTGTCCCGGAGGTAGCTGATATCTTGGATGTCAGCCAAGCCTCTGGGACCTCCCCCGCCCACTGACAATGTCGCCATATGCGTGATTACATCAGTTGGGCAGTAAACCCCCTAGCTGCGAAGTAAAGATAGTGGGGTTGTTTGGACCACTGTATTGCCCAATCGGTAAAAGCTAGAGGGTCATGTTTGGTATCATTGGAAAGGCCAGAGCATCATGAAACCAAACATGACCATGTTTGGTGTAAAAATAAATAAATCTAATAAATAAAAAATAGAAAATAAATTAAGTTTTTTTTGGAAAAAAAAAACTTGTCTGTGTCGTATAATAAAATAGGACTTCAAATCGTGTTTAAACATGATAAGCATAAAACGGTCAAAATGAGCTCAGCACTAGGAATGAGCTGTTCGGGTTCGGACGGTTCAGGGTTCGACTTGAACTTAGCCTGTTCGAGCAGATCGCGAACCCCGAACATTTCCGGGTGTTCGCCGCATGTTCGACCACAATGGACCTCAATGCATTTTCCCACTGCCTGGAGCTCGTAATTGGCTACAGCCTTGCACCTGACCACAGGTCTGGTGCAAGACTGGTTGAACACTATGCCAATCACCGCTCAGAGTCCTGATTGGGCAAATTTTGCCCAATCATGGGCTCACAGAGCTAAGTCCCGCAGCACACTATATAAGGTTTCCACTAGGCTTGTGCACCAATTTTTTTTTCGGTTCGATTCGGTTCGATTTGTTCTGATGTTTAAACTTTTCGATTCGGCTCGTTTCGGCCGATTTCTGTTTCGATTCGGTTCTGACCATTTTTCGTATTTTCGTGTCACTTTGCTCGTTTTTTGTATTGACTTTTCGTGATTTCAGGACTTTTCGTTTTTTCGGAACGTCTGTTCTCCTCGACCATTTTTCGTATTTTCGTGTCACTTTGCTCGCTTTTTGTATCGACTTTTCGTGATTTCGGAAATTTTCGTTTTTTCAGAACGTCTGTTCTCCTCGTTTCAAAGCTGTCTAACTCTATTCGTTTTGATGTAAACTACTATGGTTTACTTTTTTATACTTTATATATTTTTTTATAATAAATTTTTGGTTTGTTTTTCGGATCCGATAATTCATTCTGTCAATACGATAATTCTGGCGATTCTATCGTGTTTTTTTTAATTAAATAAAGATCCTTTTTTTCTTATGAATATACATTTCACAACTTTATTTAATCACATTAAAAAATGGTATGAAAGCCAAGGAACAAAAAAAATGAACAAAACAATTTAACCACTTCAATGCGGAGGACGCGCTCAGCGCGTCCTCCGCATTGCTGCTGGTATGCGGAGGACGCGCTGAGCGCGTCCTCCCATTGGGGTCAGCGTTCGGCCGGGTTCCGGCCGATCGCTGGCCCCCCCGGTGCGGGCTGACATCCTCGATGTCAGCCCAGCATCCAGAACCGCAGCCGCTGAAATTAGGTGTCATCGCGGCAGCGCAATGACACCTAATTCAGGCGCCCCCCCGCATGTGCGGAGGAGGCGCCTGAAAGGGAGGGGGGGAACTCCTTCGGACCTCTCTCCCTCCTCCCGATCGGCGGCATTGCGGGGGTTAACCCAGGCACCATTTGGAAGGGCACAGCCTGCCCTTCCAAATGGTGCCTGGCATTAACCCCTGGGGAGCTGGATCACGAATCGGCGCTGAAAAGCGCCGGTTCGTGATCCTTTCCTGGAGCTGGCCGACATCTTGGATGTCGGCCAAGCCTCCGGGAACTCCCCCTGAGGACTGGCATCATCGTGCATAGCACGATGACGCCAGTCCTAGAGTTAACCCCTAACTGCCACCAACGGTGGAGATAGGGAGTTCCAATGAACTCCCTATCTCCCGATCCGTGGCAGCTAGGGGTTAAAGTTTGGTACTGTTAGATCGGCCAGAGCATGGCCGTTCCAACGATACCAAACACTACAGTGAAAAAAGTTTTTTTAAAAAAATTAAAATTAAAATTAAAAGTAAAAATATATTTAAAAAACAAATTATAAAAAAAAACAAAAACATTTTTTTTTCTTTTTTTTGGTTCGTTAATGCAGCAATATGGTTCCCATTTCAATTATAATGTGAACAATGATGCTGCACTAACGATTTTTGTATGCGGTGCGTTTGTTAAAAATTGCGTAATTTTCCCCAAAAAAAATGTAACGAGACCCCATCTCTAATTTTTTTAACAAGCGCACCCCATACAAAATATAACCGCAATTGCTCGCATGTTAAAATGTGAAAAAAACACTTTACACGTTGTAAATTATTGAAAATACATATTTTATTGCATTTTTTGTTATAATATACAGACATGACATAACGTATACATATAATAATGACATATTATGAATCTACCGAGTCTGACGGAAAGAACGATATATAATATGTCTGGGTAATATACTAAAATAAGCCTTCAAAACACGTTTAAACATGATGAGCAAAACCGGTAAAAATGACCTCAACACAGAGGTGTGAAAAGCCTCAGCAGCGAAAGGGTTAAAAAACGCTAAACTGACCCGAATGGTCTGACTTTAAAAATAAAAACCAGAACAAAAAGGTAATTAAAACGGAAAAATAGTTGATCAAAATGATCTGAAACGGAAAAAAAAAAAAAAAGATTTAAAACAGACAAAAATAAATTAACCCTTTCGCTGCTGAGGCATTTCACGGCCTCCCTTCACGCCTGTGTGAGGCACTGCGGTCTGCTGCTGAGCTAATTTTTAACAGTTTCGCTCCTCTTGTTTAAACGCGTTTTTTTGAAGCCTTATTTTATAATATGACCCAGACATGTTATATATCGTTCTTTCCGGCAGACTCGGCAGATGATTCATAATATATCATTATCATATGTATGCGTCATGTCCTGTCTATATATTATAACAAAAAATGCAATAAAATTAGAATTTTCAATGTTTGTTTTAGAAGGTGTAAAGTATTTTTTTCACATTTTAACATGCGAGTGTTTGCGGTTATATTTTATGAGTTGCGTTTGTTAAAAATAATTGAAATGGGGACTTGTTATATTTTTTTGGGTGAAAATTACACAATTTTTAACAAACGCACCCCATACAAAAATCCTTAGTGCAGCATCATTGTTCACATTATAATTGAAATGGGAACAATATTGCTGCATTAACAAAACAAAACAAAAAAACCTGTTTATTTTTTTTTTATATTTAAATTTTTTATAATTTTTAACATTGTCATGTTTGGTATTGTTGGAAAGGCCATGCTCTGGTCGATCCAAAGATACCAAACATTAACAAACCGATAGCTGCGCGGATCGGGAGATAGGGGGTTCCAATGAACCCCCTATCTCCACCATTGGTCGCAGTTAGGGGTTAACTCCAGAACTGACGTCATTGTGACGAGGTCTTGGGACTGTCGGCAGCTGCCGTTCCCCCACGCTGCTGTCTTCCTGCAAAGACGTGACCATGTTGGCAGGCAGCGTCTTAGCAGGCAGCGGTGGGAGAGAGAGAGCTCATAGCTGGGAGGAGGTGTTGCGTGAAGCTGCAAACAGGGACAAATAAACTAGACCTGAGCCGCACTGAGGATCTTTGGGTTGTGTCGGAGAAGACTTCACGCAGTGCTGCCATCAATATTTTTTGATAAATTCTTGGTTATACAATGAATGTGACTGTGGACAAAAATCCATGTTGTTGTGACATCGCCTAAGCTTAACAAAACCAGGCCACGTCAGTAATCAAATCTCAAGGCAGTACAACAAGGTTGTGTTAGTGTGTGACATTTTTTGGCCAGGCAGGAAGTGTAGAATGTGCACAGTCACATTCATGGCCACAAATATGTTGACAAATTTATGACAAAGGGTCCATAGAAATGTCAATAAATTTATGTACATATAATTTTAACAGTGTGGAAACCAAGCAATACATATTAACTTATTAAGTAAGGAAAAGCAACGCACACAAACAGGAAAATATAGAAAAAATAGAAAATTTATTTACAACATGGGGAAGGGAAGGTAACATGCCAAGGATGGCAAACTGCCCAACATGGGCACAAACAACACAAACAAACATAGTGTAGTGGAAATAGACTGGAAGATGGCCGCCATTGTAAGCCAGGCGAACATCTTGTTCAGAATATTGGTTCACTTGAGATAATTACTGGCATTTGAGGAGATGTTGGAGCTGGTCCGCATCTTTGATTACAACGATTATGACTGCCGTAAGGGCCCTTACGGCAGGAAGAATAACACCCGCAAGGATCGTATCCTTGACAAGCTACGCACCACCATCCTGGAGCGGTTCGGGAAGGACCGGACGAAGGACCAGCTCCGAAAATGCTGGTCCGACCTCAAAGCACGCGAGCAGGAGCAGCTGAGGCACATCCGTCACGTCATAGCCAAACGTAAGTGTCATGTTATATTGTAAAGCGCTGCGCAATTTCGGGAGGAGGCTGGTCTCACTGCCGCTCCAGGATGTCAGCGGCATTGCTTATATGCTCCCGCAATTCCTGGAGCAGTTCCTGGATGGCATCTATGGAGGTAACAGCCAGGCATAGCTCGCCGATCGCCTCCCGAATTATCATCCTGACACTGGAGGACGTGTCCGGTCTGGCTTCTCCTTCTATATATCCAATAAATGATAGAAGGAAAATACAGTAAGTAAAGCAGGTTTCTATTTTTGATTGAAAGTCTTGAAAAAATATAACAGTACTATATACCAGTGCTGGCGGCCTCCTGAGGCTCCGACTCCTCCGACTCCTCCGACTCCTCCTCCACCACCACCGTCAGCATCTCATCCGGTGCTATAAGAAATTAAAGAAATAAAAAATACAGTAAACAACAAAACTGATTTATTTTTGACCAAAAGTCGTTGCAAAATAAAACAGTATATACCAGCGCTGGTGGTCGCCCGTGGCTCCTCCTCCTCCTCCACTGGGGCACTGGTGCCCGCCGGGGCAGATGCTACCTTCTTCCTGTCTTCTGCCAAATCCAAAAAATAACACGTAAATAATGCAGACTGGAAAAAATGGTATATCTATACAATATATTGCCGAAAGTATTGCGACACCCCTCCACTACCCACTAGCACTACCATTTTGACCCACCTCTACTCCCATCTCATAGTTCTAAAGTCACAAAATATTTATTTATTATTCCTCTGCACATAGACATATATTACCGTTCAATTATATATTTTTTTTAGAAGTAAACATTACGTTTATTCAATAAAAACTATTATTTGTGTTGTGTGCGTACAAAGCGCATTGTGCTGACTGCTTTTAGTTATTTTATAGAAGGCCTCAGCCTCAGTTTCACTTTCAGTTTCTGCTAATAAAACTGGATATTGCAGAAACAACAGAAATCCGCCATTTTGTTTTGAAATTTGCATCTAAAGCGTTCAATAATGACACTGCTGCAGCAAACTGAATTGCTGCGCTGCAACAATTCAGCAGCTGCTGAGGACGTATTGAACGCGGCTCTGTTTGGATGCACTTTCAGAAGAACTACATGTCCCATCCTACCACTTAGCAGAGACGCAAAGATTTTTATTGATGCGCAGATGGGAGCCAATATTGGGCAAGCTGCGGGTAATCTCGTATTCATCACTCAATCACAACAACCCCCCCCAGCACACTACAGACTATACACACAGTGCCAAAAGAAATCCAGCATTGTAACTTCATCTACATACATCAAATGTCACAATTTTCACGAATACGTAAAATCACAATAAAGAAGAGCTATGGCAAAAATGCATGTATGACGAGTCGTGAAAACGCAAAGCTATACACAATCACATTGCATGAAAAAAGGACTAGATAAATCAACGTATTTCTGTGCACATTAGCACATGCAAGCACATTATTATTATTATACAGGATTTATATAGCGCCAATAGTTTGCGCAGCGCTTTACAATATAACATGACACTTACGTTTGGCTATGACGCGACGGATGTGCCTCAGCTGCTCCTCCTCGCACACCTTCAGGTCGGACCAGCGTTTGCGGAGCTGATCCTTCGTCCGGTCCTTCCCGAACAACTCCAGGATGGTGGTGCGAACCTTATCGAGGATACGGTCCTTTCTTGCATTATTCTTTCTGCCGTAAGGGCCCTTACGGCAGTCATAATCTCGTCTGTCAAAGATCTGGACCAGCTCGAGCATCTCCTCAAATGCCATTTTGCTGGCCTGCTTCTTCCTGGGTGGTGGTGTTTCATGGGTGCAAGACGATGAGGAGGTGTCTGAATGGCACTCGTCTCTTGCAGCCATGATGAATAATAAAAACAATATTTTGTCCAAAAAGTTGTCAAAAAACTGGCTCAATAAAGTTATGACATCCACGCGCGCGCATGCGCGACCCGCGGACGAATCGGATCCGACCCGATTCCGAAGGAATTTTTGTATCGACAGAGTTATCGGATCATTGGAAACAAAAAAAACTGATCCGCATTTACAAATACAAAATTTACAGAATCAGCGATATAACCGATAATAGTTAAATATACGATGTCCAGAATTACCGAAATGGAACCGAAATCACGAATGGAACCGAAATCATGAATAGAGCGAAAATAAATTTCGATTTGACACATTTCAAGTCCATTCGAAAATTCCGAAAATATTTCGTTTCGGCTCGGAAAACTTTTCGGATCTGCCATTTTCGGATCTAAAAATTTTCGGAAAATCGGCTGGATACGAAAACACGAATCGGGAAATTTCGTGAAAATTCTGAAATTCCGAAACCCGAAACGCACATCCCTAGTTTCCACGCAGCGCTTCTGCATGCATTTCAGAGGAGATTTCAAAGGAGATAGTTGTGTGTGTTGTTACTGCCGGTCTGCAACGCTACTGGGGGGGTCTGGGGGTCTCATTTCGACCAAATATCAGGGAATTTAGGTGATGTGTGTCTTGTCACTGTGCCAGCAATTTTTTTGGGGGTTTACAACTTTATTTAAAACATTTGTGTATTGAGGTGATTTTCTGGGTCTTGTCACACTGTGCAAGCAAGTCTTTTTGGGTCTCATTTATACCAAATATCAGGGAATTTAGGTGATGTGTGTCTTGTCACTGTGCCAGCAAGTTTTTTGGGGTTTACAACTTTATTTAAAACATTTGTGAATTGAGGTGATTTTCTGGGTCTTGTCACTGTGCCAGAAAATCTTTTTGGGGCTCACTAATTTCTTTAACCCTTTCGCTGCTGAGGCTTTTCCCGCCCCTGTGCTGAGGTCATTTTTACCGGTTTTGCTCATCATGTTTAAACGTGTTTTGAAGGCTTATTTTAGTATATTACCCAGACATATTATATATCGTTCTTTCCGTCAGACTCGGTAGATTCATAATATGTCATTATTATATGTATACGTTATGTCATGTCTGTATATTATAACAAAAAAATGCAATAAAATATGTATTTTCAATAATTTACAACGTGTAAAGTGTTTTTTTTCACATTTTAACATGCGAGCAATTGCAGTTATATTTTGTATGGGGTGCGCTTGTTTAAAAAATTAGAGATGAGGTCTCGTTACATTTTTTTTGGGGAAAATTACGTGATTTTTAACAAACGCACCGCATACAAAAATCGTTAGTGCAGCATCATTGTTCACATTATAATTGAAATGGGAACAATATTGCTGCATTAACAAACCAAAAAAAAGAAAAAAAAATTGTTTATTTTTTTTTTATAATTTTTTTTAAAATTTTTTTGATTTTCATTTTTCATATTTTATTTTTTTTACAAACTTTTTCACAGTAGTGTTTGGTATCGTTGGAACGGCCATGCTCTGGCCGATCCAACCATACCAAACTTTAACCCCTAGCTGCCACGGATCGGGAGATAGGGAGTTCATTGGAACTCCCTATCTCCACCGTTGGTGGCAGTTAGGGGTTAAGTCCAAGACTGGCGTCATCGTGCTATGCACGATGACGCCAGTCCTCAGGGGGAGTTCCCGGAGGCTTGGCCGACATCCAAGATGTCGGCCAGCTCCGGGAAAGGATCGCGAACCGGCGCTTTTCAGCGCCGATTCGCGATCCAGCTCCCCAGGGGTTAATGCCAGGCACCATTTGGAAGGGCAGGCTGTGCCCTTCCAAATGGTGCCTGGGTTAACCCCCGCAACGCCGCCGATCGGGAGAGATGTCCGAAGGACCACCCCCCCTCCCATTCAGGCGCCTCCTCCGCACATGCGGGGGGGGCACCTGAATTAGGTGTCATCGCGCTGCCGCGATGACACCTAATTCCAGCGGCTGCGGTTCCGGATGCCGGGCTGACATCGAGGATGTCAGCCCGCACCGGAGGGGCCAGCGATCGGCCGGAACCCGGCCGAACGCTGACCCCAATGGGAGGACGCGCTCAGCGAGTCCTCCGCATACCAGCAGTAATGCGGAGGACGCGCTGAGCGCGTCCTCCGCATTGAAGTGGTTAAGACACTTGGGAATTAAGGTGATCTGTGTCTCGTCATACAAAAAGTACCACGATGTATTTTGGGGCTCACTAATTTCTTTAAAACACTTGGGAATTAAGGTGATCTGTGGCTCGTCATAAATACAGTACCACGCTGTATTTTGGGGCTCACTAATTTATTTAAAACATTTGTGAATTAAGGTGATCTGTCTCTTGTCACTGGCTGCCAGCTATCAGTGTGTCTCACTGAGTTATACCAGAGTTATTTAAATCTTTATACCAGAGTTGAATCAGAGTTCTGTATATATTAATCTATATATCACTCAATATATCAAAAAGGACAGGCAGACGCTTCCAGCCACAGATAAGAGGGCAAGCAGCCCCTGTGTCGGGAGGCTGTGTCTCTGGTCGTGGTGGACGTGGTGCATCCTCTGCAGGGGCACGCTTGTCCTTTCTAACTGGTGCTGGCCGTCTTAAGCAGCAACAACATACAGAGGACTTGGTGGATTGGCTAACCAGGCCATCCTCATCCTCCGAGTCCTCTGCCAGCCAGGCTTCTAGTGCTTTACAGTCCACCTCAGCTGCCAAAGCATCTAATGCAGCCTCCATGTCCACAGCTACACCTGCGGTAGCCTCGCTATCACACACGGAGGAGTCAGCTAAATTGTTTGACTACAATGAGAGTGACATGCTGCTTGAGGATGCGCAGCAAGTACAGTGCTCTGATTCAATCTCTGAGGTTGAGCAAGGGAGTATAATCAACTGGTTTTGTGTGCCCACGATACGGTCATCCTCATTGACCAGGAAGACTCAGCAGCTAATGCCACCTCCAACCTATGCTGCATGGGCTCCCCAATGATGCAAAGCCTGCTAAAGGACCCCAGGATTCGTGCTATCAAGGAGAGGGATCATTACTTGTTCGCAACCCTTCTTGATCCACGATACAAGGGGAAAGTTGCAGAGCTCATCCTGCCCGCACAGAGGGAGCACAGGATGACAAAACTTGAGGACTCTCCAAAGCGAAACTTGTGTAACACCTTTCCAGGCACTGTTAGATTACCAAGTGCTGACACACGTGCTTCTGAGGGTGCAGGTGATCAGAGGAATAGCGGTGAAGGCCAGGGCCGCTTGACTGATGCATTTTTAAATTTTTTTAGTCCTCGACGCCCAGGGACGTCAAATGTAGGCACCCATTGCCAGCGTCTTCACCATATGGTGCAGGACTACCTAGGGGCAAGGGCAGACCTGGATACCTTTCCAGCAGATGATCCACTGGCTTACTGGGTGTTGAGATCACTGGCCAGAATTTAGCCAATATGCTATGCAGCTACTAGATTGCCCTTCATCTAGCGTGCTTTCCGAAAGGACGTTCAGTGCCGCTGGAGGTTTTGTCACAGACAAAAGAGTGCGTCTGTCCACCGACTCTGTAGATGGCTGACATTTATAAAAATGAATCAGTCCTGGATCAGCAGCTATCAATCCCCTGATGCTGAAGTAATGGAATAGATAGGGGATGTCCCCTTCTGCATTCACAAAACCTCCAGCACTGAACTCTTCCACAATACCACAAAAGGGTTACGGTGTGAAGGCACTTGCTGCCATGAAAGGCACAATATCTGGCTGCACTGACGCCCATTAAAAAAAAAAACTTTTCAATATAGGACCACATGGTCCACCCCTGCACTCTTCCACAATACCACAGAGGGGTTACTGTATGATGATATTTGATGGCCTGGCATTAAAGGCACAATATCTGGGTGCACTGATGCCCATTACCACCAGATCAAAAACCTTTCAATATAGAACCACATGGTCCACCCCTGCACTCTTCCACAATACCACAGAGGGGTTACTGTATGATGATACTTGATGGCCTGGCATTAAAGGCACAATATCTGGGTGCACTGACGCCCATTACCACCAGATCAAAAACTTTTCAATATAGGACCACATGGTCCACCCCTGCACTCTTCCACAATACCACAGAGGGGTTACTGTATGATGATACTTGATGGCCTGGCATTAAAGGCACAATATCTGGGTGCACTGCCATTGACGCCTGTATCAGATTCATATCCTCAGAGGGGTTACGGTGTGATGGCACTGTTGCCTACGCTAAAAGCCCAATTTTAAAGCACCTATTGTTACTTTCATCCAAAGCCTGCATAAGTTTCACAATAATTTAGCCAAAAAAACACTAAACTTTTTCTGCGCGTCCTAAAATGTCTTTTCATACAGGCTGCCGCCCCAAGCAGTTGTTTATGGATAGATTAAAGGAAAAGCATTTACCGTCATATGAAACGTCATTTTTTTGTTTTTAAGTGTTTCTATACATCCTAGAAATCTGCCACTTCACGGGCAGGTTATGGGGACCTCCTAGGCACGATATTTGAAGGAATTTTTCGTTTTTATTTTTAACCCTTATTTCATGGAAAACTTACTGTCCCTTTAAAAACGTTTTTTTAAAAAGTTTTTGTCCTTGTTACCTGTCCCCCAGGGCACTACCCGGACCCCCATACACCTTTTATGGCAAATATGTAGCACTCTAAAAAACGAATTTTCAGCCCCATTGACTTGCATGGGGGTTCGGGTTCGGGTTCGGTCCCGAACAAATGGGAAGTTCGGGTTCGGGCTCGAACCGAACTCGGGGGGTGTTCGGCTCATCCCTACTCAGCACACAGTGGTGAAATGGCTCAGAGTGAAGTGTATAAAAAGCAAAAACATGTAAGTAATGGGTATTTCTAAAATCAGGACAATATTTCAAAACTATTTAGCTGGGGTGCTTTGTTGGCAGTTGTAGATATTGGGTGTCAAAGTTCGAAAAAGTGTGTTTTTTCCATTTTTTCATATTTCATAAACTGTTTTATAGTAGATTACACAATATGATGAAAATAATGGTATATAATATGTGTGGGTTCCATAAAAGAGTAAGAGGAAAATTAGAGATAAACACAAACAGTGCAGAAATGTAAAAACAGCAGTGGGTACTTTCTGACAGACAATGCTAAAATCGCCTGGTCGGAGAGGGGTTAATTGAGTTGATAACAGGACCCCTGTATCACCTCCTGGCTGCAAATATTTCCCTTAAGGCTAGGGTCAGACAAACGCAGTGTGAACGCAGGTGCAGCCGCACTTTATCACGGCCGTAGCAGCAGCAGATGATGGCCAATGACGGGCAATATACGAAGTACGGCCGCACAAAAGTGCGACTGCGCAACGCAAGCGGCAAACAAACGCATTTTGTCTAGAACATGATACCGCTAGTACTGATGTACAGAGTGCGCTGCGTCCGCTAGTGGCGTGTGTGCGTGATTAGGAGACGTAAGACACTGCTAATGTCCGGCCAACATAACGTCCAGACACAAAAAGGGTTTTATTGATGATCCGTACAAAATCACAGACGCAAATGCGCATCATATGACCGCTATCGCGGATTCCGTGAAAAAATACGTCCATTCGTTCGAACGCACTTTTTCACGGACTACGTGAAAAATGCGTTTGTCTGACCCTAGCCTTAGTGTCCCCGTTTTAGCTTAGGGCAGGTGATAGGGACCATATGTAATGATATGGCACATTACATAAAAAAAATAGTCTGTGAGTCATACCTATTTTCTATAATCAAAAGCAGTTGTAATGTTGGTTAAAGATGCAAATCATGTACCCAGACTTGCAAATGCATTCCTTTTCGCACCATGTCATAGAAAGTGAGAACTATAACTGCAGCAATTTTAGCTGTCCTTTTCACTTCAGTTCTGAGCATTCTTGATGCAAAAAAAAGGATGTCACTTCTAAAATGTGTTTAGAATTTAGTAGTAGAGTCTAGAATAAAGCTTCAAAATTGAAAAAGATATATATTTGCACTTGTCATAGGTAATTGAGAAATCAGAATTTGGTAAATTTCATACAATTAGATTTCTTGAATCAAGCATGAAAAGTGCAATTCACATCTGACAGTCCAGTAGGATTATCCATTGTCAGCTTAGTCATTTTTATAAATGAACCCTAGAATTATTTATATTGGAACTGTCATGTTCGCAATGGCGCTCACCCCAGATCAGCGTGGTTTGGAACCTTTTGCACATATTTCTATGATACTTGAATCTATAGCAGTTAGAACTGCCACACCTAGCACTCCCAGCCAGGGAGGTGAAACAGAATACTAAATACCACTCAGTAGCAAATGATTTCGTGACCAAGTGTCTTCTGAGTGAAGTCAAGACACAGACAATACACAGACAAATACACAGACAAAGATAGTGTAGCAAGATGTATATATAACTTAGTTTATCAAGAGCGTGGTCAAACATACATTCCGAGTTGGCACCAGAGAGGGTAGTCTTACAGGCAGGATTCCTTATATTTATTCTCGGTAACGTAACATGAGGATATAATGAATTCAGTAACATGCAGAGCAGACCCACAATCAGAGGCGAAGTGGTATGAGGTGTATATCGACTTAACACCAGCCAGGCAACAAGAGGGGTTGATGGATTCAGCAGCCTGCAAGGCAGAGCCACAATCAGGGACAATGCGGTATGAGGTGTCTATCGACTTTACACCAGCCAGGCAGAGCGGAGAATTGACTGATTCGGCACCCTTTAGGGCAGGCCTCCAATCGGAGGTAACCTGAAGTAACCTGCACATACACTTAGTAACAGCAGTGAGTACTATATGCACAGTAAGGGAGTTAGAGATAGAATCGTCAAAAGCAGTCCGGGTCAAAAGCACAAGCAGGGTCCTCATACAGCAGAATAGGCAACTAGGCAAAGAAACAATGAGACACGATAAGTGAATACAGCTGGCGATGTGGGAATAACTCCACGTTAGGGCGACGAGCTGAATTTCCCGCCCTGCATTTAAGGCCGCCAGCTCCGCATCATTACGCCAAGCCTCGCCCCCTCAGATGCCGATCGTCCAGTTCGAACTCCTGGCACCTGGTCAGTCAGCGATGCTGCCGGGCACCCAGACCCCCCAGGAAGTGCGCGGGGGCCGAAGATGTGACATGGACTCAGCTAGTTGAATACATTTTCCCTTTGCAAAAAAAAATATTGTTCAGAATCCACACCAACAATATAACACAATATAACAATAACAACCCAACCTCTCTTGTTCTAGATAAAAGTATATATATACATATATAAGTGCCTTCAGAAATTTTTTAGAACTCACATTTTTGTATATTGCAGTTTTATGATAAAATCGTTTAAATTTTTTTTTTTTTCACTTTAATCTACACTCAATATCCCATATGACAAAGCAAGAACCAGACTTCTGACAAAATAGTTCAGTTTTTTCATTTTAATACATGGGCTATCACATTGACATGAGTATGCAGACTCTTAATTTAAGGGGTTATTCAAAGAGCGCTAATTTGGCTCCAAAATGGCACGAACTGTGACTTTTCCCGTACGGCGCATTTTCGGAGCTATTCGACTATTCAAAAAGCATTGACGAATTGCCACTGAAATACGGTGTTGTTGATGGCAATTGAATCTCCATAGAGAAGTAATGGTTAAGTATTCAGAGAACGCTGAACAGCAGAGAAGTGTCTGAAATGCCCTGATTTTCAGTGGTTTCATTCAGCAGGATTAATCAGGTGAATCCCATAGTTTCAATGTAAAAGTATTTTATTAAATATGTATAAAACCTTTTATTCTTTTAATTTGAAGCAAAAAGTCTCTTTATTTTTTTTAGGATTTTTTAGGCATTTTCGGTTATTTTCAGCAAAACTTTTTTCCCTTATTTTTTAAGTGTTTTTTTTTTTCTTCAGTAACAAACCTTTTTATTTATATTCATAGGACCTTATATATTAATTCCAGGCTTTTTCGTGCAGTAGTTTTTTTGCAAGCATTTTTAAGAGTTGCAATGACTTTTTTTTTTAACCCCGTTCGTTTTTTACCCCGTTCGTCAGCTTTTCTGGTGGCTGGTCGGCTTTTTCTGATGCGGTCAGTGGTCTTGTGGCTGATCGTCGGGTGCGTTCGGCTTCTTTTCGGAGGTTTATCGGATCATTCTAGTCTTCTTTTCTTGACGTTTTTGCGGCGTTTTTCTGTTCAATGCTGTGGTTTTGCAGAAGTGTTGGGTGGATTTTCCCTGCATTTTGGGGATCCTGCAGTGAAAGCTGAACAAAGCAATGCTAAGATCTCTAAAATCATACAGCAGGCATTTGACATTTAAAATAGACATCACGAGATGACATGTCAAGGTTTTACTTACTATGAGGATTGGCAAACAAACTACGTTCATGGTGATTTAGACTTTCCCCGTGGTTGCAGTGCACATGGTAGAGCTAGTCATCGCTTCCAACTCTGTACTTTCTGTTGTCCATTATTGACTTCCGGTTGCACTTGCAGTCCATTCCTAATAATGTAAATAGATGCACTTGACCACAGCAACCAAATTGATGGCATCCTCCAAAATGAGCAAGACTTAACCATAGGTGCTGCCACTTGTTCTCTCAGAGGAAAGCACAATTTGTCTTTGGGCAGGACAGTACTGACTATGACATAGTTCTCATCCTTGGTGACTCAATGCTGTATCTGATACTCCTCTGGGTAATGGCCTTTGCCAATTATACTCCATTACTGTCCCTTCTTCCCTGCTGCCTTATGTGCCTACTTTTTCTCCACCTTCACATGTCTCGCGTTCAGCTGCCTTCTCCTCACCATTGTCATATCTCCTTTTCCTCTACCCTCTCCTATCCACCTACTCACAAGTCTACACCGGGTGCCGGACAAAATCCCTACAGCCAGGTTCCCTAATGCCAACATCCCGACGGCCAACTTCCAGACAGAACAAGTGCCGGACATCCCAACTTCCCTACACTGCCAACTTCCAGACATCCATAAACCCAGCGGCTAACCCTAATACTAACACCCTAACCCTAGGTTTAAGGGGGTTAGGGCTAGGTTTAGGGGGTTAGGGCTCGGTTTAGGGGTGTTAAGGTTCGGGCTAGCTTTACGTGGGTTAGGGGGATTAGGGCTAGGTTTAGGGGGTTAGGGAGTAGGGGTAGTTTTAGCCGCTGGGATTTTGGATGTCTGGAAGTTGGCCGTCAGGGAGTTGTCTGTGTAGGGAAGTTGGCCGTGTAGGGAAGTTGGCCATCAGGGAGTTGTCTGTGTAGAGAAGTTGGCCGTCGGGATTTTGGCATTAGGGAACCTAGTTGTAGGGATTTCGACCCAAACCCGTCTCCATCCTCTTTCTCACTCTGTCTCCAATCACTCCGATTCCACAGTTCAAGTTATGCAAAGCACGATCTGACAGGTACCCATGCAGATTATCTTCTTTAGTATCTTATTTTTGAAGGCACATGAAAGCAAACCATTTACGGTTTCACTTTGAATTTAATCTTCTTCACTCTGTGACTCATTTTAGATCATTTTAAGATGCTGCACATTCTGATACATACAAATATAATTAAAGTGATATTTACCAGCTGTAGCAGAAGGTGATTTGTGATTAACAAACTGTTTATAAACACTACAGACCTTTGTGCATCAGACTCATTACCATTTGTATTAACTACAGCAAAGTGATTTCTCCAGCAAGAAGGTGAAACTCTATGATAGACGATACAATTATATTTCTATGGCACAGCTATGAATACAATTTAATCCATGTCAATGAAACTAAATTATTTAGTGCTTTCTCCTAAGAAGCAAATTATTAAAAGCACAAATGAAAATTTAATTTCTCACTCTCTTTATTATCTATCTAGCGCCAATTATTTTTTACCTGTAATTAATTTAATGGCAAATACTGGATGGATTAAATTAATTAACTTGGTGTTGTTTGGGAGGAAACTTAATGAGTAATGTTTTCAAAACAAGTGAGTTCTTTTAATATTCTTATCCATACCTAAGATTCATGTGCATAAAAGTACAACAACAGAAATCATGTTTTTATTCTTTTTTCTTTGCTTTAGATGGTTTTTGTAGTCTCTTAGCTGCATTATGTATGTCCTTTTCGAACTATTTTTTAACCCCTTCACTCCAAAAGTGAAGTTGTGCATTTCTGTTTTTTTTTATATATATATATATATAAAGATTACCCACTAGAATTTATAACCACAATGGTTTGGATGACAAAGTGTGGAAAATTAGTTTACATGTTGTATACGCTTGAACACCGAAAATAAATTAATAGTTTTTGACACTTTTTGATGTAGCACATATTCATGACATAGTTTGAATCTGCCAAATCTGGTGGAAAAAAAGATGATATACAAGTTGTCTGGGTTCCACAATAAAACATAATTTCTAGTGACATTTAAATTTTATGATCATAACTTGGTCACAATGAGCTCAGCATATGGGATAAGGGGGTAAAATGGATTTGCAGTGAGAGGGTTAAAAAAAAAGCAAAATTAGTAAACAAAATTCATTTGTGAAGGATACAACTAAATATTGCTCAATTAAGAAAGCAAAAAAAATTTCCGATGGCCACTTGAGATTCATTATCTACTGAAAGTGCTGCAACATATTCGCTTATGTAAGTACAAAGCTGGAATTATATTTTACTGCCTGTACTGGACCTGAAGTTGATAAAATATTCAAAGACTCTTCATATGAAATGTATATAGTTATAATAAGCTTTATTATGCTCATTTAATAATTTTATTAAATATGGCTTTTGACCTGCTACATGAATTTGCTGAAGCTAATGCCTTAGAACGGATATCTGAAATTAAATTAAATTTGCAGCTTGAAAAAAGAGCAAGTTAATAATAATAAAAAGGTTCTGTTCTAAAATATGACAATGTATAAAATGAGCAGGAAAATACAGAACTTTCTAAATGCTAATACTGAATTTAAGTAATATATACTCCATGCTTTTAGAACATACAGTATACCTTGATATCTGATATAGAAACATAGAAACATAGAAAAATGTCGGCAGATAAGAACCTTTCGGCCCATCTAGTCTGCCCAATTACATGGATACTTTACCTGGATTTATCTTTTGTTTAGGATAGCCTTATGCCTATCCCATGCCTGCTTAAATTCAATTACTGTTTTGGCCTCTACCACTTCAACTGGAAGGCTGTTCCATGTATCCACCACCCTCTCAGTAAAATAATGCTTCCTGATGTTACTTTTAAACCTTTGCCCCTCTAATCTAAGACTATGTCCTCTTGTTTTGCTACTTTGTTTCTGTTTAAATATACTCCCTTCCTCTACCTTGTGGATTCCCTTTACGTATTTAAATGTTTCTATCATATCTCCTCTGTCTCGTCTTTTTTCCAAGCTGTACATGTTAAGATAATTAAGCCTTTCCTGGTAACTTTTCTCCTTCAAGCCGTACACCATTTTAGTAGCCCTTCTCTGAACTCTCTCTAAGATGTCTATATCCTTCTGGAGATACGGTCTCCAGTACTGCACACAGTACTCCAAGTGAGGTCTCACCAGTGCTCTGTACAGTGGCATGAGCACTTCCATTTTCCTACTGCTAATACCTCTCCCTACACAACCAAGCATTCTGCTAGCATTTCCTGCTGCTCTATTACATTGACTACTTACCCTTAGATCCTCTGAAATAATGACCCCTAAATCCCTTTCCTCAGATGTTGAGGTTAGGACTGTATCAAATATTCTATATTCAGCCTTGGGTTTTTACGTCCCAGGTGCATTATCTTGCACTTATCCACATTAAAACTCAATTGCCACAACTCCGACCATTTTTGTAGTTTACCTATATCATTTGTCATTTGGCTGATCCCTCCAGGAACGTCAACCCTGTTGCAAATCTTTGTGTCATCAGCAAAAAGACATACTTTTCCATTAATACCTTCTGCAATATCACTAATAAAAATCTTAAAGAGAATGGGTCCAAGTACTGATCCCTGAGGTACCCCACTGGTAACAAGACCTTGCGCCGAATAAACTCCATTTACCACAACCCTCTGTTGCCTGTCAATTAGCCACTGCCTAATCCATTCAACAATATTGGAATCCAAGCTCAAAGATTGCAATTTATTGATAAGCCTTCTATGCGGAACAGTATCAAAAGCCTTACTGAAATCTAAATATGCAATGTCTACTGCACCACCTGTGTCTATTATTTTTGTTACCCAATCAAAAAAATCAATAAGATTAGTTTGGCATGATCTCCCTGAGGTAAACCCATGTTGTTTCTGATCCTGTAATCTATGTGTTTTTAGATGTTCAACAATCCTTTCCTTTAACATGGTTTCCATTCATTTCCCCACTACTGATGTAAGACTAACTGGCCTATAGTTCTCCGATTCCTCCCTACTACCCTTCTTGTAAATGGGCACAACATTTGCTAATTTCCAGTCTTCTGGGATGACTCCCGTTAACAAGGATTGGTTAAATAAATCTGTTAACGGTTTTGCTATTACATCACTGAGCTCTTTTAATAATGTAGGGTGGATCCCATCAGGCCCCATTGACTTATTTGTCTTTACTTTAGACAGCTGCTGTAGAACCTCCTCCTCTGTAAACTCACATGTAAATGTCTCTTTACTGTTTCCTCCTAACTGAGGTCCCTTTCCTTCCTTTTCTTCTGCAAAGACTGAACAAAAATATTCATTGAGGCAGTCAGCGAGACTTTTATCCTCTTCTACATACCTTCCTTCCTTTGTTTTTAATCTACCTAATCCTTGTTTTACTTTTCTTTTCTCGTTTATGTATCTAAAAAATGTTTTGTCCCCCTTTTTTACTGACTGAGCTATTTTCTCTTCTGCATGTGCTTTGGAAGCTCTTATAACTTGCTTTGCCTCTTTCTGCCTAATCTTATAGGTTTGCCTATCTTCTTCACTCTGAGTTTTTTTATAATTATTGAATGCTATCTTTTTGTTCTTCACTATTTTGGCCACTTCTGCAGAGTACCACAGTGGTTTCTTCCCTTTTTTGTTTTTGCTAACAAGCCGAATGCAATTTCCTGTGGCCTTCAGGATTTTATATTTAATTTTATTATTTAAAAAAATGATGTATCAATAAATGGTGTCCTTGGAGATACCATGAATTCTGTATTTTTACTCCACCAGCTCAGATTCGCCCCTAACCTTAACCCCTTCACTACCACATGAATTTTGCTGGCAAAAATGCTATCATAACATTTATTTGAAATATGGGATGTAAATTTAATAGTTAAAAATGCTTAAAAATAGATGTTTGGGGGGGCGGTGCTGACTGTGGACGGGTTTGGTCGCTTTCTGCTGAGCTCTCTGATGTCCTGGCCTTTTTTGGCATTTTAATTGCGACCTAACATCCCGGATTGTGACTATTTTGGTCCTCGGTGTGGCTGGAATCCTAGGGGAACATTGCTGACCCACTGTATCCTTGTTTCCTGCCCATTGAGTCCCCTGCTCCCTGCTCTGACCTCTGCGGCCTAGCTGGAGGCAGACATTTTTGGGCCCTGCTTTGGTGCAGATCCTGATCACTCGGTGTTACTGTCGGACGGAGTGCGGCCAGTGGCCCTGCTTGACGGATGGCTTCGATCCCATGGTTCCTGTAGAGCTCCCGGTGTTGGAAGTGGCCGAGGGGAATGGAGATTGGCGGCTGGAGGGTCCACCTCCTCTCCCTGAGAGTGCAGGGCCATGAAGGCAGGCCTTGATGAATTCCTGGCTTGGCTCCTGGAGGAAGGAGACCGACCGTTTACTCGTGGAGACGTGTATCACCTCTGGGCTGCTCTCCGGCGATGTCAAGATGCAGATACCCTG
Organism: Leptobrachium leishanense; assembly: GCA_009667805.1. Lineage (NCBI taxonomy): Eukaryota > Metazoa > Chordata > Amphibia > Anura > Megophryidae > Leptobrachium > Leptobrachium leishanense. The sequence goes on from CM019065.1 coordinate 304,270,284, forward strand.
GCAGGGGGCGGTGCAGTGATCTGTTCAGCTGAGCTGAAGGGAAAGTTGCGGAAACCCAGGAGGGGTGACCCGGTGGATGTGCTGCAGTGGACCGCCTGTGGTGGACTGCTCGAGGTGCTCCGGCCGGCCCCTTCGCAAGATATCCCTCTATCTGTGGCTACTTACCTGCCTAAACTCTGTGTGCTGCCCCTCCGTCTGGTGGATGCTGGAATTGTGATGTCCCCGGCCGTCCTGGGCCAGAAATGGGAGTCAAAGTTGTGTTCCTCCATGTTGCCTGAGGCGTCATTGGAACCCGGCACCGCCAGGTTGATCCCTGCTGCCTTTCCTGCTGTGCGGAGGGCCCTGCTTCGCCCAGCAGCATCGCGAGGTCCACCTGTGCCAATGGTGACGATGATGCTGCCTGGACCTGCCATCCTGGCTCTTGAACTGGGCATATTTGTTCTGCGGGTTTATCACTTTGCCCACGACCCCGGAGGCCTTGCTCACCCTGATTCCTTTGCACCCGGGGGCGCTGCAGACCCCGTACTTCTTGTGAACACCGGCTAAGGGACCTTGCTTGGTTCACCCTTTATGGCCTACACTCCCCACTTTGCTGGCTGCCCTGTTAATCCCCTCTAAGACCTTGCCTCCCCCACTTGGCCTATTCATAGACACTTTTTGAGGACACCCCTCTGGAAACTCTTTTACGGACCTTGTTTTACAGAGATGTGGTTATTTGTCGATTCTGTGTTTGCAACTGCTCCCCCTTTTTTTTGTGTGTGTGGGACATTGGGTAGGTCTGGGCAAGCCATTGGAGTGGGTACCATGGCTCTGACCACTTCTTCTGGCCCCAGATAACCCAGCCATGTGGCCTCTCCCATGGCCTCCAATTCCCTGTGGGATTTCTGGAGTGATCCAGGGATGCCACCTTTTCCGGGCGGTCCCCCATTCTCCTCTTTATTTTTCTCTCTTCTTTCCCCCTATCTTTTTATTGTTTTTGCCTACACAGATACCCCACCTGCTGTTAGCCTGCTGATTCCACCGCCTCTCTGATATTGCTGACGTATGTCTATTTGAGTGTCCCTTCCCCCTTTCTATTATTTTTGTTCTCTTGCTGAACCTTGCTGGCTATTGATATCTGTTCTCTATGTCTATTATATTGAGGACTTGTTGCAAAATAAAATTTTGAAATATAAGAAAAAAGAAAGATAGATGTTTAAATAGATGATTAAAATAATGTTAATTTGCTCATTTTTAATTTTCCATTTATTCTGACAAGAAATTTTGCCCTTGGGCAATAGGAGATCTGGGGTTCTGGCATGCAAGGGGACCCTCTGCCTGATCTCTACATGCAGGTGCTCATTGCAAGTGTGGGGCAGGTCTAACCACATCTTAAAGTACTTTCATAGGGCCCCTTCTAGGCCAGGAACCTCAGACAATGCCCTATTGCCCGAATGGTCATTCCACCCCTACAAAGGGGGGAGCTGAGAGCAGTGATGAATCGCCTCACCTCAATCAGATCGAGCAGGGCTTGCAGCCTGGCATCGCAACCCTCCATGGAGTCCTATGGACTCCAGGAGGTGATACGGAGGTGATACTTGCGGCATCATGAAAGCACTAACGTGAGTTTAAGTAGGCTTGGGGATGCGTCGGCAGTAGTTCAGGTAGGTGGGGCAGGCTCATAGTGTAGTATAATGAAGTCTAATTTTACCTTACCATATTAAGGTACCTTCAAGGCTCACATATTTTGGTCACGTCACGCTTCTAATCTCGCTGGAGAAGCCTATTATGGTAAGAATGCTTAGCGGAAAAAGAAGACCTGGCCACCAAAGAATGTGTTGGTTGGACACAAGCTGATATCAGCCAAGACATCAACAAGTTGAAAAAAACAGTAGAGAACAGAAAAGCTTGGCTACAGTTGACTCAGAATAACTGAGAGTCGGACACAACTGAACGATATAAGAGGAGAAACAAAGTTACTAATTTCATGCTAGTTCATAAATTGCTCATTTACAGTCATGGCCGAAATTGTTGGCACCCCAGACATTTTTCCAGGAAATCAAGTATTTCTCACAGAAAAGTATTGCAGTAACACATGTTTTGCTATACACATGTTTATTACCTTTGTGTGTATTGGAACAAAACAAAAAAAGGGAGGAAAAAAAGCAAATTGGACATAATTGTCACGGAACGGACATGAGAGCTCTTTTCAGCGGGCCACATGACTAAAGACTGAACCCTTTTTAAAGACCATTTTTCCTGTTTTCGTTTTGGTTTTGCGTGTGAGCCTATGGACCTCTTATTTTATTGCTAGATGTGGTTTTATTGGTGTAATGTAATAAAAATGTACCCAGTATGATGTGACTGTAAAAGTATGAAAGAAACCGTTTGTATGTGTTTTTCCCCGTTGCCATTTTGCTCATCCCAGCATGGTTTCACAGAACAAAGGATCTCATGCCCCAAAATGAACGAAGCAGCTGGCCAGAGGATTGGAGGCTTTGCCAAGACTTCATCTGCCTAATCCCCTGGACAATGGGGGAGCCTGAAAGGGCAAGATAGAGGATACAGCAAGCCAGTTGATTGGAGGCTTTTACAAAACCTCATCTGCCTAATCCCTGGACAATGGGAAGGCTGAAAGGGACCTGATAGGGAACAGGAGGCTGGGAAAGGAGCCAATCAGTGCTGGTTGTGTGGGTGGGGGAGTTGGTAATCTGTTTGTGTGAAGTTGTATAAATGACCCTGTTGAAACCCATAAAATTCAGTTCACTGTTTTAAAGCATACAGCCACGTCTGGTGTCTTCATTTCAGAGCTACAATCACTATTGCAGGAGACACCCAGCGGTCTCCTGCATTACCACTCAACCCAGGAACGGGATCCTCAAGGCAACACTGCACCATCTCTCCAGACGCCGGACCAACGCCATTTCATCCTCCAGGCCGCTCGAGACGCCGAGTGCTGTGCCACTCGGTAGTCGAGCCGGACGCCATCAAAGGGGGGGGGGTCAGATAGAGCAGGACCGCAGGCGGACTTCCATCCCGCCACATTGGTGGCAGCGGTGGGATAGCTCTTTGAACCCCCAGAAAAAGCACTCCGCATGGCAGGGTATGCCAACTACAAAAAAGACACCCTGCAGGGCATCCTGGAGAGCCGAGGAGGCACCCCGGGCTCAAAGAACAAAAATGCCTTGGTCAAAGAACTGCGAGAAATGGACCAGCGAAGAGAGGACACGGGACCCCCGTCCATAAGAGACCGGTTCCAGCGAAGAGTAAGGAGGGCGATGGCCCAGGCCCAGGCGGATGAACCTGGTAACTGGCAGGACGAGCACTGGTGGAAAGATTTTGTCCGCCAGGAGATGTGGAACGAGGCCATCCTACAGGAGGAGGACTGCCCTGAAGAAGCCCTTCCCACTTATACGAAGAGGTACGAGCACCAGTGGTACTTACGGGTGCCCTTTTTGGGAGAACAGCCACGAGAGGAATGGCTGACGGAGCTAGGCGAACTGGTCCAGAGCGAAATTATACTGGACACCAGCTACAGAGCACTCCAGTGATTTACGTCCCAACTAATGCCCAGCACAGCAGACAGCGGCCCAACAAAAGGCTTCGACTACGGCGGCACAGGGCTGCTGTATACAAGGATGGGCAAAGACCCCGGTTTTGGGGACGACACAGAGTGGCGGCGGGAACAACTCCTGGACCTCCGGTATGAGGAACTGGAAGACCTTGACGATGACCGTGATGCAGAGGAACTGGAGTTCCTGGTTGAGCAGGAATGGGAGCTTGAAAAGGCCTACAAAAGGCTGTTCGACGCTCCACAGCTAGGCCTGAGCCCCATTACCTGGGACTGTCTGGCGGAAGAAGCAGGCAGTCAAAGTGACACAGACGAATTGGAGCCCGAGGCGCTCCCTTGGTTCCCCCTCATGACTGCAGCAGAAGAGGAAGTGCTGGCAACAGGGCGGAGTGCCGCTGGCCTCTGCCCAGACCCGGAGATGGAGGACACCATTCTCCCGCAAGACGACACTGTGTCAGTGTCTATCCCCCCAGCTGAAGTGCTGGCGATGGGGCAGAGCGCCGATGCCCTCTGCCCACCTTTCATAATGGTCACATCGGATCCAGGAGAGGATCCCCCCGGGCTGGTTTTCCCGCAGCCCATGACCCCACCGGAGATGGAGGATGCCATCCTCCTGCCAGAAGACACTTTGTCAGTGTCTATCCCCCCAGCTGAAGCGCTGGTGACACGGCAGAGTGCCGCTGGCCTCTGTCCACTCCCCAAGTTGCACCAAGATGACCCGAGCAAGGATCTCCACAGGCTGCCGGCCCAGCAACGAATGACCCCACCGAGAATGGTCTCCCGCCCGGAGACACGTCCCCAGCATCTACCCCTCCAGCGGAAGCGCTGGCAACGGGGCAGAGTGCCGTTGGCCTCTGCCCACCCTCCATTTTCTGACCTGAGGAGCAGAAGGAGGATTTACCTGAGCTGCTTATCCCGCAGCCGTTGACCCCATCCAACCCCCTGGACCTTGTTCCCACACCCGCTTACCCAGCAGAAGAGCCGGCAACGGGGCAGAGTGCCGCTGGCCTCTGCCCACCCTCCCTCGCCTGTCCCGAGGAGCAGAAGGAGGATTTCCCCGAGCTGCTTACCCCGCAGCCGTTGACCCCATCCAACCGCCTGGATGTCGTTCCTGCGCCCGCTTCCCCAGCAGAAGAGCTGGCAACCGGACAGAGTGCCACCGGCCTCTGCCCATCCTCCACAATCTGCCCCGAGGAGCAGAAGGGGGATACCCTCGAGCTGCTTATCCCACAGCCGCTTACCACATCCAACCCCCTGGGCTTTGTTCCTGTACCCACCTCCCCAGCAGAAGAGCTGGCAACGGGGCAGAGTGCCGCTGGCCTCTGCCCACCCTCCATCATCTGCCCTGAGGAGCAGAAGGAGGATTTACCCGAGCTGCTTATCCCGCAGCCGTTGACCCCATCCGACCCCCTGGACTTTGTTCCCACACCCGCTTACACAGCAGAAGAGCTGGCAACGGGGCAGAGTGCCGCTGGCCTCTGCCCACCCTCCCTCGTCTGTCCCGAGGAGCAGTAGGAGGATTTCCCCGAGCTGCTTACCCCGCAGCCGTTGACCCCATCCAACCGCCTGGACGTCGTTCCTGCGCCCGCTTACCCAGCAGAAGAGCTGGCAACCGGACAGAGTGCCGCCGGCTTCTGCCCAACCTTCACTGCCTGCCTCGGGAAACAGAAAGAGGATACACCCGGGCTGCTTATTCCGCAGCCACTGACCCCACCGGAGATGGAGGACGCCATTCTCCTGCCCGGGGACCCTTCCTCAGCCTTGAACCCCCCAGCCGATGCGCTGGCAATGGGGCAGAGCCTGTTTCAACTCTGCCCATCTCCACACCCCTTTGGCCCGGAGGCCCCATGCAGCCACTGATTTTTCCAACGACTGACCAGGGCACTCGGGGCGCGTGCATTTAGCACCTGTTTTTCCCGGGTGCGCGATACCTCCAGAGGTGGTACAGGCGGTACCCCTCCCCGACCACAGGACCCTTATTCCGGAGGGGGTACCCCCAAAGACTTGTACCCCCAACACGCCAGGCACTGCCGCAAGGACAAATGGAGAAGCTTGGTGGCTCGCCTCCTTCCCACAGACTATGGGCCACAAAGACTGCTCCAACTTCCCCGAGTCGACCCGTGTGGGTCCAACCGTGTCCGTCGGACTCTAGAAGGGGGGAGAAATGTCACGGAACGGACATGAGAGCTCTTTTCAGCGAGCCACATGACTAAAGACTGAACCCTTTTTAAAGACCATTTTTCCTGTTTTCATTTTGGTTTTGCATGTGAGCCTATGGACCTCTTATTTTATTGCTAGATGTGGTTTTATTGGTGTAATATAATAAAAATGTACCCTGTATGATGTGACTGTAAAAGTATGAAAGAAACCGTTTGTATGTGTTTTTCCCCGTCGCCATTTTGCTCATCCCAGCATGGTTTCACAGAACAAAGGATGTCATGCCCCAAGATGGAGGATGCAGCGGGCCAGAGGATTGGAGGCTTTTCCAAGACCTCATCTGCCTAATCCCTGGACAATGGGAAGGCTGAAAGGGACCTGATAGGGAACAGGAGGCTGGGAAAGGAGCCAATCAGTGCTGGTTGTGTGGGTGGGGGAGTTGGTAATCTGTTTGTGTGAAGTTGTATAAATGACCCTGTTGAAACCCATAAAATTCAGTTCACTGTTTTAAAACATACAGCCACGTCTGGTGTCTTCATTTCAGAGCTACAATCACTATTGCAGGAGACACTCAGCGGTCTCCTGCATCACCACTCAACCCAGGAACGGGATCCCCAAGGCAACACCGCACCATCTCTCCAGACGCCGGACCAACGCCATTTCATCCTCCAGGCTGCTCGAGACGCCGAGTGCCGTGCCACTCGGTAGTCGGGCCAGACGCCATCAAAGGGGGGGGTCAGATAGAGCAGGACCGCAGGTGGACTTCCATCCCGCCACACTAATGTCTCACAAAACTCCAAAAACTCTTAATATTTGGTTGCACACCCTTTGGAAAAAATAACTGAAATCAGTCGCTTCCTATAACCATCAATAAGCTTCTTACACCTCTCACCCGGAATTTTGGACCACTCTTCCTTTGCAAACTGCTCCAGGTCTCTCTTATTGGAAGGGCGCCTTTTCCCAACAGCAATTTTAAGATCTCTCCACAGGTGTTCAATGGGATTTAGATCTGGATTTATTGCTGGCCACTTCAGAACTCCCCAGCGCTTTGTTGCCATCCATTTCTGGGTGCTTTTTGACATATGTTTGGGGTCATTGTCCTGCTGTAAGACCCAAGATCTCGGACGCAAACCCAGATTTCTGACACTGGGCTCTACAGTGTGACCCAAAATCCTTTGGTAATCCTCAGATTTCATGATGCCTTGCACACATTCAAGGCACCCAGTGCCAGAGGCAGCAAAACAACCCCAAAACATCATTGAACCTCCACCATATTTCACTGTGGGTACTGTGTTCTTTTCTTTGTATGCTTCATTCAATTTTCAGTAAACAGTAGAATGATGTGCTTTACCAAAGAGCTCTATCTTGGTCTCATCTGTCCACAAGACGCTTTCCCAGAAGGATTTTGGCTTACTGAAGTACATTTTGGCAAACTGTAGTCTTGCTTTTTTATGTCTCTGTGTCAGCAGTGGGGTCCTCCTGGGTCTCCTGCCATAGTGTTTCATTTCATTTAAATGTTGACGGATAGTTCGCGCTGACACTGATGCTCCCTGAGCCTGCAGGACAGCTTGAATTTCTTTGGAACTTGTTTGGGGCTGCTTATCCACCATCCGGACTATCCTGCGTTGCAACCTTTCATCATATTTTCTCTTCCGTCCACGCCCAGAGAGATTAGCTACAGTGCCATGGGTTGCAAACTTCTTGATAATGTTGCGCACTGTGGACAGAGGCAAATCTAGATCTCTGGAGATGGACTTTTAACCTTGGAATTGTTGATATTTTCCCACAATTTTGGTTCTCCAGTCCTCAGACAGTTCTCTTCTCCTCTGTCTGTTGTCCATGCTTAGTGTGGCACACACAGACACACAATGCAAAGACTAAATGAACTTCTCTCCTTTTTTAGCTGCTTTCAGGTGTGATTTTTATATTGCCCACACCTGTTACTTGCCCCAGGTGAGTTTACAGGAGCATCACATGCTTGAAACAATCTTATTTATCCACAATTTTGAAAGGTGCCAAGAATTTTGTCCAGTCCATTTTTGGAGCTGTGTGACATTATGTCCAATTTGCTTTTTTTCCCTCCCTTTTTTTGTTTTGTTCCAATACACACAAAGGGAATAAACATGTGTATAGCAAAACATGTGTTACTGCAATACTTTTCTGTGAGAAATACTTGATTTTCTGGAAAAATGTCTGGGGTGCCAACAATTTCGGCCATGACTGTACACAGGGTCTGGCATAACCTGTGTTTCTGCAAATGACTAGGAACCACAGAGCCAAACCATAAGCAGAAAAAATGGTATATCTCAAGAAATACGGGTATAAAAACTTATCATATATGATTACATATCTTAGAGTGATCTCTCAGCGATGGCTCCCCCAATCTTCATCCAAATACTGTATACAATATAATAACAATAATTTGGGGACCTGTCCACAAGAAAAAACAAACAATCATAGGGCAATATTGTATTTTCAAATACATAATTTCTGCCCCTGCATGAATTATGCTCACAGAATGATCAAATTTATGTAGGCATATTAATAATACTGTGCCGGCTGGGTGGAGTAGAGGTAACATCACTGCTCTATAACCGTGGAGAGAGACTGTGGAGACACAGGTTCGATCCTGGCAAGAGCACCTCTCCAGTAAGTGTCCTTGGGCAAGACACCTAATGGTACATACACACCACCCAGGACATACTTGAAAACGAGAGAAATCTCAATGTATCTTTCCTGGTAAAATCCTTTCTAACAAAACAAAAAAAAAACACTCAGCTGTCCAGATGTCTTGTAGTGCTACCAGGTATTCTTTAAGGAGCAGACCCATTAAAGAGCATGGACCACCAGATACACCTCTCGGACCACCAATACCAGACAAAATGGCTGGAACTGTTAGTGCGATATAGCCACTTCCTCCTGGGCTCAGGATTAGGTTTCCTTTCACTCTGCACCCTGCACACAAGGCTGCCATAAGCACTTTACCTCTCAATTTACAACTAAGCGCTACATTATCAGAATATGTAGCAAGATTTTTAGAAGAAAAGTCAAAATAAATATCACAAAACATGTAGGTAAGACTTTAAATTATTTGGTTATTATGTTTTCTCCTTTTTTAGTAATTGACTTAATATCAATTACAAAGCTCATAAAAGAAATAAAAACTTATTCATCTGCATCTAATTTTAAGTTGTAGCCAAAGGGATTCTGCTTGACATATGCTTTTAAAATGACTATTGAAACCCGATGAAATTATCCAGTTTATAAAAAGGCTTTTGTTGCATATATAAAATTAAATTTCTCTCTTTAAACTTCGGTAAAAGGCATAAAAACATAACATTAATATTAAAAGTCATCTGCTTTCTAAAACCATCTGTTTCACTTAATTGTTTCTCTAATAATGTAAGAACTGTTTAATAGCTTTGTAAATATATGCCCTAAAACAGGACTGGAAAAAAACCCAAGATTTCAGTTCACTCTTAAAATAAAAAAAAGATACAGAGATACTTGCAGGGTTTTTCAGAGAGTGGTAAAAAGCAGGAGAATGGCTGGAGAACTGAAAATGCTGGTCAAAATAGCCAATTCGGAAAGTGAGATGAATGGGAGAATTTTTATGGTTTGGCTATTTTAACCTAGAATTTTCAGTTCTCCAGTCATTCTCCTGCTTTTCACAGCTCTCTGAATAACCCTGTTGGTCTAGTGTCGCTATTAAGGATAGGACTGAACTAAAATGGTTGAATGTATGAATAAGTGTTTAAACAAAACTGATATAATGAAATTAAATATTAGAAAAATTGTATGACAATAAACTTTGCAAACTAAATCCTAGGGGGAAAAAAAAAAACTGCAAGTACAATTACATTTGTTAACCCCTTCACTACCAAGCGATTTTTGTTGATTTTTTTTATCGTAACATTTATTTGAAACATGAGATGTGAAGTTACAATAACGGATGGGGTAAAAGAGAAGTTTCCCACATAAATTATTATTCTGAAATAGTTAAAAAATAAAATAATGTTAATTTGGTCATTTTAAATTTTTCATATATTCGTTTATCCTATACAGAAATATTGTTGTACTGTAAGATTCTGATCTCTAGATGGTGTCCTTTATCTTACACAATTTAAAACGGGAGGGGGGTCTGCATTATTATCATACAGGCAGAAAAGACCTTTGTGCTAGATACAGTAATTGTGATAAAGATAAATAATACTTATGGGGATTTGTAGTGATCATAATGAGATTATTAGCAATGCAGCAAAAAATACAAATAAAATATAAAAATGATATCTGTATGTGACATAATGCCTGTGTATGGAAATTACAGGAACACCTTGTATCTGTACTATACAGGGATTTTTAGTCATTACAACCCTCTGAATCTTTTCCCTGTACAGCAGTGAGTGACCCCAAAGCACCCCCTGTATCCTGCCCTCTCAATGGCAGTTGTAATGCAAGAGTAATCTAGTTGAACTATTTGTTACAGTGAGGTTTAGGGCTGCTATTTGCAGCAGGCTTTATGTCTATCCAGGGTGCTTGGAGAGACATAAAACAAAGGATTTAGCCTCTCCACAAGGGAAACACCAACTTTGCGTTAACAAGGTGTGAAAATGGTCTTTTGACATGCTAATGAGTGCTTTTCAATGCATTACAATGCAAAATCGAGATAACTAAATTTTGGGTGTCAAGGGGATAATGAAGCACCAATAGATTCCATAGCGCCAGACTAGCAGTTGTTAAAACCTTTCTTTAGGCCATCCTAAAGAATGGAGAGGCAAATAATTTTTGAGGCACTAATATTTACATGTCTTCTTTATCTGGATATAAATGGGATAGTTTTCTAAGAAAGGACATATTTCTTTTTTCTCCATGCTAGTACTATGAGCTCCTAACAGGTAGATAATTATTGATTGCTAAAGTCTGGCAAGTGATTATTTAGCGCAGTGGTTCATAACCACAGTCCACGATTACCCCTAACAGGCCAGGTTTTAAGGATTACCTTGGGGAAATGCAGAATGAATCCTCTAATCACTGAGCAGCAAATCATATCACCTTTGCTGTGCTTCAGATATCTAGCAAACCTGGCCTGTTGGGGGTACTTGAGGACTGTGATTGGGAACCACTGATCCTGAGGCTCTGCTTTGTCTACCCTTTATAGTAGATCAAGAACCTCCTGACCATAATGATAAATATGTCAACAGTCCTGTAGGGCAATATTTCTGAAAGAGTGTCCACATCATCTTCACTGGAGTCAAGTTAATCTGAAACTCCCTGAGTGGATCCACCAAGTCGGAATCTGAAATGTTGTCTGATTGCTCCCCGATTTGAGTTTGGTCATTTCTTGACAATTACAGCCTCAGCAATTCCTGGCTCCTGGATTCCTGGATCACCTGTCTAATCCATGCTATCTTTTCTGGTGATGAAGTGTATAATCAAAGTCTCACAAGTCTTTATCTCACAACTGTTATATTATCACACACAGACTATTTCATTCTAATTCCTAGAAGATGATCCAGGTCCATCTAAAAAAACCAATGAGGGTTATTCAAAGAGATCCGAATTGTGGCCGAAAGGTAACCGAACAGTGAAATTCAGCGTATGATTACTTTTCCTGGCCATTCGGCTATTCAGAGAGCAGGCAGTTCGCCAAATGTTGGCAGATTGCCTGCACATACGGTGCCTGTTCAAGGGCAGTGAAATCCCCATAGAGAAGCAATGGTTCCTCTATTCAGAGAACACCAAACAGCTGAGAAAGGTTGCCGAAATGCCCTGCCATTCGGTGGGTTCATTCGACAGGTTTATTCAGGCGAATCCCATAGGCTTCAATGTTAAAAATATTCCAGTTTTAATTCAATATCTAATAAACCGTTCAATATAATATTCTGCAGTAAAAGGTCTCTTTATTTATAGATTTTTTAGGATCTTTTAAGCATTTTTCGGTATTTTTTTTGCCAAATGTTTTTTCCGTTTTTTATTTAAATCGTTTTTTCTTTTTTCTGTAACAGACCTTTTTATTATCATTCATTGGATCTTATATGTAAATTTCAGACATTTTCGTTCTGCCGTTTCTTTGCAAACAGCGTTTCACTTTTCAAACATTCAAGCATACGGTGAGTGTTCGGTGGTTTGCGGCGGCATTTCCTTGCACTACGACGGCCCAGTGGTGCTTGCTGAATACACCGTAGGGTCGCCGAAATGGGATTGCCAAATCTCACCTAATTGAAGAGAACAAAAAGTCACCGAACGTGTGTTGACTTTTCGATTCTCTTTGAATAACCCTGTATATATAAATTTTACCCCTAATAATCGTCTTCCAAATAAGACAGGAATTATATATTACAACGTGTAAGCTCACTAGCTCACTGTCTAGATAGATATCTGGGAAATCTAATGAAACCATACTGCTCCTAGTAAGGCAGAAAATATAAATATTAAAAGTATTGCCATGCTTATGGTTACATGAATAATTGCTGAATCGGCAGATGATTGAAAAAAACAAAAACTGATACCTCTGTCCGTATTAAACCTTGCTTTGAAATGTAGGAAATTCAATCTGTGGCAGCCTGGCAGTTGCTATAAAGATGGAACACGGACAATAAATTTCTTAAAGATTAAATGTCATAATTAAAAATGACATATGCAGCATGTACAGCTTTTTTAAAAGTGATTGTTTTTCTCACATCCATTTTTCTTCCTCTGGATCTCTTGCTCACGATTGCAAATGTGGGATCACCAGTGGGCAAAAAGTAAACATTCCATGGACGCTTCACTATCAGGTCTATTCAATGAAAGGTGAAAATCCGGAGAATTGTCAAGAGAGGAGAACAATCTAGACCAAATAGCCGATTTAGAAAGTAAGATAAATGGGAGCATTTTTCTGGTTTGGCTATTTTGACCTAAAATTTTCACTTCTCCATAAGTTCTCCAAAGTTTCACCTTTTAGTCAATAGACCCTATAGTGCCAAAGAGAATGAGTCTCCACTGTGCTGCAGCAGTTCATGCAGTGGTTTGCCTGTGGGAACTCCAGGTCTTGCATCATTGTAATTCAATGTTTCTTGGCCATTGTTTTCAGCCAGGGTGGAAAAATAAGGCAAACCAGGAAACAAATACATACAGGGTTATTCAAAGAAATCTGAATTGTGGCCGAAAGGTATCCGAACAGTGAAATTCAGCGTATGGTTACCTTTCCTGGCCGTTCGGCTATTCAGAGAGCAGGCAGTTCGCCAAATGTTGGCGAATTGCCTGCACATACGCTGCCTGTTCGTTGCCTGTTCGAGGGCAGTGAAATCCCCATACAGAAGCAATGCTTCGGCTATTCAGAGAACAAAAACCAGCAGTGAAAAGTTGCCGAATTGCTCTGTTGTTTGGCGGTTTCATTCGACAGGTTTATTCAGGCGAATCCCATAGGCTTTAATGTTAAAAATATTCCTGTTTTAATACAATATCTAGTACCGATTGATTATAATATTCTGCGGTAAAAAGTTTCTATATGTAGAGATTTTTTTAATCTTTTAGGCATTTTTCGGGGTTTTTTTGAGAATTTTTTTAACGTTTTTTTTGGATATGGATCTCATATGGATCTAATATGCAAATTTCAGACATTTTCGTTTTGTATTTTCTTTCTTTGCAAACAGCGTTTCACTTTTCAAATATTCAAGCGTACTGTGTTTTCTTTTTTTTCTCTCCATTCATCTGTGGTGTCGGGTTTTTATGGCAGCTGCTCTGCGCTGTGATGGGTGGCGGCTCGGGTTTCTCCAGTGTGTTCAGCGGGGTTAATCCAGATGTTTTTGTGGATTTCGGTGTGAGTTCGCCGGGTTTTGCGGTGAGTGTTCGGCGGGTTGGCGGTGAGTGTTCGGCGGGTTTGCGGATGCTTTTCCCTGCACTACGACGGCCCTGTGGTGCTTACTGAATACACCACAGGGTCGCCGAAATGGGATAGCCAAATCGCATCCGAATTGAAGAGAGCGAAAAGTCACCGAACGTGCGGTGACTTTTCATTCTCTTTGAATAACCCTGATATAAATGGATTCAAGCAATAATCCTATAATTCTTTATTTTGGGGGGGTATTTATATTTTCTTTTTATGGGCCACAAAGCTTGAGACTTAGTACCAATTTCTGTTTATTAATTTTTTTTAAGAAATAAACAGTTGCTTAAATCATAACAGTTTAGGTCATTTTAATATACTTGCTGCACATTTAACCCAAATAGTGTTTGTTTGGTAATTCTGATTTGTAGAGATGCATAAAAAAGTGGAATTTATACAAAAGTTAAAAAACAAACAAACAGGAACTGGCTTAAAACATTGCAATTTGATTAAGGTGCACAATATCCCTATGGGATGATATAAAAAAGAGCATTAATCCATTAAACATTAAGCTGTTTTATGTCCCAGTGTATGAATTATCCTCGTTACAAGGCTTCTCTGAAATTACACCTTTCAAAGTCATTATTGATTTTTCCTTGCTAAAGGCTAAAGACAGATAGCTCTACTAATTTTAACATACTCATTCTTTCATCTGATCTTAATCAATCACAACTGTCTAGACATTCTTTAGCGTTTCGTTCAAAATTTTTAACCGTACCGCGGTATAAATATTTGCTTTAAAATTAAGTTTTATATTTTTACTGCAGAATATAAAGTGAACATGCAGGACTGTGATGTGAACACAACATGTATAAAGACATGTTTGTTTTTTTCCACGATGATTGTACATACCAAATTTCACACCTGTAACATCATCGGTTTTTGAAATATAGGTATACTGATAAAAGTATTCAACCCCCCTGTTTTGCCCCCCCACTGGATTTTCAGAAAATGGTATAATACATGATTTTTTCTTTTTCAAGAGGAAACTAAATACCAATTTTCAGGCCTGTAACATCTTCTGTTTTTGAGATATAGGTATCCTGTTTAAAATATTCAACCCCTTTTTCGCCACCCCACTTGGCTTTTTGGAAATGGCAAAACACATGTTTCTTTATTTTCAAAAAGATTGTAATTACCAAACTTCACACCTGTAACATCTTGGTTTTTGAAATATAGATATACTGATAAAAGTATTCACACCCCTTTCCCCCGACCCCCCTTAACTGGATTTTCGGAAAATGGTAAAACGCATATTTGGTTTTTTGCACGAAGGTTATAAATACCAAATTTCACACCTGTAACAAATCTGTGTTTTTTAAATATAGGTATAGCGATAAAAGTATTCAACCCCCCTTTTTTTTTTTTAAATTCAAAAGATTTTTATTGTTATTAATAGAGAATAAACAATACAAAAAAGAGGAAATACAGTAGAGTCTCGTATCAGGTACGGTGAAACGCGAGACCCATCATCAAACTATGCATAATAACAAACTTTTCAAACTACTCCCTCGATTATCATTAAGGGAGAATAAACAATACAGAAAAGAGGAAATACAGTAGGGTCTCGTATCGTATACGGTGCATATGCGAGACCCGTCCTCAAGCTGTGTATACCCGCGAACATTTCAAACTACTCCCTCAATTATCATTAAGGAAGAATAAACAATACAGAAAAGAGGAAATACAGTAGAGTCTCGTATCATATACGGTGCATATGCGAGACCCGTCATCAAGCTATGTATAACCGCGAACATTTCAAGCTACTCCCTCAATTATTCTTTAGTTTAAAGAGCCATGCGCCGTCGAGACTACAACATCCAATGTTGAAAGATAAAGATCGTGAGAGAAGCATCAAAAGAGAAGGAAAAGAAAAGAAAAAAAAATATATATATATATAAATAAAAATAAATAAATAAAAAAAATATATAAAATAAATAAATAATAAGTGAATAAATAAAAATTTAAGAGAAACCTCCGTGTGCTTGGCGTACTGTCATTAAAGAAGGAAAAACCTTGCACAGATGTCCCCAAGGAGGCACTAAAGGGAAAAGGAGGAAGAAAAGGAAGGAGAAGAGGAAAGCAGGGGAGAGGGGGTGAGACCGCGGGCCCAACCCCGCCAGCCCTTCGTCTAGCCTGAGAAAGCAATGCGAGCAGAGGCCGGGGAGGCAAACGCCGCCAGCCATGGCGACCAAACCGTCTCAAAGTGGGCCATTCTGTCGAGAACCACTGCCGTCAGGTCGTTCCATCGTAATCATGTGCCAAATTTTGGCTTCTATCAGCTGGCGCGGGGGAGGGGGGCCCTTCCAGGTCCTAGCCAAACAGATGCGTACCGCAGCACACACCCTAGAGACCAGAGAATGCTCCCCACGTGCAAGGCGTGCCTCGGGTGCGGACGGTTGAGGAGTGCTGTCCAGGGGTCCGGACCTAAGTGTATCCCTAGTGCCCTGCTCAAATCACCAAACACCTCTGTCCAAATAGTCCTGACCATGCCACAGTCCCACCATGCATGCAGATATGTTCCCTCTTCGCCACATCCCCTGAAGCAGGTCGACGGCATCCCCGGGTACATCTTTGCGAGGCACCGCGGGTGGATATACCACCTCGCCATGACCTTGTAACAGTTCTCACGAACTGCGGTGCAGATTGTGACCCGGGAGGTCCTGTCAATAACGTCTGCCCACTCATCACCCTCCAGAGAGCTCCCTAGATCCTCTTCCCACCGTGCAACGTAAGGCGCCTCCTGCGGAAAGGTCACATCCAGAATGTGGGAATAGAGCGAGGATATCAAGCCGCGCCCTCTATTCTTCAGACGGCAGCAGGTCTCGTAGAGGGTCAGTCTGCAGTCCGGCGTCTCTCCAAGAGTTCCCCTGACAAAATGTAGTAGTTGGAGGGCTCTAAATGTCTCCAAGGGGGGTAGCGCTTTCGACTCCCTTAGATAGCCAAGGGTGACCGGGCGACCCTGCAAAGTCAGATCGCGCAGTTCTGTGATTTCAGATCTGAGCCACCAACTGAACGCCCTAGGAGGGTTACCCTCCGGGAACTTTGGATTGTAGAAAAAAGATTGAAGGCCTGAACCCGGGGGGGGACAGACCGTCCTCCTCTCTATAAAGGTTCCAAAGGCGCAGTGAATGCTGCAGCGTGGGGCTATTGTGGAGTGTCCGGCGAGTGGCTCTAGGGGCCCATTGAAGCGTGCGCAATAGCTGAGGTCCCCCCATATCTTGTTCAAGGGTAGTCCAGAGCAGAGCCCCACTTCTTAGGTTAATCATTAAGAGCATCGCAAATTGGGCCGCCTTGTAATAGGAGTAGAGGTGTGGGACTCCCATGCCTCCCCGTCGCCTGGACTGAAACATAAGGTTTTTAGACAACCGACCTCTACGCCCTCCCCAAATAAAAGAGTGGATAGCCGACTGAAGGAAAGTCAGGTCTGCCCTGCTAATAGGAATTGTCAGTGTTCTGAAAAGGTACAGCAGCTTCGGGAGCAGGGTCATCTACTCCTCGGACATCAGGGTGGTTCCTAATATACGCCGCCAGGGGTTCTATAGATATGGCGAATAGGAGCGGCGACAAGGGGTATCCCTGTCAGGTCCCGTTTAAAATAGAAAAGGGGGTCGAGAGGAACCCCCCCGTGTCAACCTGCGCCCTGGGGCACGCATATAAAGCCCGTATTGCCGTCAAAAGGTCTCCCCGTATTCCAAAGGAGGCCAACGTCACCCATAAATAGTTCCAATAAACCCGGTCAAAGGCCTTTTCGGCGTCTAGAGAGAGGAGAAAAGAGCCTCTACCCAAGGTTTTAGCTACCTGAATCAGATTAAGGGCCCGTCTGATATTATCCGGGGCCTCTCTACCGGGAACAAATCCCACCTGATCGGGATGGATAACCTTGGCGATATAGCGTCCAAGTCTGTTGGCCAGAATTTTGGCGTAGATCTTCATGTCTACGTTTATCAGGGAGATGGGCCTATAGCTGGGGCATACCGCCGGGTCCTTGCCTGGCTTGGGGATGACCACTATGCGGGCCAGGAGCATGTCAGAAGACAGGACCTCCTTTCCCTTCATGTAGGTATTAAACAGTCTGGTCAGGGGCTGGAGTAGAGTCGGACTCAATCCCTTATAGTAGGGGACCGAGAAACCATCCGGGCCCGGGGATTTAGAGGAATGCAAGTGTTTAATCACCGCTGCTATTTCCCCCGTTGAGATGGGGGCTGCCATGTCCATACGCTGCGGGTGGCTGAAGGAAGGCAAGGCGGTGCGACCGAGAAATTCCCTGATAAGTGCCTCCCCAGCTGGGCCAGGTGTCGCGGTAGAGCCGTTATAGAGGGTCGGGTAATAGGAGCAGAAGGCCCTTGAAATGTCCCAGGGGTCAGAGGTCATTTTGCCCGAGCTGAAACGTACTGCGCGCACTATACGCTCCCGGGTCTGCTGCTTCAGCCAGCGGGCTAGAAGAGTGTCAGGTTTGTTGCTCTTCTCAAAAAACTTCCGACCCGTCCACTGAAGAGCCGCCTGGACCTGGCGGGACAGCAACATGTTAAGACTTCCCCTGGCCTCCAGCAATTCCCTCAACAGAGTGACGTCCCCGGTCCATTTATGCTCACGCTCTAAGTCGCCCACCCTCATTGTAAGTGATTCCATCTCAGCTGCCCTTTCCCGCTTGCGGCGGGATGCTATAGCGATTAGTTTGCCGCGCATGAACGCCTTGTGCGCCTCCCACACTGTGGTGGTAGCCATGCCTGGAGTGAAGTTGCGCTCGAAGAAGTCCGTCAAGTCAAGGTTCATGGTATCTTTCAAACCAGGGTCAAGGAAGAGGGAAGCATTAAAGCGCCACACACTAGCCGAGCCCGATACCCCCAACCCAATAGTGTTATCTCAACTGCAACATGGTCAGACCACGAGATTTTGTGAATGGTGGAAGAGACGAGGGCGGTAATGTTATCTCTACTGCAAAAATATAGTCTAATCTGGAGTATGAATCGTGGGGATTTGAATAAAAGGAATAGTCTCGGTCTCTAGGGTGGAGCAACCGCCAAGAATCATACAGATTGGCCGCCTGGACTACACCACGGAAGGTCTTAGAGCTGCGGAAAGGAGCATGGTTAAGTGCTGTTTTACTGCGATCAAGGTAAGGGTCCATGACCGCATTAAAATCGCCTCCTACAAAGACCCCCCTATTCGGTAGCTGCGCAAGTCGTTCCTCCAATGCCCTCCAAAAAGGTCCTTCCGGGGGGGAAGGAGCATAGACACTAACAAAGGTGACCGGCTTGCCTCCAATCGTCCCAGTCACCCTCAGGTATCTGCCGTCCAAAGCTGCCTCCTGATGGGTAAGATGGAAATGAAGACTACCTCGCATCAGTATCGAAACACCTGTCTTGCGGGAACTACCAGCGGAGTGATAATGCGTGGTGAAACCATCCCCCCAATATCCCGGGACTCTGCCCCGTGTAAAGTGAGTCTCCTGCAGGAAGACCACATCTGCGCGAAGTTTCCGGTAATATCTGGTGGCCCCTCGTCTCTTGTTCGGGGACAGAAGACCCTTTACATTATGAGAAATCACCTTGAGGCGGGCCCGCGCCTCGCCTCCCCTCTCCACCATGAGGAATCAAGCGAATGGAAGCGGTTGGAAGGAGAGAAAAAGGAGGGGGAAAAGGAGACAAAGCAGGAGGTAAGAAAGTAGGGAGAGAAGAGAGGGGAAAAGGAAGAGAGAGGGAAAAAAAAAAAGGGGGGGAAGAAAAGGAGGGGGGATAGACGACACCTGAAATAAAATGTGTCTGGTGGTGGATTGTACCGACCACTAGGTACGCACTCGGGGGCGAGAGCGACAAGAGGAGAAGGCCGCCGGCCCATAGACTCCCCTAATGGAGGACTGTGACCTAAAAATCAGCATCTAAATCCTGGAAAACCCACCCAACCATCTCCCAAGACAACAGATGAGTCAATGTCCAGATACAGCTGGCCCATCTAACTCCCCCCCCCGTCACGGAGCAGCCGGGGCAAGAGGCTGTAAAGAACCCCGGGGGACTGAAGGAAAATAAGTCCCATGCAGGTGGTGCAGGCTAGCCGAGCCTGGGGGGGAAACCGATGACATCTGTGGTCCGTTGACTAACGCATTGGGGAGCGTCTCCGGCCCGGTCTCCTGGGTCTGCCTCTGGCTTCGCCCTGCGCGAAGAGGTCCGGAGGCTCTGGGATACCCAGCATCTCCAAGATTGACGAGCAGTCGGCTGGTGAGCGGAAGGTTAAGAAGGTACCATTGTGTGGTATGAGGAGATGGAATGGGAAACCCCACCGATATCTGACATCCCGCTGGCGGAGAAGGTCCGTGAGGAGCTTTAATGCCTGGCATTTCTGAAGTGTGGAAGGTGCCAGATCGTTGTAAAAGTGAGGAGTCACGTCGTCGAGAGTCGGGGCAGCATTGCGTACCGCTCGAAGTATTGCCTCCTTGGTGGTGTAGTAATGGCACCGGAGTATCACGTCTCTGGGAGGCTCCGTCTCCGGCGGCTTCAGGCGCAGGGCTCTACACAGAGCTGCTCCTCCTCAGGTGTCTCCGGTAGAAGTGCCTGGAAGTAGCGATGAAGAAAGTCCCGTAGGTTCATCACCGACTCTGGAATGTTTCGGAGCCTAAGGTTGGAACGACGGGACCGATTGTCCATATCCTCAACGGACTCCTGCAGGGCATCATATTTGGTCTGTAGCGCTGCCAGATCAGCCCGAACTTCTTCGCCCGCCGCCTGGGCCTCATCCGTGTGCAGCTCGAGGGCTACCGTGCGTGTCCCAAGTGATCCCAGATCCGCTCTCAAACCGTCAATCCCAGCTCTGAGGTCCGCTTGCAAGTCGTCTTTAACTGTCAAAAGAAGTTGGCGGAGGTCCTGAATGTCCTGGCGTGTACATGGTGCATCCTGTGTTGCCGACTCGCTGGCGGGTGTAGCCATCTTAGGAGAGGTACTGGTCGTCGATCGAGCCGGGGTGAAGCACCTGGAGATGTCCTTCTGGCCCGGGTTACGTCCAGATTTAGTCCCAGGCATACCAGGGGGTCGTGTAGAAAAACAGGAGCAAAATAGGTCACTTAGAAGGCGTAAAGGGAGTCGCTTAGGCCTGGGGCTACCGCATCAGGCTGCCATCGTCCCAGCCCGTCAGGGCCCGCCGACTTGCAGGATATGCCCGTGAAGTCACACGCTTGTAGTGATCTCCTCAGATTCCACCATAAGCCTTAACGATGTGTGTTACAGTGTGAAGGGGGAACCTGTGCCAAAGCTGCAGTAGGTGTCTGTCCGCTCGGGGAAGTCCTCTCTCCTCAGAAGGGGCCACTGCCCAGGACCCCTCAAGCGTGTAGGCCACAGCACAGACCAACTTCACAGATCTCCGGGAGGCAGAAGGTAAATCCCCTCTCCGCGCCGTCCAGTGGGCTACTAGCGGGAGCAGTCCAGGCAGCAAACCAGATTCAGCTGGAGCTCCCCCCCCCCAACGAAATGCCCGGCAACGGTCGCTTACCGGTCCGGTAGCTTCCAAGGGCAAGAAGGGGGGGATGTTCAGTTCAGAGAAGTCTATCTGCTGAGATTTAGCACCGATCTGCAGTCCTGCTTCACTCGGTAGAGAGTGCTGACGGTGTCGCATGGTCCAGGTGGTCGCTCCGTTTGCCCAGCGTAATCGGGAGGGGTGTGACTCCTCCAACGTCATACACGTCAGTAGGCCCGACTCTGGTCAGAGCTCCCGGGAGAGAGCGCACACACCCGGCGTACTGGCCCCGGAAAGTTGCGTCTTGGGTTGAAAGGGAAAAAAAATAAAAACAAATCCCCGTAGGTGGGGAGAACTGCGCTCGACCCAGGTGCTTCTCCTCAAAGGCCGTCCCCTCTCGTTCAGCAGCAGGCGAGAGGCGCAACCTACTCTTAAGGCTTCCCCAATGGCGACATCCTCTAGGCCGCAGAACAGCAACGGGCCAGGCCGCCGACCGGCAGGGTGACCCTACCAGAAGAAAACCGCCAGTATCAGGTTCCCCTAACCTTCACCCGTCCGGTAAACTAGGAAGTCTGTTGGGCAAACTCCAAAAGGCAGCTTTTATCACTCGTGGATCCCGGAGCTCCAGAGAGATGCGGCCATTAACCTCGCTGTCTGGCTCCACCCCCTCAACCCCCCTTTTTGACCTCCACAATGGAATTTTGGAAAATGGGAAAATAGGTGTTTTTATATTTCTCAAGATGAATCTAAATACCAATTTTCACATTTGTAACATCTTCTGTTTTTGATATATAGGTATCCTGTTTAAAAGTATTCAGCCCCCCTTTTTTCATCCCCCACTTGAGTTTCTTGGAAAATGGTAAAACACCAGTTTTTTTATTTTTCAAGACGATTGTAAATACCAAATTTCACGCCTGTAACTTCTTTGGTTTTTGAAATATAGGTATACTGATAAAAGTATTCAGACCCCTTTCCCCCCGACACCCCTTAACCCTTTTGCTGCTGAGGCTTTTCACACCTCTGTGCTGAGGTCATTTTTACCGGTTTTGCTCATCATGTTTAAACGTGTTTTGAAGGCTTTATTTTAGTATATTACCGAGACATATTATATATCGTTCTTTCCGTCAGGCTCGGTAGATTCATAATATGTCATTATTATATGTATACGTTATGTCATGTCTGTATATTATAACAAAAAATGCAATAAAATATGTATTTTCAATAATTTACAACGTGTCAAGTGTTTTTTTTCACATTTTAACATGCGAGCAATTGCGGTTATATTTTGTATGGGGTGCGCTTGTTAAAAAAATTAGAGATGGGGTCTCGTTACATTTTTTTTTGGGGGAAATTACGCGATTTTTAACAAACGCACCGCATACAAAAATCGTTAGTGCAGCATCATTGTTCACATTATAATTGAAATGGGAACAATATTGCTACACTAACGAACCAAAAAAAAGAAAAAAAATGTTTATTTTTTTTTTATAATTTTTTTTTAAATATATTTTTATTTTTAATTTTAATTTTTTTTTTTTTTAAAAGAATTTTCACATTCGAGTTTGGTATCGTTGGAACGGCCATGCTCTGGCAAATCCAACCATACCAAACTTTAATCCCTAGCTGCCACGGATCGGGAGATAGGGAGTTCATTGGAACTCCCTATCTCCACCGTTGGTGGCAGTTAGGGGTTAACTCTTGGACTGGCGTCATCGTGCTATGCACGATGACACCAGTCCTCAGGGGGAGTTCCCGGAGGCTTGGCCGACAACCAAGATGTCGGCCAGCTCCGGGAAAGGATCACGAACCGGCGCTTTTCAGCGCCGATTCGCGATCCAGCTCCCCAGGGGTTAATGCCAGGCACCATTTGGAAGGGCAGGCTGTGCCCTTCCAAATGGTGCCTGGGTTAACCCCCGCAACGCCACCGATCGGGAGGGAGAGAGGTCCGAAGGACCTCCCCCCCTCCCTTTCAGGCGCCTCCTCCGCACATGCGGGGGGCGCCTGAATTAGGTGTCATCGCGCTGCCGCGATGACACCTAATTTCAGCGGCTGCAGTTCCGGATGCTGGGCTGACATCGAGGATGTCAGCCCGCACCGGGGGGGCCAGCGATCGGCCGGAACCCGGCCGAACGCTGGCCCCAAAGGGAGGACGCGCTCAGCGCGTCCTCCGCATACCAGCAGCCATGCGGAGGACGCGCTCAGCGCGTCCTCCGCATAGAAGTGGTTAATTGGATTTGTGGAAAATGGCAAAACACATGTTTGTTTTTTATCATGAAGATTGTAAATACCAAATTTCACACTTGTAACATCTTTGGTATTTGAAATATTGGTATACTGATAAAAGTATTCAACTTTTTGCCCCCACACTGGATTTTTGGAAAATGGTAAAAATACTTGTTTTTTTGTTTTTCAAGACAAATCTAAATATCAATTTTCACATTTGTAACATCTTTTGTTTTTGAGATATAGGTATCCTGTTTAAAAGTATTCACCCCCTTTTTTCACCCCCCACTTGGGATTTTTGGAAAATGGTAAACCATGTGTTTTTTTATTTTTCAAAAGATTTTAAATATCAAATTTCACATCTGGTATATCTTTGGTTTTTTAAATATAGGTATACTGATAAAAATATTCAGACACCTTCCCCCGACCCCAACAATAGGATTTGTGGAAAATGGCAAGACACATGTTTGTTTTTTTTCACGAAGATTGTAAATACCAAATTTCATACCAGTAACATCTTCGGTTTTTGAAACATAGGTATACTGATAAAAGTATTCAACCCCCCTTTTTGCCCCCCAAGGAATTTTCAGAACATGGTAAAATACATGTTGTTTAATTTTCGAGACGAATCTAAATACCAATTTTCAGGCCTGTAACATCTTCTGTTTTGGAGATATAGGTATCCTGTTTAAAATATTTAAAATATTCAACCCCCTTTTTTCACCCCCACTTGTATTTTTGAAAAATGGCAAAATAAGTGTTTTTTTATTTTTCAAGATGAATCTAAATACCAATTTTCACGTCTGTAACATCTTCTGTTTTGGAGCTATAGGTATCCTGTTTAAAATATTCAACCCCCTTTTCCACCCCCTTAGGGGCAGAGTTTCCAAAAATCCTTCCTTAGTGGGTGCCTGCATCATAAAAACAGTGTACCCTCAAAATTTCACGTTCCCAGGTTAAACGGTTTCAGCTGGGCGTTGATGAGTCAGTCAATCAGTCAGGACTTTCGCGTTTATATATATATTTATATTCATTCAACCAAATTGTATATAAATTCAGTTAATATTTAAGGCAGGTGTGTGCAGCACAGTGAAAGACAAAATGCCTTGAAGTGCTAAAAAATGCAAGAAAAAGGGAATGGCCCCTGCATGTGTTGGATGTGTTTGTACTGTTTTATCGGATTCAGTTTTTGAAACGAAATTCAGTTCATACTTCAGCATATAAAAAAACTGTTCGAATTGATTTAGACAAATCTTAATTTTTTTTAACGCGCTCAAGTCTTCTGGTTACTATGTAGCTGTTGATGGTAACTCCAGTAACATTCAGGAACACAGTTAAAAAATCATGATAGATGGTTATAGGTATCAATATCATCTTGGATTCTAGTTAAACAATTTTTTTACTTTTTATTTTAATATTTTTTATTTTTCATTATTTTAAATCCTGGTCTAATCCAGATTGCTGATGGTGAAAAGCAACATGTGCCAAACGATTTTAAATTTATTGTTTACACTTTCCTTAACTTGTCTGCAAGAACTTTCATCATTATTATTATTATTATTAGAATTTTAGATGCATACACACTGCTAAGTACTTTCCCTGCAATTACTTAAACATAATTAGATGATGGACAAAGTTTAATTATTTTAATTAGAACAGATGGATTTTATCTACTGGGGCTAGACAAAATGAACCTGGAGAGATTATTCTTTGTTCATTATGGTTAGTAATGTCTACTAATTTAGAAAAGAAATTGTCTTATGTTTTTAGCAGACTCTGTGCTTAACATATGTTCATGCCATTGCCCCTTCTTGAATGCCTATTAACAATCTCTCAGTCTGCTCGGAGGTAGAATAAAAATATTATTATTATTAAACTTTTAACAGAAGTGAATTGAACTGCATCATTAATACACATGGATAATGAACTCAGTATGGCCGCAAATGCCAAAAGTTCAATGTTAAGACTAAAAAGGATTACAGCTTAAATGATCTTGCCAATAATGTATGTTGCCAAGGTAACAAAAATATTAAAGATACTTAGGAAAATGCATTTATTTTGACATAATTGTAAAAGTTAGATGATCCATTAAAACATATACAGGGTTATTCAAAGAGATCCGAATTGTGGCCGAAAGGTAACGGAACAGTGAAATTCAGCGTACAGTTACCTTTCCTGGCCATTTGGCTATTCAGAAAGCAGGCAGTTCGCCAAATCCTGGCGAATTGCCTGCACATACGGTGCCTGTTCGTTGTCTGTTCGAGGGCAGTGAAACCCCCATAGAGAAGCAACGCTTTGTCTATTCAGAGAACAAAAAACAGCAGTGTTCGGTGGTTTCATTCGACAGGTTTATTCAGACGAATCCCATAGGCTTCAATGTTAAAAATATTCCTGTTTTAATACAATATCTAACAAACCGTTGATTATAATATTCTGCAGTAAAAAGTCTCTTATATGTATAGATTTTTTTGGATCTTAGGCATTTTTTGGGATTTTCACAAAAACTTTTTTTTCATTTTTTTAAAATAGTTTTTTCTTTTTTCTGTAACAGCTCTTTTTATTATCATTCATTGGATCTCATATGTAAATTTCAGACATTTTCGTTTTGTAGTTTCTTTGCAAACAGCGTTTCACTTTTCAAACATTCAAGCGTACAGTTTTTTCTTTTTTTTCACTCCATTCCTCTTCGGTGTCGGGTTTTTCCGGTGGCTGCTCTGCGCTGTGATTGGCGGCTGCTCAGGTTTCTCCGGCGGTTAATCCAGATGTTTTTGCGGGTTTTCGTGGTTGTTCGCCGGGATTTGCGGTGAGTGTTCATCAGGTTTGCAGCGGCTTTTCCCTGCACTACGACGGCCCTGTGGTGCTTGCTGAATACACCGCAGTGTCGCCGAAATGGGATCGCCAAATCACACCGAATTGAAGAGAACGAAAAGTCATCGAACGTGAGGTGACTTTTTCGATTCTCTTTGAATAACCCTGATAGGGTTATCTAGTAACTGCCAGTGTTTGTCAAATTCATAAAAATCACTGCCAGTTTTCACCAGAAATATAACAGTTTCAGAGACCACAGAGAGAATAATAAGATCTCAGAGGGTTAAGTTGTTTGAGCTTAAGCCACGTTTATTTGGTATAAATTTATTTCACTATATATTATTGTGTATAACTCTATCAAAATAAATTACCAAAAGTCTGTAAATATAACAAGTGAAGGTGCATGGCAAAAGTTAAATTTTAATATTTATTATATTTAATATAATTTATTTTTGGAGCTACAAACATGAAGTTGTTTTTTCCCTTAAAGAGTGAGTTTTGCCTCATGAATATGTCATTGTAATTTTAAGATTATGTTAATATAATACTGTTACAAGCAAGAATTTAGAAATTATGTATCAAACAGACAAGACATTATAGGTTTTGCTTACATAAGAGCACATTTCTAGGTTCATGCTCTATCCTTATGTATTTAAGTACTCAAGTGTAATATTGATTCACATTTAAGAACCTGTAACATCTGCTAATCAGCAAGTGTTATGATCATACTTTGACTTGGTTTCCAAATTTAAATAAATATTGACGCATATTTTGTTGAAATTGGATTCTTACATTTTCTACACTTCCATTTTTATTTAATGGAAATAAACAGAAATTGTACAAAGACAGCACATCTAAACTAATACATATACAGCCATACAAATTATTATGTTAATACAGTACGTGTGATTTAAAATGTCCATTTTCATATGTGAATTACTGTTTTAGAACTTTCTCTGTTGGTTTTTCATGCTTGAGAATGGCTGCTGAAAGAGAAAAATGTTGCTTATGTCTGTAACGTGGTGATCCATAACCAGGATGGGTTTCCACATGCAAAAAGGCTCCCCACTCCATAAGTATCCTGAAGGAGTGCTAATTCTGGCCCAAACCCACCCAGTCAATAGCTGGAGCTCCCTGTAGGTGAAACAGACAGACTTTAATGAAACATATAAGCCAAATATACAGAGTGCAATGAGGTACCTGGAAACCAGTGGAAGATGACACCCTGGCACCCTCAACCCCACCTGTCTTCAAGCGAACCAGTCCCTAGCCAAACCTCATTTTATAAATCCAAAAAAAGTTTATCTGGTGTCACCTCGTGGCAGTACAATTGAATTTATTATTTCAAAAACAGTCTATTTGACTTATTAAACACATAAAAAATACCCAAAACAGCAGCTATAATCCACAAATAGTTGGTTTATCCACTCACACAAGTCCACCTTTAAAAAATAATTCAATACAAAGTCTTCAGCAGACATGTGGAATTGAGTGCTTCATTTTGGGATCTTCACCCATTAAATATGTCTGCAGAAACCTCCAAGAAATAAAAGGTATATGTAGTACCGATGTGCTGGAGCAATATAATATTAATATCAGACAGAATACACTCACATAGTCCTGAGCCCTAGATAAACTGGCTCATTGTACAGAGCAGATTAATCTGTACAGGCGTCCCTCCTTCTTTCCTTCAATAGGTAGTGAGCTTTGCCTCAATGCAAACAGAAAAAATATAGTGCAGACAATCCTATACCACTTCTGGATATACACTGTGTAATAAAAGGCCTACTCACTGTTTGTGGTGTCTTTCCTAATCTCGAACAATCGGCAATTCAAGTGAGTACTGGACCTCCCCTCATCCTCAGCCATCTTTTCAATACAGCCAAGAGCAAGCAGAGAAGATGAATAATGATAAAAAATTAAGACTTTATTATTGCTAAAATAATGTACCAAAACACGTTTCACTTAAAAAAAATAGCTTCCTCAGTTGTTATATGCTGTATGTATGTCCCCCTTCATTTATAATGCAATCCGTCAGCTTCAATTTCTGGGTTTCACAATTCCTTTTTTCCCCTTCCAAGATGGCTGACTTCTTGGGTCTGCGCATGCATGAATTGCCTCTTCCAAGTTGGCCGACCAATCCCAAACTGCGCATGCTCGGTAGCACGAGTTTCGTTTTCGGTTTCCAGGTGATTACAGAATCAGATGGCTCATCTTATTCGCAACTTCTCGCCTCCTTATATTGCTCACTGGAGGTGTTAAGCACCCTCCAATAGAGGGGGGTTTCAAATACAAATAATAATAATAATAAAAAAATAACAATAGAAAGTTGTAAAACATTCTATAGGGGGCTTGCAGTGACACAAGTAATATTAGAAATAATAACAGTAACATATAAACAGAGACAACAACGTGAGTAATAACTACAACATTGTTCGTTTTATATCTTTATATGTGTCACGGATCCCTCTGATTACCAAAAGTGTGGTCCCTTTACGCAGACCGCTCTCTACCCTTCCGATCCTTGAATGGTCGGCAAAACTAGAAAGACAATTAACCAGACAATATATAAACAAGGGGTAACACCAGACAGAGGTATTGAATAGAGTATTGTCACGAATCCTTCTGACTACCAAGATATTGATCTCTTTATGTAGCTCCCTTTCTACTCTTCCGATCCTTGAATGGTCGGCAAAGCTATATAGACAATGAAGCAGGTAACAGATAAAGAAAGGGAAACACCAGACAGGGGTACAGACCAGATCACAAGTCCTCCCTAGGACTTTAGTAATAGCAGAGGTAATCTGATGCGTGCTTAGGGTGCCACATAGACTGACCTCGGTACCAACGTTAAGGGCAGAACCTAGAGCAGAGTAAATGCCAATACCAGGGGTCATACACAGGAGGGTTCGTTTGCCAATGCCAGGAGTCATACACAGGAGGGTTCGTTTGCCAATGCCAAGGGTCATACACAGGAGGGTTCGTTTGCCAATGCCAAGGGTCATACACAGGAGGGTTCGTTTGCCAATGCCAAGGGTCATACACAGGAGGGTTCGTTTGCCAATGCCAAGGGTCATACACAGGAGGGTTCGTTTGCCAATGCCAAGGGTTATACACAGGGGTTCGTTTGCCAAATATCACAAGAGCTCTGCGGGAGGTGAATACCACGTCAGGGCACCGGTGTAATGGTGAGACTGGGTTTTAAACCCGGCGGGTCCGCGTCACAACGCCAGGCCCCGCCCCTCGGCGTCCCACGTGAGCGCACCCGGAAGCGTTTACATTCGGCGCCTGGCCAGCGAGCAGCGAGGAAGCTGCTGCCAGGCGCCCCATCCCCTGACCCACCGTGACAGAACCCCCCCCTCCAGGGGCGGCCACTGGACGACCCCCAGGGGCACGGGGGTGCGCCGAATAGAAGGCCTTCACTAGCCTAGGAGCATGGACTTCCGCAGCCGGTACCCAAGAACGATCCTCCGGACCGTAACCCACCCAATCGACCAAGTACTGCAAAGACCCCCTAGACATCCTGGCACCCAGAATGGCCTTAACTTCGAACTCCTCCTCGCCCTCCACAGAGACAGGAGGCGGTGGAGCATGGACTTTGGTGTACCGGTTACATAACAACGGCTTCAAAAGGCTTACATGGAATACATTGTGTATCTTAAAATGGGGGGGTAACGCCAAAGCATAGGAGACAGGGTTGAGTCGCCGTAGAATCTTATAGGGGCCGATATACCTAGGAGCCAACTTCATGGAAGGCACTAAGAGCTTGATGTTACGTGAAGACAGCCAAACCCTGTCCCCAACTTGATACACGGGTGCCTGCCTCCTGTGTCTGTCGGCCTTCGTTTTCTGGATGGCACTACTCTCCTCCAGTGCCCGTCTCACTCTCCCCCAAGTCTCTTTCAATGATGCCAGTTGCTCATCTAAAGCAGGAATCGTGGTATCAGGAAACGTGGCGGGGAGCACGGGAGGATCAAAACCATAAACAGCGAAGAAAGGAGAATGCCCTGTGGATTCACTCACTGCGCTGTTCAAAGCATATTCTGCCCATGGTAGCAGGTCTGACCAGTTATCTTGTTGTTCTGAGATAAAGCACCTGAGATATTTCTCTATATTTTGGTTTGCTCGTTCTGCTGCTCCGTTGGTCTGGGGGTGATAAGCCGAAGAGAAAGAGAGGTCTATCCCTACGTTCTTACAAAACCCTCTCCAGAATCCGGAGATGAATTGGGTCCCCCTATCAGAGACAATCTCCAGAGGGACACCGTGTATGCGGACCACGTTGGCAATGAATATGGGCACCAGTTCAGCTGCCGAAGGTAGTTTCCGAAGAGGAACATAGTGGCCCATCTTGGAAAATCGTCTATGATCGTAAGTATCACTGTATTCCCTCTTGACTCAGGTAACTCTACTATAAAATCCATGGCTACATGTGACCAGGGTCGTTCGGGGATCGGCAAAGGCTGGAGTAAGCCAATGGGTGCTGTTTTGGGACTTTTCTGCCTTGTGCACACTTCGCACACGGCAATGTAATCTTTGACATCTCGGCGCAACGTGGGCCACCAGAGGAGTTTACTGATACTAGACACAGTCTTGGTGATACCCATATGCCCGGAAGTTTTATTATCATGATAGATGTTAAGTACTTCCTCTCTTTCGTTCTCAGGTACAAAGAGTCTCGCAGGAGGTTTTCCCCCAGGAGCCGCGCCCTGGACGGTCTGCAACCTTTTCATTAGAGGAGACGAGACACTGATCGTGGTAGCGGCTATAATCCTTTCCTGGGGTACAATGGGATGCTGATCTTGGATATTATGTTCATAAGACTCATACTGTCTCGACAATGCGTCTGCTTTAATGTTTCTGGACCCAGGTCTATAGGTAAGCACGAAATTAAAACTTGAAAGAAACAATGACCATCTCGCTTGTCTGGAATTTAAACGTTTGGCATCTCCAATGTACGTGAGATTCTTATGGTCGGTTATGATAACGATGGGGTCCTTAGACCCCTCTAATAAGTATCTCCATTCGGCCAAGGCCGCGATGACTGCTAACAATTCTCTATTTCCAATGTCATAGTTCTTCTCTGCCGGGACAACTTCCGAGAATAGAAGCCGCATGGATGCAAGGGTTTGTCAGGAGCCTCCCTTTGGGACAAGACTGCACCAAGACCTAGTTCGGAGGCGTCAACTTCTACTTGGAAAGGCAGAGCCGGATCTGGATGTCGGAGAACAGGGGCAGTAGTAAAAGCTTGCTTTAGTGCCTCAAAGGCTTGAGTGGCTTGAGGTGTCCATTTCTGATTTCCCACCCCTTTCTTTGTCATAGCCGTGAGGGGGGCCACCAAGGCCGAAAAATCTTTAATGAACCTTCGGTAATAGTTCGTAAACCCCAGAAACCTCTGAATGGCTTTAAGTCCTTGGGGTAGGGGCCAGTCAAGAATAGCTGAGAGCTTCTTAGGATCCATTTGAAAACCCCCGGAGTTATTATATAACCAAGGAATTGCACAGTTACTATGTCGAATAGACATTTTTCTAGCTTACAGTACAATCCAGCCTTCAATAGTTTTTTCAACACTTGTTTCACGTGGACATGATGAGTGTCCACATCAGGAGAGTATATCAGGATATCATCCAGATATACTATGACGAATTCTTGCAGAAATTCCCTTAGAGTGTCGTTTATAAGGTCCTGGAAGACGGCTGGCGCATTACACAACCCAAAAGGCATCACCAGGTATTCATAATGCCCGCTACGTGTATTAAAAGCCGTTTTCCATTCGTCTCCCTTTTTAACCCTGACCAGGTTGTACGCTCCGCGTAAATCAAGCTTCGTATAGACACGAGCCCCTTTTAATCGGTCGAACAATTCTGTTATGAGAGGTATGGGATATGCATTTCTTATAGTGATCCTATTCAAACCCCTATAATCGATGCAAGGTCGCAGATCTCCCTCTTTCTTGGAAACAAAAAAGAAACCTGCTCCTGCTGGAGAGGAGGACCGTCTAATGAATCCTCGTTCCAGATTCTCCCTTATGTATTCCTCCATAATGTCGTTCTCTCTTTGTGATAAAGGGTATACGTGACCCCTAGGAGGCATCGTACCGGGGAGTAAATCAATGGCACAGTCATATGGACGATGTGGTGGTAGGACCTCAGTCCTGGCTTTAGAGAACACCTCCTTTAATGCCAGGTAACATTCAGGAACTCTGTGGACAAAGGAGGGGCTGTGGCAATATTGAGGCTACCAATCACATTAACTGTGCCTAGGCACTTAGACTGACAACTCTGACCCCAACATTTTATGTCTCTCTGGACCCAATCGACAACTGGGTTGTGCTCTGTTAGCCATGGAAACCCAAGAACGACAGGACATGAGGGTGATTCAATAATTTGAAATCTTATTGTTTCCTGGTGCAAAACTCCTGTTTTCATACATACATCGACTGTGTCGTGAGTGATATGTGGACATGACAGGGGTTTACCATCTATGGCCTCCACCCTTAGAGGTCTTTCCTTGAGAACCAGAGGTATGAGGTTTTTGGCAGCAAAATTCTTATCCATAAAATTGCCTGAGGCCCCAGAATCTAAGAACGCCTCAGTCTTGAGGTGAACCCCCTCCCAGGTTAGGGAGATCGGTAACAGAATCCTGGATTTTTTTTTCTCATTATCCACAAAGGAGGCACACAGAGAACCGACAACCTGGGTGTCTCCTGTTCTGAATCCCACTCTGCTATGTTCACCCTGCCAACCCTGGGTCTCTGAGGACATCGAAGGCGGAAGTGATCTGCCCCTGCACAATAGAAGCAGAGCCCCTTTTCTCTTCTGTGTGCTCTTTCTGCTTCTGAAATACCTGTCTTCCCTATTTGCATGGGTTCAACGACTGGTAAATCTGTTTTCACATTCTCCGAACCACCTGACGTACTGGTGTGTCTGGGTAACGAGGGTAAAGGAGGCAAGACCCTTCTGGGTCTATCTCTGGGGTGTCTCCTTTCCCTGATTTGATCGTCCATGGCTATACAGAAATCTATCAGGTGGTCCAGACTTTCTGGTAATTTTAAGGGAGCCAGCTCAAACATAAAAGCCTCGTTCAAGCCTTCGGTAAAGGCCAAGGTTAAAACGTCGTTCGGCCAAAGTACCTCAGAAGTCAAAGTTTTAAACTCTATGGCATAATCGGCGACCCTCTTATTACCTTGTTTGATGTGAAACAAGGACCTACCCGCATTGGTAGCCCTTCTAGAGGGATCAAAGGTACGTCTTAACTCAGAGGTAAAACCCTCATAGTCATAAATGATGGGTTTCTTATTTTCCCACAACGGCGTAGCCCACAATAAAGCTTTTTCTGTTAAATGATTAATCAGATATCCTACTTTGGCTTTATCAGACATACAAGAACCTGGATTGTTCTCAAACACATCTCGAGTTGAGTCAAAAACCCCCGACATAGGCTTGGTGTACCATCATAGCGTAGGGGTGCCTTCATACTAAGCCTATGTCCTTCAGGGGGGACGGAACTGACCCTAGGTAACACTGGATCTGGAGGGTTTGTGGTACCTGTATTGGACCGATTTAACAGGGTTTGCAGAGCGAGAGAAATCTGGTCCATCCTATGGTCCTGTTCCTCTTGTCTGGCTGCGATACGTGCCAGCTGGTTAGAGAGGTCTGCGGGATCCATTGGCCCTGACGTAATGTCACGGATCCCTCTGATTACCAAAAGTGTGGTCCCTTTACGCAGACCGCTCTCTACCCTTCCGATCCTTGAATGGTCGGCAAAACTAGAAAGACAATTAACCAGACAATATATAAACAAGGGGTAACACCAGACAGAGGTATTGAATAGAGTATTGTCACGAATCCTTCTGACTACCAAGATATTGATCTCTTTATGTAGCTCCCTTTCTACTCTTCCGATCCTTGAATGGTCGGCAAAGCTATATAGACAATGAAGCAGGTAACAGATAAGAAAGGGAAAACCAGACAGGGGTACAGACCAGATCACAAGTCCTCCCTAGGACTTTAGTAATAGCAGAGGTAATCTGATGCGTGCTTAGGTGCCACATAGACTGACCTCGGTACCAACGTTAAGGGCAGAACCTAGAGCAGAGTAAATGCCAATACCAGGGGTCATACACAGGAGGGTTCGTTTGCCAATGCCAGGAGTCATACACAGGAGGGTTCGTTTGCCAATGCCAAGGGTCATACACAGGAGGGTTCGTTTGCCAATGCCAAGGTCATACACAGGAGGGTTCGTTTGCCAATGCCAAGGGTCATACACAGGAGGGTTCGTTTGCCAATGCCAAGGGTCATACACAGGAGGGTTCGTTTGCCAATGCCAAGGGTTATACACAGGAGGTTCGTTTGCCAAATATCACAAGAGCTCTGCGGGAGGTGAATACCACGTCAGGGCACCGGTGTAATGGTGAGACTGGGTTTTAAACCCGGCGGGTCCGCGTCACAACGCCAGGCCCCGCCCCTCGGCGTCCCACGTGAGCGCACCCGGAAGCGTTTACATTCGGCGCCTGGCCAGCGAGCAGCGAGGAAGCTGCTGCCAGGCGCCCCATCCCCTGACCCACCGTGACAATATGTGGACAATGCCGATGCCATGGAAGAAAAAAAATTTAAAAAAGATTTTTTTATTTTTACATTTTACATTGTCATCTTTAGCATTGTAACAGCAACTGGGGTTGACTGGTCTCCAGTTTGAGGACCAGACCCAAATCTGTTACAGCGTCATTCACTTCTCTCCAGTCAAGCAGATCTGCGCTCAGCAGCTTTCCCTTCACACCCCTCAGCCAGAACTTGAGGGAGCACTGTAAATCTATGTATCTCTCCCCAAACGTCAGACAAAACTTAGTGCAGGGAATAATAATGATCTTTCTTTTGAGATGGAGATTATATGGGCAACAGAGGGTGGTGGTAAATGATACAAACAGTAGCATACATTGTCTACATTAGGGGATGTGAATCAATTCAATAAACTCAATCAAGGAGATACAGAAATCTGATTAGTATACAAAAGATAGAATTACCACATTATCAGCATCAACTCAACATCATAGTACACTAAGGACAAACAATTTCACAGACAGCAGGAACAAAAATTCTACAGGGACTACTAAAACAAACCAAACTCTTAAACAACCAGTTTTAAGATCTACATTTAACAACATTAACCTTACATGCCCATTTATGCCCATCTCTGTTAGATTTGGATTGGCCACATTGGTCTGTGGTCCCTTGGCAGGAGGCCAGTATCCACACTTATCCAACTGGCTCCCTGTTTCCATCAGAATCCAATTCAAAATACTAGTCCTCACTTACAAATCTCTCCATAACCACGACCCTGCCTACATCGTTGAAAACTAGAGAAATCTCAATGTATCCTTCCTGGTAAAATCCTTTATAAATAAATCTCCTCCCTTATTAGCAGGTACATCCCGTCCTGACCACTTCGCTCTGCCAATGATCTGATGTTATCTGCTCCTCATACCCGAACTCCCAACTCCCGCCTTCAGGACTTCTCCCGAGCTGCCCCCTTTCTATGGAACTCCCTTCTCTGCACCATCAGACTCTCCCTGTCTCTCCAGTCCTTCGAGACATCCATCGCTGAAAACCCATTACTTAAGGGAAGTCTATCATCTCACTCCCTGATCCCCCATTGTTCATTTCTTGCTCCTTCTTCCCACACTGCCCCCACGCACCCCATTACTTCTTGTACTCTATTCACCCTCACCTAGTGTGTCACCCCTCTCTTCTTAGCTCTTGAGCAGGGTCCTCTCTCCTACTGTTTGGTGTGTGTAATGTGTATGTATATTTGTTATTCTGTCTCTTCCATTGTACAGCACTACGGTACCTGTTGGCACTTTATAAATGTTTGTAACTGTAACTGCATAGAGGCTGTGTATAATATGGGTAAGGGTGCCAAGGATAGTAAGGGCACGAAGATGGAGGGAGCTTTGGTTACAGGTATCATTGGAAAAGGCCGATTCTGTCCTTTCCAATGACAGCTCATTTGAGACCTGTATTGAAATGATATACAGGGGTCCAAGGGACCCCCCTCTCCTCTCACCAGTATATTGAACCTTACACACAGTTTTAGATGACCAGTTTGTAATTATGCATTGCAATATAGTTGCTCCTCGCATGAAAAATTTGTTATTATAGCAGCAATGTTCACTTTGTGGACAATGCCAATGCCTTAAACTATATAAAAATGGAAATTTTGCAATTTTTTCGTGTTTCAATTTCACATTTTTACTCATTACATGGTCATGTTTTATATAATTGGAAAGGGCAGCCCCTGACCTGTCCAATGACATATCATTGACCATATGGGGTATATAGCATGCCCATAGGACTCCCTTCTCTCTTCATAGCAGTGCAGCACCTTATGTTTTTATGAAATGGCATTGCATTGTGCCTCAGTATATCAAAAGAGCTCATATGAAGCTGACGCATGAGATTTACAGGAGCCAATGTCAGTTTCTCAAGGAAACACATAAACATAACAAGTGGATTACAGAGAAGTGAAAATTGCAAACAAATTATGCAGAGAATCCAAAGACATGATTAATGACCAGCCGACCAAAGTGTCTACCATGATGAGGCACACGAACTCAGTCACGATGACTGAATATTTCTTAAACGAAAATGGAATACAAAATGCAATATATGTAGTGAATAGATTGTTTTGCCATGCAGCAGACAGATATTTTCATGCATGAAACCAGTCTACCTCTAGAGCACACAACAGCCATTCCAGCAAACATTACAGAATTACATACAAGAGTAAGTCGAAGATATTACTAAACTTCCTTTTAATTTTTTAGTTCTGGAATAATAGTGTTGGTTTTAGTTCAATTATTGCGTTGCCGTGTCAATATTCACCCTCACAATTATATTTCACTATATTATTTTTGCCAGGTTATTGGTGCGTGATCTAACAGTATTTCTTCTTCATGCGGAGAATGACGGATGTAACAAAATTTGTGTATTTCATGATAGTGATTTGGCTTGAGGTCTTTTGGATGTCAGACAAAGGGACAAGGTATATTTGAAGGAGACAATCAATTAAAATTATGATTAATATGATTGTATCATTCGGGCTTTCTTTAACAGACCACAAATAAGAGTGAACAGATAAACCAGTCAGCATAAGAAGAAAAGTATTGTTCTTTGTAATTTAGATGTGGAAAGAGGACTATTCAATACGTGAACCTGTCGTTGATAAAAACTTAGATTGTAGTCTGGGGTAAATGAAATGAGCCGGGGTTAGGAGTAACTGCTGGATATTATTTACCTTGAATACTGAATAAAGTTTATTTCTTGGGTTAAGCAAGGTTAAAATACTTGATGTGGGATGATTGAGTAACGGTTGAGTATTGAGCAAAAGCAAAATTTATGAGAAAATGTAGAAGGGGCAACAGCATAAGTGGCCTGTCCGATGGTGGGACCTTATTCAGGACTAATAAGGTTTTAGCTTGATGGTTTCATTACAGAGAAGACTATTCCATATTCAAATCAGACTGCTATCACTCAGAATGGGTAGTCACTACTGAAATGCCAAGGAAGTCCTCTCTGCAAAAGAGATGTAGCAACATCCGATGATCATTTCAGCCTTGATGGGCCTCGTCAGGAGGTTATACCTAACACCCCTCTAGGCACCTTGAGCAAGGGCTCCGTGTCTGGAGGATTACCTCGTATCCCAAGGCTCAGTATTTGAATTTTTATTATGTTGTTAAGCCCATAATTTTAAATATTTTTTTCATTTGATCCACCTCATGAAGTTTATAAATTTAATAATCAACCATGTATTTATTTTGCTCCAAGACAAATAATAAAAAACAACTCTCTTAGGTCTCCATTGTATCACCTTGCACAACATATCCTAGTTTTCCGAAGCATACATATGTATCTTACATGTAAAATGTATGATGAAACCATAAAATATTGTTGAATATATTCATTGGAGATCACCTACTTCAGTAAGTTCAGTACATTTCTTCCCGACCATATCTAAGCACACTACATAAATTATTTTGTCATAATATGCTTGCCCTAAACTTTCCTATTTGCAATCAGTATTTATAGAAATATTAATAATGACAGTTTATTTCCCTATGTGTTGGTGAACACATCATAAGTCCTCCGTTTATGTTATAAAATAGTCCAGAATTGATGTGTTTATTGTATCTGTAAACTACAATGTGGTTTTTCAACACAGAAAGGTCTTGTAAAATTTTGTCTGAACACATCCATAATTTGTTCAGCTGGAATTTTCTTACCTATGGGACTCCATGTAACATTAAAAAGATAAAAGATGTCTTGCGGCATGTTATTTAAACCACCTTGCTATAACCTGTTGGGGGGGAAATCAATCTACTAATTATCTACTGATCTACAGAACATAGGTAAAGGACATCGGTAATGTGATTTTTTTTTTCTTACTATTGTTTCAGTAAATAAATACATATATTGTTTTGGGTAAGAAAATATAATACAGATACAATTTTTGTATATATACAGATACATTTACCTCTTTCTCACAAAAAGTAAATGTGTTTTTCATCATTAAGCATAGCAAAATTGAACGTTATCTAAACTGTAGAGAAAAGAAAAACATTTAGTTAGGGCTGGAAAATGATATTTTGTGTCTATTCCTCAACCTATATTGAAAAAAAAGTATCAAAGGAGTGGTTGCATTTCAACTGCCGCCACAGGAAGGCCCAAGCCAGAGCTGCTCTGCCGTGAAAATACCTGGCAGCACATTTCTTGCAATGGCCCTACTTGTTGCAACTCTCCTGTAGGCACCACAGTTGTTCCCGTTCATTAGCTCTGGACTTTCCTATATAATACAGACATACCCCCTTCCTCAGCGCTTCTGCTTTACTTAACACTCAGCTCTCAGCCAAGCATGAGGCCTGTTTCCCTGTACTCCTGCCCCCAGTCTTCATTGCCCTGCATTTAAGATCTCCTACCTTGTATCCTCAGTCTCCTATCTTGACGTGTACCCACAGTTTTCCGGTTTCCTGTTTCAAGTGCCCTGCAACTTCGGTCTGCCATCTCCAAATATCCTGCAACTCTGTTCGCCTGTCTCCCATTGCCCTGCAACTCTGGTTTTCTGTTTCAGGTAACTTGCAACTCCGGTCAGCCCCATTCCTGCCCTGTCCTACTCACATACTCTGAACTCAGTTACACCATCTTGTTTCTGTGACTGGAATTGCTTCAATAAACTCCAGTCTAAAACTCCATCTGCCTCTCCTGTTTGTCACTGCAGCCTTGGGCTCATACCGTCAGCCTCCGAGACCCTGACAAGACAACTACAAACAATATACACACATACATCCAGTGCTTTTTTTCTAGGAAAAAGGTGGGGTTACTCACCTTGAAATGTCATTAAGCGTCAGTCAGCAAGTAGCCAATGAAAAGATGGCGTATGCTCTCATGATCTAATAAAAAGAGGGCGCACACCAGCATGCAGCGAATGTATAGAGCCAGGACCAGGCCATGACATTGTATTGCCTGGGTCCAAAGATGAATTGCTGCTGTCCCTCTCAAACAATTCCCACAATACACATCCGTGCTTATCACAGAGCGCCACAGGTAAAAAAAAAAAAAACTCCCAGTAATGTGCTGTGTGTATGAGTGTATCACAGAGCTCTACAGCAATAAAACTCACAATAATGTGCGGTGTGAATGAGTGCATCACAGAGTTCCACAGCAATAAAACTCACAATATGTGCAGTGTGTATGAACGTATCACAGAGCTCCACAGCAATAAAACTCACAGGAATGTGAGCTGTGTATGATTAGCACAGAGCTCCACAGCAATAAAACTCAAAAAAGGGGTGTGTTGGAATTATAATCCTCACGCATTTTTTCATCCGTCGAGCAATAACGCGTGTTAAACGGACACGCACAAACGCGCACGCAGCAACGTTGCGCGCAGAAATCAGTATGCGGACTGTTTTTTTTGCGCGATTTAGACAATCAGAATTAAGAACCACAATTGTCTCACGTTAAGGTTTTGCGCCTGTCAAAGTCAATCTGTGCATATATGCTGCATCAATAAAAAAAACACGCACAACTTCACAAATTTATTGGTTTGGTATGTTCAGAATGTGTAACTATACTTTACTGCGTTTTTTTTTTGGGCTGGCGTATTTGGTTTCATCCAGGTTGATAGAATTTGCCATTAACACCAGCTTTTAGGAGTTGCTAAAATTATGCGCGCAAAGTCTGTGCGTTACAAACTGCGCATAGATTGTAATACCATCCGCATACCGGCGCACAAACGCATTTGCGCTCACAATGTTAAGTATAGGACACGCAAAATACAGTAAGCTCGGTCAGTGTTCGCGCAGGTTCACCCGCAGTAGACATATACGCGCGTTTGTTGTGCTGACATTGTAATACGACGTTCAGCGCAAAGGGTTTTGCCCCTCGCATTAATGCCTTTTTGCGCGGGCGCAAACGTATGCTCGAAGATTGCAATAGGGCCCGTTGTATTTTATCACAAATAACAATGTTATCACATAATGCTACAGGCTGAAATTCATTTCCAGGCATTATTTCAATCTTTATTTCTAGTTGTCGTACTGGAAAGGAAAAATGATGAGGCCACCACTTAATGCCGAGGAAAGGCTACTTCCTTTGTTAGAAATTTCCATTTCTGCTGCATTCTGCGTTTTAATTTTAAACATCACTAATATCAATCTTCTGTTCTGTTCAAAATTATCTTTTAATTATGTGACAACTGAAACATTTGCTAAGTGTCCAAATAAATTATCACATTGATTATACTAAACCTATTGATTTTCACAGTTATCCTGTTATGAGGCTGTATAACCATTTATTTCTTTTAAATTAGTATATGGTTAGTTTTGCATCAGCACTAATATCAATTTTAGAAATAAACAAAAATGCTTTTAGTGGGTAGCTGATCGGTTAGTTATATTTTCAGAGATTGTATCCTTTTAGAAGTGGATTTTTATTTGTCCTTCATTGAAAAAGTTATTATTTTTATTAGTATTAATTATTAGTAGTAGTATTAATTAGTATTATTAAAACAAATACATATCAATTGTTATGATGTCAGTAACCGTCTTTGGTGATCCAGGAAATAGAAGAATATGTGGCACTTAATTCTGTCACACAGTGGCTCACTAATGGATAAATTCAGTACAAGCTGGTATCCATTAGCAGCTTGCTGTTAATTGCTGTAATCTGACTTAGCTGCTATATTAATATTTAGGAGTTGCTGGTCAATACTAGGGATGAGCTGTTCGGGTTCGAACGGTTCGGAGTTCGACCCGAACTTTGGCAGTTCGAAAGTTCGCGAATTTCGAACTTTTTGGGTGTTTTCGGTTCGAGCTCGAAAAAAAAAAGAAATTTTGAAAAAGTATAGAAAATGCTTAAAAAAATACTAAAAAATCTAGAAATAAAGAGACTCTTTACTGCAGAATATTATAAGCAACGGTTTATTAGATATTGAATTACAACCTAATGTGTACGTGGAAAGATTATCAACTCTAAATGACCTCTGTTCACAAACGGGCATAACACCAGGTGTTTTTAGTCTGGTAATCAATTTGATACATTGTACACTATACTGAGGGTGGGGTGGTGTCTGCTTCTGATTGTGATTTGAGAATTAATTTCCCTAAAACATCCTAATATGCTGCATTTAACCCTTTCGCTGCTGAGGCTTTTCACACCTCTGTGCTGAGGTCATTTTTACCGCTTTCGCTCATCATGTTTAACCGCGTTTTGTAGCCATATTTTGATATATGACCCAGACATATTATATATCGTTCTTTCCGGCAGACTTGGCAGATTCATAATATGTCATTATTATATGTATACGTTATGTCATGTCTGTATATTATAACAAAAAATGCAATAAAGATTGAATTTTCAATAATTTATTATGTGTAAAGTGTTTTTTTCACCTTTTAACATGCGATCGTTTGCGGTTATATTTTGTATGGGGTGCGCTTGTTAAAAAAATTAGAAATGGGGTCTCGTTACATTTTTTTTTGGGGAAAATTTCGCTATTTTTAACAAACGCACCGCATACAAAAATCATTAGTGCAGCATTATTGTTCACATTATAATTGAAATGGGAACAATATTGCTGCATTAACAAAACCAAAAATTTTTTTCTTTTTTTTCCAATTTTTTTTTAATATTTTTTTTTCTTTTTTTTTTCTTTTTTAAAAAAAACATTTTTCATGCTCATGTTTGGTATCCTTGGAAAGGCCATGCTCTGGCCGATCCAACAATATCAAACATTAACCCCTAGCTGCCACGGATCGGGAGATAGGGGGTTAATTGGAACCCCCTATCTCCACCATTGGTGGCAGCTAGGGGTTAACTCCAGGACTGGCGTCATCATGCTATGCACGATGACGCCAGTCCTCAGGGGGAGTTCCTGGAGGCTTGGCCAACATCCAAGATGTCGGCCAGCTCCAGGAGAGGATCACGATCCGGCGCTTTTCAGCGCCGATTCGTGATCCGGCTCCCCAGGGGTTAATCACAGCCACCGTTTGGAAGGGCAGGCTGTGCCCTTCCAAATGGTGCCTGGATTAACCCTCTGCCCCCCGGTGATCGGGAGGGAGAGAGGTCCGAAGGACCTCCCCCCCTCCCTTTCAGGCGCTTCCTCTGCACATGTGGGGTGGCCGCCTGCATTAGATGTGATCGCGCCGCCGCGATGACATCTAATTGCTCCGCCGGGGTCCCGGAGTGCTGGGCTGACATCCAAGAGGTCAGCCCGCACCGGGGGCGCAGCAATACGCCGGAATCAGGCGGATTGCTGTCTCCTGTGCATGGATGCGCTCAGCACGTCCATTGTACAGGAGAACCACTTGGCTGGACGCGCTGAGCGCATCCATAGCAGCCAAGTGGTTAACTGGTGTTTGAAAAAAATTCAAAATAACATCTAAGGCTAGGGTCAGATGAGCGCATTTTGTACGGACTGTGCGTCCGTGCAGTATGGACGTACTTACTGACTGATAGCAGGGAAGCACTGGTAGCAGGGAAAATAAATTAAAATTAAAAAACCTTCTGTCCGTCAAAAATGCTGGACGTATAAATGCAGTCCATCTGACCTCGTTTCATCACTCACATACAAAGCTACACGGACGTTGCGGACGTGGCGCACTCCGCACGTCCGTTCTAGCAGTATTACGTTCTTGCCTAACCTGCGTCCGTTTGCTGTGTCCACCAGTCATCCGCACTTCCGTGCGGATGTACTTCGTGTGTGGGGCTCCATTGGTCAGAATGCTATGCTGCCACGGACGTACAAATGTGCCGCAAAACGGACGTGATAACTGCGCTCGTCTGACCCCAGCCTTAAGCAATGTTATTTTTCACCTCGGGATTAAACATTCACAGGGTTATTCAGAGAGCGGTGAAAAGCAGGAGAATAACTGGAGAAGTGAAAATTCTAGGTTTAAAATAGCCAAACCAGAAAAATTCTCCCATTTAACTCACTTTCCAAATTGGCTATTTGGTCTAGATTTGGTCTTCTCCTGCCAGTTCTCCTGGCTTTCACCTCTCTCTCAGGGTTGTTCAGAGAAAGGTGAAAACCAGGAGAATGGCAGGAAAAGAGAACAATCTGGACCAAATAGCCGATTTGGAAAGTGAGATAAGACTAGGGTCAGACTAACGCATTTTTCACAGGGACCGTCAAAAAGTGCGTCCGAACGCATTGCCTTAGTTTTTCACGGAATGCGCGAAAACGGTCATACGATGCGCATTTTTGTGCGTGATTTTTTACGGATCCAAACCAGGAAACTTTGGGTGTCTGGACGTTATGTTGGCCGGACATGAGCAGGGTCTGACGTCTCCATATCACACACACACGCCGCTAGTGGACGCAGCGCACTCTGTACATCCGTACTAGCGGTTCTGCGTTCTCGAAAAAATGCTTTCATTTTCCACTTGCGTTGCGCAGCCGGACTTTCGTGCGACCGTACTTCGTATATTGGCTGTCATTGCCCGTCATTTGCTGCTAGTGCGGCCGTGATTAAGTGCGCCTAAACGCATGTTAAAAATTCGCTAGTCTGACCCTAGCCTCAATGGGAGAATTTTTCTGGTTTGGCTATTTTTACCTACAATTTTCCATTCTCCAGTCATTCTCCTGCTCTTCATCGCTCTCTGAATAACCCTGACAGGGTTATTCAGAGAAAGGTGAAACTCAGGAGAATGACTGAAGAGAAAATTCTAGGTCAAAATAGCCAAACCAGAAAAATTCTCCCATTTATCTCACTTTCCAAATCGGCTATTTGGTCTAGATTGTTCTCTTCTCCTGCCAGTTCTCCTGGCTTTCACCTCTCTCTCAGGGTTGTTCAGAGAAAGGTGAAAACCAGGAGAATGGCAGGAAAAGAGAACAATC
Organism: Leptobrachium leishanense; assembly: GCA_009667805.1. Lineage (NCBI taxonomy): Eukaryota > Metazoa > Chordata > Amphibia > Anura > Megophryidae > Leptobrachium > Leptobrachium leishanense. The sequence goes on from CM019065.1 coordinate 304,314,722, forward strand.
TGGACCAAATAGCCGATTTGGAAAGTGTGATAAGGCTAGGGTCAGACTAACGCATTTTTCACAGCGAACGTCAAAAAATGCGTCTGAACAAATTGCCTTATTTTTTCACGGAATGTGCGAAAACGGTCATACGATGCGCATTTTTGTGCGTGATTTTTTACGGATCCAAACCAGGAAACTTTGGGTGTCTGGACGTTATGTTGGCCGGACATGAACAGGGTCTGACGTCTCCAAATCACGCACACACGCCGCTAGTGGACGCAGCGCACTCTGTACGTCCGTACTAGCAGTTCTGCATTCTCGAAAAAATGCTTTCATTTTCCACTTGCGTTGCACAGCCGGACTTTCGTGCGACCGTACTTCGTATATTGGCTGTCATTGCCCGTCATTTGCTGCTAGTGCGGCCGTGATTAAGTGCGCCTAAACGCATGTTAAAAATTCGCTAGTCTGACCCTAGCCTAAATGGGAGAATTTTTCTGGTTTGGCTATTTTGACCTAGAATATTCCATTCTCCAGTCATTCTCCTGCTCTTCACCGCTCTCTGAATAACCCTGACAGGGTTATTCAGAGAAAGGTGAAACTCAGGAGAATGACTGAAGAGAAAATTCTAGGTCAAAATAGCCGAACCAGAAAAATTCTCCCATTTTTCTCACTTTCCAAATCGGCTATTTGGTCTAGAATTTTCCATTCTCTAGTCATTTTCCTGCTTTTCACCGCCAAAAAATCAGTAAACTTTTTCTGCGTGTCCGAAAATGTCTCCTCTTTTCATACAGACTGCCGCCCCAAGCAGTTGTTTATGGATAGATTAAAGGAAAAGCATTTACCGTCATTTGAAATGTCATTTTTTGGTTTTTACATATTTCTATACATCCTAGAAATCCGCCACTTCACGGGCAGGTTATGGGGACCTCCTAGGCACGATATTTGAAGGAATTTTTCGTTTTTATTTTTAACCCTTATTTCATGGAAAACTCACTGTCCCTTTAAAAACGTTTTTTTTTTTAACTTTTTGTTCTTGTTTCCTGTCCCCCAGGGCACTACCCAGACCCCCATACACTTTTTATGGCAAATATCTAGCATATATGCCCTCTTGGAGGGCACTCTAAAAACCGAATTTTCAGCCCCATTGACTTGTATTGAGTTCGAGTTCGGGTTCGGGTTCGGATCCGAACATTTGGAAAGTTCAGGTTCGGTTTCGAACCGAACTCGGGGAGTGTTCGGCTCATCCCTAGTCAATACCAGTTTTGCGGCACATTATACTGCCGGTATTGTCTCCTGGAGTTTGTAAGACTCCAAGGAGAGAAGCATATCCCTGTGTGAGTTCTGTGTGAGCCGAGTGTGAGCGTGCGTATGTGTGGGCTCCCTAACTATCTACATTTAACCATTTTCAACTTCACCATACCTTCCTGACATTATTTCCCAGTCCTCCCTAGACCAATCATTATCCATGACTGAATGGGTGCACTGGTAGAATTAACCATTTCACTGCCAAGCACTTTTTGTTAAAAAAAATGATATAATTGTTAGTTGAAAATATGATGGTTTGGCAGCACTTAAATCTGGGATTCAGTTTCAATTTTTTTTATACAAATTGTTATTAAATACACTGAAATAAATGTAAATTAGATCATTTTACATTTTACATGTTTTTGTTTATCCTCTAGAGAAATATTGCTGGGAGGAAAAATTCTAATCCGTAGTTAGTATAATAGGATAAACTGACACTTTTTTCATATTGTGTAATTCTAAAATAGTTAAAAGATTAAAATAATATACATTTGTGCGTTTCAATTTTTTATTTATTCATTTGTCTTTTGCAGAGCTGTCGTTGAGATGAGAAAACATGGTGTCCCTTATTTTCCAAAAAAAATGAAACACGGTCTGCATTACTAGCTTACAGAAAGAAATGGATTTTATATACTTTGTATATTGTAATACAGTAAATGTGTAATAATAATAATAATGTTGTTTGTGATGATCATGTGATTACTAGCAATGCAGCTTTCCAACTGCAACATCAGAATGCTGACAGATCCAAGGTTCACTCCCATGTAGACAGGGGCGGACTGACCACTTGGTCAAATCGGACCTGGACCAGGGGGGCCCGGGCCCACGGGGGCCTGGGCTAGTGGAAGTCGTCCTGACCGTCCGAAAGAATACAAATCGCGATGACCGGTCTGGACGGCCATCGCGATTTACAAGGGATCATCCAGTGCCTGGGGTCCTGGATGGAGCCGGACTCCTCCGTCTGCTCTGAACTCCGTCTTCAAAGCGAGGAGTTACCAGCCCAGCAGCATCACCCACATGTGACAGCGTCTCGTCACCGGCACGTGACTGCCTATGCCGACGTGCAGGCCCCCGTGCATCCATGTGATGCTGGTAGGTGGGTGGGGCTGGGGCCCACTAGGGGGGCTTGATTGACAGTCAACCAACCCAGACGCTGCATTGGCGCCGCCCCCTCATGTGATGTGGCAGGGTATGCAGTGTCAGAAGAGGACAAAGAAAGAAGCATGCGGTCTAGCCCCGCCTGCCTGCTATTCTTCAATAGGGTATGACAACGATATCCAGGGGGTGGGGGGTGAATAAAATAAATTATATGTTGGGGAGGGGTGAATGAGAATTTATATGCTGGAAAGGGGGTGAATAAAATAAATTATATGCTGGGGAGGGGGTGAATAAGAATTTATATGCTGGGGAGGGGTGAATAAAATAATTTATATGCTGAGGAGGGGTGAATTAAATAAATTATATGATGGGGAGGGGATGAATAAGAATTTATATGCTGGGGAGGGGTGAATAAGAATTTATATGCTGGGGAGGGGTGAATAAAATAAATTATATGCTGGGGAGGGGGTGAATAAGATAATTTATATGCTGGGGAGGGGGTGAATAAAAATTTATATGCTGGGGTGATTAAATCAGTATGTTACTGTGAGTTTTATTGTTGTGGAGTTCTGTGATACGCTCATACACACTGCACATTACTGTGAATTTTATTGCTGTGGAGCTCTGTGATACGCTCATATACACTGCACATTACTGTGAGTTTTATTGCTGTGGTGCTCTGTTATACGCTCATACACACTGCACGTTACTGTGAGTTTTATTGCTGTGGTGTAGAGAAATAAATTCCATAACACATATATGTGGGTGGAGCTTAATATGGGTGTGGTTTGTGGGTGGGTGTAGCACAAGGGCCCCATGATTTCCTATTGCCCAGGGGCCATTTAGTTGTCAGTCTGCCCCTGGGAGTGATGGCATCAACCTCTAGACTAGAGCTATACAGTCAGTTTTTTTGGACAGAAGTAGGGAAAAAAAAGGGAACTATGGGAAATAAAATTAACCCCTTCACTGCTAATGACGTCTGGGGCACGTCCTCATTGACTCCCGCTATATGCAGAGGACGTGCCCCACACGTCATCCTCAAGTGGGAGCCCAGGCGGAGATACTCACCTCTCTGTCAGGGGTCCCGCGGCATTCTGGCTTCAGGGAAGCCAGGCGCTGGAGATAGGCCAGCCCCTGACGTAAATGATGTCATCGCACCTGCGCGATGATGTCATTTCCAGGCGACCCTCCAGCAATGCCGGGAGATTGCCTGAAAGGGAGGGGGATCTTTTTGGATCGGGAAGGTTTTCAGCCAAAAACTAGGCACCGCTTTGAAGGGCAGTGTCTGCCCTTTAAAGCGATGCCTGGTTTTTAACCCTATAATTGCCAGATCGCGATCGGCGCTGCTCGGCAGCCGATCATAATCTAGCTCCGGTGGGGCCGCCATCTTGGATGTCGTGCATAGCACAATGACGTCAGATAGCCGGGGAACCCCTAGCTGCCCGGGGATTTTGCAAGGAAATCCCCTGGTGGAGATACAGGTTTCCTTTTTCCCCAGTCTCACTCTGCTTCCGGCAGCCAGAAGCGGCCCGATGCCTGAGTCAGGGGGAGTGTACGACATGAGTGGGAGGTGCTGGCTTGCACATGGGAGGACCAAGATGGCGGCTGCTCTGCTGGACGGGACAGAGGGCGGATACATTACATTTTTCCCTGCATGCCATCCAGTACATGTTCTGCAATGATAAAATGTGTATAATCCATCATCCTTACACTGGCTGTTAATATAAGATTAAATAACACCTTACTTGTAACTCGGACTCCTGTAATATGTGTCCTCAAACGTCCTTGTGGATTTCTTTATGTTGGTGAAACTATGCAGAGAAAGAAAGCACAATTTTTAATGCATAGGTGAACTATTTAAACAGATTTCCCTTGATTTTTCTCCTTTTTTTTCTTTTTCTTTGTGGTTTTGTGCACGTTTTTCTCACTTGTGGCTGCTTTGGGGTAAGATGTATCTATACAATTTCTTTCTATTTACTTACTAGGCTTGCCTGTTTTCACAATTTTTTCACGTTATGTGAAATTATTTTCCTAATGGTTAATATCCATATTTTTTACTTTGTTTTTTCTTCACTTCGGCAGCCATTCCATTAGCCTTCACATCTTTACTCTTTTCTATGATATTATGTTATTACATATTTATCAGGCCATTTAATAACATCTTATATTTAATAGAATATTTCACATTAGGAATTTTCACTAGTCCTCGTTAATGTTATATTATGTAATTGTGAAGGTTTTTAGAGTAACATCCGTATTAAGTTTCTATTTTTAACTTCAGAGTTTAGTGATTTGCATTGTTATTTCCTTCCTCTTTTAATAATGTTCTTTTAAATTTGCATTTTTTTCTCTCGGGTGCACTTCATTTCTGTGCATGCTCTGTAGCGGTACAGAGTCTGTAGAGTCGTTTGCAAACCATTTTTGTGTTTCCTTGTGCCCTTCTTTTCTTTGATTGCCTTACTCCTCATGTCATTCTTCTGGTGGAAGTCCGGGACCTTGTAATAATTGCTCAATACTTTGTAATTGCTCTCTGGGGTTTTTGAAATGCATTATTAAGCATTTTATAATTGAATGTTTTTAAATGTTATTAATTTAACAGTTTATATTCTTGTGAATTACTATATAATTGTACACAAGACTTGTCACTGTATTACAAAGAGTGATAATCTTCAGTCATTGTTAATGTTATTGTTTCGATTTTTGTCTCATGTGTTTTTTGTTTAATTGCTTAATTGCTGGTTATTCTTTGCTCTATTTAACACTTGGTGGGTGTTTTGTGCATTAGCTTGAGAATGGCTGGGTGTTGTTCCAAAACGTTGCTCTTCTAAATTATACATTTCTTTGCTTCTGGAGTGCCGTGTCCCTGCCTGCTTAGTTTTTCTTCTCCTTGATGTTTGGCATGATATATTGCGAAGATTTGATAGAAAGAAATGCTTTTCTGTACTGCCACTGATGAAAAGTACACTATGAGAGGACAGGGAAGGCAAGGTACTGCAAAGATCCAAAGAAGTCCTTCTATTTGTTTAGCTAGTAGCATAAGGATCAGGAGGATAGTAAGAAGAGGAAAAGTAGCAGAGGTGAGGGGAGGAGTACAAGCATGTGATGTGGGATAGGATCCTAATAAAACACATACCTGTTTTTCAGTTCTTCCATTGACTTCTCATCAATCCTCATAAGAAGCAAAAGTCAAAGACCAATGCTAGAGAGCTTTGGTGAACAATGTTCAAATCTCTACACTCACTCCGTCACTCCCTGCCCCCTCTTCTGTGTCTTCCTTCTCTGTAGTCTCTGAGGAGGATATCTCGACACTTCTCTTGTCCTCCTGCCCAACCACCTGTCCGCTTGACCCTATCCCCCCGTTCAGCCTTGCCAGTTGTTGTCCCTGCTCTGACTCACATTTTCAACCTCTCACTCTCCTCTGGTGTCTTCCCCTCTGCTTTCAAACGTGCTCTGATCACCCCCATTCTAAAGAAACCATCTATTGACCCCTCCTCCCTCTCAAACTACTGTCTCTCTGCTCCCCTTTGCCTCCAAAATCCTAGATCGCCTGGTCTATAAAACATTGGTGCTCATGTACAAAGCTCTCCACAACGGCGTCCCTGCCTACATCTCCTCCATTATTAACAGGTACATCAAATCCCTACCACTTCACTCTGCTAATGATCTGATGCTATCAGCTTCACATACCCTCACCCCCAACTCCCGCCTTCAGGACTTCTCCCGAGCTGTCCCCTTTCTATGGAAATCCCTCCCTCGCAACATCAGACTCTCTCCGTCTCTCCAGTCCTTCAAGAAGTCTATGAAAACACATTACTTTAGAGAAGCCTATCAGCTCAATCCCTAATCCCCCTCTGTTCATTTTCTGCACCATCTTCCCACACTGCCCACATGCACTCCGCTATTTCACATTCTCTGTTAACCCTCACCTAGTGTGTCACCCTTATCCTCTTAGCTTGTAAGCTCTTGAGCAGGGCCCCTCTCACCTACTGTACTGTGAGTTTAACCTGTATGTTTATTTATTGTTCGGCCTCCCACTGTACAGCGCTATGGAACTTGTTAGCGATTTATAAAAACTGTAACTGTACTGTTTTCTTCATCTTCCCACCAACCCACGTTGTTGCTGTTTTACATGGTTCCTTTTCACTATCCTTTGCTTAATATTCTCTGTTAGGCTGTACCCAACATTCAACTGATTTAAATGTTTTATGAAACCCTTCTTTGTGTAATTTTTTAATCTTAACATGATATTACTGTAAAATGTACATTTTGCATTGCACAAGGGGACTTGTATGTAATATTACAAATATGTCTACATCATTTGAGTTGTTTACCGATCAAGAACAGCTTTAAAATAGGTAAAATAGACCCATATAACCTTATTATCAGTACTAAGGATTCATAATTTTTGTTAAGTATCTCCTGTAAGTACTTGTAATTTCTTGCTACTCTAGTGAACTGGCTTCTAGGCAGGGAGTCAGTTGGTATTCTTGAGGGTAAAAACTGGAATACAAGAGGCGAAACTATTGCTGTTTGTTGGTTCAGTGTAAAAATAGTTTTTTATCCATCAATTGTTAGGATCAAATTCAAACAATTATTATTTTGATCACGATAAGTCATCGTAATTTGGATGGATGAATGGACACTGTTGATCTCTCTAAGGAATCTCTCTGACTCTTCCTGAGGGCCTTCGATGTGCCAAAAATATCACCGATAAAATGCCACCATGTTGAAACGTAGCACATGAAGAGGTCATGAGTAAATACAGTATGTGGCTGGCTTAAAAACATATTAATCATATTGATGTATGGGGGCCATATTTGATCCCACAGTCATGCCCCTCAATTGTTGTTAAATATCATCTCCTCAAACATATAATAATTTTTATTCAAAACCATTTTATATATAGTCATATTTTTCATAAACCAGCTGGATGGAGTAGAGGTAACATCCCTGCTCTATAACCGTGGAGAGCCAAGTTTGTATCCCAGCCAGAGCACCTCTCCAGTAAGTGTCCTTGGGCAAGACACCTAACGGTACATACTTGCCTGCCACACAATAGGCCATATTCGATTATTAACGCTAATGTTAGCCTGCAGCTGTGTGAGCGTTAACGTTAGCTCTGATTGCCCTAGCAAAGGCGTACCATATTACAATTTGAAGGCTAACTGGTTAAAAAACCCATTAGCAAAAAAAGCGTGAGCTTACTGTACTTTGCGCTCTCTATGTTAACTCAAAAGTTAACAAGAGCTAGGACCTGGTGCTAACAGATTCCGCTTCTGCGGAATCCGTCAGCACCAGCTGAAAAAAAACATTAAAAACACATACTCACCTCTCATTCCGCGGCAAGAACAACAGCCCAAACCACTTCTTCTTGCTGCCAGGAGCAGAGAGAGACTGGGGAAAAAGTCCCCCAATCTCCCTTTGCGAATCACTCCGCCGACCTGCCGGATCTTGCGAGGTGAGATCCTACACGTCATGTGACCGGCAGCAGAAGCGCTTAGCGCTACCGTGAGCATCCTGAGGCTTAGTGCTGTGTTACAGTGTAGGTTGCTGGTTTAGCACCTGCACCGTAATATCACCCTAAAATGGGGACGCTAAGGAGAAACCTATCCCTCCAATACAATGGTGGAGAAGTCTCGACTTTACAAGAAGCGGGTTCAACCTAACCACCAGGTCCCTGCTCTACAGTCATGGAAAGATGACCCGATCCCACTCAGAAGACACCACCAGCGAGTGTCCTTGAGCAAGACACCTAACTATAAGGATACGCCTACCTCACAAAATACTTGTACATCTCATTGATTGTAAGTTCCCCCAGAATCAGGTCATCAGATCAGAATCATCCATGTGTGGTATTCTAATGTATCAACTCCTTGTTCAATGATCTTGTAAGCGCTGCGGAATATATGACCCTATATAGTTAAAGGATAATAATAATAAAACTGCAACACGCCAAAATACAGGGAAAAAATATAAATATTTTTTTCAATTTTGGCTAAAAGTGCATATTTTTTTGTAATAAAAGAGTAACAGGCTCTTAAAATGTGGAATAAATTAAATAAAACGTGGAAACATTAACACGCTGCCAATGTTTATAATCCGAATGGAAATATACACTAGTGACCAAAATTGTGGATACACCTTCTGATTATGTCAGTTTTGGTTGACAAGATAATTCCTCTGCTTCCCTGGCCTGGAAATAGCCCTGACTTGAATTCCATCGAAAATCTGTGGTCAAGATTTAAATGCATGGTCTCTCTTGAGCAAGAATCCAAGCAACAAGTGAAGACTTATTGAGGCTTTAATCAACTCCTGACATCATTTGATCACAGAAGAGGCATGGCCGGATTAACATAGGGGCGGATGGAGCGGTCGCTCCAGGCCCCCTTCTAAAAATAGGCCCACAGCCGGCCAGCTGATAGTGAGTGCCGAGTGCACCCAGCCCAGGCCTTTGATCAGCCCTGCAGCAGAACCCGGCGCTTAGATAATAGAAACGCAGCATTTCCTTTGGGCAGAGGCTGAGGGGCGGAGCTGTTCTATGAAGCCACGTGCTGCCCCTTTCCCTGCACAGCGTGAAGGTGATGAAGATCCGGCTCGGGAGATAAGATAAGGACACACTGCTTTGTAAATATTTCCTCCCTCTTATTTAAACGCTGGCCCACTAGTTCCAGGATGACATGGGAGGGGGGGGCCCTACCTAACAGGCATCCAGGTTGCTTAGAGATAGCAGCTTCAACTTAAGCTGCAAAGCAGCCTGATTAGGTGTAAACACTGCTTTACTTGAATTTTACCACTTCTGCTGCTGCTCTGATATAGTAATAATTTTGTGTGTGTGTGGGGTGTATACATGTGTCACTCTGGTGTATATGTGTGGTGTGTATTAATATTATACATATGTCACTCTGGTGTATATATGTGCAAGTGTGTGCCATGTATATAGCTGAGTGTGTGTGTGTATATAGCTGAGTGTGTGTGTATATATAGCTGAGTGTGTGTGTGTGTGTATATAGCTGAGTGTGTGTGTGTATATAGCTGAGTGTGTGTGTGTGTATATAGCTGAGTGTGTGTGTGCATATAGCTGAGTGTGTGTGTGCATATAGCTGAGTGTGTGTGTGTATATAGCTGAGTGTGTGTGTATATAGCTGAGTGTGTGTGTGTATATAGCTGAGTGAGTGTGTGTGTGTGTATATAGCTGAGTGTGTGTGTGTGTATAGCTGAGTGTGTGTGTATATAGCTGAGTGTGTGTGTGTGTGTGTGTAGCTGAGTGTGTGTGTATGTAGCTGAGTGTGTGTGTATATAGCTGAGTGTGTGTGTGTATATAGCTGAGTGTGTGTGTGTGTATAGCTGAGTGTGTGTGTGTGTATATAGCTGAGTGTGTGTGTATGTAGCTGAGTGTGTGTGTGTAGCGGAGTGTGTGTGTGTAGCTGTGTGTATCTGTGTGTGTATATAGCTGAGAGAGTGTGTGTGTATATAGCTGAGAGAGTGTGTGTGTATATAGCTGAGAGTGTGTGTGTGTAGCTGAGAGTGTGTGTGTATATAGCTGTGTGTGTGTATATAGCTGAGTGTGTGTGTATATAGCTGTGTGTCTGTGTGTATATAGATGAGTGTGTGTTTGTGTATAGGTGTGTGAGTGCATATAGGTGAGAGTGTGTGTATATAGCTGTGTGTGTGTATATACCTGAGTGAGTGTGTGTGTGTATATAGCTGAGTGAGTGTGTGTAGCTGAGTGTGTGTGTATATAGCTGTGTGTCTGTTAGCTATATACACAATGTGTGTGTATGTGTGCTCTGTATATAGCAGAGTGTATGTGTGCTCTCTATATAGCAGAGTGTATGTGTGCTCTGTATATAGCAGAGTGTGTGTGTATGTGTGCTCTGTATATAATGGAGTGTGTGTGTGTATGTGTGCTCTGTATATAATGGAGTGTGTGTGTGTATGTGTGCTCTGTATATAATGGAGTGTGTGTGTGTATGTGTGCTCTGTATTATAGCGGAGTGTGTGCGTTCCTCAGTATTTATAAAAGGCCCACCGAAATCTTCAGCACCAGGCCCATGATGCTCTTAATCCGGCCCTGAGAAGAGGATGTCAAAAGACTTGTAGAGTCAATCCCTAGAAGGTGTCAGGCAGTAGTTAAGGCCAAAGGCTATCAAACACGTTATTGGAAAAACACATTGTGACAAACTTGAAATTATAATTTTTATGCTATATAATAGCCAAGATTGAACTTATTTAAAGATTTTTTGTTGTTAAGGCATTCGTTTACTATATTCAATTTTTTATACAAAAAGTACTTTAAACTGCAAAAGTTTGAAAAATGTAAAGTGTATCCACAATTTTGGCTACCAGTGTACATTCGTTTGACATTTTTTGTTATAGCATTCTGACAGGACATAAGATATACGCATAGGAATGATATATTTTGAATTTCCGGAGTCTGTCGGAAAAAAGTACAGTATATATAACTTGTCTGGGTTCTACAATAAAATATGACTTTAAATCATGTTTAAACATGATGAGCACAAAATAGTGAAAATGAGCTCCGCACACGGGGTGAAATGGCTCAGCAGCAAAAGGAGTTAAAGTCTTTTGGGGTGAAAACATTGCAATTTTTACTTACTGATTACTCTTTAATAAAATAATTCCATGGGATTATATCAGTATGGTATGCCGTTTATTGTTTTTTGCTGCTTTGGAGGCGGGGCAGATCTCCTCCTCGTAGCACCGGACTATCCCACTGGCCGAAGAAAGGTTTTCACTTTTTGGATTGGCGCCCTTCTTACCGATGTATCTGACTCTGTAATATACTGATAAATACATTGCATAAAGATCGTATACACTGAGGCTGGAATGTAAAAAAAAATCACAAATGCAGAAAATTCTTAAAATGGCTCAGGGTAAAAAGCCCAAGGTCAGGAAAGTAGAGGTTGTCAAAGTATTTAAATCAGCCTTTATTAAAATAGTTTGTGAGTTATATCTCGCTATGAGCATTATATTCATAAAAAAGAAATGGGTGATTAAGATGTGTCATAAAGACTGCTCCAGTTCCTATATTATCCTACAAACTCATCCTATATATTAAAGTGAAAAGCTAGTGTTTGCTATATTCGTGGTTATATGATGAGTACTTTATTAGGGGGGAAATTGTGCAGAAATCCCAAAACTCGAACATATGTGTACAGATTTGCTTAGATGGCAAAAAAGAGTTGGATTTTCTTTTTCCTCCTCCTATTTTAGGATCGATATAATTTTATTACATTTGCTGAGAGAGTAAATTAATTTGGAATATATTTTTAGACTTAACACTATATTTCATAAATAAATGTTATCATCTACAGCATTCACTTTTGGAAATGGCAGAGGTATTATATAATTAGAAAAAAAATCATCCAAAGGCTTGTATTGTATGACAAATACACAGTTATTATTTTTTTGACAGTGGTACATTGCATTTCCAGCACATCTTGTGTCATTAGGGACTATCATGTCCTGGGTGCTCGAGGTAGCAATTTATTTGTAATTAGAGCCTTCCAGTCATCCCAAGCAGTCTGACATGAGTTTATATTTTTGCCTGCTGGTTTCCTTGCTCTCTACCCCATACCTCCCTATCTGTCTACTTACTTGTGGTTTAATCGAGAAGATATGCCCGTAAGCGATAATTGTCTAATTTTCTGTCCAACAGAAATAAAATTGATCTATTTGAAAATATATGAAGCTGGAGATATGGTTTCTTAAAATGTAGTGGTCACGCTCTGTCCTGGAGGAAGCATTATTTAGTGATGAGCGTGGTTGAAAGAAAATGTTTACCAGCTAGAGGCACATCAAAGCCTTCTGTTCTAGGTTCCACTTTTCATGCACTTAACAAATATAGAAACGTAGACTATGTTTCAATATTGTAATAAGGATATAGCCACATAGAAGAAATTAACTCTCATTAATTAACCATTTGGCAAGGGTATTTGCCGGCTTCACAAAGTATTGAATTGTAATTATAAATTGATGGTTTTGATATTTATTTGTTGAGGGATTTCAAGTGATTTAGAGAAAACATAGACCAAATACTACATTGATGGAACTGCTGGTTTAAAGCTATTGCTTCTATATTTGCTATGCTCTGTTTGTTAACCAAAACCACTACACAAAAATGCATATATTCGTAGAAACCCAGTATTCCAATCTATTTCCTTAGACACAGTCACAGCACAGGCATTTTATCATACTTTTCTGTCCAATTAGTTGATTTATTTCTGGTTTTTGTATTGTTTGAGAACATAGTCGCAAAACAATTATATTTTTCGGTACCTATTTTAATCCTAAAATATGCTAACACAGTAGTAAAATGTATGTGTGGTTAGTTACATCCCTGGAGTAGATCAATACTCCCTTTAGATTTTTACTTTTGCACAAGAATTATATGGTCGAATATTAATCCTGGCCCTTTTAGATTTCATATTGAGTCACTACTCCCATGTCACCTTTATCTAAAATGGCACTCCTAGCTCTACCCCTATCCCTAATCCTTCCTCTAACTCTACCACTGTCTAAAATTCTAAGGCTGCGGTTACACAAGCGCCCTGAGCGTCTCCTTGTGACCCCTTCTCCCTGTATCAGTTGCAGCTTTCTGATGGCTCGACTGGGAGTGTCAGACAGTGTCACGGGCATAATAGTATCACACATTACACCGGATGTGCTAGAACCCTCCCCAAAAAAGAGCTACGACGGATGTTTCGGTGCTCTCTGAGTAACCCTGTATGTATAAAACACTGACCTTGCACCTGGCAGTGGTATTGCTCATTTTATACGTTACAGATGGACAATTTTAAAAAAATGCTTTTTGTTTGTTTTTGATTTTATTTAAAATTTTACATGATTATGTCTGGTGACATTGGAAAGGCCGCACTCAGATCTGTCCCATGATACCTAAGTTGACTTTGTGGGGTGTAAAGAATGGAGACAAAGGGGTCCAAAGTATAGCCACTCTCCTCGCAGCAGTGGGGCGATTTGTGGTTTAGATAGACTAATGTGTAATAACGCATTGCACCATCACCTTCCCATTTGCTCCCATCATTGGAAATGAGAAGGTGAGTTAGCACAACAGCATTGTTTGCTTTATAAGTTACAGCACTTGATGACACTTCCATAAATTTTGCATTCATTTTTTTTTCATTTTTCTATTTTTACAAGTTACATGGTCATATTTGTTATTGTTAGAAAGGCCAGACTCTGACCTTTCCAAAAACACCTCACTTCACCTTGTGAGGTGTAAAGATTGGTGACACAGGGTTCCAATGGTTCCTCACTAAAGGGCGGCGGTTTAGTTATTTGATGGAACAATGCTTAAACACAGATTGTGCAGTCGCCTTCACATTTATTGACGACATGGAAAATGCGATGGTAAATTAGTGCAGCATCATTGTTCACTTTATAATTGAAAAGGGAACAATAGTGCTGCATTAGAAAAAAAGAAATTTCAATTTTTAGTTATTTCCTTTTTTATTTTTACATACAAGCTGGTCATTTTTTGTGTCATTTTAAAGCTCTGGCCTTTACAATGATATCTCACTTGACCTTCTAGCTGCTATGGTTCCAGAGTTGCGAGGGTCCAAAAGACCCTTGTATTTCCTCCATAGGGAATTCCCTGCGGGGTCGGGGAGGTCCCATTTCTGACAATACTGCACATCATCAGTGGGTGGGGGTGGTTCCAAGGCGTGTTCTAACAGGAAGTTAGACCTCCACGGGATTCCATCCCGGACCAGTGGAGATCCCCTTTGAGGCTGTGGGTAAGTAATAACATGTGGGGGACGTCCTCTGCATCTTGTGGTGAACTCCTAGGATGTCCTCCACACCTCATCTCCAGATTTGGGTTTAATGGCTAGAACCATTTTGGCATTGGTGGCTCCCTGCTACAGACTCGTCTGAAATGAGGACTTCTGGTGTTTTGGACTATTGGTACTACCCGTTTCTCAATGATTTGTTTAAGATCTCCCACGAATTTCCTGTGATGTTTTGAAAGTCTGAAAACTTTAAGATGACAATTGTTTTAGCAGATTTGAGTTGTTCTGTTGCAATCCTTTGAAACTAAAAAATCAGTAATTACTAAAGTATATGCAAATCTACCCTGAAACTTTAGTGAAGTTTCAACGAGTATGAAAATCCGTTTAAAAAATACTGACTTGCAGCTTATAAAGATAAATGAGTTCTAACGTTAAGCATAAATCTTAGCGTAAAAAGGCAACAAAAGCATCTTGTTCATCCATCGCCAATTAAAGTTCAAAGTAGAGGATATACGGGAACCATCTGCATTACCAGTCACTGATTTGTATTTCAACATAAATACATATGAGTTGTCAAGTGAGGAAAGCAAAAAATATATCTTTAGTGTACATTCAAGGGAGACATTTAAATTCCCATATTAACTATTACTTTTTAAAGTATTAAAAGTGATTATAGCAGGCATTTTTAAAAAGTAAATAAGCTTGCTGGAAGATCAGTGCAATCTTTCTAATTTACAAAACAAAATAAAATAGCTATACAGATGTCAGTGAATCGCCTTGGGTAATCAACAATGTATTTTCTTTGTAACTCTGTAATTTAGATAAAAATTGTGTTTGTAATGTAAATATTGATTACAATAATCTCTTTATTGCACATTAAGTTGACATAGATATGAATGCAGAGAAAATGTAGTGTTATATATCTTGTCCTTTCAATCTTACAAATCTTTTAGTACAACAGAATGCATAGGAAAAGAAAGTATAAAATATAGCTTAGATGAGTGAATACAGTAGTTCTGTAAAACATATAGGGCCATATTAAAATCTTAACGCTAACGATAGCGCTCAAATATGTGAGCGTTAACGCCAGGTTAAGTGAGTTTAGCGTTCAGTGGTATATTGAACTCACACTTTTTGAGAGCTCCCTAGCTCTATTGTAGTAGCGTCACGAACTGTTAAGGGCCAGTCCGTCGGCCAGGCTCCTTTCTTTCCCCGGTATCACTTTTCTTTAGATCTCAGGAAGAAAGGGGAGAGCTCTCATGGCAAAGTATTGTATCCTTTGTTAAAGATATATATCCTCAAAGAATATTACTCACCCTCTGAGGAGCTACACCGAGTTCTAGGGGTCCAGCGCGTACAGATTGTTTAAGACACAATCTTAGAAAGCCTCTTTCAGAAAAAGTTAAATGTTTGAGATCACTGGCTGGCTTCTCAAACATTTAACTTTTTCTGCATCAGTGCTTTCGCTAGCTTACGCAAATTTATTGTACTTTGCACACCCTATACTTAATATAGGGAATGCAATCAGTAATTAGCGTTAGGATTACAGATTCCTAACGCTAATTACCGCCCTGATACAGTAACGAAAAAGTTAACACAGCTAGAAGCTGGAAACCTCCCCCAATGAATCAGATACCCATCATACTGTAGTGAAAACTGGCTGAACTGCCGTTTCTGGCTGCCGGGAGAATAGTTAGACTGGGGAAAAATAGTCCCAGTCTCACTCCACGATCACTCCGCTGCCCTGCACGATCTCACGGCCAATCAGCACAGACCACAAACCATGCTGGAAAAGAAAAGGGCCTTCCCAAAACCGTTGCCACAAAGTTGTAAACACCCTTTGTCTAAAATGTCTTAATATCCTGTAGCATTCAGAAGACCTTTTACTGGAAGAAAGAAATTAGTCCAAACCCAAAATAATATCCCCAGACCACTATCCCGCAACCAAACTTTACAAAAAGCTCTAGGCATTCCAGTAGAATGCTTCAAAGAGCTCTATACACCTTGTCAGATCTCCTATCTTTGCAGTGGCCAGGGAGACTTCTCTTTCGCATCTATTCTGATGACGTATTGCTGTAGGTGCACTGTTCTGCCATTCACTATGTTATGCATTTTACTATACTGTCTGTTTGGACAAGATACAGAGGTTGCACCCATCTAATCTCCCTGGCTAAAGGTGTTTCTAATCCTCTCCTCTTGTCTACTGGTTCACAGGGATCACAGTCAGGGATTTGATTTTGGCTTGTTCCTTGATCTTGTCCTGCTCTCTCTGCTCCTAGAGCCTGGCTTGTATGAGTATCTGCTTCTGTGTTACCAACCTTAGATTGTTACAACATGTATGTGTATCTCATCTGTCCCTGACCATAGATTGTTCCCCTGGATAGTCTATGGTTTACCTCTGTTAATGCCCAGACATTTAAGGACTGGTTCTATATGTATAGTCTGTGATTTCTATCTTTTGCTCACTCAATGTGTATTAGGTCAGCTACTCATAGTTATACAGTAACTGGCCAGCTCAAGGACCAGTTCTAGCATTGCCATATATTTTATTATTATATTATATATTATTATTTTATGGTGCTCTCTGGCATCGGTATGTTGGGTGCATATCATTACAAATTCACAACATCCAGATTCTTCCATCGGACTGGCAAAAGTGTGATTCATCACTCCAGGAAAACTATTCTTTGCTCCACAGCCCAGGGTAGTTTTACAACATGTAGCCATAGCTTGGTATTGAGAATGTTGATGTGTGACTTGTGTGCAGCGATCAGCCATGGAAACTAATTTCCATGATTTCATGAAGATTTCACTTTCATAGGCATTCTGGAACTCTTTTCTGAGAGATGAAACAGATGACAGTTGTTTTTTACACTGTTCACTTCAGTACTCAGTGCTCCCGATCTGTGTTGGTATGGTCTAACATTTAGTGATTGTCTCACAAACTGCCCACAACCATTTCAAATAACAGTAACTATATTCATGGTCCCTTTCCTCACTTGGCTATATTTCACAGGCCATCCATGGGTATAAATCATCCTTTAGACTACTTGCTACTTTGAACTACTGCAGAGGGATTTGTATAGAGTGGGGGACTGGGCACTTAAATGGCAGATGAAATTTAATGTAGATAAATGCAAGGTTATGCACTTTGGAGTAAAGAACACACAAGCAACTTATAACCTAAGGCTAATGTCAGACAAACGCAGTCTGAGCGCACTCTGCGTGTGTGCATAACGTACGTACGTACCGACGGAAGATACTGTAGACACCACACGGTCGTTTTTTTTTGACGGATGTAGAAAAAAAAGGGAAATGTGGGAATTAAAATTAAATGACAGGCACAGCCAGCCACACCAAAAAAACTTCTGAGCGTCAACGTGATGGACGTCGCAAATACGCTGCGTCTGACGTTGCACCATCACGCACATAGGCTGCTACACAGACACGACACACTGGACGTCCGTTGTAGCGCTTTTACGTCGAGGCCTAAATGGCGTCCGTTGCCACCTGCGTGGTGCATGCACACTTCGGTGCGCACGTACTTTGTGTGTTGGTCTCTATTGATCACAAATCAATGCTGCGATGGACGTTAAACTGTGTGTCGACACACACGTGATGACTGGGTTCACCTGACGTTAGCCTAAATGGTATTGAGTTAAGGAAATCAAAGCAGGAGAAGGATTGGGGGACTTCAAACTAAGTAACAATGTGCAATGTCAAACAGCAGCCACCAAGGCCAGCAAGGTATTGGCATGCATTAAATGGGGAGTTCACTCTCGGGATGAAAACATAATTTTGCCTCTGTATAAATCAATGGTAAGACCACACCTTGAATATGCCGTGCAATTTTGGGCACCTGTCTTAAGAAAGGATATTATAGCGCTAGAAAAAGTGCAGAGACGGGCGACTAAATTAATAAGGGGAATGGAAGGGATAAGTTATGAGGAAAGGCTAACAAGTTTAAACCTGTTTAGTTTAGAGAAATGGTGCCTTAGAGGGGATCTGATAACTTTATATAAATATATTCGGGGCCATTATAATCCATTGTCTGGAAACCTATTCATTTTTAGGACTAAACACAGGGCACAAGGTCATCCATTTAGACTGGACGAAAGGAAATGCAGCCTAAAGCATAGGAAGGGTTATTTTACAGTGAGAACAATAAAGCTGTGGAATTCTCTGCCTGTTGAGGTGGTTGGGTCAGAGACTGTACAGGCTTTTAAAAAATAACTGGATGAATTCCTGTAAAAACATAATATTTAACATGTGGGTAAAAGCTTCTTGATCCACAGTGAAATCTGACTGCCATTCTGGGGTCAAGAAGGAATTTTTTCCCAGTATGTTGCATATTGGCTTCAGGGTTTTTTGCCTTCTTTTGTATCAACAGCAGTAGGCGATGTGTGAAAGGCTGAACCTAATGGATGCATGTCTTTTTTCAGCCTATGTAACTATGATACTTGAAGAAAGAATACTCTATATTTAAATTTCACAGTTTTATACACTTTAATAGATCAGCATTGATATTTTGAGTCTTTGTGAGTTATAAAACAATCCGCAACTATAGAAATAATAAAAACGCCAACGTGCCATGAGCGTTAAACTTAGCGTATTCTCACTGAAGACAGTCTAATTGTGTTGATAATAATTAGACATTGCAAGTGCTTACAAGTTATCTTGGAAAACATTTGGGTCTTGGCAGCTCTGACTTTGTACTGTTGCAGTGTTTAGATAGTTTGTTTGATTTTCACATGCTTCATAGTATTGTTATAATGTATTTTTTGTGTGAAAAGTGTTTTTTATTTGACAGAACTTTGTATCTTATTATTTCAGAGACTGTGTAACACAGTATTAAATACAAGCTCACTTGGATCTTAATAAATATGGTATTATTTGAGTTGCATTTTCATTTGGAGAACTTGAAGCTCAATTATAGAGTCAGCAAAGAGCCATTTGTTTTAAAGCTTGGAATGGAATAGAGATTGGCCAATGATGAATATATATTCTTAGTACGAAGCCATTGCTCTTGAGTCACCAGTGAAATAAAAAGCTTAAGAAGCAGGATTCTTCAGTTTAGAAAGCTGTGCTGTTCTAATTTAACAGAACAGTAAAAGTGCAACGTTGATTGGGACGTCACTATAAAGAAGTTCAAGGTTACAATTCAGAATGTCTTAAGCATTTGGTTATAAATATTGAACCAATGTCAGGTCTCGCCAAGGGTCGAGCAACTGGGGAAGAATGATGGTTATTAATATTCTCACTCACTCAAAATATTACACTTCAAAATTGTAGTGTTGCTTACCAATGATATAGAGCCAGTATTACATTTCAGCTTGGACCATTGCTAAACTAACCACACAAATCTTAGACAGAATTAATTTTGGTATAAACTTTATTTTATGCTTTTATGTTTACAGCTTAAGCCAGGTGGTGGTCTTCATTATGGGTATATGTTTATTAAGGTGTCAGGTAAGTATAAGAATAATAATAACTTTATAAGACTTTTACAATGTATTTTTCATTTAAAAAAATTAAATAGATCAACAGAATAATTATCTACATGTTAATTCATTCTTTATAAAAATTAAAACTTGCAAATTTCATCTATAACAAGTAAACTTTGAATCCAGATGCTGGAGACAATACGTTTTCAGGGTTTTCAATATCCTGAAAATTCTATGTTTTCTGTTACATCTGTCATATGGTCCCAGGGAAGACCAATTATGGCAGAACCATCAAATAGCTTCCAAGGGCTCCATTTATCAGTTTTGGATGCACCTGTTAAGTTTCTTTTTTCCTGTTATCTTCTACTGGGGAGAATGCATTATACAAATACATAATTCATTCTAGAGGCATGAAAACATATCAAAGATTAATGGCGTTGTCCTACAGTCCCTGCCTGAGTTGTATACCTGACTAGATGTCTCCACTTGCCAACATTTGTCTTATAATTAATTATTATGGTGTAAGACTTGGACAGTGTGACAAGGAGAACATGATTTTATGAAGCACACATTTTAAGTGGAGATGAAAGTTGCCTCTCTGACATATACACATTATTTTATTATATTATTATTAAAATATTTTGCCACGTGTATATGCTAGGAATGGCATAATTCAGTGTGCAAGGTGTGGAGCCATATTTATTAAAGTTTCAACAAGCTTTAACAGTACACAGAAATGGAGACAATAACAAACCTCCTTTTCATATCTGGTTCACACAGTAAACACAGTTAATTTATTAAATATATTATAATTAGTGCATTTCTATTGAAATGTCTATTAATTATATATTAAAAGGTGTATAACACCATACGTTGGATAAAGACAGATCTGAGGTGTATGAAAAAACAGAAATAGGATTTTGGGTGCAATGGAACTGATGTGATTTGGTTCCTAAGAGTGTATACATGTATCTGAGTATGTATAGATACAAAGATGACTAGATAGATATTTATTTATTTATTTGCAAAGTATTTTACCAGGAAGGTTACATTGAGATTTCTCTCGTGTTCAAGTATGTCCTGGGTTCAAGAACATTGAAATGTTACAGTCGTTACAGAAATACAAAGTAATAAAATTCAAGATATTAAAAACAAAACACAAATGTACAGATTAACACAGAAAATAAATTTTTAGGAAAGATAGTCATTATGTTACATGTTTACAGGTGCATTCTGTATATAGTCACTATATTACATGTTTACAGGTGCATTCTGTATATAGTCACTATATTACATGTTTACAGGTGCATTCTGTATATAGTCACTATATTACAAGTTATTATCCACTTTGTTTTATTTTGCTTTTTTTATGGATATTTCCCAAGTGCCTTTAGGTTGCTATGATATACTCTGTTATATTCTTTAAAATCCTTCTCTGTACTAATTTCCTTTCCCTCAACATTTTTCCACCCTGTCAGGTGTTGGATCTGCTTGCTCTCCGGTGCCAGATGCGGTTGCCTTTTCCGCCTGTGCACTGGTGCACTCCTGCTGTGATCTAGTGCGACTGGTCCGTCCACCCAGCTCTTTCACTCACCCATGGCCAGCGAGGCATGTCTGTGCTCCCGGTACCCGTCCTCAGCATGACAAGAGACCCCAGGGAGAATAGATGTCCACTCCCTTGCCTCCAGCCACTGGAGCCAGATGAAGACTGAGGCTTCAGGCCCTAGCTAGACCTCAGTAAAGGTGCCCACAGCCAGCCCATGCCGCATGCTGATAACATCACCAGAATCCTCCAAAACAAGAGAGGAGGCCTCTAAGGACCCTGACTATATAAGCCCAGGGAGTCCAGTTGCACATTTCTCCAATATTGAAGCAGTTCCCTAATGTCCCTTACCCAATGCTCTATATAATATGTTTCTGTGTAACCACCTGGAACCGTGATCCTCGACTCTGCCTATTGACACCTGCCCCACTCTTGACCTGCTTACCTACTACGTCTCTGCTTTGCCACATTTTTGTCCGCTTTGACTCTCTCATCCACCTCCTGCTGTGACATCCATTGGAGTTCCCCATAATCCTCCCATGGCAAACCTGACAACAGGTCTGCTGCTTCTAGATACTGTAACTTAACTAAGTGCTCACTCAAGTGCTCAGCAATTCTGATGCTTCTCATTGCAAACTCATTGAGGTGCACAGACTGACTAGTGCTGTCATATCCTATGCAGTGCTGGTTAGAACCCTGGAAATCTGTTCAGAACAAGGTGATTAACAGCATTCTGGTGGAGGAAAGCCATCCGCTTTGTAAGGCTGTCACAATTGAATGGGACAATCATTGGAGAAGGAAGGGGGAATTAGCTTTGAATTAAAAGGTGGCCCTTTACGTTTCTGTTTACTTCTGTTGCCCAGAGTGAGAGACTTTTTCTCTTTAATTTGATGAGGCAATTGTAATATTTACTTTGCTACATACTTTTTAACTTACTGCAGACAAGCTCTCTGCGTATTTTTAAGCCACTTTGATATGATGGACTATTTGTGCAGACCAGTGATGAAAACATTCTAATTAAATTAATTTTAAAAGTAGGTTACAGCACAATAACACATGGAAAAACCAAAGCAAAGTGAATATGCGCGAAAAGCACTGCAAACAGCCTGTTTTAGGATGATAAGTGCTGTGTTACATAAAAATACATTAAACATAATTAGTCAGTGGCTTTTAAAAGTGTGCAGAACCTGATGTCCACAGCAGACTAGGTACTTTAAATAATGTTAAAAGTTAATAATTCCCACGTGACTTTTTCTTCCAATTGTGATGTACAAAACACAGCTCATTTAATTTGTTTCCAGGGACAGGGTAAATTTGGAGAATATATCTGCTCTATTACAATAAAATTGTTGCGCCTAATGCTGAAATAATGACCGTGACATAGAAATAATAACACTTTGTGGAAGATACCGAGTTTCTTCCCATTATCTGCTGTCATTTTGATGTTCTGCACAATGTGATGTTATAATAAATCAGTAATTTAGTTAATAACGTCATCAAGGTTGGTATTCTGTAAAAAGGTAGAAAGCCAATCTACTGTCCTCATTTTCCTAATGCGGTCTGGATTTTATGTTTTGCTTTTGATTCAGTGATCAAACTTATGTTTACCACAGCTTTGTACGTTAGGTAAAATGGAAGAAATATAGGCAAAAACTGAAAAAATAACAAAGCTGAATGTTACTGTTGGATGGTTCCTATCAATCTCTAAGGGACGTGTCCAACAACTTGCCATAAAATATTCAAGAGCATTTGGTAATTTAGAAAGTATTAGAATTGTATATAAAGACAGTAGTCACAGAATTTAAATATTTTTTAGTTAATATACTGTATGTGGATTTATGGTTTATTTTTCTTTCTGTTATCTTCATTATATCCCCAAAATTTTAATCCGCATCTTCAATGATATCATTTTGCTTACTCGAAGTGCCAATTTGAGCCTACAAAGTGTTATTCAGTCCACTCAAACACAATCTATTGATTAGCCAGAAGATGGGAGTTTTTCGACAATTTCACAGGATTTAGCTAGTTTAAAGGAATATATACATCTGTAAATCTATGACATGTCTTGTAACCAAAACACCATATTTATGTCTTTTTGCATTGTTATTGTTTTTATTCTACATTTCTTTGCACAAGAATGCCAGAATTTGCATTGTCAGCAGCATCTACCCAATTAATTTTCTTCTATTTTTTTATTTTATGTAAATACTCACCTTTTCTCCCTTGGTGTACACTGCTCCTCCCCTTCAGCTCAGGGCTTCCAAAGTGCGGACATCCATGCATGCAGCTATCAGATGCAATTTGAGGATGTAAGCAATCATAGCTGTTACTGGTTTGAAGACAAATTAACATTTGACTATATTCAGTATCAAGTAATAGATGATCGAGAATCAAGTTATTAGTACTCACAACGAAATCATGACCCTCAAAACCCAATATTCAATGAAATCTGTGGCTCACAGTCACTATTATAGGTATACCTGCTCAGTCTTTCAGTTAACATCTGGATCTGTTTAGCTTAAGCCCATGGTGAAAGTCGCATAACGGAATACAATTCGTATTCACACTGAAAAAGATGACGCACCTTAAAACATTTTTAGAGCAATATTTCATTGCAAAATTACCCATAATATTAGTCAAAATACGTAAACGCCAAAACCTTGCAAACTGAAAGATCCCAAACATTAATGGCAATCCAAGACGACTCAGAGATCTTTCCCACTTCAATGTGAATATCAACAGGTCGTCAATGTCGCGCAAAAGAACAGAAAACCTCACACACCTCCAGAAGTCCCTAGCCCATGCCAGTCCAATTAGGACTTGCACTGCCATCTGATTATGTGCATGTCATGCCCCTGTACAAGCATATTGATACTCAACTGTGCCACTTTCACAGGCTCATACCTGCGCATCGTTATTCAGTCGTTGCACTTTTTGACACTGTGGGGTCTTACCTGACTTGCTGGAGACCTGGCGGGTGGTGTGCCATGCCTTGAAGCCACTGGTTTTAAATGACTTGTCATTTGACACCTATTTATATGCTCCCATTAGTTGGCATCACATATTTACACATAAACACTTCTGGTCACCCTGTTTTGGCATCATTATTCTTTTTCGTTATGTACTTCGGCCTCTGACTCAGTCATTGTCCTTTCATGGTGTCTTCTTAGTGATTCTATTGTTGTTCCTGTGTATGATCCTTGAATTGTGTTTAGTTTATGCTTTGTCTTCGGTGTACCGAATCTATCTAGTTATACCTTTTATTCTGTCTTTTCCGTTCCTCGTACACGGCTCTTTACTCTCTATTGCTCTGACTTTTGGCTCCTCTGACTCAGCTTGTATCTGTACTCCCTTGCCCAGTGGGCATCCTCCCTTTCTATCAATCCAGCAATCTCATAGACCGGTCCATTTGTTCTATCTACACTGCATTAGGGATACTTGCCTGTGGCAGTGTCCTGATAAAGCTTTTATTTACATCAAATAAAATATCTAAACAGGGATTGAAGTGTAATTCCCTACGATTTATTAATTCATTGCTTGTACCATTATCAGAAAAGCAGGCTGCAGTTTATCCGAAGCCTGAATGGACATGCAAACCCAAAATACATGCAAAATACAGTTTGGGTTGCAAGTCATCAAGACAATTAAGATAACATACTGCCAAGATATCCAAATAATAATAATAAAATAACCTGAAAATATCTCTATAACAGCAGTTTATGGTTTAAAATTAGCCACTCCACTGCCTACCACTACTCTATTTATACCTCACACAATTTAACATTTACACTATTGACCCATGTTGCAAACCTTCCCACTAGCAAACCCTTACACTTCGTAATTTTGAAAAAACAGCCAAATGATTTTGGACCATTTGTTTAACAAGCACCTAATAATGCTATATGGTAATATAATCCAGGTAATTTACATGACTTATTTTTTATAATTTATCATTTACCTTTTATAGCTAATGATGTTACAAGCTGGGGCACGTATAGCCCGAGACTAGGTCATCCATTCCGAATTGGCCCATTTTAATGTGTAACAGCACGTATAGCCCGAGACTAGGTCATCCATTCCGAATTGGCCCATTTTAATGTGTAACAATGAAAATACAATTTTTCATCCATCACACAATGGTCTAGGGATGGTGTAATAGAGAGGATGGGCTGCCGGGATTTTTTGTTTTAAAATTTGTCATTCTCATTTTTTTATATTTAAAAGCAGGAATAAATTCAGACAGTATTAGGGTTATTCAGAGAAAGGTGAAACTCTGGAGAACTTTTGGAGAAGTGAAAATTCTAGGTCAAAATTTATCTCACTTTCCAATTCGGCTATTTTGACCTAGAATTTTCACTTCTCCAAACGTTTTCCAGAGTTACACCTTTCTCTGAATAACCCTGAGTGTGTGTATATATCATAAAAAACTGGGGATGACTTTTAAATATTGTATATACTAAAGTAAAGTGCTATAACCAAAACATCTGGTAACCAAGGGAAAAGCCTTGACACCTGTTTGTCACAGTAACAAGTCAAGAACTCTGAATAGCAATTAACCATAACGTGTAGTACGGTTTATACATTATTTACACAATTAGCTCTGTTAATTTGTAAACGAAGATATGACCAAGAAATAAATGCTCAAAAAGCATTCCCATTCAATTTCTCAGAGCATTTGTTCTTTGCCGTCATAGTCTATCTGAAAGAAAAATAATTGCTTAGCAGTTTTGTTTCTGATATTTTTCTGAGATTAATTATTGGATCCTGCTCCAGCTATAATCCCATTTGCTATGTCATTTTGTTTCATATTCATGACTGGTAAATGTTTTATCTACAAATGTAGCTTCGTTTAAAAAGCAAAATATGAAATTATATTATGTAAATGTTATTTACATAAAATTCTTTGGCTTTCAGTTCATTTGGATGTTCATTATTATTGTGTTGATTTTTATTTAAAAAAGTAATAATCTTGGACTTGCATGAGGATGGAGTGTCATGTAGCAACTGAATAAAAAGAGTTTTAAGAGTCTTAATCCTAAAACAGAAAGATGTACAATATACAGTAAAACAAGGTAAATGTACAAGCCATCTTTTCTCAACTCCTCAGATACCAGTATTAGTCATAATAATTAGTAAATCTAACTAGGTATATTGTTTATATCCATTGAAGTCTGGATTTTAAACCATTACTATAACAGAAAAATTTAAGTATGTAATTTGTATATATCACGTTGCCTGCACCTAGGCATTGCCGGAGCGCTTCAGTGTCTCGTTCTCTAGCTGCTTCCTCCTTGCTAACTGACCAGATAGCCAGTAATTTTGACGCCGACCACTCAGTCTCCTCATGTTCTTCCTCTCCCGATGCTGTGCATCATTATTACCTGATGCCATTTTTCCTGTGGCTACGCCCGCATCACTCTTCGACGTTCTGGTGATCCAATTTGACACCACCTAAAGGGAGAAAAGGTGACACTTTATAATGTAATTTCACACTGTGCCCTGTTATGGTTCTTTGTTCTTGAGAGCGTATATTTTATTTCTAGTATTTACCAGTGTACAATCTCTCTCACATCGCCTATTGTAATCTCTAGTGAAACTATTATTTGTCTTGTATAACTACCCTTTCTGTTGTGACATTAACTAGTTTGACTGTAATATCCAAATAACCAGTGTTGGCTTTGGTAATTATATTTTTTTAAGTGAATGCTTGAGTCGACAAATGCAACGACACCACTACCGCTATGTTGCATTAGTTATCACTCAGTGAACAGAACCCTATCTGTTCACATGTATCTGCAATCAGAATATATGAGTGAATTGTTCGTTAAATGGTGAAAAGGCATACAAATACCTAACATGGTTAAAATGGTTCGGGGCTGGATCACATTTCATGCAAGACGAGTACTCCATATGGTTGATTACACCCAGGAACAATAAGTCTAACTGCTGAAGAATTTAGTGGTTAATCTCTCTGATTATGGGTTAATATATTTTTTATTTTTATTTAGATTATTGAAAATACCTTTTCTACATTGACTCTTGGCTGCTCCTCCTCTTCAGCTCAGAACTAGACATGTGCATTCGTTTTAGTACTAAAACGATTTAGTCAGAATTTTGGGATAATTTAGTTTTAGTATGACTCAAGAGAAACGAAACAGCTCAGTCCAAAAAACGAAAGAAACTAAAATAAAATGCACTACATTTTAGTTTAAGTCCTTTTTGTGATATTACATTGATGAGTGAAGGAGACCAGCAATGAAGAGCGCAACATCGCAACATCCGAAGATCTGCACCCTCCACATGTCAATGCAGTAGGATGTTCTATACAGAGAGGGGCATTAATTAATGCAGGAGGATGTTCTATACATTATACAGAGAGGGGTATTAATGCAGGAGGATGTTATATACATTATACAGAGAAAGGTATAAATTGAGGAGGATGTTCTATACAGAGAGGGACATTAATTAATTCAGGAGGATGTTCTATATATTATACAGAGAGGGGTATTAATTAATGCAGGTGGATGTTGTATACATTATACAGAGAGGGGTATTAATTAATGCAGGAGGATGTTCTAAACATTATACAGAGAGGATCCTTTTTTTCAGCCCTTTAATCCAGTGGCTGTGAGCGCTGAGATCGGCTGCTTGTTACATTATCTCTCAGTACAATGTATCAGGCTCAGTTGTTACAGTAGCTGACTGTAACAGCGCTCAGAGTTTCAGTAAAACAAGGAAATAATATTGTTCTAACCTCTTATATATAATAATATTATTTACTAGTTTTACTGAAACTCTGAGCACTGTGATGAGCAGCAGTCAGTTACTGTAACAGCTTTGCCTGACACGGGGCAGTATTACAATGTTGGTGCTAACTTAACCAGAGTTGTTGTAAACTGAAAACCTCCATAGGCTATAATGGCTCTGGGAAGTTTACAACAGCTCTGGTTATGTTAGCACCAACTATGTAATATGGCCCACATTGTGCTGAGAGTGAGAGATACTGTAACAAGCAGCGATCTCAGCCCTCTGAGGAGCCACTACAATAGTAATTGCATCGATTGGTTTTCGGATGAATGAAATTAGTTTTCATACTAAAGAACTGAAAACGAATTTCTTTAGCAACTAAATAAATTGCATTTTAGGACTAATCCATTAGTTCAAAACAAAATATTGTGCTGTGCACATGTCTACTCAGAACGTTCGAAATGCGTAAATTCTTGCAGCTATCCAATACAATTTGCACATGTATGCAAATTGGTTAGCATACTCAACACAAGTTGCGTAATGTTCAGAGCCTACGTACATTTGCATGCAAGTTCTATAGCACCTGCACAGATCGATGGATCGGTAATGTGCATACGCCTGCAGAAGTGATCCATCAGCAACCATGTTCCAGAACCCTTGCTGCTATAAGTATTTGGAGAGAGGATTATGGCAGCAAGCAAAATGTCAGTACTTTGTGTGCAGCTTAAATTTATAAACATATAGGGCCGTATTACATTCTTCGCGCAAACAATTGCGCGTGCGCAAAACCGCATTAACGCGAGCGGCAAAACCATTTGCGCTGAACGTCGTATTACGATATTCGTGCAAACGATGCGCGTTAACGGCTACCGCGAGTGACCCTGCGCGAATGAAAATTCATGCACGCATCCTATACTTAACATTGTGAGCGCAAAAGCGTTCATGCACTGGTACGCAGATGGTATTACAATCTTCGCACACCTTTTTACAAACGACGTTTGCGCAAATTTTTTTAACGTCTTTGAAAAGCTGGTGTTAACTGCAAATTTGATCGTTCTGGCAGAAACAAAATACACCAGCACGAAAAAAAAAAATACAGCACAGTACAGTTACACATTCTACTCATACCCAAACAATAAAATGTAGAGGTTGTGCGTGTTTTAATTATTGCTGCAGCATATATGCGCAGAGTGATTTTGACAGGTGCAAGAAAGGAACGGGACGCACGAACTCTGCTGGGATGGCCCTACTTTCCTACGTGTCTATGCAAGACGCAGATACATAAGTGGTTAACTGTAAGAGCCAATTCGTATATGCTGCTATTGCAGGATCTGAGTTTGTTGAACTGTTAACCCAGCTGTTACTTGCCGTTTGTTTTACTTGTTATAAAGTTACGTTTTTAGTGCCCATTTTCGGGGCTTACTTTTTTTCTCCGTGTCTTCAGTGCACCACTGAAATGTATAGCTGTAACTATAGCTCCCCTGTTTATTGTGTGCATCTTTCTAATCCCACACTGTCTGCAGACATACTCTTTGGCAGCTGATTGGATATACCATCCACCAAGTCCCCTACATGCATCACTGGAATGGGACGTCTCAAAGTGATACAGCTCCATCAGGTTCTATTTGGGAGTGAGTCCTTTTGTATAAAGTATCTCAGACCTTTGTGACTCTATTTTTGACCAACATTTGTGTTTGATTTATTAGCGCTGTCCCCTACCTCCATAACTATACTCTTTGGCATGTCAACAATGGGCAATACAATGCCATCAACCATCTCTTCATCCAATCATCTGTCTCAAATGTATCTGTCTGTCCATCCATTCATCCACCTGTACATTGCTGCGTTCAGGAATCAGGTGTCGGGGAAAAAAGCTCGCATGGATTTCTTGGGAAATACTTGAGATTTAAAAGCAGATCCTGGCGCCAATTATAACATGGGATTTCCAAATAAATCTTTCGGGTGAAGAGATGAAACGTAGTCTTATTTCTTTGTTCGCCTGTCTCTCTCATCCTTTCACCTAGATGTCCCTCTCCCTTTATGGGTCTCATTGTCTTTTCCTCCTTTATGTTTATCATTACCCGTTCCCCTCGTTTATTAGGTAACTTCCACTCACGGCAGTCCGTCTGTCTGTCCTTGGCTTTACACAACTTAAGAAGTCGATGTAAACGGTGGCATTTTAATGCAAACACATTAAAAGTGGGAGAAATGGTTAATTTATATGCAAATTAGCCCAGTGACTGACAACTCGAAGCTATGATTTATCGTCCATATGAAGAAATACACCCAATACATTATTAGTGGAGTGTCATCATTGTATAGAACAGTGCAATTTGCAAGGCATACCCTTTGTGGAAGACGAGCGGAGTCTAGGGTTTAAGCAAGGTCATGTATTTTATCTATGATTATTAACAAAGCAAAAGAACTATATATATTACACAACCATAGCTTGACAGTCAAGGGAAGAAAAACTCAAATTCTCCAAGGAAAAAAAAACAGTCTGCCCACCGATCTCTGCGCGCCACATTAATGCGCGCACGATTTTGTGCGTCGTTTTTACGCACTAAAATTTTTGACGGCTGAAAAGATGCCCTTGGATCGTAATACCAGCGTTAATTTTCACGCGATAACGCATTTTGCTGTGCGCAAAAAAAAATTAGCTGCGCGGACAAAATTGCGCGAAGAATGTAATGCTGTTTATTGGAGACAAAACAGGCTTTCGTTTCATACCACAAATATTTACATATCTCAAAATGTATTATGAAAAACAAAAAAATGGTATAGAAAGCGTTTGATCTAACATTAAGGAAAATAACAAGCTATTACCTATTACTTCATTATTCTTGGCTTGAGCTGGAATTCGAAAGTGATTACCAGCTTGTAGACTCTGGTGTTAAGTGAGTCTGCTTCTGCAAAATCACATAACAGTGAAAAATAAATAGTGCTTAACATCACTTAGTTGCTTTTGATTTCACAGTGCAGAGCATGGCACGATCTGCCACATGGACTGGAACACTGGTTCCCATTGTTCTTCAGTGGCCATGAAACAACACCCTACACAAGCTTGCAAAGAGCTCAGGCAAAATCAGACTTAACTTCATGGAATCCTATGAACTCAAGGGGCTGATACCAGCAACAGCATGTGAAGGTGCTTACTATTACAACTCAAACCACTAATACGGAGGCTCGGGCATAATAGAGCCAGTAACGGGAAGCCACTAAGGATGATTGGTTCATGGTGATATATCATTTTAGCTGCTTCCTTTTACCAACTAGGTCAAAATTTTATTCTTATAAATATCGCACCGTAATGAGAAAATCAATAATGTTGTTGTCTGACTGACATATTTTAATGTTTACGTTATGTTTGTCTCAGTTTATTGTCTGGAATGCATGTCACAAAAAACTGGGATAGAATCTTTATTCTATTAAATTCAGTAGAGCATATTCTAGATAAATCCAGGTAAAGTATCCATGTAATTGGGCAGACTAGATGGGCCGAAAGGTTCTTATCTGCCGACATTTTTCTATGTTTCTATAGTAACCACAGCAAATGGTAGAAAATATTATAATTTCTGGAAAAAGTGTGTGAAAAGCTGCAAAAAAATATTTTTATTCAAATATGACAATATTTGATGCCATAATATAGTCCTGACAATTGGTTGTCCACAGCAGATACATACACAGTTATAAGACATTTGACATTCAAATTTGTCATGTCGTTTCTTAAATTTTGTGTCCTTAGACTTTGAAGGTCACTGAAATCTGTTTCTCTCTCTGAAGTATGAGCTGTAACAGGAGAACTTTTGAAATTTGTCTACAGATTTTTAATTTATGCAACTAAGCCTGATAAGAACCAAGTGCACTGACATAATACAACGAAACACATGACAGTGATATTTCTTAGGAAGATCATTCTAAAAAAACTAAGTAATAGTATGGACCTCTGGGGAAAAGTCAGTAAACTATCAAAGTTCTAAACCAATGGATAAATTGCAATTGAATTTGTCATAACATTTAGTGGATACTTGTGATTAAAAAATTATTTGCTGAGTGGCAGAAAGAATCAGTAAGAGGAAGAAATTTCCAGTTTTTAACTTAGAAAGTTGTAAAAAAGAAAAGAAGTATGTCTTCTCCATTGCTGTGGTCATTCGGTGCCAGTTAATTTGGTCATACTGGATAAAGTGTCCAACATTCCAACGTTTCAGTTAAAACAGTAAAAAATTTACAATACGATCAATCATAAATACACTGTGTGAGAGGGCATGGCTGGATGTCGAGGTGAGATGATGCAGAGTGCAGGGGCTCTGTACCGAACTGGACTTAGTGGGGGTATATCCCCCTTTTACATGGATGACTTATCCTCACCTTGACCCCTTTGAATGTGCAGAATGCCCCCACGACTCAAACTGAGTTCCCCAGGTGGATTTTGACCCTGAGACGAGGGTCCCTCTGGGTCTCTGGCTGGCGGGTCTGTCCGCCGGCAATTTTGGCAGCAGTGTGGCCCGTACAGAGACGATTGCTGACAACTGCAATGCGATTGCTCATCATGCTGAATCTTAGGCAGCGAGGCTTGCATTCTTGGAGGACGCCCTGGAAGCTTTTTCAAGCAAGTCCCAGTGAAATAATATTAGGCTCCGGGCCTACCTGAAAATGGTAAAGCCTTACCAGTTTGAAGCTACCTTTACTGGAATTATGAAGACGCTTTAGCCCACTTTACCACCGGCACATTATCTGATTGAAAACATCCACCGTACCTTTGGCACGCCAAGGTCAAAATGCTACGCCGTGGGATGTGATGAACAGGCTTCATTATTTCCACACGCGGAAGGCTCTCCTCCCCGCAGCCCGAGATCAGCAGGAGGAATATGAAGACTTTCTGCTGCTGTTCTTTCAGGATCTTGCTCCCTCCAACCTGGCGAAATGCAGAGAGTGGCGGACTGTCACAGATCTTTTGCGCTGGAGATTACACCTCAGGATTCCCGTTCTGTATTTTTGCTACTAAGGGTGGACACACATACAAATGCACACATCTTTATAAGGAACGGACTTCCTATATCAACTAGTCATGAAAGCCACTGATGCTGTGCAACAGTTTCTGCCCCGAGCTCTCTACCATGACTTCCCAGGGAATGGTCCACGTGTGAATCTTGATTCATGCCCCTGGTGGCTTTCTGAGGTTTCTTACTCCCAGAGGTGGTCTGGTGACCCATATGCAGGTTATTTAGGGCTATTGTCCTTCATAGGGTTATGTGTTTTGTATGTGTTTGCTTCTTCTAGTTTATCGTGTTCGATGGTTCAGTTTTGCTATTTGTGTTAGACTGGCGGTCGGTCGGGGAGTAGTTGTGAATGTTGTCCGGTACTTTTTATTACCGCTTAACATTCATTGACGGTTTAATAAAGTGTTAACATTTTATAGGTCTCTATAATATTTAATTGCATTTTATATGATAAGATCTAGTGTATCCCTTTAATGTGATTTTCGTTCCATTCTTTATAACACACTTGAATAGACTGTAATATTTGTTCCATTTCTTTTTTTGTATTCTGAAAGAAGCTGCTTATTTTCCTAATAACAATTGCCGCATTTCTTCTGTATCTCATACAAGTCTTTTAAGTCTTTTACATACAAAAGATCAGTTGTTTCATATTTCCCTTAAGAGTTTAAATACTTGAATTTATCATGGTCAATATAACTTTCCTGTAATGAACCCAAGCACTATAAACCTGAAAAAATGATTTTAGAAAGGTAATAAATTATCACACATAATAATGTTCATGCTGGCTTAAGCCTAATTAATGACAATGCTGTCTTACTTATTGGCCCTTTTCTGAGAACATGTACAGAGTGTTCATGTAAATTAACTATTTTATTATCAGAATACTTAACTAAGCATCAGAGTAAGCAAATAAAGACCAAAGATATTCAAAGACAATTAACTCCAATGAAGAACTGTGCCTGTTCTAAAACATTCAAAGCAGTTCAAGCATAGGGATGAGCCGAACACCCCCGAGTTCGGTTCGCATTCGAACTCGAACTTTTCAAAAGTTCGAACTCGAACACGAACTCAATGGGACTCAAAATTAGATTTTTAGAGTGCCCTCCAAGAGGGCATATATGCTAGATATTTGCCATAAAAGGTGTATGGGGGTCCGGGTAGTGCCCTGGGGGACAGGAAACAAGGACAAAAAGTTTAAAAAAAAAATGTTTTTAAAGGAACAGTGAGTTTTCCATGAAATAAGGGTTAAAAATATAAAGGAAAAATTCCTTCAAATATCGTGCCTAGGAGGTCCCCATAACCTGCCCGTGAAGTGGTGGATTTGTAGGATGTATAGAAATATTTAAAAACAATGTCCGGGTCTGGGTAGTGCCCTGGGGGACAGGAAACAAGGACAAAAAGTTTTAAAAAATATGTTTTTAACCCCTTCACTGCTGATGACGTGTGGGACACGTCCTCAGTTATTCCCGCTGTATGCTGAGGAGGACGTGTCCCACACGTCATCAGCTTTGCGGGACCCCCGGCTCACCTCTCTGTCCGGGGTCCCGCGGCGTTCTGACTTCAGCGTCCTCAGACGCTGAAGTCAAGCTCCTCCCGACGTAAATGACGTCATCGCGCCATGCGCGATGACATCATTTCCAGGCGACCCCCCCGGCAATGCTGGGAGATCGCCTGAAAGGGAGGGGGGATCCGTTCGGATCCCTCTCCCTCCCGATCGGGAGGTCCCACAAAAAAAAGCCAGGCACCGCTTAAAAGGAGAGAGTCTCCCCTTTTAAGCAGTGCCTGTCTTTAACCCCTTAGGCACCGGGTCACACTTTGGCGCCTTGCGTGCCGAAGTGCGGCCTAGTTCCGATGGGGGCCGCCATCTTGGGTGGCAGCTCCACCCCCGGGTCCCCCCTCACTGCCTGCTGTCCTCACGCATAGCGTGATGACGTCAGATAGCCGGGGAACCCCTAGCTGCCCAGAATCCCCTGGTGGAGATAGGTTGTTCATTTGAACCCTGATATCTCCAGAACCGATACCCAACATGACCAGGTATAAAGTAAAAAATAAATAAATAAATAAAAACATGTATTTTTTTTGTGTGTTATATTTATTAATGCAGCAATATTGTTCACATTTCAATTATAATGTGAACAATGATGCTGCACTAATCATTTTTTTCTATGGGGTGCGTTTGCTGTAAATCACGTAATTCCCCCCACAAAATGTAACAAGTCGCCATTTTTTTACAAGCGCACCCCATAGAAAACATAACCGCAAACGCTCATGTGCTAAAATGTAAAAAAAAAACACTTTAC
Source organism: Leptobrachium leishanense (assembly GCA_009667805.1). NCBI lineage: Eukaryota > Metazoa > Chordata > Amphibia > Anura > Megophryidae > Leptobrachium > Leptobrachium leishanense. Next base: position 304,349,912 of record CM019065.1, read on the forward strand.
ACACCGCAGATGATTAAAAATTCAATTTTTATTGCATTTTATGTCATAATATACAGGCAGGACATGACGTATACATATAAAAATTATATATTATGAATCTGCAGAGTCTGCCAGAAAGAACGATATCTAATATGTCGGGGTCATTTAATAAAATGTTGCTTCAAATCACGTTTTTAAACATGATGAGCGAAAGCGGTTAAAATGAGCTGAGCACACGGCAGTGAAATGCTGGGTTAAGGGGTTAAACAGCATATCAGAGGAAGATTTAGTAGAGAAATGAACACTTCTCAGAAGCACAGGTGTTGTTTTATACATGTTCAGGAGACACCACACCCTCAGCCTACAGACAATGTATCAAATTCATCAGACCAGACTAATTAAAAGCACATGTTATTTCCAAACACTAGCACCTGTTGTTTACGGTGTTTGAGAACACAGGTCATTTAGAGGTGAGAATCTTTGCACGTAGACATTATTTTTTAATTCAATATCTAATAAATCGTTGCTTATAATATTCTGCAGTAAAGAGTCTCTTTATTTCTAGATTTTTTTATACTTTTTTCAAAAAAAAGTTGTTTAGAACTCGAACCGAACACGCCAAAAAGTTCGAAGTTCACGAACTTGCGAACGGCCAAAGTTCGAATCAAACTCTGAACTGATCGAACCGAACAGCTCATCCCTATTCAAGTATAGTTTTTCCACAAATCAAATATTTTTGAACAATTGGCAAATCTAAGGTGAATAATCCATTCCTTACCTGACAATCTTTAGTAAATAAAACACACCACACATGTGTGAGTTATGCAAGGCAACGGCTTCATTTTTGTTCCTTCACTATTACACTGAAAAATTCAATGTAGGTAATTTCTCCTGATGAAGATAGCGTGAGGCTATCGAAACGCGTTGAGCATCACACTATTTTATTTTAACAGTTTTCTGGGAGAGGTTCCCACATTGGTCTTTATTTACCTTTGGATTAATGGAGGGTATTTAAAATCTATTAAGGTGCATGCTGGCATGGAATGCAGATTTGTAATGATGATTTGACAGTTTAAATGTAGCTGCCAGACTTGTTATTCAGTAACATTCTGGAATGAGGCTATTTTGCCCATTTTATATATGGGACTATTTCCAAATTACCTTTACTCTTTGCGGTAACGTATTGTCCTCTTTCTATCACTCGAGTGAGACACATTCTAAATCCCTCAAGCGGGCTCAATTGGTTGCTTGACTGTTCGGCGGTTCGCCGGTTCGCCGGTGATGTCACGCACATGCTCAGTATGTCCACAGTGGCCATCTTGGATCCCAGGCAAAAGGTTGCTAAGGACACCAAAACAAACAACAGATGCAAAAAGACTATTTAAAGGACCCACATACATGATCACATTTACAGTGGCACCGACTGATGAAGCTTTTTATGCGAAAGGCATTTTGGTATACTGTATATTTTATTACTAATAAAATTTGCCTTATTTTACGCCTATCCCGGGTCCTGGATGCATGTATTTGCAGAGGAGGTGGCTGAGGCTGATAGGTGATCCGGCGCACCTTCTGAAGTCACTAGCTGCCTACAAATCCGGTATCTGATCGATAAGACACCAGCAAATGTGAGTATGAATTTCTTCTTTTTTTGCACTCCATTTTATACAATATTGCTCTATGTGAGTCATTTTATATTTTGAGGGACACGGAGGATGGTAACCCTGTAAGGAAACCACACTTCTGAGCCACGGGTGCAGCATAAGGAACCACTAACAGAACAAGAAGCGCCAACTCCAGCACATTTTTCCTTTTTTATTTCTTTAGGCAGCAGACTCAAAGAACTTTTTTTAACTCAACTTTTCAAAGGTCAGCCTGTAGGTGTCTTCCTTACATAATAAACCTTTTGGATGGAGAATACAGAATTCCTTTAACTTGGACATTGCCTTTTATGCGAATTAATATGTTTGTAGCCATTCAACATGTATAATAACAGAAAAAGTCAAGCATTGTAAGTATCCTACACTCTAATCACCACTAACAAACAGCTTGTTTTATGATTATTTTTTTTTTATTGCTTTGGGTTTACCAGTATCAGATATTTTATACTGCTACCTTTAAGTGCCAGTTTTTGTAATATTCGTACATTATTCTCTATAATGTTATCTCAGTATCTTCCAGGAACATTCTTTGTAAAAGAGCTTTCTTTTCACTCAAGGCTTTCCTTTTTCAGGAGGCATCCGGTTCATTGCTGACTTTCAAAGTCTCAGCTTGATGCTTAATATAAAGGTTAAAAGGTGACTTCTAAAGAAAAGAGTGAAACCTAACATTTTCTTTCAAAAAGTTTGTATTTTGTATCTAATCATTTTATTCCTCCAATCAAAGGAATTGGCAGGTTCACTTTTATAAGACATTTCTAGAATATTTTTAACATTCAAAAGGATAATAAATGTAATCACTTTTATATTTTTTAAAATTATATACAACATATCGTCAAAATGAAAGTGTCCCAGGTCCATGAGATCACCTTGAAACATTAGATGGAGAAACTTTAGATAAGCATTAGTTTAAACTAATTATGAAATGTATAATTGCACTGTCTTTGAGATTTGTCGGGTATATTACACAGAAAAGGAGAATTTTAAAATGGATGCTTGTAGCCATTTTGTTTGAAAGACAGTTTTTCTTTCTATTTTCTCTAGGTTTAGAAATGAACGAGGTTTTTTTTTTATAGAGTTCATTACTGGGTGAAGTCTTTCCAGACATGAAGGAACCTAGAATGAATGAATGTGAGATAATGTTAAGACATGTTATAAGTAAATTTATTGGTTTGTCTGAAGTTCTAAAACAAAAGAGATTTTGTCTTTTGGGTATAGGAATAAGAGTTAAAGTATTCTGTAATATAGAATTATATTCACAAAATATATGTTTATAATCAAGGTATATTTTATTATAATTACAGTATGAAATACTAGTTGTAAAGCCTGCCCAGAGGGCAGTCTATTGTGGATATACTGCCCCTGCTCATGGATATACTGCCCCAGCACGTGGATACTGCCCCAGCACGTGGATACTGCCCCCGCACGTGGATACTGCCCCAGCCTGCCCAGAGGGCAGTCTATTGTGGGTATACTGCCCCAGCTCGTGGATACTGCCCCAGCACGTGGATATTGCCCAGCATGTGGATACTGCCCCAGCATGTGGATACTGCCCCAGCACATGGATATTTGCCCCCAGCACATGGATATTTGCCCCCAGCACATGGATTTGCCCCCAGCTCATGGATTTGCCCCCAGCTCATGGATTTGCCCAGCACATGGATTTGCCCCAGCACATGGATTTGCCCCCAGCTCATGGAGTTGCCCAGCTCATGGATTTGCCCAGCTCATGGATTTGCCCAGCACATGGATTTGCCCCAGCTCATGGATTTGCCCAGCACAATGATTTGCCCCCAGCTCATGGATTTGCCCCCAGCTCATGGAGTTGCCCAGCTCATGGATTTGCCCCCAGCTCATGGATTTGCCCAGCACATGGATTTGCCCCAGCTCATGGATTTGCCCAGCACATGGATTTGCCCCAGCGCATGGATTTGCCCCAGCTCATGGATTTGCCCCAGCTCATGGAGTTGCCCAGCTCATGGATTTGCCCAGCACATGGATTTGCCCCAGCTCATGGATTTGCCCAGCACATGGATTTGCCCCCAGCTCATGGATTTGCCCCAGCTCATGGAGTTGCCCAGCTCATGGATTTGCCCAGCACATGGATTTGCCCCAGCTCATGGATTTGCCCAGCACATGGATTTGCCCCCAGCTCATGGAGTTGCCCAGCTCATGGATTTGCCCAGCACATGGATTTGCCCCAGCTCATGGAGTTGCCCAGCTCATGGATTTGCCCAGCACATGGATTTGCCCCCAGCTCATGGATTTGCCCCAGCTCATGGAGTTGCCCAGCTCATGGATTTGCCCAGCACATGGATTTGCCCCAGCTCATGGAGTTGCCCAGCTCATGGATTTGCCCCAGCTCGTGGATTTGCCCAGCACGTGGATTTGCCCAGCTCGTGGATTTGCCCCCAGGTCGTGGATATGGTCCCCCAGCTCGTGGATATGGACCCCCCAGCTCGTGGATATTGACCCCCCCCCCAGCGCTCATACTTACCTGTCGAGCGCCGCCAGGGAAGTGAAGATTTCCCCGCTTCCGGTCTTTGAAGGACCCAAGCCGCGGTCACGTGACCGGGGCTTGGGTCCTTCAAAGCGGAAGCGAGGGAACTTTCCCTTCGCCGCTCGGGGGACCCGTTAGATGCACACAGCAGCCGGGTAGAGGCTGCGCTCGCAGCCTCTACCCGGCTGCCGCGCGCATCCAACCCCCCGAGCGGCGGAGGAAACTTTCCCTTCGCCGCTCTGGGGTTGGATGCGCGCGGCAGCCGGGTAGAGGCTGCGAGCGCAGCCTCTACCCGGCTGCTGTGTGCATGTGTAACCGCCGCGGCGAGCCGGCAGCCGGCTCGTGCCGCGGCGGTTGCATGCGCGCGCAACCAACCGCCGCTGGTTGCGCGCGCATGCGCAGTAAGGCTTTGGCGACGGACAGCCAAAGCCTTACTCTTTTATTATATAGATATACTCCAAAATATTGTAGAAAGTATATAATTGGTAAATAATAAAATTACTAAAGAATAGATTCTGTGAGTTAACCAGGAAAGAATTTAGCTGATAAGGCTAAGCAACCAAAAGGGAGGAGAGCTATAAATCAGATGACAGAGACAGTCTAACTGAGAAGAGAAGGTCTTTGTTAAGCTAGTCTGACCTTTGTGACCCGAGTAAAAAGAAATGGTGGAATTAATTGGACTTAATATAAGTGCAATCCTGCCCTCTAGAGGATAGTAAAAATAATTAACTATGACGTCAAATTGGCTATAATAGGCGGCAAAGGTTTTTTTGTAAGGCAGTCAGAGATTTCAGCAGAGAGAGGCTCACATCGCCATGCACTCAGACATTCATTATACATGACACTCTGAGAAGTCGGAGATTCCAGCAGACAGAGCACCACGATGCACTCAGATCCCAAGACATGAGGCAATCAATATTCTCACCAAATCTCTAACTCACATGCATTAATTATCCAATATCGATAATTTTCACACATTCCAAAAATTACTACATCAGGAATTCCAAGGCAGACTTATCAACATCCAAATTGGACAGGTAATGTATGAAATAAGGAATTAATGTAAAAATATATTTGTAGAGATTTTTGCAACGTAGACTGAGACTTCTCGGATACGGTTAAAATCCAAATTCTAAGTAATTCTATTCTGCAGATAGAAATATGAAGAAGTGGATATAAGGATTTATTCCTAAAGAAATGTTGCAAGATTGATACCAATATATATATTGAATTTGGAAATTACTGTGACTAAAATTAATAAGCAAGGAATTATATAACTACAAAATAAAAAGCAAAAGATTAAGAAGTTTAATTCTCGAGATTAGGGGAGGATTCACTAAATAAGTTTTTATTACTTATTATTAAATTAGCTCATCTTTTGTTGATTCCATGTAGCATAGAGAATATATAATATCTATAAGAGCTGGCTGGTTAAACATTGTTTGCTGGGAAAGCATGTTGTATTAAGCAGAAATGTTTATTAACCATTTGTGTATTAGTTACTAACTGAGAAGATAAATGATATTAATCATATATGCAGTTACTAACTGGAGATACATATATTGTGAAGCTAGTTTTTATATGCTGTTGGATTGTGGTTTATAAATTTTTGTTTATGATATCAGATTTGAAACTTTTTTGTATACGAAATAAATATATATATATTTTTATCCGATTATTGATTATTGTATTTTTTAAAGCAAAACACAGACAATTAAAAGAATTCAGGATAATTTCTAAGAGATATAGACGATTGATATTTGTGTCTCGTATAAATTTCTTATGAAATAATAATCCCTGATATATTGGAGGCGACTGCCGAGGTAGGTCCAGTAAGTCCAATATAGACATATTGGAGGCTTGGCTGATAAATCCAATATATACAAATGTGTTGTATTCACGTGCAGAGATTATATCCGACAGATTCTTATTGGTAAACCTTTCAACATGCCAGTCCCAAAAGATGTCAGTGTTCAATCTTCAATTTCTTTTTGAATTCTATGAGAATATTGCTACTGAAGGATCATAATTGGCTACTTTGTATCTAAAAAATGTAATTTCTGAATTATAACAACCAGAGAAGAACAAGAAGATATGTCTTGATAACATGTCTTGGCAAAGTTGCAATCAGGTGCAGAATGAGCTCTACAACTGTAACAGCAACCACATACCCCTATATAACCAAAACATCCTCACATGCTTAGCACAGTCTATCATGTCCATCACAGTAAACCTAATGCCCACCACAATATGTCGTGCATTTTGTATTTACTCCTCAAAGTCAAGAGAGGTGTCATTGGACCTGTCCAACGATACCTCTCCTGACATTGTAGAGTATATAGCATGGAGATACAGTGGACCAATGAATTCTCTCATCACAATGGTGGGACAGCTTATGTGTTAGATGAAACAGTACACAATAATGCACTGCATCATCACCCCAACACTTTCTCTGAGCGTGGGAAAGGGGAAGGAGAGTTATCGCAGTGTCAGTGCCCACTTTGCAATTGAAAAGTGGGCAATGCTGCTGCTTGTTTAGGACTATTTTTTAAAATATTTTTTCTTTGTTCTTTATTTATTTGTACAGACTAAATGTCAAGATGGGCATCAATGAAAAGGCCAGACTATGGCCTGGACAATGATGCCTTACTTGATCTTGTTGGCTGTATGGAACTGGGAAAACAGGGCTCCAAAGAATCCCTGCTACTTCTATCTCACTAATCGGAAGAAGGGGCACTAATTTCTGATGTAATTGCACCCTAGAACAATGACATAAGTGGCCAATTCCTCAATGAGTGCTGACTTCCAAGATGTCAGCCCATTGCGACTGAGGCCCCAGCTCGGCTTGCGAATTATCACTGAGGTGCAGGAAAGAGGCAACATGCTGGACGTGTAATCCTGAATTTCGGGCCTACACCCAAGGACACATCCAGTGCACTGTATGCACAGTAGGCCTTAAAATAGAGACCAGCAATGTCAAGGTGAAAAAATAAGTTGCCTTATTCTGTGTTTTAAATTTTGGGAAATGATCATAAGTTTGAGTGTATATAAATCAAGTGATGCATATACAACATGTAATATGTTTTGCTGGAAACTAAGATGTGTCAACTAGATTACCCCACTAGGTGATGAGATCGCTGGAAGCTGTTGGGTTTTTCAATAGTGTATCACATTCATTTCTAGTATAAAACAGGTTAGTGTTCCTTATAAGCAATTGAGTGCAAGTATCTGATCAGTATGCTAGTTAGCGGTAATATATCATATTGTTCCAATCATGGTATTTGTACCAGCAAAATATAAACCAGAAATACATACGGGAAAGAGAGGAATGAAAGAAAAGATAATCAAAATACAATAATGAAAATCAGCTACTTTCTTTCATTTTAATATTTGTAAAAGTATAAAAATAGATACAATCTACGCAGTGCCTGGTGTCCCTCCTTTGGCACTGTGATTGTCATTGTGGCAATCTATGTTTTGCCTAGTGTACCTCACGTGCCAATCTAGGCTGTGCCTGGCACCCCTTGTCACGGACACCGACTGTAGTGGCCAATGTTACCGGAGTTTCTGCTCCTATGTCCAAGTCATCCTGTACCTGTGTTATGTGTTAATATCTTCAGTGTTAATGGTTATGTTTTACTGCTATTATTGTTTATATCATTACAGTGTGTGTCACTACAACCCCTTCCAAACTTCCAGGATCAGGCTTAAACTAATTTTCCCTGGCCCCTTTGCCCAATAGAGAATATTTTGCATCTCACTCTATGCATCTTATGATTGGCACAGCATAGTGCCACAGCACGGATGGGGGCGGCGCCAAACGCACCTTTGCCTGAGTAGACTACAGCAGCTGTCTAAAGTAAAGACAAATAAGTCAATGGGGCCTGATGGGATCCACCCTAAATTATTAAAAGAGCTCAGTGATGTAATAGCAAAACCATTAACAGATTTATTTAACCAATCCTTGTTAACGGGAGTCGTCCCAGAAGACTGGAAATTAGCAAATGTTGTGCCCATTTACAAGAAGGGTAGTAGGGAGGAATCGGGGAACTATAGGCCAGTTAGTCTTACGTCAGTAGTGGGGAAATTAATGGAAACCATGTTAAAGGAAAGGATTGTTGAACATCTAAAAACACATAGATTACAGGATCAGAAACAACATGGGTTTACCTCAGGGAGATCATGCCAAACTAATCTTATTGATTTTTTTGATTGGGTAACAAAAATAATAGACACAGGTGGTGCAGTAGACATTGCTTATTTAGATTTCAGTAAGGCTTTTGATACTGTTCCGCATAGAAGGCTTATCAATAAATTGCAATCTTTGAGTTTAGATTCCAATATTGTTGACTGGATTAGGCAGTGGCTGAGTGACAGACAACAGAGGGTTGTGGTAAATGGAGTTTATTCGGCACAAGGTCTTGTTACCAGTGGGGTACCTCAGGGGTCAGTACTTGGACCCATTCTCTTTAATATTTTTATTAGTGATATTGCAGAAGGTATTAATGGAAAAGTATGTCTTTTTGCTGATGACACAAAGATTTGCAACAGGGTTGACGTTCCTGGAGGGATCAGCCAAATGACAAATGATTTAGGTAAACTAAAAAAATGGTCGGAGTTGTGGCAATTGAGTTTTAATGTGGATAAGTGCAAGATAATGCACCTGGGACGTAAAAACCCAAGGGCTGAATATAGAATATTTGATACAGTCCTAACCTCAACATCTGAGGAAAGGGATTTAGGGGTCATTATTTCAGAGGATCTAAGGGTAAGTAGTCAATGTAATAGAGCAGCAGGAAATGCTAGCAGAATGCTTGGTTGTGTAGGGAGAGGTATTAGCAGTAGGAAAAGGGAAGTGCTCATGCCACTGTACAGAGCACTGGTGAGACCTCACTTGGAGTACTGTGTGCAGTACTGGAGACCGTATCTCCAGAAGGATATAGACATCTTAGAGAGAGTTCAGAGAAGGGCTACTAAAATGGTGTACGGCTTGAAGGAGAAAAGTTACCAGGAAAGGCTTAATGATCTTAACATGTACAGCTTGGAAAAAAGACGAGACAGAGGAGATATGATAGAAACATTTAAATACGTAAAGGGAATCCACAAGGTAGAGGAAGGGAGTATATTTAAAAGGAAACAAAATAGCAAAACAAGAGGACATAGTCTTAGATTAGAGGGGCAAAGGTTTAAAAGTAACATCAGGAAGCATTATTTTACTGAGAGGGTGGTGGATACATGGAACAGTCTTCCAGTTGAAGTGGTAGAGGCCAAAACAGTGATTGAATTTAAGCAAGCATGGGATAGGCATAAGGCTATCCTAAACAAAAGATAAATCCAGGTAAAGTATCCATGTAATTGGGCAGACTAGATGGGCCGAAAGGTTCTTATCTGCCGACATTTTTCTAGGTTTCTATGTTTCTAGACAAAAATGCTTGCACCAGCCCTGTATATCATCAAAAGGTTTTGAGGACTGCAAGTATTGCAAGGATTAAGCTTTCTTTGAAAGAAAAATGGAGTTAGCGTTATTATTTCATTGATTTTAACCTTACTTTTGGAACTTCCCTCCTATTTACCTACAAGCCAAATTTCTCATTTACATACGCTATATTGCCAAAAGTATTCGCTCACCCGTCCAAATAATTAGAATCAGGTTTTCCAATCACTTCCATAGCCACAGGTATATAAAATCAAGCACCTAGGCATGCAGACTGTTGTTGCAAACATTTGTGAAAGAATGGGTCGCTCTCAGGAGCTCAGTGAATTCCAGCGTGGAACTGTGATAGGATGCCACCTGTGCAACAAATCCAGTCGTGAAATTTCCTTGCTCCTAAATATTCCACAGTCAACTGTCAGCTGTATTATAAGAACGTGGAAGTGTTTGGGAACGACAGCAACTCAGCCACGAAGTGGTAGGCCACGTAAACTGACAGAGCGGGTCAGCGGATGCTGAGGCGCATAGTGCGAAGAGGTCGCCAACTTTCTGCAGAGTCAATCGCTACATACCTCCAAACTTCCTGTGGCCTTCAGATTAGCTCAAGAACAGTGTGCAGAGAGCCTCATGGAATGGGTTTCCATGGCCGAGCAGCTGCATCCAAGCCATACATCACCAAGTGCAATGCAAAGCGTTGAATGCAGTGGTGTAAAGCACGCCGACACTGGAGTCTAGAGCAGTGGAGATGCGTTTTCTGGAGTGACAAATCACGCTTCTCCATCTGGCAATCTGATGGACGAGTCTGGGTTTGGCGGTTGCCAGGAGAATGGTACTTGTCTGACTGCAATGTGCCAAGTGTAAAGTTTGGTGGAGGGGGATTATGTTGTGGAGATGTTTTTCAGGAGCTGGGCTTGGCCCCCTAGTTCCAGTGAAAGGAACTCTGAATGCTTCAGCATACCAAGACATTTTTCGACAATTCCATGCTCCCAACTTTGTGGGCACAGTCTGGAGCTGGCCCCTTCCTCTTCCAACATGACTGTGCACCAGTGCACAAAGCAAGGTCCATAAAGACATGGATGACAGAGTCTGGTGTGGATGAACTTGACTGTCCTGCACAGAGTCCTGACCTCAACCCGATAGATCACCTTTGGGATGAATTAGAGCGGAGACTGAGAGCCAGACCTTCTCGTTCAACATCAGTGTGTGACCTCACAAACGCGCTTCTGGAAGAATGGTCAAAAATTCCCATAAACACACTCCTAAACCTTGTGGACAGCCTTCCCAGAAGAGTTGAAGCTGTTCTAGCTGCAAAGGGTGGACCAACGTCATATTGAACCCTATGGATTAGGAATGGGATGTCACTTAAGTTCATATGCGAGTCAAGGCAGGTGAGCGAATATTTTTGGCAATATAGTGTCATAACATTCAGCAACAGTTTTCATGAAACTATTATGGCAGTTGCATGGTTTCTAAAGGGTTTGGATAAAGCTGCTTTTGATTCCATTAGAGTTGACGTGTTAGGTTGTTAAGCATAATGAATTCTCAATATACCTGTGCTAGAGCGTCATATGGAAACAATGTACTTATGTACTAATCCAGAGAAAATAGTTCAAGAACACGATAAGAGGAACTTCATACTTCTTGGATCAGCATACAAAGCAAGAAATCAGTGTAATGAAGAACCTTCCAATATGGCAGAAGAAAAATGAAGACATGGAGCCTGGAGATATCTTTCCCCTTTCAGCCTACATATCTATATTTTTTTATATTCTCTCTCACTGACTCTATAATAATTACGAGCAAATATTTTACTTTGTGAGCATAGAAAAAGTGTTTATTCTTTTCATGCACAATTTAAATCCATGAAAGTTACATAAGAAGTACATCTCAACAGTAACACAATTCCCAGAATGTTTAATTAATATTTCAACTAGAGCGAAGAAGGCTAAAGGGTCTAATTAGATATTATCTATTTACATGCTACAGGAGCACTTCTGTGCTTACTTACGTAACACAATCAATTTTATTTTGTAAATCTGAGCAGAAAAATAAAGAAAATTTGATAATGAGCCCATTACCAATGTACTTGGCCATGTTATGGTTCAAGTAATCTCATTATTTGCTGTAGGTTTGAGAGCAAATGTTTGAAGAAGTCTTGTTATAAAGTTAGCCAGGCCTGAAGCAAATGAGAGCTGATCTAAGACCATGTTATCTGATAATTTGATATAATAGCATTAAATAATACATTTGTCTCAAAATATAACAAGTGGAACTCACAAGGTATGTAAAATAATGTATGCATAAAAGTATGCTAAAATAATGTTGTTTCATCTATCTCAGTCAATTCCACCCACACTCAAAGTCAGACTAACGCACAAACAGAATTTCACTGTCACACACAGTCACAAATGTACAGACACTAATTGGCACACACCGATACAGTCCACACCGATACACTCACAAAAAAAAGATGTGATCGTCTGCCAGTGGAATCCTAGCACCCCAGCATACGATTGGTGCTCTGTTTTTTTTCAGGGATGCGGAATACCCCAAAATTACAACAAAGTAAGCAGCAGTAGGCTACACACATCAAGCAGTACTATGAGTTTAATGACAGATAGCAAATTCCACAAAATGTGACATTTCAGCTACTAGAACCTTGGTCGTACAATCAACAGACCCTCAAATATTGTCAAGGCTTAGCCATATAGACACAATGAGATATGCACCTATTGCCACTCACAGACACACTTATTTAGGATTGCACCCATTGTTACATACAGACAGACCCAATCTTAGACACATTTGAACACTTATAGATACACACTAGACATGTGCATTCGTTTTAGTACTAAAACGATTTAGTCGGAATTTTGGAATAATTTAGTTTTCGTATGACTCAAGAGATACGAAACTGCCCAGTACAAAGAACGAAAGAAACTAAAATAAAATGCACTACATTTTGGTTTCAGTCCTTTTTGTGATATTACATTGATGAGTGAAGGAGACCAGCGATGAACAGCGCAACATCGCAAAGCTACAGAAAAGGTTTGTATGCGTAATCCTTCCCGACCCGTACCCGAAAATCTGACAGTGATAGAGCTCCAGAATACGCACTCGCAGCACAGACAGCCAGCACAGGAGAGGAAACCTTTACTTAACCCATGCATGTCTATGAGGCAGACAAGATGATAAAAGCAGCTGGAGAAGGAAAACATTCAAATAAATCACACTGAAAGCTAATAACAGGAGGGCTGGATAGTAAAAACCCCTTTATAACAAGCAGTGCTGGGAGAAGAGAGGGACTTTATAAAACGTGTGTTATCTCCCCTTTCGCTCTGCATAATAGGGGCTTACGTCTGATACATTTTATATTATCCAGGAACAATATCTCCCTTTCCTCATCTATAATACACGTTTTATATAAAGTCCCTCTCCTCTCCCAGTGCTGCTTGTTATAAAGTGTTTTTTACGTCTGATACATTTAGTATCCAGCTCTCACAGTTACTCTGTCATTATGAGCCTTCAGTGTGATTTATTTGAATGTTTTCCCTGGATTTAAAGTGCTTTATTTTATTATAAAAATAAATTTGCAACAGTCATCTCTTCTCTGAGCTTTCAGACTGATTTACGTTAATATTTTCCCTCTCCCCTGCTTTTATATTCCTGTCTCTCTCCCCCACAGAGATACAAAGTTTAAGTAAAAGTTCCCTCTCCTATGCTGGATAAGCATTGCATTCCGAAGTTATGCACCCTCCACATGCCAATGCAGTAGGATGTTCTATACAGAGAGAGGCATTAATTAATGTTCTATACATTATACAGAGAGGGGTATTAATGCAGGAGGATTTTATATCAATTATACAGAGAAAGGTATAAATTGAGAAGGATGTTCTATACAGAGAGGGAGATTAATTCAGGTGGATGTTGTATACATTATACAGAGAGGGGTATTAATTAATGCAGGGGGATGTTCTATACATTATACAGAGAGGAGCCTTTTTTTTAGCCCTTTAAATCCAGTGTCTGTGAGCACTGAGATCGACTGCTTGTTACATTATATTTCAGTACAATGTATCAGGCTCAGCTGTTACAGTAACTGACTGTAATAGCACTCAGAGTTTCCGTAAAACAAGGAAATAATATTGTTATAACCTCTTGTATATAAAAGTATTATTTACTAGTTTTACTGAAACTGAGCGCTGTGATGAGCAGCAGTCAGTTACTGTAACAGATTTGCCTGACACATTGTGCTGAGAGTGAGAGATACTGTAACAAGCAGTGATCTCAGCCCTCTGAGGAGCCACTACAATAGTAATTGTATCCACTGGTTTTCGGATAAATGAAATTAGTTTTCATACTAAAGAACTGAAAAATGAATTTCTTTAGCAACTAAATAAATTGCATTTTAGGACTAATCCATTAGTTCAAAACAAAATTTTGTGCTGTGCACATATCTAATACACACATACGGATATCAACACATGTTTAAAGATGAGTCGAGCTTCACAGTTCTGGTTACGAAGAAGATTTCTTGTCACTAGCAATTGGTGTCATAGCGAAGAGCAACAGTTTGGCACGGAAGCTAATATGGCAGTGGATAAAACATTACAATTAATAAAAATGTAGAATAAACACTTCACATTCCAGGATACCATAAAGCTAGGGTGGTCTAGGACTCATCGGGCATCCCTGCTCCAAAAATCAAATCAGGTCCGAACACACAATATATTACTAAAAATAAATCTATATTAAATAAACAAAATCTTTTACTGGCATATCATAAAAGTATGTACAGCAAATATAACTTTTGTGAAAAAACTTTGAGTAATTTTTACAGGGTGACTCAGTGTCTCCATAAATAATGTACATTGGAAAGTCTATGTAAGTGCATAGAACAATGAAACAAGGCAATGATAAATGCATATACAGATCAGGTTATGAGCAGAATTAAAGACTCGATTTTACAAGAAAATCAGAGATCTATAACTCAAAATAGAAGCGAACAGATACCTTTCAATTGTGTATGCTCACAGGAGTTCCCAATATCCTTCCAATGGCTCTGTGAACTCACCTACAAGCAATCCTGCAGAGGATTCTCTCTGGTCTTCACAGAGTCCTACTGGCTCCTGGAGACTTTGTTGTCTCTGGCACCACTGTTGAGAAAGGATTTTACCCAAGGTCTTGCCCAAGGACACTTACTGGAGAGGTGCTCTTGCCAGGATCGAACCCATGTCTCCACAGGCTCTCTCCACTCAGAGCAGTGATGTTACCTCTACTCCACCCAGCCGGTACTATTATTAGCTCCTATGTATTAAAAACTGAAGTACTAAATATAGCTGCTAACTTGTAAAAAGGCCTGTTGTAGGTAGCCACTAATATTTTTTTATTACACGGTACACATTATCGGCTCAGCCAGAATGGGGCCCATATTTTCCATTTTAATCATCTTTATAGTATGACATATTACAGGTATATGGAACCGCTTAATAAAAACATAAACCACTGGTCTTTCAAGAATATAATCAGGTTCTTGTCAATTGCTTATTGTGTTATAGCGAATGGCAATAGGAAGTGTGATTTATGTGACTGTGACAGAACACGCTGTCACTGTGCGACTTGGAGGGGGATGTGCGCTAGCCTCCTGCCCAGAGACTATGGCCCGTGAAAGACACTATTGGGGAACTGGTGGACCTTTTAAATATATTTGGTTTTCACTGTTTTATAGATATGCCAGTTAACTAAAGATTTCTGATGTCTGTGTGTTATTCCCTGTATAGTGTAGATCTCTGTATTAGTACCTGCTATTGTGTAAATTCTCTCAGTAAGAAATTCCTTTTGTTTACGTGCTTTCTCCTTCCCCCATTCTCCATTGTTTGAAGGCCCTGGGTAGTTATCTGATCTGTGATGTTGTCTGTTTGATTGTATGCAAATGTACTGGTCCTTGACTCTATCTGTCCTCTCTGTGAATAAACAGTCGGTTCTATTCTGACCAAGCTTGAAGTCACGACTCATGATTTGGGGAACCAGGAATCTTCTGCCCGCTGTTCCAAAGAAAGGCTCCAGGTCTACAGCTTCGGCTTATTCCTGGGGGTGCTAGCCAGGCTCTCTACATACACCGGGCCTTGAGCTGTGGCTAAGGTACCAGAGAAAGGTGTGAGAGTCACGAGGAGAAACTGGGTGTCCAGCGAGGAAGCAGCATTTGGCAGATGTGACCCTGTCCGGGCACAGAGATCTGTTACAGTGACGTTTGTCTCTTCTGAAGTCAAAGTCAGCTTTTACAGTGTTTTTATACAGAAAACAGAATTGGGTGTATACAATACAAGGGATTCAATACAATATTAGAATCCTCAGTAAAATTCCAAAGTTGGCATGTTTATAACAAATATCCACGTACAAACAAAATTAAAGGTCATTACAACATATTTGGCATGTATAATGAGTGATAATGGTTAAGCTGACCAAAGATTTGACATATTTCTAGGAAAGATACAGTATTTCTGAGAAAAATATTGGTACTTTCCAACTGTGGTATGTACAGCCAAGTAACAATTTCATAATATTTCCCATCATTATGAGGAGAACAATATGTTTACCACCTTGAGGCTGAATTTAAACAAACCATTAGTATGGCTGAATAGAGACAATATTATTATCATTATTACCATTATCCACATAATTTCCCCCTTTAATTTTGTCAAAGCTGGTCAGGTTTCGAACAATCTTTTCCTAATCAATTTCTGACTTGCACATCAGCTGGGCTATCATTTAGCTTTCTTAATAACCACAATAGTCAATGTAAACAAATAGTGATTTAGCTAAACAATATTAGCATTGTGTGCATTAGCATCTTTTAACTATGAGGTAAAAAGATGATATGGAAGATATGGTATTATTTTCAAGGAACCATGGATTAGCAGCACATTTGACAGTTTGAATGGATTTGAACAAGTCAAAAATCCAACTTTATTTTTTTGCAACGAACACAAAGAATATCCTCTGAATTTAATTCACACATTAACCACTGTTAACAGGGAAGTTTATTTGAGTGATTAGCGCCTACACTCCTTGACACGTACTTGTTACACTACAGAAGGGCACGTGAGTTGGCGAGGTGGGCTTAGGGTTAAAAATATATCTATATATTTTTCCTATCATTATTGTCATCATTTATATAGCGCCAACAGTTTCTGCAGCGCTTTGCAATAACCAAAGGGAACGAGATAAATGGACATATGATGGAAACAAGAGGTGTAGAAGGCCCTGCTCATAGGAGTTTACAATCTAGAGAAATTGGGGTTGAGAGGAATTTTACTAGATCGCAGGCTCATTAGTGCCAGTGGTTTGGGAATGGTGGGGCCATAGATACAGCTTCAATCATGTGTGAGTAGATGAGCAGAGGGATGAGTTGCACCAGTGATGTGGTACGCTAATCTGAAGAGATGGGTTTTAAGGGATTTCTTGAAGCTCTGAAAATCAGGGGAGAGTTTGATAGGGCGAGGCAAGTCAATCCGCAGGACCAGTGCTGCCCTTGAGAAGTCTTGGAGGTGAGAGTTGGCCGTGTGCGTGTAGACAGATGACAGGCGGAGATAGCCTGCCATCCGGAGTTGTCTAGATGGGAGGTGCTTGCGGAGTAACGAAGACATGTAGGGAGGAGTTGAGTTATTGAGCAATTTGAACGTGAGCATCAGTATTTTAAACTGAAAGTACAGGAAGCCAATGGAGGGACTGGTACAGTGGGGAGGTACAAGAGGTGCATCTGGTGAGGAAAGAAAGCCTGGCCCCTGTATTCATTACAGATTGCAAAGAGGCAATACGGGAGTGGGGGAGGCCAATAAGGAGCGAGTTGCAGTAATCAAGTCGTGACATGACAAGAGCATGAACCAGCACCTTCGCAGTATCTTGTGTCAGAAAGGGGTGGACATGGGCAATGTTTTTGAGTTGACAGTAACAGGATTTGGTCACTGTCTGGATGTGGGGACAGAACGCTAGGTCAGAATCAAAGGTGACGCCAAGGCAGCGAGTTTGAGGCGTTGGGCTAATGAGTGTTCCATTTACTCGTAGAGAGTTAGGTGGTATTGGGTTCTTCTTGGAGGGAGGAATAATGAGAAATTCAGTTTTGGCAAGATTAATTATATTATAAGTGGGGTTAGCAAAAGTTGATAACAATACTCCCAAGTATACTCCTTCAAAGACAGATATACGTTTTATGTTTATGCAATTCCAACACAAACTGATAATAATCAATCACAGCACATATTAATCAAAGTTTTCATATCATAATACATTTTTTAATGCCTTTTACTTCTTGAGTGACAGTATACAGCTCAGAACACTGGGAAGAAACATAACAGTCTCCCTTGTGATCAAAGATTTACAGTATATCAGCATTACGATATACATACCATCTCTGGTGACTTCAAAGGGAAGAAAAAAGCTTTGATATAAAAAAAATTAACAATAATTCTAATAATTAAAAACAACCCTCATATCTGTCCATTTAACTATGCGTTCATGAATTTTTTATTAGGTATTTTCTTTTAGGCGAAAAATTCAGGTTTTAAACATTTTTGTTGTCTTTTATTCCATGTAGAAAGTATAGAAAGTACTATAGAATTATGTCAATAAATCCATCAGTGCCACTTTATGAGGCGGAGACCAATGCAAAGACATAGGCCTTTGTCAGCTGGATCAACCACATCTATATAACAATGAGCTTGTGAAGCTGTATTAACTGTAAAATGTAACAATTAGGTTGATTAGTAGGAATGACTTCAAAGGATTCGGCATCATACAAAGAGGAGTGATAATTGTAGAATGAGCATGTTCATCATTATTTTTTAGAGGAAAGATAAAGCTCGTAGTTTCCATGTCTTTATCTACAATAATATGTAATTATCACATTTGTATTGTAGTGAGCTGTGATGGCTAATACTGAACTTCATAATTATACCAATTAGGGCCACTGACCCCATCATGTAAGTACTTTTTAATAGACCTTGATGACTAACATAGATGATAAGAGGAAAAACAGATAACTAAGCATTTAATAGATGTTATCTCTATTGATAGAGAAGCCAAAAAAAATTGTATTAATTTCCACTGCTCTAATATATGCATAATTGGAACATTTTTTATAAAATCATACCATATTCAAGATTTTCAAATGCAGCAGCAATTTCACCTGCACAAACAGGAAAAATATACACTGCCTGGCCAAAAAGGTAAGCACCTACCATACAAGTCTCTTAAAATCTGGGGAGATTTCAGCTGGTCAGGTTCAGCAATATTAACAGGGTTATTCAAAGAGAATCGAAAAGCCACCGCACGTTCAGTGACTTTTCGTTCTCTTCAATTCGGTGAGATTTGGCGATCCCATTTCGGCGACCCTGCGGTGTATTCAGCAAGCACCACAGGGCCGCTGTAATGCAGGGGAAAGTCACCACAAACCCGCCGAAAACTCACCGCAAAACGAGTGCGAACGCACAACGAAACACGCAAAAACATCTGGATTAACCCGCCGAAGACGCCGGAGAAAGCCGAGCAGGAGCCGATCAGAGAGCAGAGCAGCAGCCAGAAAAACCCGACACCGCAGACGAAGGAGGTGAAGGAAAAATAAAACAGTACGCTTGAATGTTTGAAAAGTGAAACGCTGTGAGCGAAAATGTCCGAAATTTACATATGAGGTCCAGGGAATGATAATAAAAAGGGCTGTTACAGAAAAAAGAAAAAACGTTTTAAAAAAAAAAGGAAAAATGTTTTTTTGCAAACAAATCCCGAAAAATGTTTAAAAGATCCTAAAAAATCTAAAAATAAAGAATCTTTTTACTGCAGAATATTATAATAAACGGTTTATTAGATATTGCACTAAAACAGGAATATTTTTAACATTGAACCCTATGGGATTCGCCTGAATAAACCTGTCGAATGAAGCCACCGAATGGCAGGGCACTTCGGCAACTTTTCACTGCTGGTTTTTGTTCTCTAGACGGATCTATGGGGATTTCCCTGCCCTCGAGCAGGCAACAAATAGGCACCGTATGTGCAGGCAATTCGCCAACATTTGGCGAACTGCCTGCTCTCTGAATAGTCGAATGGCCAAGAAAGGTAACCGTATGCTGAATTTCAGCGTTCGGTTACCTTTCGGCAGCCATTCGGATCTCTTTGTATAACCCTGTGTGTGCCAAAAAAATGAGGTCAGCTGACTATCTGAATATACTGAATGACCAGCTTTCTCATCAATGGATGTTTTCTTCCCTGATGAAACAGGCATATTCCAAGATGAAAATGCCAGGATTCATAGGGCTCTGATTATGTGAGAGTGGTCCAGGGAGCATGAGACATCCTTTCACATAAGGATTGGCCACCACATAGTCCAGACCTTAACCCCATTGAGACTCTTTGGGATGTGCTGGCGAAGACTTTATGAAATGCTTCGACTCTCCCGTCATGAATTCAAGATCATACAAGAAATTATTGCAATTCTAGATGTAAATACATGTTGTGACATTGATTACGGCATTTTTTCTCTGCGGCATTGTTTCCATAAGCTTATGCAAAGCAAAAGGTGGTCAACAAACTATTAGAGTCAGATTAATTATTAATTATTTAACGTCTGTTTATTTATAAATTTTTTATGGGGGTTTTTTGGAGGCATTTTTCAGGATTTTTTCAAGCAAGAAATTTTTAATTCTGATTTTGTTTACATGGAATTCTTTTTTTTATTCTGTAACAGATCTTTTTATTGTTATTCATAGGACCTTATATATTATTTCCTGGCATTTTCAGGCGCTCCTTTTTTCTAAAACATGTTTTAAAAGTTGCTGTTTTTTTCTTTTCTTACCCCTGTTCGGCAGCTTCTCGGCTTTTTCCGGCAGCTGGTCGGTGGTCTGTTCGGTGGGTCGCCGGCTTTTTTCGGATCGGTTCTGTGGTTTATCAGCGTTTTTTTGGATCAATTCAGTGGTTTTTCAGCAGTTTTCTGATTCAGAGGTTTTGAGGTGGTTTTTAGGATACGTTCAGCGGATTAATTCGTCGCACTTCGGGGACCCTGCAGTGAATAAAAAGGGGGTTTGTGAGGGTCCTGAGAACGTACAACGGCACCAGTGACCTGTTCTACGGTGAGCCCTCTCAGGTCTCATAAAGCTTTAGTTTGATTGTGCCATTACAGGGACAACTGCTCCATAAGCAAATCAGCCTGCTCTCACCCAGAAAGAGTGGCCAGTACTGAATGCCAAGGACGTCATCCCTGCACAAGAGGTGCAGCAACCCCCGATGGGCGTTTCGTAGTTGTTAGGCCTCGTCAGGGAGGGTGTAGCTGACACCTCTCTAGGCACCTCAAGCAAGGGGTCCACGTCTGGATTACCCTGTATACTTAACCACTTGGCTGCTAAGGACGCGCTCAGCGTGTCCTGCCAAGTACACCTCCTGTGCTACGGACGCGCTGAGCGCGTCCTAGCACAGGAGACAGCAATCAGCCGGGATTCCGGCTGATTGCTGCCCCCCGTGCGGGCTGACATCTAGCATGTCAGCCCTGCACTCCGGGACGCCGGGGGGAAGATAGATGTCATCCCGGTGGCGCGATTAACATCTATTTCAGGCGCCCCCCGCGAGTGCGGAGGAGGTGTCTGAAAGGGAGGGGGGAGGTCCTTCAGACCTCTCTCCCTCCCGATCGCGGGGGACCAAAGGCTGAAGGCAGGCATGGTTTGGAAGGGCACAGCCTGCCCTTCCAAGCCGTGCCTGCCTTTAACCACTTGGGTGCCGGAACACGATTTGGCGCCGAAAACCGCTGAATCGTGATCCTCTCCCAGAGCTGGCCGAGCAAGCTTCTAGGAGTGCCCCCTGATGACTGGCGTCATCCAGCATAGCACGATGATGCCAGTCCTGGAGTTAACCCCTAACTGCCACCAATGGTGGAGATAGGGGGTTCCAATGAACCCCCTATCTCCTGATCTGTGGCAGCTAGGGGTTAATGTTTGGTATTGCTGGATCGGCCAGAACATGGCCTTTCCAACGATACCAAACATGACCATGTAAAAGTAAAAAAAAATAATAATAATAATATTTTTAAAAAAATAATAAAAAAAATAATAAACAAGTTTTTTTTTTGTTTTTGTTAATGCAGCAATATTGTTCCCATTTCAAAAATAATGTGAACAATGATGCAGGCCCAACGATTCTTGTATGCGGTGTGTTTGTTAAAAATAGCAAACTTTTCCCCCAAAAAATGTAACAAGACTCAATTTCTAATTTTTTTTAACAAGCGCACCCCATAGAAAATATAACCACAATTGCTTGCATGTTAAAATGAGAAAAAAACACTGCACCTCTCGTGCTGGGATGACGTCCTTGGCAGTCAGTACTGGAGTGGCCACCCTTTCTGGGTGAGAGCAGACTGATTTGCATGTGGAGCATTCGTCCCTGTAATGGCATAATCGAGCAAAAACCCTGTGCGACCTGAGCGGGCACCCACCATAGAGCAGGCCACTAGTGCAGCTGCTCGTCAAGACCCTCACAAAACTCTTTTTTCTCCCTACAGTGAATGCTGAATTCACGGCAGGGTCATCAAATTTAACTCGCTGAAGTGCGATGAACAAGAGAGCACCGAAATGTCGGAACATTTCGGTGCTCTCTGACTAACCCCTTAAATGTAATAGGATTAGTGAGAGAATGCTGCTGTTTAGCATTGTTGCAAGCAACAGTGAAATTGGCATGGAACCACCTTAAACTTTGACAAATGATGGTCTGAAGTGAGAGCTCCTCTGACATACTCTGCACCCAATGCTTTTTCATATGTCAGTAACTGTGATATGGGCAAAACTACACAACTCACCTCTGGGCATTGACATCAATCATTCCTCAAACTGGATAACTTGTCACAATATTATGTCAGTGCATATATAATAAATCCTATAGTTAGAAATTCAGCATTCACCGCAGGCTCCCCGAAGGCAAGGGAAAATCCGCTGAAAACCTGCAGAGTCGAAAATAAAAACCGCCACAAAGCCGCCGAAATTATCGGATCCGATCCTATAAGCTGCCGAGAACCCGCTGAACACGTCTGAAAAAAGACGATGATTCGCTGAACACAGCACTGACCAGCCGCCTGAAAAAGCTGAAAAACCGACGAGCGGGGCAAAAAAAAGCAAAAAATAAAAAGGCTGCAACTTTTAAAATTTTAAACGCTGTTTGCAAAAAATCTACTGGACGCGAACGTCTGGAATTAACATATAAGGTCCAATGAAAAATAATAAAAAGGTCTGTTACAGAAAAAAAATCGCTATTTAAAAAAAAAATAATAAATCATGAAAAATGTCTTAAAAATCCTAAAAAAATAGATAATGTTTGCTGTAAATTAAAAGAATAAATGATTTAACAGATAGTTCATAAAACAGAAATATTTTTAATATTGAAACCTATGGGATTTTGCCTGATTAAACCTGCCGAATGAAACCACCAAACATCAGGGCATTTCACTGACATTTCACTGCTGTTCGGTGTTCTCTGAATAGATTAACAACTGCTTCTCCATGGGGATTTCACTGCTGCTGAAGATTACTCGTATTTCGCTGGCAATTCGCCATTATTTGGCGAATTGACAGGTTTTGAATAGTGAGGAAATTTCGAGGCCAGTTTGGCTCTCTTTGAATAACCCCTTTGGTCTTGATATCATTTTTTCCAACTGAATTCCATATGCAAAGTTACAGTATTACGATTGTAATTAAGTAGAGTTAATATTAAGCTAAGTAAGAATAAGACTTGTTCAGGACTTTGTGACTATTACTAAACACTACACAATTACTACTGTTTGACTTGTGAATGGCCTTTTCCTAGGTGAAAATTTTAGAAGTTGAAGTGTGAATCTGTCCGTAACTGCAATACTTCTCATTCTTTACCACTGACTTATTTTCCCGCAAAACACAGGAAGGAATAAAGTCCACTACAGATAAAACTGTATGTAGAAAAAAGAGAGTTTTTAAGGACATCTCAGTGTGACAAACACACATTCCTCTGTTAAAGTGAGATACTTGTTTATGGAAATTAAGATCATTATCGTGACTGATTCTGAGCCATTTTTATATCCATGATCCAACGCAAGAGGTTGTTCAATCAAATCCTGTAGAGTTTGTGCTATAAAGTACCATCAGAGTATTTTTTTTATAGTTTCCTTGATTTTCTGTCTGTAGTTGTGATTACTATGGTTTGGCTTCAATCACAAGTTGGATTGCTTTTTCTGAAATCCTGCTGTCAAATCCTTGTGTCTGATTGGTGTGGGAATACTGTCACTGTATATGCAGAATGTCATGTATTAGACACTGTGTACATCAATGCTAATTAGTAATGAAACGCTTCCACCCTGTGCTGCAATTTATGAATTTGCTACGTTTTTTTTTTTAATAAAAAAAAATACCTTCATCAAGATAGATATATTTTCTTTTGACATTTCCAGAACACCACAAAACAAAAACTGGTAATGGCTCTGGTTAGTTTACCAGAGCTCGGGTTAAGTTTACACAAGACTTGGAGTGTAGCCCTTTCTTTTTGAAAACGTTTATCAATTTTCAAATACATCATCAGTTACAGCAGTTTAATACATTATACGCTTACTCTCATTTTCTTTTATCTCTATTTTATGTTTATTTTCACATGTATAATTAGCTATATACTGATTCTGGAACTATGTAACAGAATTCCATTTTTGCAATTTAAATTTTTATTCGTAAATAGGCTCCAGAATGTGCAGAATGTGTTTTAGCACTTCGGACATGACCGCCAATGTGCTATAACTGTTTGAACAACTGGGACAATGTGTTTAAAAACATGTTGTTCCCTGCGCTTCGGGGAATTCAATTTTCCCACCCTGCAGTGAATTCTGCATTCACCGCAGGGTTCCCGTGTGCGGGGAAAAGCCGCCGCAAAGCCGCTGAATAAAAAAATAAAAAGCCGCAAAACCGCTGTAATTATCAGATCCAATAATTTTGACGGTTTTGCGGCTTTTCTTTTTTAAAACCGTGCCGAAAATATTACAACCAATCTGATCCGATAAATCGCATCAGATCCATTCTGACAAACTGCCGCAAACCTGCCGAACGGGGGGGAGGCCCATTGAAAGTGTCAAAATTTAAATGCTGTTTTCAAAAAGACTACTGAAAGAAAATGTATAGAATTAACAAATAAGGTCCTATGATTGATAATAAAAAGGTCTGATACAGAAAAAAGAAAAAACACTAAAAAAACAGAAAGAAAATGTGCCGATAAAATCCTGAAAAATGCCCGAAAGATGCTAAAAAAAATCAATAAATGAAGAGACTTATTACTGCAGATTAAAAGAATAATTTGGTTTATTAGATATTGGATAAAAATGGGAATATTTTTAACATTGACGTGTCGGGTATATTACAGAAAGGAAAAATTAAAATGGATGCCTGTAGCCATTTTGTTTTTAAAGACAGTTTTTCTTTCAATTTTCTCTAGGTTTAGAAATGAACGAGATTATTTTTTTTTTACAGAGTTCATTCCTGGGTGAAATCTTTTATATTTTTTTAAGAAGTGCCAGACATGAAGGAATCTAGAATGTTTTTGTGTGATAATGCTAGAGTTAAGTGCTAAGACATGTCATAATTAAATTTATTGGTCTGTTTTAAGTTTGTAAAACAAAAGATATTTTGTCTTTTGGGTATAGGAATAAGAGTTAATATCTCTGTAATATAGATTTATATTCACAAAATATATGTTTATAATCAAGGTATATTTTATTATATTTACAGTAGGAAATATGTATACTCCAATAAATATTGTAGAAAGTATATAATTGGTAAATAATAAAATTTACTAAAGAAAAGATTTTGTTGAGTTAACCAGAAAAGAATTCAGCTGATAGGACTCTGAGTAACCAAAAGGGAGTGAGGATATAAATCAGATATGATAGGTAGAGACACAGTGTCTATACATTGGGAGAAGAGAAGGTCTTTGTGTAGATTGACCTTTTGACCCGAGATAAGAATATTAAAAAGAAATGGTGGAATTAATTAAGAAGTGCAATACTGCCCTCTAGAGGATAGTAAATATTATATTTGATATACCAATAATTTTGCCAGTGACGTCAAATTTACTATAATTGAAGTGGCAGTGTTGGTTGCAAATCAGTCGGAGATTCCAGCATTCAGACTCACACCGCAATGCATTCAGATGTCCAGTACACATAGCAGATCCCAAGACATGAGGCAATCAAGATTCTCACCAAATCTCTAACTCACATGCATTGATTATCTGATATCGATAATCTTCACACATTCCAAATTATTATATCAGGAATTCCAAGGCAGATTTATCAAAATCCAAATTGGACAGGTAATGTATGAAATTAAGAAATTAATGTAATTATATTTATTTGTAGATATTCTTGCAACGTAGACTGAGATTTCTCAGATACTTGGGTAACTCCAAAAATTCTAAGTATTTCTATTCTGCAGATAGAAATATGAAGAAGTGGATATAAGGATTTATTCCTAAAAGAAATGTTGTAAGATTGATACCAATATATATATTGAATTTGGAAATTACTGTGATTAAAATTAATAAGCAAGGAATTATATAACTACAAAATAAAAAGCAAAAGATTAGAAGTTTAATTCTCGAGATTAGGGGAGGATTCACTAAATAAGTTTTTATTACTTATTAAATTAGCTCATCTTTTGTTGATCCATGTAGCATAGAGATATATATATATATATCTATAAGAGCTGGCTGGTTAAACATTGTTTGCTGGGAAATGCATGTTGTATTAAGCAGAAATGTTTATTAACCATTTGTGTATTAGTTACTAACTGATAAGGTAAATGATATTAATCATATATGCAGTTACTAACCGGAGATACATATATTGTGAAGCTAGTTTTTATATGCTGATGGATTGTGGTTTGTAAATTTTTGTTTATGATTTGAGATTTGAAACTTTTTTGTATACGTAATAAATATATATATATTTTTATCCGATTATTGATTATTGTATTTTTCAAAGCAAAACACAGACAATTAAAAGAATTCAGGAGAATTTCTAAGAAATATAAACGATTGATATTTGTGTCTCGTATGGATTTCTTATGAAATAATAATCCCTGATATATTGGAGGCAACTGCCGAGATAGGTCCAGTAAATCCAATATAGACATATTGGAGGCTTGGCTGATAATCCAATATATACAAACGTGTTGTATTAGCGTGCAGAGATTATATCCGACAGACGCCTATGGGATATGCCATCTAGATTGTAAAATCCCACGGGAATAAGGCCCTCACGTCCTCCTGTATCTGCAGGCAGGAATACTGACCTGCCTCCTGTATGTATTGTAGAATTGTCCTGTCTTTACCCATTACACCTTGTACAGCGCTGCGAAATGTGTTGGCGCTTAATAAATAATAATAATAAACCTGCCGATGAAAGCACCGAACAGCAGGGCATTTCTATGACATTTCTTTGCTGTCCAATGTTCTGTGAATAGATTAACCATTGTTTCTCTATGGGGGATTTCACAGCCGTTGAAAAGGTACCGAACTTGCTGGCAATTCAGCAAAATTTGGCAAACTGCCTGCTTTCTGAATAGCCGAATGGCCACGAAATCTCAGGGCCAGATCGGCTCTCTGTGTGTAACCCAGGTAGTCTGCAATTTATACAGCAACAATCTTCTCTCAACCATGCTGATTAGTACATTAAGAGGGGTCATAACACGCAGTATTTTCCCATCTAATGTTGAAATATAATTTCATGGAACAGTTTGGCTGTTAAGACAGATACTTTCAAGCATATGTAAGTGAACTTTGTCTAATGTGCTCCAGAGACATAGCAAGCTCATGAGGTGCCCGGGGCACTCCCTCTCCTAGCGCCCCCCCCCCATGTTTTTGATTAAATAATTGTAGTAAAGCATTATGCCATCATTTTCAAATTTGCCCTCAGTATGGGAAATGTGCAGTGACATTGTTTGTGCTAAAATTGAATAATACCTCTGCCTTAGGAACATAGAAAAAAAAGACGTTTTGCAATTTATTTATTTATTTTCGTGTTTTTTTATTTTTACACATTATATTGCCATGTTTGTTATCATCGGAAAGGCCAGACTTTATCTTTTCCAGTGACACTTCACTTGACCTTGTGGGGAGTACAGAATGGTGATGCAGAGGTCCAAATTATCCCCTGTGCTTTTCACAGCGAATTAAGTTTTCAATGAAACAATGCAAAGTGCTCCATCACCTCCGCAATTGCTGCTGCTGGGGAAAATGAGAAGGTGAGATAGCACAACAATATTATTCACTTTATTATTGAAAAGTTAACAATACTGCCGCTTTTGAAGAAAAAAAGGATTTTTTTTTTCAGATTACCTGGTTTTATTTGGTGTCATTGGATAGACCAATATCTGCCCTTTCCAATGATGGCAAAAAATTACCTCCTACATTAAAAGATTTGAGAAAAAAACAGAAAATAAAAATAAATATTTTATTTTTTTATTTTTTATAGATTATCCGGTTATGTGTTGTATCCTGGCCTTTCCAAGGACACCAAAATGGGCCTCCTACGTTACACGGTTCAAGAGATACAGGGATTCAAAGGACTCCAGCATCTCTTGTATCGGGATTCCCATGCGGGGTAGGGGGACTTCCTCTATGACTTCATCGAGCGCATGCACAATGACACCTGCGGCTGGGGGACAGTCCCACACCCAGGGCTGATACACAAGATGTCAGCTTTCTGTGGTTGAATCCCCAGAACGGCGCTGAACTGGGACAAAGCTTGGGTATTGCCTGCATATTGCTTGCTTGCGGTGCACCCCAACCCCAGACAGGTGCCTGGGTCAAGTGCCCTCCTCCGGGGGTGCCCAAACACTCCTACTTAAAAAAAAACACTCTTCATGATTCTCAGACAATGTAAATTAAATTACATGGAAAGTGAAATGAGCTGAAGACACAATTACATATTTGGTAAATGGGATGTTGTTCTGTAAATACCTAATAATAAACATTGCATTTTTTACACAAATTTATTGTTAGTATAGTTAACATGTTTGTTATCCTTCTTAGATTGTCACCACTGCTGAAATCAAAGGTAGCATGATGACAAATAATTTAACGTACATCTGTTAATTGCTATGTCAGAATGCTACCCAAATACTTTGAACCAAGCAACATTTGTAGGACCAAAATATATATTCAGCAAGTAACAAACAATACTTTACTGATAACAGACGCAGTTTCTTTCGCTCTAGTAATTATGATTTTTTTATTGGATTTTTTTCATGTTTAGCTCATTAAAATAATGTTTCAGTATGTCTGGAAGCTATGCTTTAGTCTATAATACTCTCATAGTGCATAAACTACAATATGAATCAGAGTAGGAGGTAGAATGTTATATCGAAAATAAAATAGAAAATTAATGCTCGCAACTTGTGAAAGTGACTGTGTTTCCTATAAAACGAATAACAATGAATTGAAATATACTATTTTAAAACCTAATTATCTTTGTTTAATTTACATTGCTGTCCCCCTTAGCCCAGCTGCTAGCAAACATGTATACACAATTTGCAATGAAATACAGAGGAAAAATAGCATATAAACTGATTTGCATATGTCTATAATGTTTTCCAATTACTTTGCTTTACTTTAAAGACTGTACAAAGGACCAGCCTTCACTCCCATTGTGACAAAATGTACAGCAGACTTTACTGCTGCGTTACAACAACCAGAGGGAAGAATAAAGAGAGAACACTGGAATCATTCAATACTGTACAAGGATAGGATTCAGGAAGTAATAATAGTTGAAAATCCCTCTGCAGGTGCTACTTTAATTCCCATATATAAGATTTTGACCACATGCAGATGTAATCTTTACATTCTTTTTTGAAAGCTGTGTAGCGCTGTGTTAAAAATCATCTTGCTGTGGCAGTACCTATTTTTGGCTACAAGATGGAGACTATCGCGATCAGATACTGGACATTGGGACTACAACGCCCGGCATGCTTTGCAAGAAGACAGGAAGTGGGTGGGGACTGGACACTTACATCCTCTGCCTCGTGGGGAAAGTTCCAGCAGAGCGCGCCAGGGAAGCAGAGAAAGCAGACGCACCGAGGAGATCGCGGGAGAATCTAGGCCCAAAGCCTGAGGGAGACCTGTTGTTCCGGTTTGGGTCACCTAGCCTGAGGAGAAGGAGACTCGCCAGAGCCCAGACACTGCTGCAGACCGGCGGAATCGAACGGAGAGCAGGCGGTGAGCTGGACAAGCGGCATAAAGTGAGACAACGGATCCGGCCGCTAGTATCCCCAGTCAAGATCCGGAGGAGAGATGTCCTGGGTCAGCGGAGCCTAAAGCCTGCGTCGGATGGGTGAGAGGCCTCCAAGGCTGTTTGTGATTAAAGGTCAAGCTGCTGTTTTCTGTTTAAAGTCCACAGGGCCCCAACTGACTAGTCGAAGACTTTCTTTAATTAAACTCACTGGCCAGTTGAACAGTACCCGGGTACCACACACACATATACACCTTTTCACCTCCTGGGACTTAACTTGTGCAGGACTCATTTTCTTTTAGGAATCGGAATAGGGGTTGAAAATAAAGATACGTTCCGAATATATATTTTTCCTCTTTTTCCGTTGCGCGTTTGACGTAATACGAAGGGATTGTATGTTCGGGGTTTTGCTACGTGTCTCTTTTTCTGAACCATCGGGAAATTGCATTGTTTTATGTTCGGTCGCGAATATTTTATTTTTCCGAAATACGAAGCCTCGTGTTTCGTTTCTTTTCCGCTGCGCGTTTGCCGAAATACGAAAATACTGTAATAATACTTGTGAATACCGTGTTTCAACATCTGCTCAAATATTTTAGTAAACTATTTAAATGATAAAAACTCACAGCTGTGTTGGAGTATATTTATTCCCTAGTGCGGGGAGACTGACCCGTGGTTCATTTTCAGCGGCTCCTCCGGGAGTGAGCGCTACACGTGGGGGCTCGTTTCCGGGATCCAGTCTCTGGAAAAACCGCATCTAAAGGGTTAAATATGGATCCAGACACTGTTGCCGAGTGGTGTGGGGAGCACAGTAGCCAGTCAGAATGTTGTATAGTTATGGATATTCCAGCAGACACTTGGGCTGAAGATCAGATTCGCCAGGCCGTGGCCACGCTAGCACCAGATCATCGGGGGTTAATACTGGACATTGAAAAAAACCCAGATACTTCTCACATGTATGTTCTTCTCGAATGGAGAAAGGGTGTTCCGCCATGTTTTCAGGGCATGAGCGTGAAACTGACCGAAGAGGTGGAAGTCCAACTAATTAAGCCAAGTACGCCACGTGGCGAATCCGCAAGTGTTTCCGCGCCTAGTCCGTTGGCCATGATAGGGCCTGAATTTATCGTGGCTATTGGAGATCTACTGGCTAAATGTCAGAAAACAAGCCCTCCTCACACTAACTTCGGTTATCGACGGTTAAGAAATTTTACAGGAAACGTACCAACTCCGGCGGGAGAAGAAACCTTTGAAGAATGGGTGGAACAGGCGATGCAGGCTCTGGATGAGTGGGATGTCCCTGAGGCCCAGAAAAAGCAAAGGATCACCGAGCGCTTAAAGGGACCTGCGTCAGAAGCGGTGAGAAACCTAAAACTGAGTAGAAAAGATTGTACTGCTTTGGATTATTTAAACGTTCTTGAAGAAGTTTTTGGGCGAACTGAAAAGGCGGCCGAATTGGTATATCAGTACGAACACACCTATCAGAGAAGAGGTGAAAGGATGACCGAGTACATGAGGCGCCTGGATAAGATTCTACACCAGATACTCCTGAAGAAAGGGGCCGAACCGGCCGAAGTAGATAAGATCTGAATAAAACAGATCCTGAGGGGCTCTCAACCTCTAGATCCAGTGATGATGCAGCTGAGAAGCAGAGCAGGTAACCAAGAGTTAAAGTACCTGGAACTGATCCGAGTTGTACGAGAGGAAGAGGCTTTACTAGAAGAGAAATCTTTCAGGTGGGGGGAAGGGCTTATGCACAACCTGTGAGACATAACGACGGTCTGCAGCCTGAAAGCGACTCTCTAGATACCTATGGATCTGATGAGGACGAACAAGAACACCTAGTTGTTTTTAAATCTACAGAGAGGGCTGCTAAAGAATCGAACCTCCCTGAACGGGGTGAATTGTCCAAAACCGTCAAGGAAGTTCAGGAAGCTCAAGTTGAATTGCAACAAGCGCATGCGGAACTGTGTCGGGTATTGATGAAGGTGACAGAGATGCAGGCAGAAATGCAGAAATTCCTCACAGGTATGCAGACGACGGGAGCTGCTGTGGCGTCTGGTCCAAACTCTTTAACCAAATCTCAACAAGCAACTACGTCTCCGCTCTCTAAGAAGAGATGTTTCGGGTGTGGAGAAATGGGCCATTTCCGCGCGCAGTGCAAAGGCCGAAAGCCTGAGAAGGATAGAGTCAAGGGACTGTTGGAAGCCCTGGAGGGACTGTTATCTACCTCACCGGCGGGAAACGCCAGAGGGCACCAGTGAAGGAGCAACCTGAGTGCCCGAGGGTTGAACCCCGCTCCAGAAATCAAGCAAAGGCTAAGAGGGCGAAAAGGCCCAAAGCCGAGCCGACTGTAGAGCCTGCCAGGACTGAAAGAGTCACTCCCTTAGCATCCGGGTCTATGTCATGGGGAAGCAATGCACACCCAAAACCTGCACGGGCCAAGAAAAAGGCCAGGGTACAACAAACTGGGTCTAAGTGTCCGGATACCGCCACCAAGTTTCCAGACCAACTGATAGGTCCTTCTCCTATTGTGCCAATCCAAGTGGAAGGAGTCTACACCAAAGCCCTGTTGGATTCAGGGGCTCAAGTGACATTGATCTACAGAGACTTCTACGAGAAACACTTAAAGCACATTCCTCTGCAAGAATTGAAGGATTTGGAAATATGGGGTATCGGCACTGAGAAACTCCCTTATGATGGGTACCTGCAAGTGAAGTTGGAGATCGGATCTGAAGTCATCGGGCAGTCTGGGAGTTGTGATGCATTGGCTATAGTGTGTCCTCGACCCTCGGGTGCGAACAGAAGCTCCCTGATAGTGGGGACGAATACTGACCTAGTGCGGCGTCTCCTGACGCCTATCGTGTTGGAAGAAGGTTCAACTCAAGGAGTACACCCAATGTTACGTCCGGTCTATCAGAGGATGGTAGAAGAACGAAAGGCACCTGCCGAGGTGGGAAGACTGGACTGGGTGGAACTGGTGAACAGAGAAGTTCTGCAAGCAGGAGAAGTAGCGAGTTTCCGGGCTTCAGTCAAGTTGAATGGATCGCAACCAGGCCCCTATGTGGTGCTGGGAACCGATTTTGATCATGGGAGTGAAACCGGAGTCGAAGTAATTCCTGAAATAATCTCCACCAAAGCTCTGAAGAGAACACGAGGAAGAGTCTCGGTCAGTGTGTGCAACGTGACGGATTTTCCAGTAGTCCTTAAAGCACGAATGCCTATTGGGCAAGTAGAGTCTGCTACACCCCTCTAACGATTCAGGAGGGGGAGAGGGTAAAGAGATTCCAGATGAAAGATTCTACCCCAAGGACGCTCCTATTTCACCTGAATGGAAGAAACGTCTTCAGTCTCAAGTTCTAAAGTGGAAGGAATTGTTTTCAAAAGATGAGTTCGATGTGGGCCTAGCTAAGAGTACTGAACACCACATTCGATTACAAGAAGACAAGCCGTTTCGCGAAAGATCAAGGCGAGTTCCGTTAGGAGACTTAGATGATCTGCGAGAGCAGCTGAACGAGTTACAGAGAACCAAGTGATTCAAGAGTCCAGGAGCCCGTATGCATCTCCTATAGTGTTGGTCCGGAAGAAAAATGGTTCTGTCCGCTTATGCATAGACTATCGCACATTGAACCGGAGAACCATCCCCGATCAGTATGCCACTCCTCGGATTGAAGATGCCCTACAGTGTTTGTCTGGAGCAAAGTGGTTTAGTGTACTAGACCTGCGAAGTGGGTATCATCAGATACCAATGCATCCTGAAGACAAGGAGAAAACTGCGTTCATCTGTCCACTGGGGTTCTTTGAATTCAACAGGATGCCTCAAGGCCTTACGGGGGCTCCAGCCACGTTCCAACGGTTGATGGAGAAGACAGTCGGGATATGAATCTAATCGAAGTATTAGTGTACCTGGATGACATAATTGTGTTTGGGAAGACTCTGGAAGAACATGAGCAACGTTTGGAGAAGGTCTTGAAGAGGCTCCATGAAGAGGGGCTGAAACTGTCTCTGGAGAAATGCCAATTCTGCTTACCATCTGTTGCGTATCTGGGACATGTGGTCTCAGCGGAAGGTGTTTCAACAGACCCTCGGAAGTTGGAGGCCGTAGCTTCTTGGCCTAGACCCCGAAACGTCACTGAGCTTAGATCTTTCTTGGATTCTGTTCATACTATCGAAGATTTGTGGGAGGATTCGCGAAAATAGCCCAACCACTGAACAAACTCCTGCAGAAGGAAACCACAGAAGAAGGCTGCAAGGTCTCTGACAAAAACCCGTCAGCTCCGGGGCCAAGGAAAGCTCGAGAGTCTATACAAGGTGAATGGACCAGTCAATGTGAAGGAGCTTTCGTAAAGCTGAAAGAGCCTAACCCGAGCTCCTGTTTTGGCCTATGCGGACCCTCACAAGCCGTATGAACTACATGTGGATGCCAGCCGAGAAGGTCTGGGAGGAGTCCTATATCAGGAGTATGGTGGATTGCTGAGGCCTGTGGCATACGTGAGCCGGAGCCTTACGCCTTCAGAGAAGAACTATCCTACTCACAAGCTGGAGTTCCTAGCCTTGAAGTGGGCAGTGGTGGACAAGTTGAAAGACTATCTGTATGGAGCTGAGTTCGTGATCAAGACGGATAACAATCCTCTTACCTACATCCTTACTACCGCAAAACTGGACGCAACGGGACATCGGTGGTTGGCTCGTCTGTCAGGGTTTCGGTTCAGCCTGAAGTATCGCCCTGGGGTGAATAATCGAGATGCTGATGCGTTATCGAGAAGACCCTACACTACAGAATGGACTCAGTTGACTCCAGACAGGGTGCAAGCTTTGTGCCAAGGAACAGAGCGCCGGGTCAAAGGAGGGATTGAAGCAGAGGCCATAGGAGTTATGGCTGCGGCTGTTCCTGAGTTCTACTGTAACCCTTGCAGTTAAGGGATGAAAGTTTACCTTCCTTTCGAGACAGGACCTGAAAGCGGATCAGGCCAGAGACCCTTTAATTGCCTTGACCATAAAGGCCCTGTCTGCAAACCAGCGAGAGATTTTGTTAACCAACTCCCCGAGTGGAGCCAGATTGGTCTACAAAGAGTGGAGCGGTTAAAGATGTTGGATGGGGTGGTCTACCGAAGGGGCCCCTCAACCAACTCTGAAGAGATTCAACAGTTATTCCTCCCTACTAAACATAGGGAGAGTGTGCTGCGATCACTACATGATGAGCATGGACATTTGGGTGCAGGGAGAACTTTTAAGCTGGTGCGAGATAGGTTCTATTGGCCTTGTATGAGGGCTGAAGTAGAAAGTTATTGTCATTCCTGTCTGAGGTGTATTCAGAGAAAGACTCTACCGACCCGAACTGCTCCAATGAGCCATCTGCAGAGCCAGGGACCCATGGATTTGGTGTGCATTGACTTCTTGTGCTTAGAGCCGGATGCTAGCGGGCAAGGGAACATTCTAATAGTGACTGATCATTTCACTCGTTACGCCCAAGCTTTTTCCACGAAAGATCAACGCGCTCCGACTGTAGCCAAGGTGTTGATGGAAAATTCTTTGTTCACTACGGACTGCCAAGGAGGATACACTCTGATCAGGGTAGAGACTTTGAAAGCAGACTGGTGGGGCAGTTGTTAGAGCTGTTGGGAATCCAAAAGACCCGAACCACACCATATCACCCTCAAGGTGATGCTCAGCCTGAAAGGTTTAATCGCACACTGCTAAACATGCTGGGGACCTTGTCGAATGTGGAGAAGCAGAGTTGGAGTCGTCACATAGCTACTCTGGTGCATGCATATAACAGTACGGAGAGCGATGCGACTGGATATTCACCGTACCGTCTTATGTTCGGAAGAGAGGCTCGACTGCCGGTTGATTTGGCATTTGGATTATCCCTAGACCAGACCTCAGTAGCTTCCCATAGAAATTACGTGGATAGACTTCGAAAGAATCTGGCTTCTGCGTTTGAACAGGCCCGTTTGACCTCGGGAAACAGGGAGCAAAGAAACAAAAGGAACTATGACCTGAAAGTTCGAATACAAGATCTACAACCCGGTGATAGGGTCTTATTGAAGAACTTGGGTGCGGCTGCGAGGCACAAGTTGGCGGATAGGTGGAGTTCCCAGGTTTACATTGTCTGCAAACAACTGCCGGGTTTACCAGTGTATCAGATTCGCCCGGATGGAAAGGCTGGGCCTCTTAAGAACTGGCACCGAAACCACTTGTTACCTTTGAGAGAGGCTGTAAGTATGCCGGTTGGGGACGAATTGCCTCGGCCAAATCCGCCTGTTCCATGTTTGCCTCCTGTTACTCGATCTCAACAGACCCGGGTTGCCGAAGAGAGCGAAAGAGACAGTGAAGAAGAGAGTTATTGTCTAGGTTGGATGTGCTCGCCGGAGCCTGAAGAGGTTGTCGTTGTCCCTGAGCGGTGGGAGATTAACTTGAGGCCTGAAGCTCCGGAATTTCAGTTGGAAGTCCCTGAGGCTGTGGGGATCCCGGTAGCTCCGGAAGCTTATTCAGGTGATTACAGTTCTATGCCTTCACTGGAGGGATCATACTCTGAAGAAATGTCTGCTCCAGTGATAGAAAGAGAAATGGAGCCAACGCCTATAGTACTTCCACCTGAAGAGGAACTGATTGAGCCAGAACCAAAATGCTCTGTTTGACCGCCCCAACGACTCACCTACGACTCACCAGGACATAGCACTGAAGAGGCCATCACCACGGTGCGGAGGTTGCCCGAAGTGTCTGCTATGCTAGCTGAGGTAGCCCAAAATATGAATCAACTTGAGGAAGTGTTATTAACTCACTATATGTATGCTGCTGAACCTGTACATGTTATATAAACTGCATTCAAATGTTGGAAATGTAATGTAATTGTTGTACCTCCTTGGAGAGACCCAAGAGTTCTAGGAGGGGGAGAGTGTAGCGCTGTGTTAAAAATCATCTTGCTGTGGCAGTACCTATTTTTGGCCACAAGATGGAGACTATCGCGATCAGATACTGGACATTGGGACTACAACGCCCGGCATGCTTTGCAAGAAGACAGGAAGTGGGTGGGGACTGGACACTTACATCCTCTGCCTCGTGGGGAAAGTTCCAGAGCGCGCCAGGGAAGCAGAGAAAGCAGACGCACCGAGGAGATCGCGGGAGAATCTAGGCCCAAAGCCTGAGGGAGACCTGTTGTTCCGGTTTGGGTCACCTAGCCTGAGGAGAAGGAGACTCGCCAGAGCCCAGACACTGCTGCAGACCGGCGGAATCGAACGGAGAGCAGGCGGTGAGCTGGAAAAGCGGCATAAAGTGAGACAACGGATCCGGCCGCTAGTATCCCCAGTCAATCCGGAGGAGAGACGTCCTGGGTCAGCGGAGCCTAAAGCCTGCGTCGGATGGGTGAGAGGCCTCCAAGGCTGTTTGTGATTAAAGGTCAAGCTGCTGTTTCTGTTTAAAGTCCACAGGGCCCCAACTGACTAGTCGAAGACTTTCTTTAAATAAACTCACTGGCCAGTTGAACAGTACCCGGGTACCACACACACATATACACCTCCTGGGACTTAACTTGTGCAGGACTCATTTTCTTTTAGGAATCGGAATAGGGGTTGAAAATAAAGATACGTTCCGAATATATATTTTTCCTCTTTTTCCGTTGCGCGTTTGCCGTAATACGAAGGGATTGTATGTTCGGGGTTTTGCTACGTGTCTCCTTTTCTGAACCATCGGGAAATTGCATTGTTTTATGTTCGGTCGCGAATATTTTATTTTTCCGAAATACGAAGCCTCGTGTTTCGTTTCTTTTCCGCTGCGCGTTTGCCGAAATACGAAAATACTGTAATAATACTTGTGAATACCGTGTTTCAACATCTGCTCAAATATTTTAGTAAACTATTTAAATGATAAAAACTCACAGCTGTGTTGGAGTATATTTATTCCCTAGTGCGGGGAGACTGACCTGTGGTTCATTTTCAGCGGCTCCTCCGGGAGTGAGGCTACAGCTGCATTACTAATCATCTTAGTATAATCACTTTAAATAGCTATATGATATCTGACCGGATTATGACATTAACTGAATTTGACAAAAATAATATTTCTGTCTTTATGCTAATAATGAAAGTCCCATTTTAAAGATAAGGGGCTCCATCTAGAGATTGGAACCTTTCATCCCAGCAATAGTTCTGTAAATGATTAACAAATAAATGAAATGCAATAAATTAGCATTTAGAGAAACAAACCCACACAATTATATATATATATATACCTTGAATCACAGGAAGCTCCAGAAAGGACTTAGTCCTCAGTAAGTGAGTTAATCCCATAAGAGCAGTTATTAGGTTGGCATGATAGGACCTGACAAGGGTGGAATACATTGGCGCTGTTGGCAGGCTTGAGCAATTTATGGCCATTCATTGTGAAATAAATTTCCACCATTTTCAACAGAACTGATACACAGAATGTAATACAAGGGAGGAGACTATAAGGAGACTAGGAACAGGGGCAAGACGTGAAAGGAGCTAGACAAAGGGACGAGACATGAAAGGAGCTGACAAGGAAAGATAACTAGACTAGGAGAAAACTGAATGAACTAAACATAGGTTAAAGACAGAGCGGCATGACATGAACAAGGAATTAGATACAAAGGGTACTTACAGAAAGGTAGGCTACGAACAAAGGCAGAGTACAGGACACAGGGGCAGCTATAGAACTGACTTCAGGGGTAATGGCTTGCAGGGATAACATAAAGGTTCAGGGGTGCTCAGAGATAAATTCCACAAAAGCAGGGTTCCTAGACAAAATATCCAAGGAGCAATTCCATAAACATAAGTCCAGTAAGAAAGGCAAGGGGTCCGGTACACAAAGAATCTGATTCAACAGGGCTGGGATAAAGGAACAGGCAGAGGTCCACTCAGCATGGACTTCACAGTCCAACTTCAATGCTAAAGTGAGAGGCAAGAGGTGTAGTCTCCCTATATGGAGATCTGAGCAGGTGGGGAATGATTCCACCTGCAGGTTCTCCAAGTTCTCAGGAAACCCTGGGCTGAAGAATATATAACTGGATGCAGTTCAAGGCTGAAAGGGAAATCTGGTCTGGAACATGTTCCCAGGTTTCAGGATGGCACAGACCCAGATCTGGACCTCCTTTGACGTCAGCGGCGAGGGACTTGACACAAGGTCACTGAATACTTTTAACTTTGCTTCAAAATATTGACTGTGACACTATAAAGAGACACTACCACCAAAAAAATGTAATTATTTATTTTGCTTATTTTATGTGCTGAAATCTTACATGTATGTTGTTTTTCTCCTGTGTGTTTAGTAAAGAAAATATTTTAGAACAAACAAATAAATAATCCTTCACCAGCATGCTTATTCATTAATACAATAATAATACCCGTGACTCCAACACTTCACTCTTATTAAACATTTGAAATCGAAATATTCTTATACTGTGTGTGACACTGACTGATGAAGCCGAACGTACTGCCGGCGAAACGTGTCTCAGCCTGTATTTACATTGCTTTAATTTGTTTTTATTGTATGAATAAACCGAGTGTTCTTGAATTTTATTCTGAAGGAGGTTGGGGGTTGCCCGGAAGGACCCCAGAGGCATTTATCCCTAGAGCCAGGACATAGGCTCTACATCTTGTAAGTACCCCATAGGGGACGTAGGAAGTTATATTTTTATATAATATTGCACCATTGGGTCCCTGTCTCTGTGCCCTGGTTACAGATTCCACAGATTCCAGATTCATTCAGCCCTTTGCAAGGGGCGTCAGCCTGAGCCATGACTAGGCCAGGCATGTGCCTGGGCCTCTAATAAGCAGTGCATCCACCTTGGCCTCAACTGTGCCTGTTCAGGGGGTGTGTGGGTAAGTATGTGTATGTGTTACTGTGTGTATGGATGTGTGACTGTGTGTGTGTTTATGTGTGACTGTGTGTGTGTTTATGTGTGACTGTGTGTGTGGAAATGTGACCGCATGTGTGGATGTGTGGATATATGCATGTGTGACTGTGTGGCGGAACATGTGGAGCTCTGTGATACTCAGACACACCACACATCACA
Organism: Leptobrachium leishanense; assembly: GCA_009667805.1. Lineage (NCBI taxonomy): Eukaryota > Metazoa > Chordata > Amphibia > Anura > Megophryidae > Leptobrachium > Leptobrachium leishanense. Next base: position 304,389,767 of record CM019065.1, read on the forward strand.
GTGAGCTTTATTGCAGTCGAGCTCTGTGACACGGTTATACACACCACACATTATTGTGAGTTTTATTGGTGTGGAGCTCTGCAATATGCTCATACACACTGCATATTAGTGTGTGTTTTATTGCTGTGGATCTCTATGATAAGCACATACAAGCTGCATTTTTTTGTGAGGGGGCAACATTTCATCCTTGAACCCAGGCAGCACAGTGTCTTGGACCAGCCCTGCCCCCACCCACGGTATCTTTCCATCACTTGCTCTTCACTGTGTGGCATTGAGAATAAAATGGGGTCTATGTGTCAGGCAGCCAACTCATATCGATGTATTGTGTGGGATGTATTCAAAGGACATCACTGGAGGTAAATTATAAGGAAAGCATTACATACTGCCCACTAAAGTGGGGACGATAAGGAGGAAAACCTGCACCTGCAGTTTTCTCCTTAGAGTCACAGTTTTAGCTCCATATTATGGCGCAGGTGCTAATTCAGCAGCCTGCCCAGTAATGCAGTGCTAGGTCTCTGGCTACTCAAGGCAGCGCTAATGCTTTGACTGCCGGATCACATGACCGGTAGGATCTCTTCTCTCGCGAGATCCTGCAGGTCGATGGAGAGATCGCAAAGGGAGACTGTGGACTTTTTCCCCCCAATCTAACCCTGCCCTGGCGGCCAGAAGCAACAAATCAGATCAGAGGCACAGAGGAAAGGGGCACAGATGGCAGAGAGATACAGAGAAAAAGGGCACAGAGGGCAGAAAGAAAGATGCAGCGGATAGGGGTAGAGAGGGCATAGGAAAGAAAGAAAGGGGCAAAGGAGAGGGCCACATATGGCAGGGAAAAGGAAGAAAGAAAGAAGAAAGAAAGAAAGAAAGAAAGAAAGAAAGAAAGAAAGAAAGAAAGAAAGAAAGAAAGAAAGATCTGCGAAGTCAAACGCTGAGACAAAATTACAATTAAGTAATGTAATTAATGCATTTTCCACTCATTTCCATATTGAATAAAGCTAGGATTTTATATTCTTAGTACCATTTAAAAAGGATAAGTGTTATAGTTGTCTGTATTATAGGCTTAAAATATAAAGTATTCCCGAAGGGGGGGGTGGGCCAAACTGACATGCACCAGGTATTTTGATAATGCAGCTCTCATCTTGACTGATCTCTTGCCACTGTGGCTCCCGAACAAAAAACAGTGAGAATCCAAGCTCTAGTGGCATCATACAGTTTGCACTGCCAAACACAACAAATATGCCCACAGGCATACTCCTACATACATATACACCATGTGACAGATCTCAGTACCCCTACAGGGTCACATCTGCCAATGTTGCTTCCTTGCTGAACCCCCATGTTCCCCTCATGACTCACGTGCCTTCCCCCAGTGCTTAGCTTGTTAGCATTTTATAAAAACTTGTAAATACGGTAACTATTAAAACTTACCAGAGCTATTACAGTCTATGGAGTTGCTGACTTTACAACAGCTCTGGCTACGTTTACACCAGGGTTGGAAAACAGCCCATTATGTTTAACAATAGACAAACTGTCTTACTCCTGATTTTGATGGATTCACTTACAGCAATAAGAATGCCTGCATGTCTTTGACAGGAAGATCGAGCTACAGTTCCAATTATGTACAGTACTTCAGCTGTCATGTCCGATGTACTGTAACTTTGGAAATACTGTACATGCTGGAGCACATTGGCAAAAAATATTTATTTGTAATACAAAAATTGTTGGCACCTGCCCTCTGTGTGCCCAGATCATATTTACTCAATATGGGGCACATGGTGCTTCCAAAGATTGTGTAAAATTATCCCATTTGTGAAGGGGTCTAATCTATTCAGTAAGTTAGGTCTGAGATGCAACTGACAAAATCTTTCAACAACAAGGAATAGAGCAAATGCAGAACTGTACAATAAAACATAGTTATGACAACTTTAACAATCATAAATAGACACAATAATCTCTTTATTATATGCAACAATCTATATGTAGCATTATTTGGGAACATATAATACTTCTCTTATGAAAAATAACCATCTATTTAATCTGTTTTATACACAATGTGGAGACTTTAAAATAACCTTATTACATTGAATGTATTAGGATTTATCAAACATTTACAACTTAATATATCAAAAGCTAACTACATGGAATAGTATAATGATATGAATGACAAATTTAACATTTTCAAACCCATTTCTTTTATTTTATATAACTTAAATCAAGCATACTGTTAAGACCCATCGATGCATAGTGTCGTTTAGAATTACAGGCTATATATGTAATTTTGTCAATGACTCTACAATAGCGAACATCGAGTTCTAATGGAATGCTTTACAATCTAACAGCTGCAAAATTACTTTGTGATCTTTTGCCAGAGATATTCAAATCATGAGTATCATCTCTTATACTTGTTATTGTGCCGTCTTTACTTACTTTTGGTTGCACTTTGTGGATTTGCAAAAAAAAAAAGGAAAACGAGAAAAAAAATTGCCATGACAGGAACAATTTGTAAAATGTCTGTTAATCTTTGCACTTTATTATTATTATTATTCTTTATTTATAAAGCGCCAGCATATTCCGCAGCGCTGTACAATAGGCACAGTATAGACGGGTTACAATACATTGAACAACATTTGACAAACAGTACAAGAGGGGATGAGGCCCTATTCCCGTAGGAACTCACAATCTGGGAGGGTTGGGGTTGGAAACAGGAGGAGAGGACTGTAAGGTGAGAGTGATTGATGGTTGCGTCAGTGAGTTGGGTGGTAGGCTTCCCTAAATAGGAATGTTTTAAGGGAGCGTTTGAAGGAAGAGAAATTAGGGGAAAGTCTGACAGTATGAGACTTAAGTGATGGATTGCTAAACTTCCATTTAATAATCATTTTACGATGGTCAAATACAAGCAAGTTCGAGGAACTTAGGAAGAGATAAGTAAAAAAAGAATATGGAAACTAAAGGTAAACAACTGAAAAGTGAAGGCAGGAGTAACACAGATGATCAAAAGGAATGTGTAAAACCTCTTAGATCATTTGACAATTAACCCCTTCACTACAAAGTGATTTTCCAAAAAACATTGTCAGGAACCAGTGGTTTTTTGAAAAATCCTTCTTAATTAATTATACGGTAAGAAATAGTTGGGCATATTCTTAAAGTATTTCTTACTGTAATAACATATTTGGCCATCTACTGCCAAACTGAGTTACAGCTGCAGCTCGAGGTTCCCTGCAACGGCTCCTGAATGTCCTATGTCAGGACATCCAGTTAGCCGGTTTTACAAGTTTTAGCTCTTTGGGCATTATGCCCATGTGGGCTAAAAGTTTGGAGGCACCTTCTGCAGCCCAAAAGAAAATGAAATTAGTTTGCAGCAATCAAATTTCATTTGCTTTTGGGCTGCAGAGCTGCAGATCGAGATATCTCGATATCAGGCACCAGATGTTGCCTTAGAAGTCCAAGATAACTCAATATTGTTAGTGAAGGGGTTATACAGTCATGTTTTAAGACCTTAAGAGTCCTCTGAATTATCTACTGCCTATATTTTGCTGAGTGTTTTTAAGAATCTTGCCCAATGAGACAAATGATTTTTGCATAATCATCTTGTATGTCGACTCTTTTGTTTTACCTTCTGCCCAGTTCTAATACTATTATTAGATGACACTGTCATCTCTGTATGTATTTTTTTTTTTACATAAACAGCAGTGAATGGTTTTATAGTAAGTTAAAATTCCCTTTGCATACAGAGCTATTACTATTTTTCAATATTAAGAGAATGAGTAACAACTCTCATGGATGGATACAAACTGTTTTATTTTTTCATTCTTAAAATGTTACCTTTTCATGAAATCAGGACACAGTACTGTATTGCCTTATCTTGACATAAGATTCTTGTATTGCATATTGTAGACTTTAGATCTTAATAAACAGATATTTTAATTACACTCTCACAGTCTTGCTGTTCCACCTGCCTCTGATGCAGGAACATCTGAGTTTTTAAGACTCCGAGAGCAATTTTATGTGATTTAATGTTCTCTGTTCTGTCATCTTCTGAATTACTGCCAAATTAAATGCATTGAAACAACAGACAATCATGTCGCTTTTATTTTGTTAGCACTGTCACACAACAGCACAGTAAAGAGAAGGAAGTGGAACTGTCTAAATTCCCTCTTCCATAATTATGTAAAACACATTGAGGTGTGCTTTGTAATATACAATATGTCAGATTGATTTCTAAAATCAACAAAAAGTCAGGATGGAAAACCTCAAAATTAAAATGCAAAATACATGAAAGCATGAGCAACTGGGGATACTGAAACCTTTATTTAAAGCTTGACATGAAAAACCACCAAACCATCTACTTATTTCCTACATCATTTTTTCATTCTCTGAAGTAGTCAAAGTAATAAAAACATCTCCTTTCTTTAAAATGGTCCACATACTAGAGAAGTGACACTTTCTTATTTATTTATAATATGGCTATTTTTTTTATCAATGCCTATACATGAATAGCATGTTGCAAGTGTATTTGATTGGACATGAGTACACATTCATTTATTTATGTATACTGAAATCAATAATACATTTTACTTATTTCAATTACACAATAAAGGGGTTCCTGAGAATTAATTGTGGCCCTTTGTGCCTCCTGTAGACAAGTTTTTTTATCATATTTTTATTTTATTTTTATTTGATTTAAATCTTTTATTGCTTTTTTGTGTTTTGAGTGCTATATGGATTTATTTGTATTTCCAATTATTTATACTGTATAATTAATGAAAAGTGATTTAAAAAAACACTGGTTCCTGACATGGATTTTATAGAAAGTCATTTGGTAGTGAAGGGGTTAAGAAGACCTATCAAACGTTCAGAAATGAGGGTGGCTAATATAGTTTGAAAACTAAATGAAAGTTAAAGCTTAAAAACAAGGCTATTTTGTGAAAAACTATGCCTGGAGAGTAACAGGCAACTAAATATTAATATATCATAAACATTCCAAGTATCATTGTTTTGTTTTTTACTTTATAGTAAGGATGTGCCTTCCATTTTTATAAAATGTTTCAATATTTTACTTTCTAAGCCTTTCCCAAGAGGAGACATGAATTACAAAGAAATCGTTATTATATTTACTCACCACTTGCTCATGAGGCTTAACCAGAGAACATCATTTAATTGAGAGGCTGGTGCTTTGGAATGTATAATTATTTTGTCTATGTAAATATCCTTTGTGAGTAAACAATGAATAAGCTTTCAATATTTTAGTTATCTCTGGTGTTCACTTCAATACACCTGAGTCCCATGATATAGCAGTCATGGAAAAATCTCAAAGCATTTAGCACAAAACATTCATCTTCGATTCAAATTGCATTTAGTCTCGGGGTAATTCAAAGAAATGCAAACAGATAGTATTGTGGAATCCTGATTTTGCTCCTAATTCTGAATGGGTAATGACCAAACAGAAATCACACATATGGTACATAATTCCACTAATAATAGCTTTTGCCACATGGCAGTTTTTTGTTTTTTTTTTAAATAGTACAAATAATTCATTAGTATTAATGTTTAAATCGGAGATCTGACAGAATAAAAAAATTATATTTCTTTATTTGCAAAAAATAGGATTTTTAATTCTTACCTCATAGTGGCCACGTGATTTTTACCATTATCTGTCCGAACGTACCCACAGCTGTTTTTACATTTCTGTTCCGTCTGTGTTTAGCTTTAAATGTTCCTCTTACTCATTTATGGAGCCCACACATATTATATACTGTTTTTCTCGCCATTAAATGGACTTTCTAAGAATACCATTATTTTCATCATATCGCATAATTTATTATTAAAAAAATTAAGTTAATATGGCCTTTCCAATGATGCTAAACGTGACTCTCTAGGATCGGGAGATATGGGGGTCCAAATGACCCCCCTATCTCCACTTGGCAGCTAGGGGGCTAATTGCCCAACTGACATCATCGCGCATGTGGCAATGATGTCAGCGGGCGGGGGTGGCCCCAGTGGCTTGGCTGACATCCAAGATGTCACTTGGCTGGATGCGCTGAGCGACACGCAGCCAAGTGTCCAGAGGACCCCGGTGGACACAATAGATGTCATCGTGCTAGCATGGCCTTTCCAATGATACCAAACATGACCATGTTAAATTAAAATATAAAATAATAAACAAATTTAAAAAAATAAACAGTTTTTTTGTTTGTTTTATTAACCACTTCGCTGCTGAGGACGCGCTCAGCGCATCCTCAGCAGTCCCGCTGGTGTGCTGAGGACGCGCTGAGCGCGTCCTCACATTGGGGTCAGCGTTCGGCCGGGTTCCGGCCGATCGCTGGCCCCTCCGGTGCGGGCTGACATCCTGGATGTCAGCCCGGTATCCGGACCAGCAGCCGCCAGAATTAGGTGTCATCGCGGGGGCGCGATGACACCTAATTCAGGCGCCCCCCCGCATGTGCGGAGGAGGCGCCTGAAAGGAGGGGGGGAGGTCCTTCGGACCTCTCTTCCTCCCGATCGGCGGCGCACAGGGGGTTAACCCAGGCATCATTTGGAAGGGCACAGCCTGCCCTTCCAAATGATGCCTGGCATTAACCCCTGGGGAGCTGGATCGCGAATCGGCGCTGAAAAGCGCCGGTTCGCGATCCTTTCCCGGACCTGGCCGACATCTTGGATGTCGGCCAAGCCTCCGGGAACTCCCCCAGAGGACTGGCGTCATCGTGCGTAGCACGATGACGCCAGTCCTAGAGTTAACCCCTAACTGCCACCAACTGTGGAGATAGGGAGTTCCAATGAACTCCCTATCTCCCGATCCGTGGCAGCTAGGGGTTACATTTTGGTATCGTTGGATCGGCCAGAGCATGGCCGTTCCAACGATACCAAACACTACAGTGAAAAAGTTTGTAAAAAAAAATAAAAATGAAAAATAAAAAAAAAAAAAACAAAAAAAAAATAAATAAAAAAAAAAATTAAACACTTTTTTTTTATTTTTTTGGGTTTGTTAATGCAACAATATTGTTCCCATTTCAATTATAATGTGAACAATGATGCTGCACTAACGATTTTTGTATGCGGTGCGTTTGTTAAAAATAGTGTCATTTTCCCCCAAAAAAAATGTAACGAGACCCCATCTCTAATTTTTTTAACAAGCGCACCCCATACAAAATATAACCGCAATTTCTCGCATGTTAAAATGTGGAAAAAAACACTTTACACATTGTAAATTATTGAAAATACATATTTTATTGCATTTTTTGTTATAATATACAGACATGACATAACGTATACATATAATAATGACATATTATGAATCTACCGAGTCTGACGGAAAGAACGATATATAATATGTCTGGGTCATATACTAAAATAAGCCTTCAAAACACGTTTAAACATGATGCGCAAAACAGGTAAAAATGACCTCAGCATAGGGGCGGGAAAAGCCTCAGCAGCGAAAGGGTTAATGCAGCAATATTGTTCACATTTCAATTATAATGTGAACAATGATGCTGCACTAACGATTTTTTCTATGGGGGGCGTTTGCTAAAAAGCACGTAATTTCCCCCCCAAAAAATGTAACAAGTGTCTATTTCAAAAAAATTTTAACAAGCGCAACCCATAGAAAAAAAATAATCGCAAATGCTCGCAAGATAAAAAGAGAAAAAACCCACTTTACACACTGTAAATTATTGAAAATTCTAATTTTATTGCATTTTTTGTTATAATATACAGGCAGGACATGACGTATACATATAATAATGATATATTATGAATCTGCTGAGTCTGCCGGAAAGAACGATATATAATTTGTCTGGGTGGTATAATAAAACGTGTCTTCAAAACGCTTTTAAACATGATGAGCAAAAGCAGTAAAAATGAGCTCAGCACACATACGTGAAATGGTTCAGCAGCGAAAGGGTTAACCTATACATTACCAAGTGTTTTTAAATATATAATATTTATTTGGAACATAGGATTAATAGTTAACACTAACATGTAAGGTAAAATTGCAATTTTGCTGACATATCTAACTATCTGGTGCAGTCGAAGGAAATAAACAAAGTAAATCTGCTAATTTAAAATTTTTATGTATTTGTTGATTCTTTACAGAAATATTCCTGGGATGAAAGATTCTGAATTGTAGATGGTGTCATTCATCTTGCACAATTCCAAATGGAGTGTGCATTATTTGCATTTAGGCAACAATGGCCTTGTAATGGCTGTGGAATTCTCTGCCTGTTGAGGTGGTTGGGTCAGAGACTGTACAGACTTTTAAAAAACGACTGGATGACTTCCTGCAGACACAGAATATTAAGGGTTATAATATTTAATATGTGGGTAAGCTTCTTGATCCAAGGAGAAATCTGACTGCCATTCTGGGGTCAAGAAGGAATTTTTCCCCAGTTTTGTTGCATATTGGCGAGCATTTCAGACTGGGTTTTTTGCTTTCGTTTGGATCAACAGCAGTAGGTGTTGTGTGAGAGGCTGAACTGGATGGACCCATGTCTATTTTCAGCCTGTAACTATGTAATAGATAGAATAAAGATAGATGATAGAAATAGTCAGATATTCTGCTTTTGGGGATTTGAAGTGAACATAATTAGTCATAATCATATTGTCCCCAGTCTCCTCTGCGAATCACTCAGAAGCACTGCACAATCTCGTGAGAGCGACATCGGGCAGGGCTCGCGTACTGGCAGTACAACCCTCCATGGAGCCCTATGGACTCCAAGAGGTGATACTCGCAGAGGCGCAGAAGCGCTGCCGCAAGTATCCAGGAGGTTAGCACTGCTGCTGAATCAGTGCCTGCCCCGTAATATGGCGGTAAAAGGAGGACACTAAAGGGAAACCTGCAGGAGCAGGTTTTCCCTTTAGCATCCAGTTTTAGCGCCAACATTGTAATAGAGCCCAAGATATTTTGATACATAAAAATTTCATCATGCCATGATTTATGGGGTTTTTTCTGGGGTTTTTTGCAGTTGTCATGGCTGGATTTCCCCTCAATGCTTGCCGGTCTGCTGCAGAGTGATATTGCCGGCTCTCGTGGATGCCGACTGATGACGTTGCAGCTGGCGGGGGTGGGGGCGTGGCTTGATGATGCAACACGTGCCAGATTCAAAAGCCAGGCCTTATTGCCCTGTTGTGGTTCCTACCAGATAGCACGTTCTTCTTCTCCATTATACTGGTTTCTTGTGTATTGACCCTAGCTCTGTTCTGACCACTCTTTTGTCATCAACACTTGCTATTGACCTTTACTGTGTATTGACTCTGACTCTGTTCTGACCACTCATTTGTTATTAACCCTTGCTACTCCTGTTTACCGCGTATTGACTTTGGCTCCTTTTATTTACCATTCTCTTGGCTGAGTTATATATTTGTTTAACCCCGGGTACCAAACCCTGGCCTGTCTAACTACCTTCTCTGGCTTCTGTCTCTGGCTTGTTCTTAATCCTGTCTTTTGTATGTGTCTGCCCTGTTGCTAGATTTCTGGCAATTCTAAAAACCGGCAGTGTAGGTTGTGTAGTGTCTGCGTGAAGGGATCAGTGATATCCATTACAGCAGCTGCTCAAACATATGCATCACATCTCTATTTGAGGTCTTACTTCATTTAATGTAAACTGACATAAGATTGGGCTGTCTGCATTATTTATTCGCTATCTCAGATTCATCTAGTAATTTTCTTTAAAGTAGTACAACCTCTTGCCGCTCCTGAGCATTCGCATTGTGACATTGCATTTCTTCCAGTATACTGAGAACAGCTGGGTATATTCTATTACCTTAGTTCTCTATACGAATGAATTGGAAAATGCCAGAGCATTTTATAAGATACACTTTGACAACATTAAGTCACAACATATATCATTTAATCACTGTAGGAGATAGCTTGAAACTTAGAATTGATATTATAGAAAGACATGTACAGGGTTTAATAATATATTTTTTCATTGCCAATATATTTAAAAGAGAAAAAAAACATGTAAAAAATACATATCCAAAATGAAATAGTTAATGAATTATAGGGAATTCAGACTAATGTATTTAATTCATGTCGCAAGCAGTGGAGGCTCATCTAAAGATGCAATTGGGGCAGGTTCCTACAATTTTTATATAAAAAAAATGTAATCTGATTATTTTTCTCTGTTGGCTCTTTAATTTCTTTTGTGTTATTTAACAAGTGTCTTATTGATTAAATGTGTTATGTTTCATTAATTATTAGTACAGCAGTTCCCCATGTTATTCTCCTGTACTGTTGCAAGACAGAGTAAAACAAGAAATTCTGTTCCTCTGTTCTGCTGTTCAAAAATATAATAAGGACCCTCCACAACTCCGAATTCACCTTTGTTAGATTTCTTGATATAAAAATAGTCCTCCAATCCAATCCAGTATCAAAAACCTCTCCACGTCTCCAGAAATCTTTATCCAACTTCAATCACAGTCAGCCGTCAGTTGGGTTTTTAGTCAAAGGTTGCACCACATCTTAAACAGAGAACTCCTCATGGTTTAATACACAATTTTACTTAGATAAAAACATACTCACAATCTCAGGAGTCCCTTTCCTGGCTCCTGGTAACGAGGCATATGGGACTTTATAAGCAGCCCCCGGCCATCTTGGCAAACTGTATGTGAGCTGATCCAAGCCAACTCTTAGGCTGGGGTCAGATGAGCGCACTCTGCTACTCACAGCTCATCCGTTAAAACAGACACACTTATTAACGGAAGAGACTGTGGACACCAGACGATCCATTAGTTATGACGGGCATTGAGAAAGAAATCTTATTGATTTTTTTGATTGGGTAACAAAAATAATAGACACAGGTGGTGCAGTAGACATTGCTTATTTAGATTTCAGTAAGGCTTTTGATACTGTTCCGCATAGAAGGGTTATCAATAAATTGCAATCTTTGAGCTTGGATTCCAATATTGTTGAATGGATTAGGCAGTGGCTGAGTGACAGGCAACAGAGGGTTGTGGTAAATGGAGTTTATTCGGTGCAAGGTCTTGTTACCAGTGGGGTACCTCAGGGGTCAGTACTTGGACCCATTCTCTTTAATATTTTTATTAGTGATATTGCAGAAGGTATTAATAGAAAAGTATGTCTTTTTGCTGATGACACCAAGATTTGCAACAGGGTTGACGTTCCTGGAGGGATCAGCCAAATGACAAATGATTTAGGTAAACTAAAAAAATGGTCGGAGCTGTGGCAATTGAGTTTTAACGTGGATAAGTGCAAGATAATGCACCTGGGACGTAAAAACCCAAGGGCTGAATATAGAATATTTGATACAGTCCTAACCTCAACATCTGAGGAAAGGGATTTAGGGGTTATTATTTCAGAGGATCTAAGGGTAAGTAGTCAATGTAATAGAGCAGCAGGAAATGCTAGCAGAATGCTTGGTTGTGTAGGGAGAGGTATTAGCAGTAGGAAAAGGGAAGTGCTAATGCCACTGTATAGAGCACTGGTGATACCTCACTTGGAGTACTGTGTGCAGTACTGGAGACCGTATCTCCAGAAGGATATAGACATCTTAGAGAGAGTTCAGAGAAGGGCTATTAGAATGGCGTACGGCTTGAAGGAGAAAAGTTACCAGGAAAGGCTTAATGATCTTAACATGTACAGCTTGGAAAAAAGACGGGACAGAGGAGATATGATAGAAACATTTAAATACATAAAGGGAATCCACAAGGTAGAGGAAGGGAGTATATTTAAAAGGAAACAAAGTAGCAAAACAAGAGGACATAGTCTTAGATTAGAGGGGCAAAGGTTTAAAAGTAACATCAGGAAGCATTATTTTACTGAGAGGGTGGTGGATACATGGAACAGCCTTCCAGTCAAAGTGGTAGAGGCCAAAACAGTAATTGAATTTAAGCAGGCATGGGATAGGCATAAGGCTATCCTAAACAAAAGATAAATCCAGGTAAAGTATCCATGTAATTGGGCAGACTAGATGGGCCGAAAGGTTCTTATCTGCCGACATTTTTCTATGTTTCTATGTTTCTAAGAGAGAAAGAAAGGGGGAAAAAAAACAGTTTTGTGGTGGGTTGTGTTTATTAAAAGATGGTTGCAGAAGAAACTGTGGTGTTCACTCTAATGACATATGCGCATTTGAAGAAACAAAAGAAAAGAAAGTTGTTGGTTCATCTCATAAATTCCGTCAGATAAACACACAAGGCCAGTTCAGGACGCTATACAAGCCCTTGAGAGAGAAACACCTGGTGAAGTTTATGAACTACCTCCAGATGTCCATAACCTCCTTCAATGAACTGTTGGCCAGTGTGAAAGATCAGTTGTCAAAGATGGACACCAATATGAGAACTGAAATGTCACCAGAGGAGATACTGGTCGTCAAATTACGGTAAGTATTTTAGTATTTATAATTAAATTTATATTACTATGCTTGTAAGTAATATCCGTTGACATGTTGAAGATTTTCATGTTGGATTTTTCTTCCTTTTTCATTTCATACACTGAAGTTTTGTATTTTTAGAGAAAGGTCTTAAGGGGAAATAAGATTAGATACCCTGTAGAAACTCGAGTATACCGCTAGATTTTGGTGACAAAAATTTACCTTAAAATTGGAGGGGTCGCGTTATATTCAAGACATCTGCATCGCAGTGAAAAAAAAAAAAACTTGCCTTGCTCTGGATCCCAAGTCTCGGGGAAGAAGTTATGGTAGTCTCGCTGAAGTGAATGTGGGCTCCCTGATGCTTGCAAACACACCAGGAACTCCCAGATTCGGGAGAGGTGGGATCCATCACGGCCAGAGGGCACGCTCGGTTTAAGCCAATCATTCACACGCTTGCCTCTGCCGGCCATCTAATCTCTAGTAAAGATGGGTGGCCGGCGGCTTCATACTTAGTAACAACTGCAATCATTCTAGAGCAGAGCACCCTGGCCTGAGGGGTAGCCTGACTGTGTTACGAGAACCTGGAAGGATTTTAATTGTTTACCGGTACAGTAAAATTTTGTTCCTTGCGTTATATTCCAGTCTTGAGTAGGGATGTGCACCGATTTTGTTTTCGGCTCGATTCGATTCGATTTTTCAAATTTTTAAACTTTTCGATTCGGCTCGTTTCGACCACTTTCTGTTTCGATTCGGTTCGGTTTGATTCGTTTTTCGGGTACATTTATTTTTCGGAATATCGACCATTTTTCGTAATTTCGGGTCACTTTACTAGGTTTCTGTATCGACTTTTCGTTATTTCGGAAATTTTCGTTTTTCGGAATTGTACATGGTTTTCGGCATATCGCCCATTTTTCGTTTTTCGGAACTTTGCGTTTTTTCGGAACGTCTGTTCTCGTTTCAAAGCTGTCTAACTCTATTCGTTTTGATGAAAACTACTATGGTTTACTTTTTTAATACTACTTTATATATTTTTTATAATAAATTTTTGGTTTGTTTTTCGGATCCGATAATTCATTCTGTCGATACGATAATTCTGGCGATTCTATCGTGTTTTTTTAATTAACCCTTTCGCTGCTGAGGCTTTTCCCGCCTCTGTGCTGAGCTCATTTTTACCGGTTTTGCTCATCATGTTTAAACGTGTTTTGAAGCTTATTTTAGTATATGACCCAGACATATTATATATCGTTCTTTCCTCAGACTCGGCAGATTCATAATATGTCATTATTATATGTATACGTCATGACCTGTCTGTATATTATAACAAAAAATGCAATAAAATATGATTTTTCAATAATTTACAACGTGTAAAGTGTTTTTTTTTCACATTTTAACATGCGAGCAATTGCGGTTGTATTTTGTATGGGGTGCGCTTGTTAAAAAAATTAGAGATGGGGTCTCGTTACATTTTTTTTTGGGGAAAATTACAAAATTTTTAACAAACGCACCGCATACAAAAATCGTTAGTGCAGCATCATTGTTCACATTATAATTGAAATGGGAACAATATTGCTGCATTAACAAACCAAAAAAAAGAAAAAAAAATTGTTTATTTTTTTTTTATAAATTTTTTTAAATATTTTTTTATTTTTAATTTTTTTACAAACGTTTTTCACATTCGTGTTTGGTATCGTTGGAACGGCCATGCTCTGGCCGATCCAACAATACCAAACTTTAACCCCTAGCTGCCACGGATCGGGAGATAGGGGGTTCATTGGAACCCCCTATCTCCACCATTGGTGGCAGCTAGGGGTTAACTCCAGGACTGGCGTCATCGTGCTATGCACGATGATGCCAGTCCTCAGGGGGAGTTCCCGGAAGCTTGGCCGACATCCAACATCCTCATGGATATGCCCCAGCTCCTCATGGATATTGCCAGAGCACCTCATGGATATGCCCCAGCTCCTCGTGGACATGCCCCAGCTCCTCGTGGACATGCCCCAGCTCCTCATGGACATGCCCCAGCTCCTCGTGGATATGCCCCAGCTCCTCGTGGACATGCCCCAGCTTCTCGTGGACATGCCCCAGCTCGTCGTGGACATGCCCCAGCTCCTCGTGGATATGCCCCAGCTCCTCGTGGATATGCCCCAGCTCACACATGGATTTGCCCCAGCTCCTCGTGGATATGCCCCAGCTCCTCCTGGATATGCCCCAGCACATTGAATGCCCCAGCTCCTCATGGATATGCCCCAGCTCCTCATGGATTTGCCCCAGCACATGGAATGCCCCAGCACCTCATGATAATGGCCCCAGCTCACCTCCGCCGCCTTTTTCGCTCCCTCAGAGCGTCCGGGGGCGTGCAGCTTGGGCGCTCGCCAGGGGGAGCCACGTGACCAGCTGCGATTGGCTGGTGACGTGTTTCCTCCAGGCGAGCGCCGAAGCTGCATGCTTCGGACGCTCGCAGGGAGCGAAAAACGCGACGGAGGGTGAGACACCCGCCCTTAGGGTGACGGTGTCACCCTAAAGGCGGGTGTCACCTGGTGCGGGCCGCACCCCCCGCCCCCACGTAGCGACGCCACTGGTATATACATTTAACGGCCGCACGACCACGGACTTACTCTATCCAAACAAAGTTCAGAACGATGTGAAACATTGGGACTTTTTGGATAGATTTCGATTTTCGACTATCCAGAAGTAAAAAAAATAAAAATGGTCGAAATCTAATGCAAAAGTCCTGATGTTTCACATCGGGATGTCAGATATTAATAGGCTTGTGCATCGATTTTTTTTCGGTTCGATTCGGTTCGATTTGTTCTGATGTTTAAAATTTTCGATTGTGTACATTTTTTTGGAATATCGACCATTTTTCGTATTTTCGGGTCACTTTGCTCGTTTTTTGTATCGACTTTTCGTGATTTCGGAAATTTTCTTTTTTTTCGGAACGTCTGTTCTCCTCGTTTCAAAGTGTCTAACTCTATTCGTTTTGATGTAAACTACTATGGTTTACTTTTTTATACTTTATATATTTTTTTATAATAAATTTTTGGTTTGTTTTTCGGATCCGATAATTCATTCTGTTGATACGATAATTCTGGCGATTCTATCGTGTTTTTTTTTTTTATTAAATAAAGATCTTTTTTTTCTTATGAATATACATTTCACAACTTTATTTATTTAATCACATTAAAAAAATGGTATGAAAGCCAAGGAACAAAAAAAAAAGAACAAAACGATTTAAAAAACGGTAAACTGACCCGAATGGTCTGACTTTAAAAATAAAAACCAGAACAAAAATGTTTTAAAACGGAAAAATAGTTGATCAAAATGATCTGAAATGAAAAAAAATAATAAAATAAAATGATTTAAAACAGACAAAAATATAAATTAACCCTTTCGCTGCTGAGGCATTTCACGGCTTCCCTTCATGCCTGTGTTCCTCACTGCGGTCTGCTGCTGAGCTAATTTTTAACAGTTTCGCTCCTCTTGTTTAAACGCGTTTTGAAGCCTTCTTTTATAATATGACCCAGACATGTTATATATCGTTCTTTCCGGCAGACTCGGCAGATGATTCATAATATATCATTATCATATGTATGCGTCATGTCCTGTCTGTATATTATAACAAAAAATGCAATAAAATTAGAATTTTCAATGTTTGTTTTACAAGGTGTAAAGTGTTTTTTTCACATTTTAACATGCGAGTGTTTGCGGTTATATTTTATGAGTTGCGTTTGTTAAAAAAAATTGAAAAGGGGACTTGTTATATTTTTTTGGGTGACAATTACACTATTTTTAACAAACGCACCCCATACAAAAATCCTTAGTGCAGCATCATTGTTCACATTATAATTGAAATGGCAACAATATTGCTGCATTAACAAAACAAAACAAAAAACCTGTATTTTTTTTTATATTTTAATTTTTTTAAATTTTTAACATTGTCATGTTTGGTATTGTTGGACAGGCCATGCTCTGGTCGATCCAAAGATACCAAACATTAACCAACCGATAGCTGCCGCGGATCGGGAGATAGGGGTTCCAATGAACGCCCTATCTCCACCATTGGTCACAGTTAGGGGTTAACTCCAGAACTGACGTCATTGTGACGAGGTCTTGGGACTGTCAGCAGCTGCTGTTCCCCCACGCTGTTGTCTTCCTGCAAAGACGTGACCATGTTGGCGGGCAGCGTCTTAGCGGGCAGCGGTGGGAGAGAGAGAGCTCATAGCTGGGAGGAGGTGTTGCGTGAAGCTGCAAACAGGGACAAATAAACTAGACCTGAGCCGCACTAAGGATCTTTGGGTTGTGTCGGAGAAGACTTCACGCAGTGCTGCCATCAATATTTTTTGATAAATTCTTGGTTATACAATGAATGTGACTGTGGACAAAAATCCGTGTTGTTGTGACATCGCCTAAGCTTAACAAAACCAGGCCATGTCGGTAATCAAATCTCAAGGCAGTACAACAAGGTTGTGTTAGTGTGTGACATTTTTTGGCCAGGCAGGAAGTGTAGAATGTGCAGTCACATTCATGGCCACAAATATGTTGACAAATTTATGACAAAGGGTCCATAGAAATGTCAATACATTTATGTACATATAATTTTAACAGTGTGGAAACCAAGCAATACATATTAACTTATTAAGTAAGGAAAAGCAACGCACACAAACAGGAAAATAGTGAAAAAATAGAAAATTTATTTACAACATATGAACGGGAATATATAATATGAATAGGGAAGGGAACATGCCAAGGATGGCAAACTGCCCAACAGTTACTGGCATTTGAGGAGATGTTGGAGCTGGTCCGCATCTTGGATTGCAAAGATTATGATTGCTGTAAGGGCCCTTACGGCAGGAAGAATAACACCCGCAAGGATCGTATCCTTGAAAAGCTACGCACCACCATCCTGGAGCTGTTCGGAAGGACCGACGAAGGACCATCTCCGAAAACGCTGGTCCAACCTCAAGGCACGCGAGCAGGAGCAGCTAAGGCACATTCTGGTGACATTCGGGAGGAGGCTGCCACTGGTCTCACTGCTGCTCCAGGAGGTCTGCGGCATTGTTTATGTGCTCCCGCAGTTCCTGGAGCAGTTCCTGTAGGGTGTTGATGGAGGTAGCTGCCAGGCGAAGCTCACCGATCGCCTCCCGTCGGCGTCTGGCTTCTCCTTCTATATATCCAATAAATGAAAGAAGGAAAATACAGTAAGTAAAGCAGGTTTCTATTTTTGACTGAAAGTCTTTAAAAAATATAACAGTAGTATATACCAGTGCTGGCGGCCTCCTGAGGCTCCGACTCCTCCGACTCCTCCCCCACCACCACCGTCAGCATATCCGGTGCTATATGTAAGAAATTAAAGAAATAAAAAATACAGTAAAAAACAAAACTGATTTATTTTTGAACAAAAGTCGATGCAAAATACAACAGTAAAAAAAAAAAACCTGGACTGGCGGCCTCCTGCTGCACCGGCTCCCTCTCTTCAACTTCGCCCTCCACCTGCTCCTCCTCCTACTCCTCCTCCTGCTCCTCTTGTGCTATACATAAAATTTTTTTATTAAAATACAGTAAACAAAAAATGTTTCTGTTTTTGACCAAAAGTCGTTGCAAAATAAAACAGTATATACCAGCGCTGGTGGACGCCCGTGGCTCCTCCTCCTCCTCCACTGGGGCACTGGTGCCCGCCGGGGCAGATGCTGCTGCCTGTGCCTTCTTCTTCCTGTCTTCTGCCAAATCCAAAAAATAACTAATAAATAATGAAGACTGGAAAAAATGGTATATCTATACACTATATTGCCGAAAGTATTGCGACACCCCTCCACTACCCCACTACCAGCTTGACCCACCACTACTCCCATCTCATAGTTCTAAAGTCACAAAATATTTATTTATTTCCTCTGCACAGACATATATTACCGTTCATTTATATATTTTTTTCAGAAGTAAACATTACGTTTATTCAATAAAAACTATTATTTGTGTTGTGTGTGTACAAAGCGCATTGTGCTGACTGCTTTTAGTTATTTTATAGATGCCTCAGCCTCAGTTTCACTTTCAGTTTCTGCTAATAATAAAACTGGATATTGCAGAAACAACAACAGAAATCCACCATTTTGTTTTGAAATTTGCATCTAAAGCGTTCAATGACACTGCTGCAGCAAACTGAATCGCTGTGCTGCAACAATTCAGCAGCTGCTGAGGCTGTATTGAACGCAGCTCTGTTTGGATGCACTTTCAGAAGAACTACATGTCCCATCCTATCACTTAGCAGAGACACAGAGATTTTTGTTGATGCGCAGGTGGGAGCCAATATTGGGCAAGCTGTGGGTCATCTCGTATGCATCACTCAATCACAACAACCCCCCCCACCACACTACAGACTACACACAGTGCCAAAAGAAATCCAGCATTGTAACTTCATCTACATACATCAAATGTCACAATTTTCACGAATACGTAAAATCACAAAAAAGAAGAGCTATGGCAAAAATGCATGTATGACGAGTCGTGAAAACGCAAAGCTATACACAATCACATTGCATGAAAAAAGGACTAGATAAATCAGCGTATTTCTTTGCACATTAGCACATGCAAGCACGTTATTATTATTATACAGGATTTATATAGCACCAACAGTTTGCGCAGCGCTTTACAATATAACATGACACTTACGTTTCGCTATGAAACGGCGGATGTGTCTCAGCTGCTCCTGCTCGCGTACTTTCAAATCAGACCAGCGTTTCCTGAGCTGGTCCTTCGTCCTGTCCTTCCCAAACAACTCCAAAATGGTGGTGCGTAGCTTGTCTAAGATACGATCCTTCCTAGCGTTAGACTTCCTGCGGTAAGGGCCCTTACTGCAATCATAATCCTTACTATCAAAGATCCGTACCAGCTCCAACATCTCTTCAAATGCCATATTGGTGGCCCGTTTCTTCCTGGGTGGTGGTGGTTCATCATGGAGAGATGATGAGGTGCTTGAACGGCACTCATCTCTTGCAGCGGCCATGATGATGAATAATAATAACAATATTTTGTTCAAAAAGTTGTCAATAAAACTGGCTCAATAAAGTTACGACATTCGCGCGCGCATGCGCGACCCGCGGACGAATCGGATCTGACCCAAATACGAATATTCTTATCGGATCATTGGAAACAAAAAAAAAAGTGATACGCATTTACAAATACAAAATTTACAGAATCAGCGATATAACCGATAATAGTTAAATATACGATGTCCAGACTTACCGAAATGGAACCGAAATCCCGAATGGAACTGAAATCATGAATAGAGGGAAAATAAATTTCGATTTGACACATTTCAAGTCCATTCGAAAATTCCGAAAAATTTTTGATTTGGCAAATCTTTCGTTTTTTTCGGAAAGTCTGTTCTCGTTTCAAAGCAATAGATTTCGATTTGACACGTTTCAAGTCCATTCGAAAATTCCTAAAATATTTCGATTTGGCAAATTTTTCGTTTTTTCGGAAAGTCTGTTCTCGTTTCAAAGCAATAGATTTCGATTTGACACATTTCAAGTCCATTCGAAAATTCTGAAAATTTTTCGATTCGGCTCGGAAAACAGTTCGGATTCGACTTTTTCAGATCTAAAAAATTTTGGAATTTCGGCCGCATCGAAAGACCCGAATCGGGAAATTTCGTGAAGATTCCGAAAATCCGAAACCCGAAACGCACATCCCTAGTCTTGAGTATTCTCTCATTTCCAGAATAAATCTCTATCCATCGTGGTATATTTGGGTCGCGTTATACTCGAGAATCTACGGGTAGTGTTTAGTTGTTTTTTTTTTTAAATAAAAATATTAATTCTGAAATCACTTTATTTCACTTTTAGATTTTTATACTGAATAATGTGAAATGTAAACGTTTTGTGGCTAAATTGTGGATTACACCTATAGTTTGTATTTATCCTCAAAACATCCAGTTTAATTGACTCATTAATAGGACAACCATGTCAACATGTTTTTTCCACATATTTTGAAGTAGCACCATATGGACATAATGGAACGCTCTCCCTCGTACTGTCAGACTTTCCCCTAATTTCTCTTCCTTCAAACGCTCCCTTAAAACATTCCTATTTAGGGAAGCCTACCACCCAACTCACTGGCGCAACCATCAATCACTCTCACCTTGCAGTCCTCTCCTCCTGTTTCCAACCCCAACCCTCCCAGATTGTGAGTTCCTACGGGAATAGGGCCCTCATCTCCTCCTCTACTGTTTGTCAAATGTTGTTCATTGTATTGTATTGTAACCCTGTCTATACTGTGCCTATTGTACAGCACTGCGGAATATGCCGGCGCTTTATAAATAAAGAATAATAATAATAATAAATAATCCTTTTCATGATTAAGAGCATTTATGTTTCCAGTCTGGCGCCCCAGCAACTTGAAATGTCAACATTTGCCACTAGTCACTAATCACAAAAGATCTAAGTCTACTTCCCCCCTTCATAAGTCTCACAGGTCACAAATAGATTACTAAATCAGTAACGATATCAACCTCTTTCAGAAATTACCAATTAGAACAAATTTCATGCTATCTCATAAGCACACGGGCGGATCTGAGTGTTTGCCATTAACTGGACACATTGCACAGCAATATAACAACTTCCTTTTTCTATTTCTCATTTAATTGTGATTCATGTTCTATAGTCCTTTATTCTAAAGAGACATTTTTGAACAGAGATGTACTTATTATTGCAATACATAATGTATTAAAATATGAAATACACACAGGGATAAAGTCGAGTAGCGGAAAGGAGTTCCCTTTTGGTCCACTTACCGAATAGCTTTTATTTAGGCTTTACTTATTTTTATAATAAGTGGCGTACGTAATGTATTCTTTTTATTACACTTCTCATTGCAATTTCCTAAAACCCATCATATCAATATAATTAACCCCTTCACTACCAATGGATTTTCCAGAAAACCACTATCAGGAACCAGTGTTTTTTTTTTCTTTTTTAAAATTCATGTTTAATTCATTAAGAACTACATCAAGCAACAGTAATGAATATTTCCATTTTTTTCCTCACTGTAATAACCTTTTCGAGAGGCAGATTTCACCATCTCCTGGCCAAAAACAGTTACTGCAGTGCAGATCTCTGTGCAGAATCAGCTGGGGAGATGTCAGTTCGATGTATTAAAAAGTGTTAGCACCTTGGGTAGCATGTCCATGGTGCTAAAACGCTAGGGACATGTTCTGGATCCTAGACGCAAATAAATTGGGGCAAAAATCTTGGTGAGTTGCCAAACGTATTTTGTATAGACTAGATCCCTGAATAAACAGAAACATTTCTTGCAGCAAAGGGTTGACTCTTGATAAAGCCCGTGGTTAGAGCGAAACGCGTCGAGTGTCTAATATATGATCTTAACAGTTGTTTATTAGGACTCTATGGGTTTATATGTTGACTCTATGTCATGATTACTATTAGTGACTACTGGTATCTGTAGGCAGCTTATGCTTCTGTGGTATGTCTTATTATATATGTGCCTGTGCAGATTGCTGTCTTGGGTATGTGTAGGCAGATTTTGCTGCCAAGGTATAGGTAGCCATATATATATTGGCATAGATAAGGGAGACTGTGTTAGCTTGACTCTGTGATTTCTTGAATATTGTGGCCTTTTTTAGGATGTGATTGTTTCCTTAAATTCAAATACTCTCCATTCATTGTAAGGATGAGTTATTACCTGATGGGCCATTATGATAAATGTGTATGAGATTGCTAAGTGAGCTATATTTGACCCACACGACCACCATATGCATGATTATAGTTATTGATAGTGTTTCATGGTGTGGTTTGTGTATTTTCATCTTAATAAAGGATAGAGGCTTCTACACTACTTTTGAAATCACTTAAAGGGACACTCTAAGCTAAAATTCCCCCCGCCCCGTTTTTTACATTAAAATATACCTAGTAACTCAATAACTAGGTAGGTATTTTTTTTTTTACTGTAATACCCTAAAATCCACTTGTTTCCAACGGCGTCTTTCTTTTTTATACTCACCTCCCTCCTCTTCTGCTCCTGTCCTTCTAAATCTTTCACTTGGCTAATGGTTTACGTGAGAAGCGCACATTCGCGCCTCTCACGTAAGCCAGCCAATCAGCAGGCTTCCTCTTCTTCTTGGATTAGTGTTACGCGCAAGAGGATGAGAGCAACTCTAATCCCAGCTGTAGACTATGCTGGCTGCTCGCTCCCGCCAGCTACTGCGGCGAGTTGGAGACGTCATCGCGCTGAAAGCGCGTTGACGTCTCCTACTCGGCAATAGTCGGCAGAAGCGGCAAATATGAATCCCGCTCTGCTGACTGACAGCTGGGAGGGTGGAGTAAACTCCTCCGCGTCTCTCAGCTGTTTCAGCCGATCGGCTGAGCGGAGGGAGGGGGGAAAGGCGAGTGCATACTCAGGGCATCATGACCACCTAAAAAAGCTTAGGTGGTCATGTTGCCTAGAGTATCCCTTTAATTGATGCAGATTGTGCTGTGGTGTGGGCTTAGTGCTCTGATTGAGTTATTGTTAACATTAAGATTCTCTTAGAGAGTTTTCTCGATTCCTTATGTCATGTTACATTAGTATCTTTGTACGTTCCATTTTATAAATAAAGGTTATTCTGTTCGCAGTATCTATATGGTGTTTGATTCCATTGTTGCCATAGTATCCCAAACGGTGGGGTGTGGGAGGATCGGGGCCTCTTCGTTCGGCTATCTGCTCCTCAGACGTTATGCTCAAATGACTTATTGGATATGCAGCTCAGCATTTTGACACAAGTTACAATCATGAACCCGCATAAACAAAAGCTCTGTGCTTATTAATAGAAAGTGCTGAATGGCTTTTTGTACTTCACTGATAACATAATTTTCATTTATTATCCAGGATAAATGCCTAAAATATACACAGGGATTTTTTTTAAAAAAATATTAATTATTAATTAAATAAATAATTATGGTAAAACTATTTACTGGAAACGTCTGTAACATTCAAAATGGGTTACACAATAAAAAAAATTATATTTAATGTGTTTTTTTATGAGGAAACAGTTTTGGTTTACAGAGAAGATCAGCTTTTAGTCTATACATAGAAACATAGAAACATAGAAAAATGTCGGCAGATAAGAACCTTTCGGCCCATCTAGTCTGCCCAATTACATGGATACTTTACCTGGATTTATCTTTTGTTTAGGATAGCCTTATGCCTATCCCATGCTTGCTTAAATTCAATTACTGTTTTGGCCTCTACCACTTCTACTGGAAGACTGTTCCATGTATCCACCACCCGCTCAGTAAAATAATGCTTCCTGATGTTACTTTTAAACCTTTGCCCCTCTAATCTAAGACTATGTCCTCTTGTTTTGCTATTTTGTTTCCTTTTAAATATACTCCCTTCCTCTACCTTGTGGATTCCCTTTACGTATTTAAATGTTTCTATCATATCTCCTCTGTCTCGTCTTTTTTCCAAGCTGTACATGTTAAGATCATTAAGCCTTTCTTGGTAACTTTTCTCCTTCAAGCCGTACACCATTTTAGTAGCCCATTTTAGTAGCCCTTCTCTGACATGGCATCTTAACCCACCATTGAATCACATACCAGCCAATTTTAACAGTTTTACCTCAATGCCATTCTTCATGTAATCGCGATTTCAGATTTGTGCTCTGTGAGAATTGATTCCTCTGCATGCTCCCTTTATGCCCTAGAGACAATCAAATTAGTGGCAGTGTTGCTGCCATTGCCATGTGTATTTGAACAGTTCCTGAAAGCACCCCAGAAGTGACCTGGTAAAGGAATCAATCCCAAGTTAATTGATTTTAAGTCAACACGGATGATGATTCAAGGCCCTTGTTAATGCTCAGCATTGAGTAATTGAGCAGTTTCAATGGAATCAAGTGCTGAGCTTTACATAAGTTGTTACAAAAGATGGTTTTAGCAAAATCATAGCTGAATCTGAAATGTTTGTTTTGAAACGTAATTTTTTTTGTTTTGGGACTATGAATGAAGCAAGTAACTGGACATCTAAAAACATTTCACCTTGATTCCCAGTACTATTTACTGTCATGGCAATTTTCATTTTATACTACAAACAAGAAAACAATATAGCACACATAATAGCACATAAAAAGCAAGATGTTAAGTGTCATTATGTCAATCTTCACATTCAAAAGCTGAGCGGTAATGAAGGATGCATTGAGATTGAAAATCAACCTGGAGTGGCGTAGCTATTAGTGGCACGGGATGCAGCCCAAAGAAAGACACATGCATTTGTCTGTACAGGGATTAAGAAATCCATGGGCAAGTTTGGGCTGGGAATGTAAGGAGTAAGTCATCATGATTGGCAGTTGGGATGGTCTGCAGGTGGGGTTTAAGACTCGGGCATGACCACAACTCTCAACTATTGTCAATCATCACATATTTTCCCAGTGTGGTTGTATGATATATGTTACTGTTCCACCTTGAATAGAAAGTTGGGTGATAATAACTGTGTGAGGCACTAAGGTAAATAATAATCTTGCCTGCTGCAAACGTTACCACTCAACTTGGAATATGGCCATAGGACATTAGTACGTACCAAAACCTTGGTTAAGAACAGTAGACAAAAACATAAGCTAAAACCTACACATTTCATCAGATCATTTTAGTTGTTTCTTTTTATAATTCTTTGTTTTTCAAAAAGCAGTATCATACATCATTACAAGTATGATTAAAGTGCGAGGACACAGACATTTAACTTTAGTAAAGTAAGATTAAAAATAAAAGAAAACATAAAACAAGACAAAAAAGGAGGAGGGGGAGAGGGAGTTGGTGCCACCTCAAAATTTAGCCCGGAACCCAAAGTGGATCCCTCGAGACCAACATGAAACCAAACATAATAACAAGTCTCAATGTCCAGCCAGTAGTCCCATATCTGGTGGAACTGGGGCAGTGTCCTGAACCAGTGCTGATAACTTGTTCATAGACATATTGTCTCTGCTTGTGATCCGCACCTGAGTCAGAGATGGAAGGGAGGGTGCAGTCCATTGTTTTTCTACTGCCCGTCTGGCTGCCAGAGCTATTTTACGTAGAAGCTTCTTTTTCATTTTAGTTGTTTCTAAAGCAAGCGTTAATAAAGCCAGTGCTGTAGAATAAGTAGTTTAGCTATTGGAACTGTTTACATGTTTTCTGCCTACATGGGGCTCTATCACCACCTTCAAGCTAACGCTAGCACTCACGTTAGCGCTACCTTAAAGGACGTGATAGCGTGCCACACAGATCACCTCTGATTCGCTAATGAGTTTAAAAGCCATTAGTGTTCGTTAATTTGTTATTTGCAGTGCAAGTTTATTGTACTTTGCACAAAAGAAAAACCCACAAACTAGTGGATAAAGGCAACAGTCAACCCACCTGATAGACACAATAGGGATCAAGGTGGGCACCCTGATAATAGGATTAAACTAGATAATAAACTATATCGCAAAGAAAAGAGAAAGTCAAGCTTCCTCAAACGGACATCAGGATGCTGAATTATAAGACATAACTTTTATTAATTACGATAAAAAGGAACAAACGAACGCTTAAAAACATATAAACAAAACAGAGCTGTAGTAGGGCGTATTCCAATTCACTGGTATAGCAGCAGGGTCACTGCTGGACACACACACAAGTGGCTTAGACATCCACTATAACCCAACAGTACATATTGGTATTCATGGCCATAATTGTTTTCACATTAATACATTCATTGGCAGCAGATAATTGAAAATACATATAGCACTCAACCAACAATCTAAATAAAGGTGCAACAAAGCGCAATTTCATGTGCTAACTATTGATAGTAGTACAATCAAAGTTATCCTTAGGCTTACTCGATACAGTGAACAATTGATCCCATAACTGGAATTAATGCCAATGGCCAGCAACCGACATCTGCTGATAACAAAAATTCACAATTCTTGCCTCCTAATTCTAGCTCCAATACATTTTAAAACCACCACTCAACACAAACGCGTGTTTCGCCGATCACAACATCGGCTTCATCGGGAGTCAAAGTAAATCTGATAGCGTTGTTCGCTCTCCCTGTATATATTGTGAAAGATCCTAGACGAATCAATTTGGAACACTCTATCGCGGCCAATCAGGAGATACAACTGCTGAAATGATAACAACAAACGGAATCGCAAGACTCAATGGCTATCAGGTTGGAGGATTGCGATGACTAGGGATGAGCCGAACACCCCCGAGTTCGGTTCGTATTCGAACCCGAACTTTCCAAATGTTCGAATCCGAACTCGAACTCAATATAAGTCAATGGGGCTGAAAATTCGATTTTTAGAGTGCCCTCCAAGAGGGCATATATGCTAGATATTTGCCATAAAAGGTGTATGGGGGTCTGGGTAGTGCCCTGGGGGACAGGAAACAAGGATAAAAAGTTTTTAAAAAAATGTTTTTAAAGGGACAGTGAGTTTTCCATGAAATAAGGGTTAAAAATAAAAACGAAAAATTCCTTCAAATATCGTGCCTAGGAGGTCCCCATAACCTGCCCATGAAGTGGCGGATTTCTAGGATGTATAGAAACACTTGAAAACAAAAAAATTACGTTTCAAAAGACGGTAAATGCTTCTCCTTTAATCTATCCATAAACAACTGCTTGGGGCGGCAGTCTGTATGAAAAGAGGAGACATTTTCGGACACGTAGAAAAAGTTTAGTGATTTTTTGGCTAAATTATTGTGAAACTTATGCAGGCTTTGGATGAAAGTAACAATAGGTGCTTTAAAATTGGGTCTTTAGCGTCGGCAACAGTGCCGTCACACCGTAACCCCTCTGAGGATATGAATCTGATACAGGCGTCAGTGGCAGTGCACACAAATATTGTGCTTTTGGTGTCAGGCCTGCAAGTACTATCATACAGTAACCCCTCTGTAGTATTGTGGAAGAATGCAGGGGTGGACCTTGCGGTCCTATATTAAAAAGATATGCATCTGTTAAAGGCATCAGTGCACCCAGATATTGTGCTTTTGGTGCCAGGCCAGCAAGTGCATTCATACAGTAACCCCTCTGTGGTATTGTGTAAGAATGCAGGGGTGGACCATGTGGTCCTATATTAAAAAGATATGAATCTGGTAATGGGCGTCAGTGCACCCAGATATTGTGCTTTTGGTGCCAGACTGCCAGGCCAGCAAGTACTATCATACAGCAACCCCTCTGTAGTATTGTGGAAGAGAGCAGGATTGGACCCTGCGGTTCAAAAAATTAAAATGATATAAATGTGGCACAGGCGTCAGTGCAGCCAAATATTGCGCCTTTCATGGCAGCAAGTGCCTTCACACCGTAACCCTTTTGTGGTATTGTGGAAGAGTTCAGTGCTGGAGGTTTTGTGAATGCAGAAGACATCCCCGATCTATTCCGTTACTTCAGCATCAGGGGATTGATAGCTGCAGATCCAGGACTGATTCATTTTTATAAATGTCAGCCGGTCTACAGAGTCGGTGGACAGATGCACTCTTTTGTCTGTGACAAAACCTCCAGCGGCACTGAACGTCCTTTCAGAAAGCACGCTAGATGAAGGGCAACCTAGTAGCTGCATAGCATATTGGCTAAATTCTGGCCAGTGATCCAATCTCAACACCCAGTAAACCAGTGGATCATCTGCTGGAAACGTATCCAGGTCTGCCCTTGCCCCTAGGTAGTCCTGCACCATATGGTGAAGGCGCTGGCAATGGGTGCCTACATTTGACGTCCCTGGGCGTCGTGGACTAAAAAAATTTAAAAATGCATCAGTCAAGCGGCCCTGGCCTTCACCACTATTCCTCTGATCATCCGCAGCCTCAGAGGCACGTGTGTCATCACTTGGTAACCTACTAGTGCCTGGAAAGGTGTTACACAAGTGTCACTTTAGAGCGTCCTCAAGTTTTTTCATCCTGTGCTCCCTCTGTGCGGGCAGGATGAGCTCTGCAACTTTATCCTTGTATCGTGGATCAAGAAGGGTTGCCAACCAGTAATGATCCCTCTCCTTGATAGCACGAATCCTGGGGTCCTTTAGCAGGCTTTGCATTATAAGGGAGCCCATGCAGCGTAGGTTGGAGGGGGCATTAGCTTCCGAGTCTTCTTGGTCAATGAGGATGACCCCATCGTGCACTTCCTCCTCCCAGCCACGCACTAGCCCTTGTGATTCTGGGCACACAAAACCCACCCTTGAGGAATCCCCACCTTCAATGCCCCCACTACTTAAATATTCCTTCTCCTCCTCATCCTCCTCCTGTCTGATCTGAGTAGGACCCCCTGGAATGCTGTCTGCGGAAAGACTGGGGCCTTCAGAGCTAGGGAAGGCCTCCTCTTCCTCCCGCTGCTCTGCCTCTAGAGCCACATCTATAATTCCCCGCAGAGTGTGCTCCAGCAGTAACACTAAAGGAATTGTGTCACTGATGCATGCACTGTCCCTGCTCACCATCCTCGTTGCCTCCTCAAATGGTGACAGTACAGTGCATGCATACTTGATCATCAGCCACTGCGGGGGGGGAAACCAAGTTGACCTGAACCTGTCCTTGTGCCATACTCACACAGGTACTCGTTGATGGCCCTCTGCTGCTTGTGCAGATGCTGCAGCATTGCTAATGTCGAGTTCCACCTGATGGGCATGTCAGAGATCAGACGGTTTGTGGGAAGGTGGAATTCTCTTTGAATTTCTGCCAGGCGAACGCTTGCTGGGAATGACCATCTGAAGTGGCTGCAGACTTTTCTGGCCTGGCTGAGAAGCTCTGCCAGCCCTGGGTACTTGGTTAGGAAACGCTGTACCATTAGATTTAGGACGTGTGCTAGGCATGGTACATGCGTCAATTTACCCTTGCGTAGGGCGGAGAGAAGGTTGCTGCCGTTATCACAGACGATCATTTCCAGCTGAAGCTGGCATGGTGGTAACCATCTCTGCACCTGGCCCTGCAGAGCTGACAGAATTTCTGGCCCGGTGTGGCTCCTGTCCCCTAAACAAACCAGTTCAAGCACAGTATGGCTTCTTTTTGCTTGAGCCATTACGTAGACCCTGTCAGGAGTCGGTTTAACTGCCCCTTCGCCAGAGACACAGAAGGAGGAGGAGGAAGAGGGAGAGGTGGTGGTGGTGGAGCAGACAGACCTCATACAAGCAGCTTTCTGGAGGCGTGGTGGATGAACAATCTCCAGCACAGAGCCCCGTCTTGGATCCCTCCCAGCTGCATTCAGAGTTACCCAGTGTGCCGTGAAGGAAATGTAACGACCCTGTCCATGCTTGCTGGACCACGTGTCTAAAGTCACATGCACCTTGCTGCTGACTGCCTTTCCCAATGACTCCATAACATTGTCTTCCACGTGCTGGTATAGTGCTGGAATGGCCTTGCGTGAAAAGTAATGGCGTTTTGGAACCTGCCACTGTGGTACAGCACATTCAGCAAATTCACGGAAGGGAGCAGAGTCCATCAGCTGGAAAGGCAGCAGCTGCAATGCGAGTAATTTTGCTAAGCTGGCATTTAGACTCTGTGCTTGGGGATGGTTGCGACTATATTTTTTCTTATGCTGCAGCAGCTGCGGCAATGTAATCTGACTGCGTAAATCTTCAGCTGATGGGATGCTGTCACATTGTGAGGAAGGACCTGGTACATCCATTACTGTAGCATCATCCCTGTCAGTGGAGGTTGTAGGCAATGACATGGCAGGACATACAGTGGGGGTAGAGACAGATGAGGAGGTGGACCTACGCAAAGTTTTGCGCCAATGGGAGGTGTGGCAGGAGGTCATACAGTATGTCACCTCAAGCACGTGGTACCCAAGTGTCCGGTGTCTTTCCCACGCTTAAGCCTCATCTGACATAGATTACAAATAGCAACGGTGGGGTCTGCTGCACATTTCTTAAGGAACTTCCAGCAGACAGCAGAGTTCCTGCGTGTGTGCTTTGAGACAACAGCGCTCTGCACCAGAGCAGCTCTGACATCGGAAGCCTTGGACTGGCTAGTGCTACGGTTGGTCATAGAGGATGTTGTGCCTCGTGTTTGCTGTGCCTCCTCCTCCTCCACCCCCTTCTCCTCACTTGATTCCTCTGTTTGATCTGGCACCCAGCTGGAGTCAGTGACCTCATCATCAATGTCATCAACGCCCCCTATCTCCTCGTCACTGGAGCCAACTTGGCAGTATGCTGCAGCTGCTGGGGACACATGAGTGCCAGTTATTTGTGTGTCATCACTGGCACCCCCTTCCTCTAGGTTGATTATGCTCCCTTCCTCAACCTCAGAAATTGAATCAGAGCACTGTACTTGCTGCGCATCCTCAAGCAGCATGTCACTCTCATTGTAGTCAAACAATTCAGCTGACTCCTCCGTGTGTGATAGCGAGGCTACGGCAGGAGTAGCTGTGGACATGGAGGCTGCATTAGATGCTTTGGCAGCTGAGGTGGCTGAGGTGGACTGTAAAGCACTACAAGCCTGGCTGGCAGAGGACTCGGAGGATGAGGATGGCTTGGTTAGCCAATCCACCAAATCCTCTGTATGTTGCTGCTGCTAAAGAAGATGGCCAGCACCAGTTAGAAAGGACAAGCGTACCCCTGCAGAGGATGCACCACGTCCACCACGACCAGAGGCACAGCCTCCCGACACAGGGGCTGCTTGCCCTCTTATCTGTGTCTGGGAGCGTCTGCCTGTCCTTTTTGTTCTTTCAGACATGGTGAGTGATATATAGATTAAATATATACAGAACTCTGATTCAACTCTGGTATAAAGATTAAAGATTTACAGAACTCTGGTATAACTCAGTGAGACACCCTGATAGCTGGCAGCCAGTGACAAGACACAGATTACAATTCCCTCCTATAAATCAGTGTGACCCCCTGATGGGTGGCAGTGAGAAGCCACAGATTACAATTCGCATAAATCTGCTACAAGTATGTGGGACCCCCTGATGGGTGGCAGTGAGAAGCCACAGATTACAAATCTCAGAAACCTTCTATAAATCAGTGTGACCCCCTGATAGCTGGCAGTGAGGAGACACAAATTACAATTCGCATAAATCTGCTAGAAGTATGTGGGACCCCCTGATGGGTGGCAGCGAGAAGCCACAGATTACAAATCTCAGAAACCTCCTATAAATCAGTGTGACCCCCTGATGGGTGGCAGCCAGTGAGAAGACACGGATTATAACAATTCCCAAATATTTTGTAGAAATTTGTGACCCCCAAAATACTGAGTGGTACTGGCTGTGTGACAAGACACAGATCACCTCAATTCCCAAATGTTTTGTAGAAATTAGTGACCCCCAAAATACTGCATGGTACTGGCTGTGTGACAAGACACAGATCACCTCAATTCCCAAATATTTTGTAGAAATTTGTGACCCCCAAAATACTTGCTGGCAGTGACAAGACACAGATCACCTCAATTCACAAATGTTTTGTAGAAATTTGTGACCCCCAAAATACTGCGTGGTACTGGTTGTGTGACAAGACACAGATCACCTCAATTTCCAAATGTTTTGTAGAAATTTGTGACCCCCAAAATACTTGCTGGCAGTCACAAGACACAGATCACCTCAATTCCCAAATGTTTTGTAGAAATTAGTGACCCCCAAAATACTTGCCGGCAGTGACAAGAGACAAATCACCTCAATTCCCAGATATTTTGTAAAAATTAGTGACCCCAAAATACTGCGTGGTGCTGGCTGTGTGACAAGAGACAGATCACCTCAATTCCCAAATGTTTTGTAGAAATGTGTGACCCCCAAAATACTTGCTGGCAGTGACAAGACACAGATCACCTCAATTCCCAAATGTTTTGTAGAAATTAGTGACCCCCAAAATACTTGCCGGCAGTGACAAGAGACAGATCACCTCAATTCCCAGATATTTTGTAGAAATTAGTGACTCCCCAAAATACTGCGTGGTACTGGCTGTGTGACAAGACACAGATCACCTCAATTCCCAAATATTTTGTAGAAATTTGTGACCCCCAAAATACTGCGTGGTACTGGCTGTGTGACAAGACACAGATCACCACAATTCCCAAATGTTTTGTAGAAATTTGTGACCCCCAAAATACTTGCTGGTAGTGACAAGACACAGATCACCTCAATTCCCAAATGTTTTGTAGAAATTTGTGACCCCCAAAATTCTTGCTGGCAGTGACAAGACACACATCACCTCAATTCCCAGATATTTGTTAGAAATGAGACCCCCCAGACCCCCCCAGTAGCGTGGCAGACCGGCAGTAAGAACACACAACAACTATCTCCTATGAAATCTCCTCTCAAATGCGTGCAGAAGCGCTGCGTGGAAACCTTATATAGTGTGCTGCGGGACTTAGCTCTGTGAGCCCATGATTGGGCAAAATTTGCCCAATCAGGACTCTGAGCCGTGATTGGCATAGTGTTGAACCTGTCTTGCACCAGACCTGTGGTCAGGTGCAAGGCTGTAGCCAATTACGAGCTTCAGGCCAGTGGGAAAGTGCATTGTGGTCCATTGTGGTGCATTGTGGTCGAACATGCGGCGACCACCCGGAAATATTCGGAGTTCGCGAACAGAGCGAATAGGCTAAGTTTGGTCCGAACTCCGAACCGTCCGAACCGAACACTCATCCCTAGCGATGACCCCCTCTCAGGGCTTAGTATGCCATAAATGATGCTTTGCAATTTAAACACCGTTAGGCGGATAGGCATGATCCTTCAAAATCACCTATATAGATGAATCATGGGGGCACAGACTTAAAAGCAGGAATAATCTCAAATAAAGGGTGTGAATGAAAAACCCTCAGGGTGTTCCAAATTGATTCGTCTTAGATAGTCAGATGACCTTTCATTCAGCTGATAGGTCATTTTCGAGTCCTCTGTAGCGTCATGCTCGATGATTTCCTTTGCTTCCTGATAGACAGTGATTGGCCAATGTCAGCCATGTGACTAGGATCTTTCACAGTATATACAGGGAGAGCGAACAATGCTATCACATTTACTTTGACTCCCGATGAAGCCGATGTTGTGATCGGCGAAACACGCGTTTGTGTTGAGTGGTGGTTTTAAAATGTATTGGAGCTAGAATTAGGAGGCAAGAATTATGAATTTTTGTTATCAGCAGATGTCGGTTGCTGGCCATTGGCATTAATTCCAGTTATGGGATCAATTGTTCACCGTATCGAGTAAGCCTAAGGATAACTTTGATTGTACTACTATCAATAGTTAGCACCCTGAAATTGCGCTTTGTTGCACCTTTATTTAGATTGTTGGTTGAGTGCTATATGTATTTTCAATTATCGGCTGCCAATGAATGTGTTAATGTGGAAACAATTATGGCCATAAATACCAATACGTACTGTTGGGTTATAGTGGATGTCTAAGCCACTTGTGTGTGTCCAGCATTGACCCTGCTGCTATACCAGTGAATTGGAATACGCCCTACGCTCGGTTTTGTGCATATGTTTTTTATGCGTTCGTTTGTTCCTTTTTATCGTAATTAATAAAAGTTATGTCTTATAATTCAGCATCCTGATGTCCGTTTGAGGAAGCTTGACTTTCTCTCTTTATTGTACTTTGCGCTAAGTGCGCTGAGCGCAAAGTGAAAGCACAAAGTAACTAGCGTTAAGATCACTTGGTCCTAACGCTAGTTACTAAGAGCTGGCGCAAACTGAAAAGGTTACCACCAGCTCAGAACTGCAGCTAACTGATTCAGCTTCTACAAAATCAGTTAGCTGCAACTCAAAACCACCCCAAAAATCAAATACTCACCTCTTATCCCGTGGCAAGAACGGCGTCTCGATCCTCTGCTTCTGGCTTCCGGGAACAGAGTGAGGCTGAGCAAAAAAAGAGTCCCCAGTCTCCCTCCGCAATCACTCTGCCAATCAGGAAGATCTTGCGAGAGGCTAGATCCTGCTGGTCATGTGACCCGGCAGGAGAAGCCTCAATGGAGTCCTCATGGAGCAGATGCTGGTGACGGCACATTAGCGCTGCCCCATAATCTTCTGGTGAAACCTGAATGCAAAGGGGAAACTAGAGATCACCAATTTTTCCCCTTAGCATCCCGGATTATCGAGCGGCACGCAATAGTGCCCATGGTACGTTATTTCTTCAGCATCTGTCAGTCACCTTGGACATCAGCTCTGTGGTCATAATGTTTGAGAATTTCTGCCTCTGGTTTCAGCATTTTAATAACAGAAAGAGTCATTGACATCAGGTTACAGAAGCACAAAGAGGAACAGAGAAGGAAGCATAAAAAAAAGAAAATTACTCAATTATAGAAGGTAGAAAGTCTAATTATTATTTTTCAAACTCAAGTTTATTTAATTGATTTCAAAGTTGTAATAAGGGATACAGAAAAGAAGTGGAGGGGCCATAAAAAGCAAATATATGACAGTATGTACAAATTGTTTTAATGTAATTTCAGATTTTCAGTAACTGTAAAAGCTTTTTAATACATAATACATTTGCAGGGTATGAATTCATGCATAAGTCAAATAGTCTACTTTTGTAGTATTTGTAGTTTCTAAAGGTAATAACAGCGTTCGATCGAATGAAAAATGAAATAGTAGACCGGGATAGGGTGAAGGGGAAGGGGGGGTGGGAAGAAAATAAAGAGAAAACAAAACAAAGAAAATGGGAAAGGTAAAGAAAGAGCAAGAAGAAAAAGTGTTTGAAATGAGAGAGGAGAAAACAGTTGAGTGCGCCTCAGAAAGTAATTATCTTGCACTTTTTCAAAGAATTGAAGATAATTATGATGCATTTGGCAGTAGCTGTAATTTATTTATCTTATAATGGATCACCACTAGAATATCCCCTTAAAGCTTAGAGCCTTCCACTCTCTCCATTTTGCCTCTCCATTCAATCAACTATGCAAGCAAAGAGAAAACATATGTAGACTGCAATCCTCTACATTTTCTCCTTACAGAGCGCTAGTCATTGTAGCTTAGCAAAATTCAATAAGCTAAAGATTAATCATAACCCACTGCTAAATTACATTCCTATATTAATAACCCTTTCGAAAAGACAGAGGGAAAATTTCTCTTCAAGCCAGCAAAAACCTGTGACAACATAATTATCTAAATTCTAACAGCATCGATAATATTAAACAGCCAAAGTCATGTTAAGAGAATTTAGGCCATTAGCTTAAGGGATACTATTCGGATAAAAGAAGAGGGGTAGGAAATGGAGGGGTTAAGCATCAATATGTCCTGACCCCCTCTGCACTCTTCCCTTCAGTTTTCACCCTTTAGATTCTTTCAAAAACTCGCCTACATCCAGTGCTGGTTTCCCTCTGATCGCCACAGGATATGGCATGCTTTAGTTCAGCCAGTCATGTGACCGCTAGGAGGGCTGGGTCCTCCAGCTAATCCTGGGACTCTCAGTGTAGGAAAGCTTTAATACTTGGATAAAGATAGTTCCCAGAGGACTTCAAGCCCTGAAACCTGAGTTCTGGCTCGCTGAGCTGAGGTTCTGGGCAGGACTACGTAGCTGTATTTATATGGCTAAATTAGCCCTCCAAGCTTTCGCTTCAGATGAAAGAGAGGGAGCAGGGAGATCACAGCAGTAAAACTGAGTGGCCACCCTGTATAGGTAAAGCGTCCCTTTAAA
Organism: Leptobrachium leishanense; assembly: GCA_009667805.1. Lineage (NCBI taxonomy): Eukaryota > Metazoa > Chordata > Amphibia > Anura > Megophryidae > Leptobrachium > Leptobrachium leishanense. The sequence continues at coordinate 304,425,619 of CM019065.1, forward strand.
CACTAAACTAGGGTATTATTACCTCTGATTTTGCCGTTTTAAATAATTCTCTGTCTTTGCCACTGGACAATATTTATAAGAATACCAAATGGTTCCATATTCCAGCAGTTTATTTGCTTTAGAGGTTTAAAGTCTCAAAGCACCTATTTCATAATGGAGCTTTGCAGATAGTTCATTTTTACTATCCTCTGGAGAAATCAAGTCCTGAACGAATATTAGCATCTGGCGTCTTTAGAATGCTGCTTAAATTTGTGTTTAAACTATAAGTCAGAGGTGAAAAATTCCCAGTTACAATGGATGGCTTCTATACCCTTTTTTCACCCCGTACAAGTTGAATTGTCAGACAGGTTGATAAAGCATCCTAGCTGCTAAAAGTCCATTTAGAACGTGCTTAGCTCTGAATTCCCAATATTGGATATGTCAAGCTGAAATCATCAGACCATTAAAATGAAACACAAGCCCCACCACATTTAATGGACCGTTCATTTGTAAATGTTCCTGTCACTTGTCTAAGCTTAGATATCAATAACGAAAAAACAAACACACACAATGTATATAAACTGTATACTATTCTAATTGCATTTTCTGAAAAAAGAATCAGACTTGTTGATCAGAAAATTAAAACACACAATCATAACATTCACGCACTAATTTTATATTATCTAGAATGTATTTATAGTTATTTATGTGACGCAAACACTTAAAACTTTCCACAGATGCAAAGAGGCAAGACCTGGGCATTGTATTCATTCTACCTGTGTTACATTATTACTGAATAAAGCAATTCAATATATTGTATTATTTTCTGTAAGGATGCAGAGGAAAAAACTATTAAATGTGGATTAGGTTTTGGTCAATTAGATGGTTTTATGTCAAATAAGAAATATTAAGAGAAGAGACAAAATAAATAGGCATTGTAGGTAGTGGAGATATGATAGACTTGGTGCTGGCTTTGGAACCCCAAATTCTGCTGCCCCCTCCAACCATCCAATACAAAATTAAAAAAATAAGATACATGTAAACATAAAATGAAAAATGTAATTGTAATTGTATTGAAAAAGCCTCCATGACAATTCTGTTTCTGTTCTTAACCCGTTCACTACCATGCAAATTTGTTGAAATTTTTTTTTCTCATAATATTTATTTGAAGAATAGGATGCAAATTAACAAATATAGAGTAAAGTATAAAATCTGCACATTGTGTTTGAATTTTTTGTCACAGTGAGGATTTGGGGCGTCCAATTACAGATTGTTTAAGCTCTCTGCAGGGTGACTAGAGAGAGATAAGACCAGTGGCATCAAAACAGTGGGGCGGGGGCGGCCCGCACCGGGTGATACCACCCCTAGGGTGACACCCTGAATTTTTTTTATTTTTTTTTTACAAACAGGTCTATTCAAACAAAGGGTAAACTCAAGAGAATGCCTGGAGAAAAAAAATTCTGGGTCAAGATAGCCAAGCCAGAAAAATTCTCCCATTTAACTCACTTTCCAAATCGGCTATTTGGTCTAGGTTCTTTTCTTCTCCTGTCAGTTATCCTGAGTTTCACCTTTCTCTGAATAACCCTGAAAGTATTTTACCAGGAAAGATACATTGAGATTTCTCTCATTTTCAAGTATGTCCTCGGTAGGCAAGGCCTAGGCCAGCACTTTCCAGGGGGCGCCAAAAAAAAAGCCACCACTAAAGGGGTTATTCACAGAGCACCAAAATGACGCCAACATTTTTGTGTTCTGTTCCCCGCACTTTGTGAAACCAAATTTTCCCACCCTGCAGTGAATTCACCATAGGGTCCCCAAAGTGCAGGGAATCTACTGCCAAATGCCACCGCCGCCGCAAACCCGTCGCCGTCTGTTTTCAAAAAACTACTGAACAAAAATGTCTGGAGTTAACATATAAGGTCCTATGAATGATCATAAAATAGTCTGTTACAGAAAAAAGAAAATCCGCTATTAAAAAAAAATGGAGAAAAAAAATTGCCAATAAAATTCTAAAAAATGCCTAAAAGATACTAAAAAAAATTCAATAAATTGAGAGGCTTTTTACTGAAGATTAAAACAATTAACGGTTTATTAGAAATTGGATAAAAATGGGAATATTTTTAACATTGAAACCTGTGGGGTTCGCCTGAATAAACCTGCCGAATGAAAGCACCAAACAGCAGGGCATTTAACTGCTGTTCGGTGTCTATGAATAGATTAACCATTACTTCTCTATGGGGACTTTCACTGCCTTTCAACAAGCACCGTACTTGCTGGCAGTTCGCCAAAATTTGTGTGCGAGCATATTACAGAGCTCCACAGCAATAAAACTCACAGTAATGTGCGCTGTGTATGAGCGTATGAGCATTTAGTGTTATATTTGAGTACTGATTTATGAGTAAAAATAGTTAAAAAAAAGAAATTGTAAAACTCGGGGGGTGACACCATGAGTTACCACACTGGGTGACACCAACCCTAGTGACACCACTGGATACGAAAGTGGATTTAATTTTTCCACAGGGGACACACTAATCTTGCTTTATAAAATCTTGCGAAAATCGGGTTTTTAGATACTAATGAATGCTTTTCAATGTTTTACAAAGCAAGAGTGAGATAACTCGACTTTGTGAGTGAAATGGTTAAAATATAACTACCATATAAAAGATAGAAATAAATAAATGCATGACTCGAATATAAGAAGATTGTATTTGGATATTTTGAAAGGAATTGAACATAGAGAAACAATAGGGTCAATAACATTTGCAACAAACCCCTCTCTTTTACTATTTATTTTTACTTTTACCATCTTATTTTTTCAGTGCATCCTTGAATTATTATAAATTTATCTGCAAACAAGAGAACGTCTCAAACTCATCAAGGTCTTTTATATCACCTTTAATTTGTTTTTAATTTAATTACATTTTTTTAAGCTTTTTTTCTTAAAATTCCTTTGCCAACAACTCCTAATTTAGTGAACAGATGAATTAATATCTAAGGGTGATAGTTTATATGGCATTCTGAGCTTTCATATGTTTTTTAATTTAATTTTGATGCATGAGTGCATTTGGTGTTAAACCCTGAATTGTGATTAACGGTATTTTAGTTTGGACTTCATTGTGAAATTAAGGGCATAAAGACAGGAGTTAATAATTAAGGAATAAGTCAGGGATTTATGTTTCTTGATATTCCGATGTAATTTACTTGTCTATTACTGCCAAGAATTTCTTTGTGACCTTGTTGTACATTTCTCGGCTTTCAGTTTGCTATACTGTCATATACAAATCAGAGAAAACCACACTCTTGTTGTTTAGATGTCAGAATAGAAACTTTCATCTGCCGCCCAGTTGTAGTTTAAAATAAAAGACCCTTTCTGCATGCGTTCCTTACATCATTGCTTCAGTGCTTTACAGAATTTATCTAAGGGTGGCTTTAACCTTTTCGAAATTGGCATGATAGAGAATGCATCGGCGGTTTTCAGTACTTTTGCATCCCTGAACACTATATAAATGTTCCTGACATATTAACCCTTCAGTAACCCTGATGACAGCAGCGTTCTCTTTAATGGTTATGAGTTCACAGTCCAAGTTTTGCCTTTAGGGTCCCAATAAAGGGTGTACTTGTGATTGTCTGTTTGTATCTGAATGAGTGTGAGTCAGTTCCTGTCAGTGTTTGTATGTAGCTGTGTGTGAACATGCGAGTGTCTATCAGGGTTATTCAGAGAGAGGTGAAAACAAGGAGAATTGCCAGGAGAATGAACAATCTAGACCAAATAGCCGATTTTAAAAGTGAGATAAATGGGAGAATTTTTCTGGTTTGGCTATTTTGCCCTACAATTTTCACTTCTCCTGGTTTACACCTCTCTCTGAATAACCCTGTATGTCTATCTTTATCTGTTTGTATGTAACTGTGACAGTCCAGAAAGGTGATCCTGTCAGCAGGGGCATAACAAGGGCTTTGTGAGACCCCCCCAAACAAAACACGCAAATTAATTTCAACTCATACATAATTTATTTACTACCAACACATTCCGTTCGATATCATTGCTCCCTGTAATGTCAAAAATTTTGGGAAAATGTGTCTACACACAATTACGTGATTATTATCAATATTGGAACTAGATCAATTCGGCTTTCGTCCAAATCACTCAACTACAACCGCCCTTTTAAAAGTCTGCAATGATAACCAAGCTGGTATGGAACAAGGAGACCTAACTGGAGCCATCTTCCTTGATTTTGCCAAGTCCTTTGACACAGTAGACCATGGCATCTTGTTAGAAAAACTTAAAAACTCTGGCATTGGTGATCGCACGCTAACCTGGTTTCAATCGTATGTATCCGACCGATGGCTACATGTGTCCAATTCTGGGAGCTCCTCCCTCCCCCTCCCAGTCACGTGCGGTGTACCCCAAGGCTCAATACTCAGCCCCCTGGTATTCACGATATTCATAAATGATCTGCCTAACGTCTGCAAAGCCTCAACTGTACACATGTACTCAGACGACACCGTAATCTATACCAGAAAACCAAATCTCCCGCAGCTGGAGGCCGTGCTGCAAGAACAATTCAGAGGTAGAAAAGTGGATCGAACACAACAAACACTTTTTATATACTGACAAAACTGTTACAATGCTCTTTGGAACAACACCTAAACTACATAAATTGCAAAATCCCCATCTATGTGTTGGGACAAAATCAAATGGCACGCTGACCACAGTCACTGCTCTCAAATATCTAGGTATGTGGTTAGACCCAAATCTATCCTTTGGCCCCCACATCGAAAAACTCTCATCTAAACTTTATCCCAAACTAGGTGCCCTGTACAGAAACAAATCCTTCCTGAGCCCCGCAGTAAGAATGCAAATTGTACAACAAATGCTTATGCAGCTGCTCCGCAAATGCACCTTCAGAATCTTACTACATTGTGTACCTCATTCTGTCACTTTGTGCTACAATATAACTACATGATCCACCATTGTGACATGTTAAAAGAGCTAAACTGGCCATCGCTGGAATCTAGACGCACCCATAGTTTTTCTGGGAAGCTGCCACCCTACCTGAATAGGCAGCTTCCCCTAGCAGTTCTCTCTTCCTATAACCCCCGATCCAGGACCAGCACCTTGCTTACAATACCACAATATAAAAAGAAAGTGACTCGATCCTCATTTTCCTATAGAGCACCGCAATTATGGAATAAACTCCCAGATGCCATCAAATCTCCGCCCAGTCTTAAGTCACTCAAGTGCTCCCTATTAACATACCTCAATAAGGAATGCACCTGTAAACATGTAACATAATGACTATTTCCTACATATTTATTTTCTGTATTAATCTGTATATTTGTGTTGTTTTTTAATATCTTGCATTGTATTACTTTGTATTTCTGTAACAACTGTAACATTTAAATGTCCTTGAACCCTGGACATACTTGAAAATGAGAGAAATCTCAATGTATCCCTCCTGGTAAAATACTGTAAACATAAATACATACATACGTAAATTCCGACCGCAGCACTGGAAAAAAAGGTACAATGGGTAAAGAAAAGACAATCCTACAATGCACCAAAAAGGCAAGTCAATATTTCACCAACAGATACAGGAGGAATTGAGGTCCCCATTCCCATGGGAACGTACAATCTAGATGGGTGAATGGGTGAGAAACAGGAGGGGTGAACTGCTGTGATGAGAATGATGTTAATGCCGAGAGAGGAGGACGGTTATTGGGTCAATGTTTTGGTTACAGAGTTATGTGGTAGGCTTCCCTAAGCAGAAGTGTCTATAGGGAACGTTTAAAAGAAGCAAGATTTGAGGAGAGTCTGATAAGGAAAGGAAACGTGTACCATAGGGTAGGCACCGCACGAGAAAAGTAATGCATTCTGGCATGTGAAGAGGTGATGATGGAAGAAACCAGGACCAGGTCATTGTTGGATCTTAGGGTGTGGGCTGGGGTATATTTGGGGATTAGTGAGGACAGATCGTAGGGAGCAGCGTTAGTGAGGACTCTGTAGGTCAGGGTAATTTGAATTTAATTCTACTGTGAATGTGGAACCAGTGTAGGAATTCACAGAGAGAGGCAGCAGAGACAGAGGGATGGGTGTTATAGATAAGCAGGGCCAGGCCCGGACTGGCCATCGGGCATACTGGGCATTTGCCTGGTTGGCCGCTAGCCTCCAAAGCCAGCCGCCCGGCAAGGCAGCCTAGACTGACTGAAGAGGGTGGCTGGCCATCCTGGGATCCCTATGACCTAATCAAATTGAGCCGGCCAGCCATCGGCCCCTGCTGATTAGGGCACGCAGCACGCAACGGCTTTCTTACTCTCTCTGATTAGGTCATAGGGCGCGCCACGTGATGCCAGGGCATAGGGTGGCAGACATCACGTGGCACATCCTGTGACCCAAACAGAAGGGGCCGGCCGTCATTGAAGTCTGCAGGGCCACAGCCCAACGTGTGGTGAGTTTGTGTCATGCTGACCCTTGGCTTGGACCATCGTGGGGCCTTGGTTCATGGAGGGATGTAGCCATTGAGGCAGGTTAGCTGCTGGCTGAATAGGCTGATACATCATATATAGACAATACAGATTCCAGACAGGAAAATAACAAGACTGTAACACGAGGGGCAGGAGGGCATAGAAGAAATCTAAAGGAATCCCTATGCTGGGGAAGATCCTTGAAAATGGTCTTCTAACTATGGAAGTCTCACAAAGAATAACAGAGTCAGGAGAAGAGGAAGAGCGTGGGTTAACAAGACAAATACACAGGAAGCCCTGAACTGAAATAAAGGTCCTTATACTGGCCTCTGTACTAAGGAGAGCAAAACACATAACACAAGAAACAAGGAACAGACAAGAATGGACGGGACTGGAGCCAAGGATACAGAACCAGGAAGGAACGTCATACTAGCAGAGGTTGGTAATAGATCAGAATATACAGAGCACTCTGGGAGCAGACAGATAGGGTAGTCAAGAAAGCCGAGATCAATACCAGAGAAAATACAAAAATTATTTGTGGCAACTTAGGAACCAGAATACAGAACTCACAAGAACAGGTGTCACAACAAGAACTCATGCCAGAGCAATGAGCCTCTGTGCTGCTGGCATTTAAATAGGGAACAGGTCTGGGTAAATAGGACATGTGACCCCAGACGTGAACAGCACATCAGAACCCAGTAACGGCACAAGGCAGATTAGCCAGACCCAGACAGGGAAGAGCTGACCTGGATCCCTCTCACCACCAGGGAGCACAGCTGTAACCAGTGGAAATGTGACAGTTTGAAGGTATCACAGAGCTCCACAGTAAGGTGCAGTGTTTACTGTGGAGCTGTGTGACACCATCAAACACTGCACATTACCGTGGAGCTCTGTGACACCCTCATAAACACGGCACATTACTGTGACAACCCCATAATGCGCAATGTTGTATGGGTGTCACAAAGCTCCACAGTAATGTGCCGTGTTTATGAGGCTGTTACAGAGCTCCACAAAAATGTCTGTTGTGCATAACGGTGTCCAACCGACCCCTCCCCTTCAGGCACTCTCCCAGCATGCTGTGGGGGCACCTGAAAACTACATCATCGCATGTTTGTAGGATGACGCACGTGGCCAAGGGGCAGTCTTACAGCGAGGGCTGACATGCAACATGTCAGCCCGCTGTGCTTGAAGCTCTGGTTCGGTGCCAGATAGGTGCCAAACTGGAGCAATGCAAGGACATGCAGGGAGCGTCCTCCTCGCACGAGCGTGAAATGGGAGGACACTCCCTGCACGTCCTTCATGCTCAAGTGGTTAATTTGGAAGGGAGATCTGGAATCAGAATGTTAAAGAAATAGCTGTCAACATCAACAACAGAACAATTACAATGATTGTGAAATGAAATAATCTACTTGACCTCCGATAGTAATTGGCAGGAAACCACTTTGTATGTTTAGCATAAATGTTCCAGGCAATCAAAAAAACAATCTGCTATCTCGTTATATGTGTTTATTTTAAACTTGAAATATACATGAAAAATAAAACTACTGTAAATCATTTTGATTTCATAATTTCTTAAAGGTTCACACAAACACAAGGTTTAACATTCGCTGTCTGATGAAAGCATGCAATAGTTCATGTGTGCTGACCCTTACACACATTTTATGTTAGCAAATGGTTTGAAATCAGAAGAGAAATCAAAAGGCCATTATAAAAAAGAAAGTACTCGAGTGAAATCTGTGACCAAATTTTTTCTCACCATATGCTTTAATGGGATAGTACTTTTGATTTAACCCATCAGTCTCCTAAAATTTGAAGTGCTTTCTTACCTCTCTTAATATAGATATTTGCAGCAGCTATAGACATTTGACATGCTACTTTTACTTGAAAATTTTATTTTTCTACCTTTTATTTTGGAAAGAGTTTAGATATTTGAAAAAATATCAAGTATCTAACCTACATTTAGAAAACATTTAACTGTATTGTTTTTGATATGTATTGTTAATGTAACACTATAGGCCAGGGCTCATTATTTTGTGGTTTCTGTTACTAGACGTATCAAAAAGTTACTTGCCACAAATGACTCCCCCCTTAACAAGCGAAACCCACAAGGTCATGCATACCGTCTCTTTCTGTTCCTCCATCTATCCCTGCACTCATAAACCTATCCTTCGTTCTCTATTCTACTTGATTTTATCTCAGCCCTGTACTTGCAATCTTATATGTGTCCCTTCACACCTCCACTTTCACCTCATACCTGTTCCTGAACCCTAACTTCTCCCCCTCAACCAAAACCTACCTCTCTCCTAGAACTGTTCCTCTCCCTGCTCTCTTAAACTTTTCTTATCACCTCATCAGATCTATTCAAATCCTTGCTCTTGTGTCTGTACCCATGAATTGCACTCCTGAAAACATGCATGTACACCTAAGGCTGCAGTCACATGAGCGCACTGAGTGTGTGCGTGTGACTGCTCCTCTCTGTAACCGATGCAACTTTGTGACGGCTCTACGGAGAGGGCCACACTAGTTGAGCACTCGACACCAGACATGAATTAAACCTTCTCATCGAAAAGCTACGACGGATGTAAGATGGAACTACAAAGCGTGATCCTCCATATAAGGATTGCGCTTTGTAGCGCTGAGTGCACTAACTGCGCTCAGCGAGGTGGCCACACAGGTGTCAGAGAGGAAGGAACGTCCACTGTCACGGATGTTCCTTTTGTTCTCAAGAACGCTTGTGTGACCGCAGCCAAAGTCTAGCTCTGCACCCACAGAAATACCCTAGCCTGAACCCGTCCCTGCACTCCTAAACAAGCTACTGCATTCCTAATCTTGCCTCTATACTACTAAACATGTCCCTATTCCTCTAATTCTATCACTGACCCCTAAACCTGATCTTATGCCAGTCCTGTATTTATGCAACCTGTAACCCTGCACTGTCACCAACATTCCTCTTTCTTACCTTTAAATTTGTTGCTGTCCTACTCTTGTCACTGCATCCTTGCATCCTTCACATAATTCTCACCTTAAACTCCTAAACCTGTCTATTTCCCATATGGCTGTCCTTACACTCTTAAACTGTCCCAGCTCCCTTAAACCTGTCTATTTCCTCTTGGACTGTCATTGCTCCCCTGTTGCTGTCCTTTCTGTTTTACACAGGAAGTATTCTTGCAAACAGAGCCATTATGGACAAGTGGCCAAATTGACTACCGCACCTGAAGATTCACAGAGGAGATCACACTGAGCTTCAGCTTGAAACTCACCAGGGATCAATTATCACTCACCCAGTCGACCAGACTGATGAATTTGAGCTCTGCTATAGGCTGTATTAGAACAGATATAGGATGCTGCAAAATTAACTTTAATATGTACAAATGTTTCTATATACAGCATTTCTGAATAAAGCTCACACCTAACAAACATATTTTAGAAGCAAAACCAAATACCAATACATAAAAGGCAGTATTACATGTTTACGTATCTGGTGAGCGCAAGGAAAATGCTCTAGAGTTCAGATGACTCATGCAAATCCACAATTCATCATATGGTTATATGAAAGAAGCAAACATAACAATCATAGTGCAATATGCAATATACACTGGTAAAAACAATATTATGTACAAAATTTCCACTCACAAACACTGAGCCCCAACACTGGCTCTGAGTGGAACTGCACTTCTGGGTAATTTTTCTTCCTCCTTGTTTATAGGTGACAGTGTTGGGGCTCAGTGTTTGTGAGTGGAAATGTTGTACATAATATTGTTTTTAACAGTGTATATTGCATATTGCACTATGATTGTTATGTTTGCTTCTTCCATATAACCATATGATGAATTGCGGATGTGCATGAGTCATCTGAACTCCAGAGCATTTTCCATGCGCTCACCAGATACGTATACATGTCTTTGAATTCTATAGTATAGGGGAAACAACTATTTGCTGGTGAAGCATTGGAGTTTTGATGGTCACGACGTGTTGTGTGGTGCTTACCATTGGTTCTTCACAGTATTACATGTTGGTGCTAACTTAACCAGAGCTGTTGTAAACTTAAAACCTCCATAGACTATGGGCACCATTACAGTCATCGTGCTAAAATGAGGACACTAGGCAGAAAAACCCTACAGGTTTCTCTTTTGCGCCCCCGTTTTAGTGCGATATTATGATGTAGGCGCTAAGCGCCGCCGCACACATCTCCTCCATGGATTCCATAGGACTCCATGGAGGGAGACAGCGCCAATCACATGACCTGCCGGATCTCGCCTCGCGAGATCCAGCAGGTCGGCGTAGTGATCTGCAGGGGGAGACTGGGGGTCTTTTTCCCCCAGTCTCTCCCTGTTCCCGGCGGACGGTGAAAGCGGTTGGAGCCGCGGTCCTCGCCGTGGGATTAGATGTGAGTATATGATTAAATTGGGGAGGTTTCTGACTGGTGCTGACGGATTCTGCAGCAGCGGAATCCATTAGCACCAGGTCCAGGTTGTGGTTAACTTTCGTGTAACTGCAGCCAGACTGTAATTAGCGTTAGTATATTGTAATACTAACGCTAATTAATACTTTGCGCTCCCCATGTTAAGTATAGTGAGTGCAAAGTACAGTAACCTCGCGCTGAAAAGCACAAGATCCAAACCACTAACGGGTCTTTAACCCGTTAGCGTTTGGATTGTAATATGGGGCGCCCGTGCTAGGGCCACCAGGGCTAACGTTAACGCTCACTCAGGTGAGCGCTAACGTTAGCGATAGGAATGTAATGTGGCCCTGAATCTTCCAAAGTGTATTTCCAAATAATGATCCAGGATCTTAACATTCAATAGAAAAGATCATTTATGGTCTTGTAACATGACACTTCCATATTGTATAATAGTCCTAAGAGAGGGAGAATTTGATAATAACAAAGCAATTTCTGAATATCTATATTTCCTTAACAAGAAAAACTATAGGGGTTACTCAAAGAGAGAAGATAGGGCCCTGAAATTGCACCGAACAGTGCAACTGCAAGCAAAGTTTGCAGCTCAGCTGAGATAGCTTAGGTTCTGGGCAGGACTAAGCCCCTGCATTTGGATGGTTGAAATAGACCTCCGAGACCCCCCTATGGGGGAGGGGGGCAGGGAACTCACATTAGTGTGACCACTTAGATAAACATTAGTGCTCACACTTTGTAACGTGTTTATTTAAGTGAGAACTTAATAACCATTAAATAACTTTTAATCAGTGAAGTTGCCTTTCTTTAGGCGTAGAAAGGTAGATTGTGCATACCTTTATGCTAACCTTTTAAATGTATAAAAGACAATAATTGCACAATTATTTGTTAATAAGATCAATATGTGTAATACCACTGTATGAGTTTAATACCCATTTGAGACATGTTGAACTGTATCTCTCTATAATTAATAATATATATTATTAATATTGTTTTAACTAGGATAATATGCTAGTGTTGTATAACTTCCCTATAGTCTTTATTCCCTCCGTTACGATAACCACACAGAATGATCATTCAGTTTTAGTGCATTATCTTGCTAAAAAATTTTATCAGTGAATAATGAGAGCTATACTAAAACTAAGAAGAGAAGGTAACAAAAATCATTTGAAGCATACTATAGAGATATGTGGATCACAGAGAAAGTGCACATAAAAAGAGAAAAAGCAAATGCATTGCTGTCAAGTATGCCGGCCGCAGGGACCCGAGAGACTTCCCAATTGTCCGTTATGCAGCTATTTATTGCTGTTCTTGTTTATATGTATATATTTATATACCTTTCGGTTTAATGTATCTATTTTTAAAGAGCATAGTCCCTGTCTTTGTTGTCCTGCCCCATCTGCCCAAGTCTCAGCTGCCTATTTTGGACTGCGGGACGGCTAAGCGCAGCAGAGATACCCGCCAATCTACACACTCAAGCACTGTACCAATGTGTTGCCCTAACAGGGTGCTCTTTTGGGACTTATTTGCCCCTTCACTGGGGTAGGGCTCTGGGTGGCTACTGAGAGGGAGCTCCAAAGGGTACCCGTGTGTAACAGCACTGCCCTTCTGTCGGGTACCCACTGCTGCAACTATGGATCAACAGCGAGTACATATTAATTGATGTTGCTCTGACCCATGCCCACAGATCAGACTGTAACATCTGGGGGTGCGGAGCTATCGAATGGTACCATGGGCAGTCCACCACACCCTCGGGATCACCCTGAAAAGGATGATATTTGGGGTGTGGATGGTTCTCTGTAAACAGCTGTTTATGCTGTATAGGGAAACCAAAGAATGCCAAAAGTGGATCCCAATTAAACAATTAAGGCTGCTATATTAAGATGATGGGAAAGAGGACAATCATTCCAACCGAGGAAGTCTGACGGATGTCTGCTGAAACGTGTCTAGACGAAGGACATTTATGGTATCGATATTTTTTGATTTATTGTATCTTATCTCTTTTTTATTTAAATAAAGTTTTAAGCATTGGAAATTAATTTGGTGCACATATGTGAAGAGGCCGGATTGGAGGGAAATTCACCTATGTGCTGATCCAGGAGAGCCCCTGCCATCTCGGGCTCTGGAGTATGTGAGTTGATTGAGTATTACATTACTATAAAAATCCATTGTGAAGGATAATCTGCTCTATGTGTATGCTTATGTTTTCCTGCATGTTGGAGGGCTGGTTGGGGGGATTTCTGGGGTGTGTTACGGGAAAGCCCAACATGTAGACTAACAAGGGCTTTACCTAGGTTCAATACCAGTCCTATAAATGGCTGGGTTTAGCAATGGTGGAAGGTAGTAGACCTATAAGGCAGGGATAGCGAATAAGGAAGTGAAACACTAGTCCTTAAGTGGCCGGCAGTCAAAGACAGAAAAGTGTAAGGAAGATACTAATGTGAGTGAAAGTACTGGAACCAAGGAGCAAGCCTGGCAAAGGGAAATGGAGCTAGAAAGGTGATTATGGGATAACTGTTTAAACAAGCCGAGTCAAAGGAGTATAGAGGTACATGAGTGAAATTCCAAATTTGGATCAAAACACAAATAGGCTGTCAGAAGTAATTTATATTGCAATTTAAGGGTCAGAATATACTGGAACCACAAAAGGCAGTGAAAATAGGGTTTTAGTTATTAGTGAAATATCGGACTCTCATCCTGTCAAGGACTGTTGTTTAGAGGATAACTACTCTTGAATTAATTTTTGTTATCACATTTATGTGGTCTGTTCCACTGCTTGAGACATGAATCCTTTCACAGATTTATTTAATATTGTTTGCGCTCCACTGATTAATATATTTTGGTTTATTATCAGTTGTAGTGTACCACTTATTTGTGTGAGCTGCACGGTGTATAATATCTGAGATATCTTTTTATTGTATAGTGCCGGGACACATCCGTAATATAATAACTTTTCAGAACTGCCTATCAACAGTTATAATTTTATAAGTCTATAAAAACAAATACTTGCCACAAGTGTAATCCCAGGGATCTGATAGGTTTCTGGGGTGAGTTAATATATCATGTTGGTAAAATGTGAGTAAAGAAACACTATACTGTTTCTGTAATTAATATAATAAGCTAAGGTTGTTATGGTGGCCAAGAAATAAAAAGTTACTAGCTCCCAAATAATACAGATCTTCTCACCTCCTATAGCATCCATTAAAAATATATTAAACAAAAGGAGTTCATGCTGGCAAATGATGATAACGACATATCAACAGTATGCTCATTTCTTACATTTGTAACAAATTATGTCAAGGCGAGAGCAGAGCTTTGGAAATTGTCAAATTGGTAATAAGAACAGGCAGCAAGAATTCAGGGTTAATTGAAACAAACTCAGACATACAGAACTTGCGGTTAGTCCACCTCCAGAACCCTGCAGATGTGACTGTTACAGCATCCTCTTTACATGATTGAAAGCAACGGGACTTCAGCAATGCCATGTGTTATGAAATCTGCCTGAAGTGCTTGGAAAAATATATTATATGATTTGTAGGACCAAACAAAGAAAATAACTAAAAAGCAAATTTTTAAATATTCATTTTATTACATTGGATGAACTGGTATTATCTGTAAAGTAAATACTTATCCTGATGAAAGTACACATGTGTTCTGAAATGATAACCTGATTTGTTTGTATACCGAACAATTGCTAATCACAAAATAAATATTATAATTGCAAGATATGTAAGTGCATTTCTGTATTTCAATATGACATATATATTTATCTCAATTTAATTAAGTTTCACTTTGGTTATTTAAAGACATTTATTATTGGGAAAAAAGGCAAATAAAGATACTTTACATAATTTTACATTAACTTTTCCATTTTACATCATGAGAATGACAATAAGCATTAACAGTTATTGCAACATATAACAACCAACAGCCCTCCCCCTTCCCAATCTCACTGGTCTATGCATACAGAAATTAATTAAGGAGATTAATAATTTAGAGTTTTCTATACAGTTAGTTATTATTAATCTAGTGGTACAGATCCAAAAATACAACACACATACACAAAAATATATTTTAAATGGTAGATATAACAATGAGGAACTAATGAAGATTTCATAGGAAGAAATGTGCTCACCTCCTTTACAACCAAAAGCATGTGTACACAATGTTACTTTTAGCTTTATAAAGCTAAATTAGTGTTCTCCCTGGTGAGAAATAAAATTCACACTCTAGTCTACCTGTATTGCTGTAAAGAGCTTACAAGGAGCAACCCCCCACTGTAGCAAAACATTCAACAAATACTACTGTCTTACAAACAGCTTGGGAGAGGGCAGAATACAGGGAGACCTTTGGGATCTCGCTCTGCTGTACATTTCTGTACAATGGTGGTCATTTCTGAAAATCCCTATATACTAGTACAAATGTAGGGTTATATTACAATCTTTGCGTAAAAACGCTCACACAACGGGAGAATTTGTGCTCCAAGTAGGGATGTGCTATTCGTTTCATACCGAATCGATTTTCGTACGAAATTTACCATTTTCGTGCTTCCAAGGGCATCCCGAATCCGAAATGTCGACCACACTAAATTTTCGGATCGATTCGAAATTTCAGGTCGATTCGATAAATCGGGTCGATTCGATGATTCGGGTCATTTTGGCGTTTGGATCATTTTGGTGATTCGGATCATTTCGGGTCATTCGGTTCAGTTGGTTTTTTGTTTTATGCTGCATTATTTTACTGTAGAGATGCTGCCCGGCAGTGTGCGGATTCATGTGCTGCATTATTCTGTAGAGGTGCTGCCCAGCAGTGTGCGGATTCATATGCTGCATTAATTATACTGTAGAGGTGCTGCCCGGCAGTGTGCGGATTCATATGCTGCTTTATTATACTGTAGAGGTGCTGCCTGGCAGTGTGCGGAATCATATGCTGCATTGAAACCTATGAGTTAAAAAGCCTTGATTCTTTAAAAAAAAGTTAAGAAACCTAAAATTTCACCCAACAAATGCTTAAAAAAATCTTAAAAGAATAACTAAGTAAAGGAACTTTCATTCTATTGGTAGTAATCTACTTCCCATTCTTAAATAAGCAATAAAAAAACAAATAACTCATTAAAAAACGAAAAACAAAAACTGAACCGAATCACCCGAATCGCCGAAATGATCCAAACTCCAAAATGACCCGAATCACCGAATCGATCTGAAATTTCGAAGTGATCCGAAATTTCTAATCGATATCGAATCACTGAATCGAATCACCGAATCGAAACGAAAACAGTCCGAAACGACCCGAAACTAAAAAAAACACAGGTGACCCACACCTTACATGGCTGTTTCCCTTCACATATCAAGGAACCATATAAGACAAGAAAAGACAGCGCAACTCTCCTTGTGCAGAATGAAAATATAAGTGTATACATGCTTTTCAGCCAATTTTTCACTTACAGTTGTTGGAGCTTCAATAGAAGCTTAGAGCTATTGAAGCTCCAACAACTGTAAGTGAAAAATGTGTAAGGTGTGGGTCACCTGTGAACAATATAGAAGAAAAAACAACCCAAACGTGCAGTTTAACTTAGAGCCAGTGCTAGGCTCTATGTTTGTGAGTGAAACATCATTCATTGCATTTTATTTATAGTATATATTTGATATACTTCACCATTGTGTATTTTTATATTTTGTTTTATGTACCAAAATATGGTCTGCTGATCTATGAGAGACACCAAGATCCTGATAGCAATTTTTATTGCGTTGATCAAGATACGTATATGTTTTTTTTAAAATATTTCTCATGTCTGTGTGTTATTACCTTGTGTATTTATTGTATAGTCCCTTGTTGTGTATTTTGCGTACATTCCCTCAAATATCTAACCCTTCCCTGTATAGTGTAGATCTCTGTATTAGTACCTGCTCTCGCTATTGTGTAAGTTCTCTCTCTGTAAGAAATTCCTTTTGTTTACCCTTCTTTCTCCTTCCCCCATTCTCCATTGTTTGAAGGTTCTGTGTAGTTATCTGATCTGTGCAGCTTTCTGCTTGATTGTATGCAAATGAAGTTGGTGGTTGAATGTATCTCTGTGCCTGTCTAATAAACAGTAAGTTCTTTTCTGACCAAGCTTGAAGTCACGACTCATGATTTGGGGTACCAGGAATCTTCTGCCCGCTGTGCCAAGGAAAGGCTCCAGGTCTACAGCTACGGCTTATTTCTGGGGGTGCTAGCCAGGCTCTCTACATGCACCAGGCCTTAAGCTGCAGCTAAGGTACTAGAGAAAGTTGTGAGAGTCACGAGGAGAAACTGGGTGTCCAGCGAGGAAGCAGCATTTGGCAGATGTGACCCTGTCCGGGCACAGAGATCTGTTACAATATATATATATTTTTTACTAGGGTGATTTAACTCACCTTTTGTACCTGGGTGCTTGCAGCCCCTCTTCTTCAGCTCCGGGCCTTCTGAAGTCCTTGAAGCTTTACTATGGAATTTGCTTTCCTACAAAACCTGGGTAGCATAGGAATTGCAAATTGCGCACCGCTACAGACTTATGCACTATCAAAAGGAGAACAATGGGCTTGGAGCTGCGCATACGCTGTAGTTGGCGGTCTCGGACAGTGACAGGAGCACGCAGAGAGCGATGTTACTATAGTGACCGATCTGTTGACCGGGGGAGCGGGAAACAAACCTTATGATATTTCCTCCTCCATGTCTTGTGTGTCTTAGCTGTCTCGTCTCATCTTGCAGGGTGGATGGACTGAGAATAGCCAAAATCTCTTCTTCTGTTGCAGAATATTGGTAGTACGATTGTTTACTGTATTTTCATTCAACCTCACCTGATGTTGTTGAATTTTCCTTCTTCAGGCAGCTGAAGTGGACTGTATTGTCACCCTGCTCAATACAAAATTCTGGTTGTTTAATATGAAAAATTAATAAGCATTGTGTAACTTTGTACTTTTGCACATTTTTTAATTACCTCCCTTTCCACGTGGTCTAACTTATGTTGAATAAGTCATTTTAGCTTTTTCCAAAATAAGAAAACCAGCCATCTTCTCGATAGAAAATACTTTGGTTTATATGCTAACTGGTTATCAATATACACAATTTTTACCATCACGTTTGCAGCCCTGTCCCTGTAGGTGCTGTATCTACTTAGTTTTTAAATGAGATTTATTAGTTCCTCTAGTTTCAGAAATATGAAATTATTGTTAAGCGAACACTACTCATCCAATGACCATTCTATTGTTTTAAAGTGGTCAGGATGCGAGGAGTACCCCCCCACACACACACACACACACTTCCAACTCCCCCGATCTGGTAAAATCGCGAAGTTTCCTCCACCCAACCCAGCATCACCAGCAGCCAGGAATTTTGAATTTCCCAGCTTCCTCACCAGATCAGTCAGAAGTGACATCATCACTAGTGATGAGCCGAACACCCCTGTGTTCGGTTCACATTCGAACTCGAACAATTTCAAAAGTTTGAGTTCGAACTCGAACACGAACCGAACTCAATGCAAGTCAATGGGACTCGAAAGTTCGAATTTTAGAGTGCCCTCCAAGATATTTGCCACAAATCGCCTGAAGGGAGGGGGGGATCCGCTCGGATCCCTCTCCCTACCAATCGGGAGGGTTTACAAACAAAAGCCAGGCACCGCTTTCAAGGAAATCCCCTGGTGGAGATAGGGGCGTTCAAAGGAACCTCCTATCTCCCAAGCAGTGGCAGCTAGGGGGGCCTGAGCATAGCCTTTCGAATGATACCAAACATGACCATGTTTAAAGTAAAGAAAAAATAAAAATAAAAAATAAATAAAATAAAAACAAATAATAATAAAAAAAATATAAAAGTGTTTTTTTTGTGTGTGTTTTAATGCAGCAATATTGTTCACATTTCAAATATAATGTGAACAATGATGCTGCACAATGAATATTTTCTATTGGTGCGTTTGCTAAAAATCACGTAATTCCCCCCCAATAAATGTAACGGTCCAATTTCAAATTTTTTTAACAAGTGCAGCCCAAAGAAAATATTGACGCAAAAACATGTATGATAAAATATGAAAAAAAAACACTTTACACGCAGTAGATGATTAAAAAGTCAAATTTTACTGCATTTTTTGTTATAATATACAGGCAGGACATGACATATACATATAAAAATGATATATTAATAATCTGCCGAGTCTGCCGGAAAGACCCATATATAATATGTCTGGGTCATATAATAAAACGTGGCTATAAATCGCGTTCAAACATGATGGGCAAAAGCGGTAAAAATTAGCTCAGCACACAGCGGTGAAATGCCTCAGCAGTGAAGGGGTTAAGGGCAAGAAACGGGGAACTTTATTTCCAATTGAGTATCCCTTTAATTGTTCATATCCTGTTTTTGGCAATAGCAATATATTAATTAAATCACAGATGAAAGAAATGAAGATACATATATATATACTTCACTCAATAATGCATAAAACAGAACGCACATTTCTTGGCATCTCTTACTCTACTATGTTATGCATTCAAAACTCAACTTTTTTTCCCCTGGACAATGATTTTGTTGTTCTGTTTATATTCTGATGAATAAAACATCTGCTTTTTTTTTCTTACGTTTGAATTTTACATGATGCCTACAATGATATAAAATGTAGTAACCCAAACGTAATACTGAGAATAGTGCTACAGACACCAATCGTAATGATGTAGATTTTAGTTAAATTTAGGTAAATGTATTATATGCAGAGTGTACTAGGTGAACAACGCTATAAAATGCATTCCAATGACCCAGCTGCACAATGACTTGTTCTCAAAACATCTAATTCTCAAGTTTTCAGATTTTATTGTCTTTTCCTCC
Source organism: Leptobrachium leishanense (assembly GCA_009667805.1). NCBI lineage: Eukaryota > Metazoa > Chordata > Amphibia > Anura > Megophryidae > Leptobrachium > Leptobrachium leishanense. The sequence continues at coordinate 304,445,294 of CM019065.1, forward strand.
TTTTGTTTTATTCAGAGTCTGTTTAATATAGACAAAATAATATATTTCTGCCAAAAATGGATGCTGACATATTTTTTTTGCCTGTGTTTGTGTTTGTAGGGCTATTCTTGATAAAATATGTGCTTACACATGAAACACATTGACAACTGATTTACCGGTCTCAATAGATTGTGACTACTCAGGCTATAAGTGAATCCTACTCAATACAAAATGAGACAACCTGGGGTAAAGATTAGAACACAATATACTGTATACAGGGTTATTCAGAGAGCAGTGAAAAGCAGGAGAATGACTGGAGAATGGAAAATTCTAGGTCAAAATAGCCAAACCAGAAAAATTCTCCCATTCATCTCACTTTCCAAATTAGCGATTTTTTTTTTTTTAAATTCTTTATTTAAAGCGTCTTGTATCCAACAGCATATAAATCACAGCAGATAAAGATACATAGCAATGAAAGGACACAGTAACACTTATTTTATCAATTAAACTTCAAATAATAAGCCCCCGAAGTAAGGGAGAAATCCCTATTCGCAGGGGAAAAAAGAACCAAAACACGCACAAAAGCAAAATAGCACATATAAATGAAAAAACAAGTTAGAAATAAAATACAAAACATAAAAAGAAAATAAGGGGGTAAGGGGGGACCTTCCACGCATCCGCTGTAGACATGTCGTGAGGAGGGACCACCGGGGCACCAGTCTATTTAGGGGCTAAGCAAATCGGCTGATTCACAGATGGAGTTATCTCAGATTAGATTAAATTAAGTCAGGGGCATGCGATGTATTCCTCCCAAAGGGACCATGTCTTGGCAAAGGATCTAACATTGTCCCTGACCTTGGCCGTCAACTCATCCATTAGGCAGGCGTCACTAATCTTCGTCGTCACTACGGTCCAAGAAGGGAGAATGCTCTGGCGCCAAGAAGCTGCCAAGGCCCGTCTGACCGCAAGGGCCAGTCTATTAAATAAAAGTTGCTCAGGTCGAGACAGAGCTGACAGGGGACGAGAGAGGAGGTATGCCCAGGGATCCAGAGGTAGTTGTCGGTGGAATATTTTCTGAAATTCAGTATGGACTATAGACCAGAAGCAGCGTACCACCGGGCAGTCCCACCACATATGAATATAAGTGCCCTTTTCCCCGCAGTCTCGCCAACAGAAATCGCTAGATGTGACTCCCATACGATAAAGGGAGACCGGGGTGACGTACCAGCGGAGTAGTATTTTGTAAGATTGTTCCTGGTGGGTGACACATATGGAGGACCTGGCAGTTTGTTCCCATATATCCTCCCACTCGTCACCTGGCAAAGGGTCGCCTAAGTCAACCTCCCATTTATCACAGTACGTAAGGGGCCCCCACTGACCTGGGCTGGAGCTAAGGAGTAGATATAACTGAGATATAAGCCCTTTCAGAGGACCATCTGCCAAACACACGCGCTCTAGAGTTGATAGGGGGACAGTCGAAATCTTTTCTAACGTCTGGGTCGTAGCAAAATGTCTGATCTGTAAGAACCGAAAAAATGAAGAGGGAGTCAGATGGCCACGCTCCTGGAGCTCTGAAAAAGTAATAATCCGTCCATTCTGATATAGATCACGATACCTCAGGAGCCCCACCCCCACCAGACCCCCAAAATCTGAGGCACTCAGGCCCGGCGGAAAATCTCTGTTACGGAGTAGAGGGGTGAGGGGAGAGGGAACCACCACCAGTGCAAATGTCGTCCTGGCTAAGTCAAAGAGGCGAAGAGATGTCAATATCGAGGGGCACGCCGTGCGCAAAATAGGTCTGGAGGTTCTGGGAAGCCATATGTAGAGGTCAGGGCGGTCAGGGAACATAAAGGCTGATTCCAATGTGACCCACCGTCTAGTAGACTCGGAAGAGTGCCAGGCCACAACCTGAGTTAACTGGGCTGCGCAATAATATAAATATAAGTTAGGGAGCCCCAGCCCTCCACGGGTCTTAGGGCGATATAAAATACGGCGCGCCACCCTATGTCTCTTATTTTGCCAAATAAATGAGTCAATCGCTTGTTGGAGCCCGGCTAAATCCCTCCGAGTCAGTAGTAAAGGTAGTGTCTGGAACAAAAATAAAATACGTGGGAGTATGTTCATCTTTATACTATGAATGCGTCCTATCCACGATATGGGTTTATCGCACCAATGCTCCAGATCGTTCTTAATCTGATGAACCATAGTTGTGAAGTTCTTGCTATAAAGGGCTGTTGGGTCTGCCGTTAAAAGAATACCCAAGTACGGTAATTCAGAGAGAGCAAGCCGAAACCCAAACCCCGATTCAATCGAGGCTGTGTCTGTGTGTAACATATGAAGGGGCATTGCGCAGGATTTAGTGTAATTTATGCGAAACCCCGCTATTTTACCAAAGTCGGATAATACCAGTCTAAGGTGGGATAGAGAAGAGATGGGATCTGTCAAAGTGAGCAGGATGTCGTCGGCGTAAGCTGAGACAGTATAAGTATCTCCCCCGACCCGAACCCCCCTTATCTCGGGGTGACCCCGTATCGCAGCCAATAAGGGTTCAAGAGAGAGGAGAAACAGAAGAGGCGAAAGGGGACATCCCTGGCGAGTGCCATTACAAATAGGGAACCGAGTGGAGCAACAGCCCGGGATTCGGACCTGCGCAGACATACCCGAGTAGAGAGCCCGCACCATATCGACATAAAAATCTGGGAGGCCGAAACGAGAGAGGGTAGAGAAGAGGAAAGGCCACTCCACCCTGTCAAAAGCCTTCTCCGCATCTAATGATAAGACCAGGGAAGGCGTCGTTCGAGAGGATAGCCACCAGATCAGGTCGGCATTACGTCTGGTGTTATCGAAGAGTTGACGATTAGGAACAAAACCGACCTGGTCCGGGTGGACCAACAATTGGAGGAGTGGACTAAGGCGGTTCGCCAGTACCTTAGCAAAAATCTTGGCATCAAAGTTGATGAGGGATATAGGGCGGTAGCTCTCAACCGCCACCGGGTCCTTACCTTCCTTAGGTATAAGAGCAATATTGGCCACCAGTAAATCCGGGTGGAGAGACCCTCCCTCCGCGCAGTCGTTAAAAACCGACGTCAAAAAAGGGACGAGCTCCGGACGCAAAGCTTTATAATATCCCCCTGAGAACCCATCCGGGCCCGGGGCCTTTGTACCTCCCAAAGCAGAGATGGCGCGATTAACCTCCTCTTCCAGGATCGGAGCACTAAGACTCGATATGTGAGAATCCTCTAGCTGTGGTAAAGAAAGGGAATCTAAAAAGGAGGAGATGGCGTCTAAGTGGGATTTGTCAGAGGGAGCATGATGGGGAGAATGGTTGTATAGGTCTGAATAATATGCTGTGAAAGCTGAGCTGATCTCCTGTGGGGAGTGAACTAAGACATCATCTACTGTTTTAACTGCAGGGATAGAGGAGAATTTACTCCGGGGTTTGAGAGCGCGGGCCAGTAGGGTATCCAACTTATTAGCCTTCTCAAAGAACAGCCGGCGGGACCAGAGTAACTGTTTGGCTACATCATCGAGTAATAGTTGTTTCAGGGAGGCGCGTGTGCGTAGAAGTTCAGAGAAAAGTTCAGGGGAGGGGGAGGCCTTATGTCGCATCTCTAAGCGACGGAGCGACTGTTGTAAAGATACGAGTAAATGTAATTTGGTGCGTTTTCTATGAGTGGCGATCTTAATGAGGTGACCCCTCATGACCGCTTTATGAGCTGCCCATATCGTGGATAGGGATGTCTCCCCAGGTGGGTTGTCCTGAAAATATTGTGTCGATAAAGTACGCAGTTGACTAACTACCTCTGGATCTTGTAGAAGAGACGAGTTCAACTTCCAAGACCAAGAGGTCGCGAGCTTAGGGGTATGGAGATATAGTGCAATGTCGGCATGGTCAGACCATGAGATGGAATTAATCTCCGTGCGAATCACATTGGACATAGCCAAACCGTTAACCAGAAAAAGGTCTATACGAGAGTAAGACCCGTGGGGAGCGGAATAAAAGGAGTAGTCCCTCACACTCGGGTACAACACTCGCCATACATCAATGAGCCCTACTTGTCGTAAAAAGCGGGCGAATAACTTGTCTTGTCTACCCACGGTCGGTGTGCCTGCGGAAGCCGGACGATCGCTTCGATCCACCGCTGGGCACGCAACAGCATTCATATCACCTCCCAATATCACCGCCCCTCGAGGAAGGGACGAAACCAAGGTGCATATGGAGTTCCAGAAGTCAACGGTGGGGATAGTAGGAGCATATACATTCAAAAAATGATAGGTCATAGAGTAGAGAGTACCCGTTAATAATACATATCGACCCTCTGTATCAATCTTTTGCGATATTAGTTGGAATGGACACGTTTTCCGAATCAATATGGCGACTCCGTTGCGCTTGCTCAAGGCACCAGATACGTACGCCCGTGTATAGACGTGATCAGTCAACGTAATTTTAGCAGATTTAGTGAGGTGAGTCTCCTGGAGAAACGCGATATCAATTTTATCAGATTTCAGAGTGCGGAAGAGTAATCTACGCTTTATAGGGGAGTTAAGGCCTTTGACGTTAAGAGAGGTTAGTTTCAGTGCCATGAGAAGCGCAACAGAGCACCTCGTCCGATGAGCCGTAGGCCCATTACCCAATCACAGATCCCTCTAGCCATACAGGCCCCTGAAAAAGGATCGTCTAGTGTCCCATAAGTCCCATCCCGCAACGAGACTTGAATGCTTTTGCGGTGGAAGGAAAAAACAAAAAAGGGGGAAAAAATAAAAAAAATAAAAAAGTACATTACCAACAAGAGAAAAAAAAAAGAGAAAAAACAGAGTCCAAAAAGCCCGGACTTACCCATAGCCGGGACCTGTGGGGGAGAAAGGGAGCAAACCCTCACGGCCATGGAGATCAAAAAAGGCCCGGTGGAGAGCCCCCACCCACAAGGGAAAAACAGGCCCCCGGGAAGGCCTGATCAACAGGTAGCAGAAGTAGAACCAGTCATGGGACGTTAGAGATGGGAGAAATCAGAGAAAACACAAACCAGTTGGAGTAACTTTCGTAGAACAAAAAATTCCGGAGGGAAGGAGACCCAGAAACCATCCAGCCAGACACCATTGAGCAGGGCAGGAAAAAGGGAAACCAGATAGCCCACGTCTCAGCGGTAATAAATGGTCGAAATAGAATTGGGGATCGTAGATCAGCGATGAGGGCGGTTCACTGTAATCCATTCCCTGGAAAGACGCGGGAGCGGTGGTGTAGGGCCTTCTGGAGATACAAAGTCCTCCGGGGGTTGGATATCCAAGGCCCGAAAAAACTTCATGGGATCCGAATGCGGAAGCAGGACATACGTTTTTTTGTTACGGAATGCCAGGATCTTGAAGGGATGGCCCCATGCAAATACAATGTTGTGCGAGCGAAGTAGATCAGCTACGGGCTTCCATAAACGACGTCGACGAAGGGTGTCCGGCGAAATATCCTGGAATAGCTGCAAGGGAGACCCATCGTATAAAATCGGCTTTGTACGGTTTTTCTTGAGGATAAGTTCTTTTGTGGAGAAGTGTAAAAAGCGTACAATGATATCCCTAGGGCGTTCATCGGCAGAGCTGCGGGCGCGTAGAGCTCTGTGGGCGCGATCAAGTTCCCAAGCGTGGTCTGGGAGCTCTGGAGCTAACGGTCGAAGCATGGCGACGATAAAATCCCCCAGGGGGTCATCCTCCGCCCGTTCAGGTAAACCCCGGATCCTTAAGTTATTCCTGCGGGACCTATTGGCCAAATCTTCCAATTGTGCCTCTAAATGATCCACCTTATGGGACATGGCATTAGAATGGTCAATAAGGGAATTATAGGCCCCCGAAAGTTCCTCAGTGCGATCCTCTAAATCCGAGGTACGCTGTCCCAAGGCCAGAATGTCAGCTTGTAAGGCCTTTGTATTGCGGTCCATCTCACCTGCCAAAAATGTTCTCATCTCGGCCATCTGATTCAGTATGGTGACAGCATCTGCCCTGCTTACCCCTGGATCCGACTCTCCTCCATCCTCATCTCCGGAGCCGCCGGCGGAGTTAGGCCGCGATTTCGAGCGGCCGCCATCTTGGGGAGCTGTAGTCCGTCGCGGGGTAAACAGCGGCGCGACGGCTGCGTCTTTCGATTTTGCCGATTTGGCGGGTCCAGGCATGGTTCAGGTCCCTTGCAGTGTCCAGTGGTGAGCGTTAAAGTCCCGGGGGGAGAAGAAATTTGCGGATTACAGCGCGGGTAGAGCGGAGCTCAGACGCTAAGCGGCCATCTTAGATGACGGCCAGGCCACGCCCCTCCCCAAATTAGCTATTTTGACCTAGAATTTTCCATTCTCCAGCCATTCTCCTGCTTTTCACCTCTCTCTGAATAACCCTGATAGTGTAATACTAATAATTATTATTATTATTCTTTATTAATATAGCGCTAGCATATTCCACAGCGCTGTACAATGGGCATAATATAGACAGAGTTACAATACATTGAACAACAATTGACAAACTGGTACAATAGGAACCGAGGGCCCTATTCCCTTCGGAACTCACAATCTAGAAGGGTTGGGGGTGGAAACAGGAGGAGAGGACTGCAAGGTGAGAGTGATGGGCTGCAAGGTGAGAGTGATGGACTGCAAAGTGAGAGTGATGGACTGGTTGCGTCAGTGAGTCGGGTGGTAGGCTCCCCTAAATAGGAATGTTTTAAAGGAGCGTTTGAAGGAAGGGAAACTAGGGGAAAGTCTAATAGTATGGGGAAGAGCGTTCCAGAGGATGGGGACTGCGTGTGAGAAATCCTGCAGTCTATCATGGGAAGAGGTGATGCGGGGAGAAGCTAGGCACAGGTCACTGTTTGATCTTAGGGAGCAGGCTGGGGTGTATTTGATGATTAATGAGGACAGGTAGTGGGGAGCTGAGTTAGTGAGAGCTTTGTAGGTCAGTGTAAGGATACTAATAAGGAAAACTAGTTCACTGGCTAGTAAATGAATCTGTATCAGGAAAATAAATAAATACAGGCTTATTTGAATCCACAAAACAATCTGTATCTGTGCTGAAATCCTCCACCAGCCTCAGGCAACTCCACCTGTTAGTCTCTATATGCCTTATGAAACAGAAAGGAACTGGGCACTTAATATATTGAGTCAGCAAACAGCATTATTCAGGAAACAGGTAACAGCATAAAATATGGGATTGAAAAAGTCCAACGCGTTTCGTCCACATATTGTTTACATTTGGATTCCCCAGGGATTCACTGTGACGTTGCAAACAATTTGATTATTTATTGTGTGAATTTTGGGGGGATCTCTCCTTTTTTCTGTCTTCTATATGTGAGTTCTACCTGTATTTATCTGTTTGTAAAGGTCTATGGGGATTGTGTTTTAATAAGAGATCACTAACATATTAACAACATGGTAACATAGTAATTGTATTGTAGCCCTTGTTGATCCAGGGAGAAATCTGCTCTTAGATTGTAAGCTCTTGAGCAGGGTCCTCTCTCCTACTGTTCTGTGTGTTTAACATGCACGTAAGTTTGTTTTTCTGCCTCCCATTGTACAGCGCTACGGAACTTGTTAGCTTTTTACAAAAACTTGTTACTGTACCTGATAAATTAATGAGTGGGACCATTAAAATTGAGTTTACTCGTTAAGTTTAAAAAATGGGTCGGAAGAGGTTCCCCACAAGATGAGAGGTGTTTTTCTCTCTTTGCCTTTAAATGGCAGACGTATTGGAGGGCATAGAAACTGCAGCAGTGAGGGTTGTGAACCTGCATTGTAGCCTAAGCAGAATGTTTATGTTTAATTATCATTACAGATGTTTCCTGAAACCTTTCAAGATCTTGTAGAGATCATCAGACTTGATAGCCAAAGGTACAAATTGAAGTGTTTAACCCTTTCGCTGTGGATGACGTGTGGGGCACGTCCAGATTGACTCCCGCTATATGCGGAGGATGTGCCACACACGTCATCCGCCAGCGGGAGCCCCGGCGGAGGTACTTATCTCTCTGTCCGGGGTCCCGCGGCGTTCTGGCTTCAGGGAAGCCAGGCGCCGAAGCTACGCCGGCCCCCGATGTAAATGACATCATTGTGCTTGCGCGATGACGTCATTTCCAGGCGACCACGGCAAAGTCGGGAGATCACCTGGAAGGGAGGGGGATCCTTTTGGATCCCCCTCCCTCCCGATCGGGAGGGTTTTCCACCAAAAATCAGGCACTACTTTGAAGGGCAGTGTCTGCCCTTTAAAGCAGTGCCTGGTTTTTAACCCTATAATTGCCAGATCGCGATCGACGCCGCTCTGCAGCCGATCGTAATCTGGCTCCGGTGGTGGCCACCATTTTGGATGGCGGCTCCACCTACGGGTTCCCCCTCAGCTCCTGACGTGTCGTGCATGGCACGATGACGTCAGATAGCCAGGGAACCCCTATCTGCCCGGGGATTTCCCAAGGAAATCTTCAGAACCATGGCAGCTAGGGAGTTATGCATGGAAGTTATGAATGGCCTTTCGAATGATACCAAACATGACCATGTTCAAAGAAAAAAAAAACTAAACAAAATTAAAATAAATAAAAAAAATATTAATTCAATATACATTTTATTAATTCAGCAATATTGTTCACATTTTAATTATAAAGTGAACAATGATGTGGCACTAATGATTTTTTTCTATGAGGTGCGTTTGCAAAAAATCAAGTAATTCTCCCCAAAAAATGTAACAAGTCCCCATTTCTAATTTTTGTACAAGCGCACCCCATAGAAAATATAACCGCAAACGCTCATGTGAAAAAAAGTGAAAAAACCCCACTTTACACACTGTAAATGATTGAAAATTCTAATTTGCATTTTTGTTATAATATACAGGCAGAACATGTCATATACATATAAAAATTATATATTATGAATCTGCGGAGTCTGCCGGAAAGAACGATATATAATATGTCTGGGTCATATAATAAAACGTGGCTTCTAAACGCGTTTAAACATGATGAGCAAAAGCGGTAAAAATGAGCTCAGCACACAGCGGTGAAATGGCTCAGCAGTGAAGGGGTTAAGATGAAAATATGATATATTAATCTCACGCGCAGCCCCCATCCTCTGGAACGCTCTCCCTCGTATGGTCAGACTTTCCCCTAGTTTCTCTTCCTTCAAACGCTCCCTTAAGACATTCCTGTTTAGGGAAGCCTACCACCCGACTCACTGGTACACCTCACTGACGTAACCAGTCGATCACTTTCACCTTGCAGTCCTCTCCTCCTGTTTCCACCCCCAAACCCTTCTAGATTGTGAGTTCCCACAGGAATAGGGCCCTCGTTTCCTCCTATACTGGTTTGTCAATTGTTGATCAATGTATTGTAACCCTACCGTAAATGTATTGTAACCCTGTCTATATTGTGCCCATTGTACAGCGCTGCGGAATATGCTGGCGCTATATAAATAAAGAGTAATAATAATCACAATGTTGTTTTAATAAAACTCCTTTTACTTTTATGTATTACTGTACTTGTATGTATAGCTGTAAAAGAACAGCGTTTAGAAAAAAACGTAAATAAGGTATCTCATGAGAGTTAAGTTAAGTCCAAGAAGGAGTATTTTTACTTCTTTGTCATCGACGAAAGAACACAAAAGTATTCGAATCACAAGGACACATGAGCAAGGACAGCAGAAATTCAATTGAAACTTGAAAATGAACACGTCTAATTGAATTCAATCAATGCTCTAAGGAAATTATGAAGCAGTTATCTAAGATCTGCTTTCGGAAGTTAAGAGATCACATAGGAAAGACACAGAGGTAAACGTTTAGACAACAGTATTTCAATTTATTAGTAGAGCCCCGATTGGATTAAATACAATTTGTGAGAAATAACACGAAACCCTCACAAGCCATGGTACACAGAGCTGCATAAGTGTGCTGTTACTACTGTTACAAGCTATCGCAATCAACAATACGCTAACGGATTTTAGCTCAATATGTTTTGTCTGTATCACCTCATATAGCTCTAATCAAAAATGGTAATTATAACGAAAGAGAACCTTAAACCGAAATGTAATTACTTATCAGTATAGCACTTGGGGGTTTCCTCTTTGAAAAATAAAAAATCTTAACATATACATAGGACAAGCTGGGACAACCTATGTGATTTGATTTGATTCAGTCACCCTAGATCAAGTTTGGAGCCTTAAGACAGTATTAAAAAGTTGCTGCTAACTTAACCAGAGCTGTTGTAAATTTATCAGAGCCATTATAGTCTATGAGGTTGTTAAGTGACCGGACTGTTTTACCATTGTCTGTCTGAAAGTGCCCGCTGCTGTTTTTACATTTCTGCGCTGTTTGTGTTTAGCTCTAATTGTCCTCTTACTCATTTACTGTACCCGCACATATTATATACTGGTTTTCTTGCCATTAAATGGACTTTCTAAACATACCATTATCATATCCTATAATTTAATATAAAGAAAATTATGAAATTTGATGAAAAAATGGAAAGTAGCACACTTTTTCTAACTGACCCCCAAAATCTCTTACATATCTACAATAGCCAAAAAAGAGCCAGGATAATTAGTTTCTAAATTTTGTCCTGTGTTTAGAAATACCCAGGGCCACATTACAATCTAGCGTGAGCGATAACGTTAGCCGCGGTGGCTACCGCGTATTACAATCCAAACGCGAATGGGTTAAGTAACCCGTTTGCGTTTGGTACCTTGCACTTTTCAGCGTGAGGTTACTGTACTTTGCGCTCCCTATACTTAACATGGGGAGCGCAAAGTGTTAATCACCATTAGTATTACAATCTACTAGCGCGGATTGACGTCCGGACGCAGTTAACAGAAGGTTAACCACAGCCAGGACTTGGTGTTAACGGATGCACGTCTTGGTGTCACGTTCGCGGTAGTGCTCACCCCTGATAACCGTGGTGTGGATCCTTTTGGACAGACCTCTGTGCTTTTCGATTTGCAAGCAGTCACTAGCCCTAGCACTCCCAACCAGGGAGGTCAGACAGAATAACAACACTAAGTACCACTCAGTAGCAAATGATTTTGAGACCAAGTGTCTACTGAGCCAAAACGAGTTAACTATACTGATGCGAGAACAGTGAGGAGTTGATTGATTCAGCACCCAGCAGGGCAGGCCTACAATCGGAGACTGAGTAATATATTCTGCACATAAACTCAGTGTAAGCAGAGAGCACAATGAATATACAGAAGGAGTCAGAGAGAGAATAGTCATGTGTCACGTTCAGCCACAATGGCGGTACCTGGCATGCGCCAAGTAGGGCCCAGGTAAGAGGAAAAGCCGCTATACGCAGAGATGCGTGACACAACAATCAGGATAAGGAAATAAACCACAGAAGACACTGGGGACCTCTGCACGGCTAATACCGAAGGAGCCCTATACTGATAGATCGGTCCTTAGAGTGGCCGAATCTGCACTAATGGAAAAAGGATACCTTGTAGCCGTGCAGAGTCCTGGGAAAAACACAGACACCTAAAGGAGATATACTCAATAACTTGCAGGGAAGGACTTCAATAAACTAAAGCCGTGGTCTACAGGGATACACAACATATAATACGATAAGCACAGAACCGCTAGGGATTCCCAGAAGAGTGGTCAATGAATAAGCCGGGGGTCAAAACCAAAAGGTATACCTTGAGCCAAAGAGGGGATATAGCACCAGAGAAAATCCGTCAGCCAGGCCAGAGGGTCAATACCAGGAAGTCAATCAGAAACCTAGAACTCAGACAAGGGGGAAACACTGAGAAAGCACTAGGATAGAATAACAGGGAGCTCTCAGGAACAAATCTGTAGCTGAAGTGAACCAGGATGCAAGAGCATGGTGATATGGGCCCATGGCTTTAAATAGGGGAGTAATCAGCCCATATCACCAGCAGAAGCTCAACGAGCAAAGAACTTAACCCCTGAGCTGCATGTCAGGGAAAGCAGCACAGGGAAACACAGACATAAGGAATACAGAGGGCAGGGAGACAGGGTTGGAACGTGGGAACGTGACATCATGAAGGCAATCCGGGTCCTCACACAAGCAGGGTCCTCACACAAGCAAAATCAGCAACAGAGTACAGCAATCAGTGAAACACAGGCTGGATACACCAGGCGATGCGGGAATAACTCCACGTCAGGGCGACGAGCTGAATCCTTTAAGGCCAGCGGCTCCGCGTCACTACGCTGAGCCCCGCCCCTCCAGACGCAGGATGATCCGGAACTCCTTGCACCCGGCCAGCCAGCGACGACGCCGGGTGTCCAGGCCCCTCCTGGGAACCCACGGATCCTGAGGATGTGACATGCAGAATCCGTTAGCACCAGCCAAAAAAATAAAATTAAATGCCCGATACTCACCTCCTGTCCCGCGGCGAGGACCGCGGCTCTGTCCGCCTTGTCCATCCAGCAGGAGCAGGGAGAGACTGGGGAAAAAAGTTCCTCAGTCTCCCCCTGCGTATCACTACGCCGACCGGCTGGATCTCGCAAGGCAAGATCCGACAGGTCATGTGACTGCCGGCGTCTGGCTCAATGGAGTCCTATTGACTCCATCGAGTGGATGCTCGCGGCGGAGCTCAGCACTGACGCGAGCATCCCGGGGCGTAGCGCGCGGTAACAATGCAGGCAGCTTTTTAAGCACCTGCATTGTAATCCCATGTTAAAACGGGGGCGGTAGGGAGAAAACTGCGGGTGCAGTTTTTTCTCCCTAGCGCCCCCGTTTTAACTTCGGGAATGTAATGTGGCCCCCAGTGTTTACATGGTTTTTGCTTTTTTGCAACTTATATGACAATAAGTGCAATTTGCACTTTGCTATATCCAAAGCAATTTTTTTGTCAAAACATATTAGGGATTAAGGAACAGGGGGCTTTTCTTATTTTATTTTAATTTTTTTAATCAATTTTTTTATCATTATTTGGTTGAGTGTCTCAACCCCTCGAGGCATTAATTTCGCCTGCCAGTCGCTTCACTGGGTATCACTGCCAGTAGTGATCGTTCCCGGGGAGTGATCACGAAGCGGTCCAGCAAGTAAAATTACTATGGCAGGTTGCCTCGATGTTGCTGAGAAGCTGAAAGCGATGTCGATCTCTTCTAGTGTTCTTTTCCGCTGTCGGGCGTGTAATCGGTTAAACCGGAAATGATCGCTCCTGGGGATCGATCATGTAGGGGCCCGGAAGCTGAATTCACTATTGCAGGATACCTCAATGCTGAGGCATCTCTGCAATAGCAATAGAGCGGCCGGAAGCGATACCGATCGCTTCTAGCGGTCTGTTTTTTAAAGAATGTACCAGATATGTCCTCAGTCATTAAGAAACCTTTTTTATAGGACATACCTGGTAACTCAGGCTCAGGATTCTTCCTTTTATTAGACAGATTTTGATTTTAAGGACATGTACTGAGGAAGCTATAGGTGAAAACGTTTTCTATGTGATCCTTTTTATACTGCGGTCATATTTTAATATGCATTGGCACATTCAGCTAGTCTGAATTGTGAACCAATAATTTAATGTTTAATAAAAGATACATTTTTATATCACCTGCTACTCTGCTATTTTTATTGATTCATCAATCTCCCCCCATTTTGTGGCTTTCACATGAACACCTCGGCTCTAAGGAGACCCCCTGGAACACGGCAATCTCACGAGGAGACCACATCATAGGACCATCTGCATGGCAGGAAATGAAAACACCATCAAAATATAGGTATCGTCTTTAATTAGTGATATACTTTACTACATCTGTTAATATATAATTGCACTGCAAAGTAAACCCATAAAGGAAAAAAATGTATTGGGTTGCCACATAAGGCTATTAGTGGACATCACGGTTGTATGTATAACATTTTGTAAACCTTTGACATATCATTAGATCCAGCCCTTACATAAATTATTCATATAATCATGCATGATATAGTAGGTGCCTTTACTAGCACCATTAGATACCTAAATCTAAACTTATCATTGCAAAGGGCGCACAATGACCTTGCCAATGTTCCATTAGTTCATGGGACTTAACCTCTCTGGCAGTCCGATTTTGACATAATTTATAAGTCAAAATTGGTGCATTAATCCAGCCCCTTGGTGGTATTCCCGAGTGTGGCTCAGGGTTAAATTTCAATGCTGAAAACGGTAACCCCAAGCTACACTCTGGCTGATACATACCTGTCCCTGTGTCACGTTCCTGGCAGAGGGGTATAGGGTATGAGCCCGATATGCGGTGATAAACAAGCTGAGCCACATAACTGAAGTAAAAAGTAGGTTTATTGTAAGTGTACAGCAATATGGACAGGGCAGGAATGGAGATGTCTGGGGAAGCAATGCAGGGAGTAACCAGACACAGGGAGACACTGAGGGAAAACACAGCAGGAGACTTACATACAACACGAGACAGGAAACAGAGGGCACTGGAGGTTTGAAAGCAGAGGGCACAGGATGCTTGGCAGCAGCATGCATAGGATGCTTGGCAGCAGCAGGCACGGGATGCTTGGCAGCAGCAGGCACGGGATGCTTGGTAGCAGCAGGCACGGGATGCTTGGAAGCAGCAGGCAGTATACGTAATCATATAGTCCATGCAATAGGTCGTGGCAGTCGGCTGGCAAATGTAGTTAATGTCCATAAGCAAGAGGTCGGTACACAGGGAATCAATATCAGCAGAGGGTGAGAGCAGGTCTAGGAGAAAGGCTACCAGGGAGTAAGTGGAACAATGCAGCACTGGATCATGGGTGCTCCACCCTTATAAAGGGAATCACAGACCTATGATTGGAAGCACCTGAAGTTAACACAGCCTGAGGGAAAGTACAAGGTGGTGTAGCAAGAAGGATGCTGTATAGGTCCAGTCAGAAGGGTGCAGTACCACCTTTGGCCTTCTTGCCACAGCGGCGACGGCGTGAACCATGATACCCTGCATTCCCTCAATGTCCTCCCGCAGTAACATCTGTTCGATCGCAGCATCCTGCTCCCTGGTTCCCTTTTCGTGAGAAGGGAACCAGAAAGCAGGACGCCGCGATCAGATGGAGGTGAATGCGATTGTAGGAGAATCGAAGGAACACAGATATGTATCAGTCTGAGTGTGGCTCGGAGTTACCATTTTCAGCAATGAAATTTAACCCCGAGCCACACTCAGGAATACCACCAAGAAGTTAAAGAACTGAAAATAGAGGGGTCCTCTGTCTCTGTATTCTCTCTAGAGCTGCTGTATTTAAGGAGTATGTGATTTGACGGTTTGAAGGGAGATCTGCCTAAAGAGTAGGAGATTGGCATGGAAGTGATTGGTTGGTGTGCATGGTGGCGGATGCATGGGAAGCGTTATCCACAATCCATAGGGAAAAAACATGACGCTCCTCGCATTTCCCCCAAACTGTCGTAAATAAAACTTTCAAGAAGTAACTACTAAAAATAATAAAAAAAAAAAATACAGGAAAACCCAAGTTGAGTACCTTGAGCATCCCAGTTGCTTAAACAAGCCAAAGCAATAAAACATACTTTTACATTGCCTCCTTGTATAGAAATACAAAAAAACAACAGAGAAAAGAGAAAAACAACATTAAATTAAAAAAAAAAAATTCCAGATGAAAAGCGTGCTTTGGGTGAATGTTCACAGAGTATCTGAAATACAATGATGATAAATGTTTGTAGTTCTTTTTTAACTATACCATATTTTTTATAATAGTTAAAGCTCTTTACAAATGTATTTAGTACACATAGTGCCACGTGCATTGTTTCTTACATATGATTTTTATTCAGTGCAAACTATGTCGAAAAGAAACACTCAAACGTTATTTTTCTCAAAATACTACAGTTTTGGGAATAAAAGACATTTATGTGACCTTGCCAGATCTGTTCTATTAAGTCCTGTTGTACAAGAAGGAACACAATATATAAAACAGCTTTCTCTTTTAGAATAGAACTATTAATTATAAGTGGTTTGCTTCTCTTCTATAATATAGAAACTTGCTTTTCTTACCCTAGTTTATTTTGTAAAGAGATGTTTGGCTAAACAAAATATTTAGGGCATGTTCAGATAATTCACCCAGACCCTTCATAATCATGCAGATTATTGGACAGTTAGACACAGACTATAACATCTTGGGTCAATAATAGGCGAATGCATTTGTGGTCTTGTATTATAATTTCTCCTATTTTGGAAGGAAATTGTCATTACTACTTAAAAAATTATCTTGACTATTATACCCATGCTATAAAGAGCACGTTATGATGAAGAAAATATGATTAGGAGCTACAGCTTTTAATATATATATTTTTTAATTCTTTATTTATAGAATTATAAAAGGAGTCTCATGTACTCAAACGAAACACAGCCACACAGGGCCGCTAAAGCAAGTATCGAAAAACGTATCAGCATGTAGTAACTGGTGAGGGAGGGATGCATGACCACAGCATTAAAGCAAAAGGATCCCGGACGTGAACGGCACGAGGGGGGGGGGGGTTCCAATCATCTACAGTCCTAATCGCTGTGAAGGGACAGGAGGAGAGAAAAAAAAAGGGAGAGATCGCTCCATATATCCAAAGGCGCGAAACTGTAGATTCCTGAGCGGTCGGTATGCCAGTTCGTAATGCATAGCAAGTGGCAAAGAAAAAAAGATAAAACAATAATAATATTTACGAAAAGTGGAAAACTGGTCGGACAACAAAGCAAACAAACTGAGAGGGTCCCTGGTGTGCGGGGATGAGGGTCCATATATACCCGGGTGAGCCCAAGAGTGAGGAGTGAGAAAGTGGTGACGGAATTCAGCCCAGCTGAGTCTCTGAAGCACCCGGTGAAATACCCGCCACAGCCAGATCAGTCCAAGCCGTCTCAGGGTCAGTAACTGTGTAGGGTATATTAGCATGGGTCACTACCAAAGAGCCGGCCAGGCCCCATCGGTAGCGGACCCCCTTACTGCAGAGGACCGATGTCACGTCCCAAAACTGTCGACGTGCCGACAGAGTCAGAAACGGGAGGTCGTGGTACAAAGCTAGCATGGTATCTTCAAACTGCACTGGGTCTCATGCACCGGGGGCAGACATAATCTTCACTTTCATGGCGACGTCACGGAAAACCACCACAACATCTCTAGGCTTCCCTCTGGGTGTCGTCACAGCCTTCCGGACCCGAAACACCATTCCAATAATCTCTTGCATGTCAGGGGGCAATCCAGCCACCTGGAGTGCAAGTCGGGTCACGTATGGGAGTAGATCCTCTGTTGAGACCGAGACCGGGATGCCTCTGATCCGTATATTTCGGCAACAATGTCGAGACTCCAGCGTTTCCACTGAATGCGTCAGTATCTCTACCTGAGAGCGGAGGTTAGTCAGCTGGTCAGAGAGATGCTTGCACGACCCAGTCTGCTTTCACCTGTACCTCCGACACCTGGGCACGGATCACCTCCACCTCTGCCCGAACCGACGCCACCTCCGGTCTCCACATTTCCCTAATTTCTGCCAGGATCCTGCGTAAATCGCCCTTCGTGGAGGGGAGATCATGGTCTCCCTCCACAATCTGGATAGCCTCGCCGGGTCCAGGAGCCCTCACCGGGGTACCTGTCCCCGGGGCTCTGGGGAGGAGCTGTCGTGCACCGAGGTCTCGCTGCAGGCAGCAGAGGGTAGCTGATCCTCTGCTAGATCTCCCTTCGAGAGATCCTGCACTGCCACCAAAGACGCCGCCAGTGCGGCCCTCTGTTTTTTCTGTGCCCGCTTTTTTGCTGCCGCTGTCATGGGCTGTAATCCCACTGGCTGTGATGGTGGGGAAAGCCAGGACATGCCAGCCTCGTCTCCCAGAGGCCAGGAAGAATCCTCTTCATCCGTCGACCCGTAACACGAAGGAAAAACGCGTGAGGCCACCGCTCCTCGGGAGGGAGTCCCGCGGGCCATTGAGTCCCGTATGTCTGACGGGGGCCACTTTTCTTGATAAAACTTGGGGGCTGTTGGCATGTAGGCGGTAGAATGTCAAAAGCTGGGGTAGCGTAGTCAATCCATTCGAGGGCTTCCGGTATGAACAGGGAGAGTAGGCCCGAAGCACAGGCCCAAACCCCTCGAGACCCGAGAATCCACCACCGGACACACAGATTTGCATGAAGCAAGCTCTCCAGGTCCTCTGGGAGGTCCAGAGTCAGTGAAGAACAGGCTTGTGGCAAAATGAGCAGCTAAAATCCGAAAAAAGATCGGAACCCTGCAGGAGCTCTGCAATTCACGTCTGTTCGCTATCACAGCTAGCCGAACAAAACCTACAGCTTTTAATATTATTACTGACACATCCCAACTAAAAAACATTAAAATCTTTGTTAGGCTAACTATAAGCGTAAAAGGACACTCTAGCTAGCATTTTCATTAATATATTTTAAATCAGTGGTGTCCAACCTTGGTCCTTCAGATGTTTCAGCACTCCATCTCCTTTGATGCTCAGCAACTCATTAGGTGGACAGACAGGACTGGACTGAGACAAATATTCAGCCCTGGACTTCATCCAGACCGGCCCACTTTAATTATGCAAACATGCACAAAAATAGTATATAGACCAATCGGATCGCTCAAACAAACGCTCTACAGGTACCGGAGTTGTTGAAGGGCGATTAGATAAAGAAACGCAGTGGCACTGAGGTTGAGTGCGCACCATGTCTTGACTTAAGGTGAGGCGGATTTGCAGCGAGTCTCACCGGCACAGTGGCCCCCATATGAGACTGTGGCAGACTGTTATATTTTACAGACGGTGAGGAAGTTCTCACCTATTAAGGGCAGTACAAGTCACGCGGTGATCCAGCATTCACACTGGCCCACTGAGCTATCGGCCAACCGGGAATCTCCCTATAGTCCCTATGGCCAGTACATGCCTGTGGACAGAGCATCTGGGGTGATGGTTTTCCAAAATTTCTGGGGACCTATCACCTGGTGGAGCTAAAATGCCATCACCAAAGAAAAAATTTAGTGCGAGTCACTAAAACTTAGCAAGAAAAAGGGGGGGTTCCTAGTGGCGCAACAGTCATGCACAACACATTACAGTGTCGTACTTTTGGACCATCAGATGTATATAAATCCTTACGGTTCGTATGGGAGCAACTTTAGTCGTGCAGGTTCAGGGTAAAGTGCTGGTGCCACAGTCTATGCAGTATTAAAGTGCATCAGTGACAAATTGGGTGCGTAAATAATGCAGGCTAAAGCAGATATATGCAATGGTGCCGCAGTAGGGGGTACGTCCCATACACGGCTCTATATAAGATTGACTCTCAAGATAATAAGTGCTAGTGTCACAGGAAGTATTGCTATTTACACAATATGAAATATATAACAGTGACAGCAGGTTGATAAAATATAAATAGGTGCAGATACACGCATCAACTTTGTGGTAACTGATGCGGCTTGGGTCTGGATACTTAGTGTCTATTTATGAGTATACGGATGACCTTACACTAAATTTCCCGTGTATATTGAAGGTCTAGTGTCCTTGGTGTCTTTTTTCCAGAAGTCCTGAATGGCAGAATGTGCACCAAACGTGCTCTGCCGTGTGCTCGATACAGCGTCTCCTCCTATAACGTTGATTAACTCCACTCCAATGGGAGATAAAGAACGGGGGAGAGAGAAAAGATAATAATAGTGCAGCAATGTTTTATATCGGTGAACTGTCGTGTGTTCGATAATTGCACACTTACAAGAACCGTACCCTCTACTGCGGCACCGTTGCATATATCTGCTTTAGCCTGCATTATTTACGCACCCAATTTGTCACTGATGCACTTTAATACTGCATAGACTGTGGCACCAGCACTTTACCCTGAACCTGCACGACTAAAGTTGCTCCCATACGAACCGTAAGGATTTATATACATCTGATGGTCCAAAAGTACGACACTATAATGTGTTGTGCATGACTGTTGCACCACTAGGAACCCCCCCTTTTTCTTCCTACTGATATCTGCACACCCATTTCGAGAGTCTGTGCTATTCCCTAGACGGCAGCAAATAAAAATAAACACTTCCACCTAGACAGGAGCGCCCATACAGTCCCCTCTCCTATTCGTATTCTCACTAAAACTTAGCACCTGACGATCAACTAATAGATCATCTCCGCGGGAGTCTGTGTACAAGGCCGTTTAGCGAACACTAAGGAAACGCTAAGACCCAGGCTGAGACCCAGCGCTAATGCGGTTGTGTACAGGATATAACTGTTCCAGTGTAGAGTGCCTAGCCATACCTACAGTATCCTTTGCCCTCACAAGCTTGTACAAGTATGAACACATCCAGCAAATATCCCTCGCACCCCTGCGTTATTAATATCCTTCAAGGTGGCCGTATCATCCATGTTTTGATGCATACATATATTAAGGTTGATGAGCATTGCATGATAAATGCCACCCAACAGCATGTAGAATCATTACAATGCATTTAATAGATCCAAAAGGAAGGCCAGGTGAGCGACAATAATTTCCCTGCTGCAGCATATAAATAATACATGTTTCAGGGAAAGACTTATCCGCGTGTCCCTTTAAACATGGTCCACACGGTCACCCTAATAATCAACCGCTTACATACTATGACTAAGCCCAGCGTAAAATATTTAAAATTAGGCAATATATTAGAAATAGGATATATGTGATAAAGGATACATATATATCATAATAGAGCGTACTGCAACAGCAGTGACATTGCTGACCAGATCCATTGCTATGGTGTATGGGGCAAAGAGAAAACCTGTGCTGCATTCCTTTCAATTGCCTGTTAATTGCCTGTTAATTTTGGGCGAGAAACTGTTTGGGTTAGATCACACTAGGTGATAGTGCCCCTGGAGGGCCAAGGTTGGACACCACTCTTTTAAATGGTCACAGCTAGATGAGTGGCTCACACTTCTCTGGATGCTCCCACTTCAGCCTAATTCATCCTACAAAGCTGTAGTGAGGAGTGTTCATTAAATGGGGTTCCAGAATAAACTGGAAACGTCAATCCCATGGACAAGAACTGTTAAAAAACATTGATTTTGTTGCGACGGCACATAAACAGGCCCCAACTCATTTGACCCATCAACAACGGATGGAGGCAAAATGAAAGCTTAAAGATTTGCATAAACAGGACTGTAGTTGGAAAGCCCATAGATTTAAAATTAAATATTACCTTCAGGGTAATAAGGCAGGTAATTTACTAGCATGCAAGTTTCAATCTGGCCTGCAGGCGACAAACCCCCAAGCTCCATGCTGCCCAGGGTAATTCCTTATATACTCCACAAGCCATAGCTGACCGTTTTGTAAAATATAATTCTAGCCTCTATAATCTCCACTTAGACTCCAAGGTTCCATAGCCTTGGGCAGACAGGATAACACCATTAAATTGCTTAACTTAATTGACACTGTACACCACTCATCGTCACCATGTCTCCTATTGTCCCTAGACACCGAAAAGGCCTTTGACTGTCTCAATTTGCTTTTATTGTAGCACGTATTGTCGAAATTTAACTTCCCACCATATTTATTTCGGCCATGTTCGCCCACTACGCAGCTCTCTCTGCTAGTGTCCCGGATGCAGGGTTTGTCTCTAAACCTCTATTGCTCTCAACTAGGGATGTGTGTTTCGGGTTTCGTAATTTTAACGAAATTTCCCGATTCGTGTCTTCGGATTCGACCGATTTTCCGAATCGGATCGGACCCGAAAACCGACAGATCCGAAAAGTTTTCCGAGCCGAAACGAAAAATTTTCGGAGTTTTCGAATGGACTTGAAATGTGTCAAATCGAAATTTATTTTCGCTCTATTCATGATTTTGGTTCCATTCGTGATTTCGGTTCCATTTCGGTAATTCTGGACATCGTATATTTAACTATTATCGGTTATATCGCTGATTCTGTAAATTTTGTATTTGTAAATGCGTATCACTTGTTTCTTGTTTCCAATGATTCGATAATTCTGTCGATACGATAATTCCTTCGTAATCGGGAAGGATCCGATTCGTCCGCGGGTCGCGCATGCCATGCGCGCGCACGGATGTCGTAACTTTATTGAGCCAGTTTTGACAATTTTTTTGACAGGCCAAAAAAATTTAAATTATTTATAATTTAACATGGCTGAAAGACGAGACAGAGAGTCCCATTCGGACACCTCCTTGTCCTCATCTGCTTCCACCCCAGAGACACCACCCAGGAAGAAGTGGGCCAGCAACATGGCATTTGAGGAGATGTTGGAGCTGGTCCGCATCTTTGACAAAAGAGATTATGACTGCCGTAAGGGCCCTTACGGCAGAAAGAATAATTTACGCAAGGACTGTATCCTTGACAAGCTCCGAACCACCATCCTGGAGTTGTTTGGGAAAGACCGGACGAAGGACCAGCTCCGAAAACGCTGGTCCGATCTGAAGGCACGCGAGCAGGAGCAGCTGAGGCACATCCGTCGCGTCATAGCCAAACGTAAGTGTCATGTTATATTGTAAAGCGCTGCGCAGACTGTTGGCGCTATATAAATCCTGTATAATAATAATAATGTGCTTGCATGTGCTAATGTGCACAGAAATACGTTGATTTATCTAGTCCTTTTTTCATGCAATGTGATTGTGTATACCTTTGCGTTTTCACGACTCGTCATACATGCATTTTTGCCATAGCTCTTCTTTTTTGGGATTTTACGTATTCGTGAAAATTGAGATATTTGATGTATGTAGATGAAGTTACAATGCTGGATTTCTTTTGGCACTGTGTGTACTGTAGTGTGTTGGGGGGGAGGTTGTTGTGATTGAGTGATGCATACGAGATGACCCACAGCTTGCCCAATATTGGCTCCCACCTGCGCAGCAACAAAAATCTCTGCGTCTCTGCTAAGTGGTAGGATGGGACATGTAGTTCTTCTGAAAGTGCATCCAAACAGAGCCGCGTTCAATACATTCTCAGCAGCTGCTGAATTGTTGCAGCGCAGCAATTCAGTTTGCTACAGCAGTGTCATTATTGAACGCTTTAGATGCAAATTTCAAAACAAAATGGCGGATTTCTGTTGTTATATCCACAGTTTTATTCGCAGAAGCTGAAAGTGAAACTGAGGCTGAGGCCATCTATAAAATAACTAAAAGCAGTCAGCACAATGCGTTTTGTATGCACACAACACAAATAATAGTTTTTATTGAATAAACGTAATGTTTACTTCTGAAACAAATATATAATTGAACGGTAATATACAGTTGTGTTCAAAATTATTCAACCCCCACTGAAATTGAGTGTTTTGGCCAGTTTGACATTGATTTTGATCATTCAGTCATCTTGCTTACAATTAAATCAAAGAGGCACGTGTAGGTCAGACAAATATAACATAATATTTATAATGAAATAACCACAAATGTCTTTTCTGTGCTCACATCATTATCAGTTTTATTCAACCCCCAAGTAACATTCAATCTTAGTACTTAGTACAACATCCTTTTACAGTTATAACAGCTTTTAAACGTGAAGCATAGCTTGACACAAGTGTCTTGCAGCGATCTACGGGTATCTTCGCCCATTCGTCATGGGCAAAAGCCTCCAGTTCAGTGACATTCTTAGGCTTGCGCACTGCAACTGCTTTCTTTAAGTCCCACCAGAGGTTCTCAATCGGATTTAAGTCAGGTGACTGCGATGGCCACTCCAAAATGTTCCAGCCTTTAATCTGCAACCATGCTCTAGTGGACTTGGAGGTATGCTTGGGATCATTGTCCTGTTGAAAGGTCCAACGTCTCCCAAGCCTCAGGTTTGTGACGGACTGCATCACATTGTCATCCAATATCTCCTGGTACTGAAGAGAATTCATGGTACCTTGCACACGCTGAAGCTTCCCTGTACCTGCAGAAGCAAAACAGCCCCAAAGCATGATTGACCCCCCGCCATGCTTCACAGTAGGCAAGGTGTTCTTTTCTTCATAGGCCTTGTTCTTCCTCCTCCAAACATAGCGTTGATCCATGGGCCCAAACAGTTCTAATTTTGTTTCATCAGTCCACAGAACACTATCCCAAAACTTCTGTGGTTTGTCCACATGACTTTTGGCATACTGCAGTCGACTCTTCTTATTCTTTGGAGACAACAAGGGGGTGCGCCTGGGAGTTCTGGCATGGAGGCCTTCATTACGCAGTGTGCGCCGTATTGTCTGAGCTGAAACTTCAGTACCCACATCTGACAAATCTTTTCTCAGTTCCTCAGCAGTCACACGGGGACTTTTCTCCACTCTACGCCTCAGGTAGCGCACAGCAGTCGAAGTCAGTATCTTCTTTCTGCCACGACCAGGTAGCGTTTCAACAGTGCCCTTTGCCTTGAATTTGCGAATGATGCTTCCTATGGTCTCTCTCGGTATGTTTAACATCTTTGCAATCTTCTTATAGCCATTGCCCTTCCTGTGAAGAGTAATCACCTCTTCTCTTGTCTTCCTGGTCCATTCTCTTGACGTCACCATGTTTGTAACCACACCAGTAAATGTCTTGTTCCCATTTCAATTATAATGTGAACAATGATGCTGCACTAAGGATTTTTGTATGGGATGCGTTTGTTAAAAATAGTGTAATTTTCACCCAAAAAAATATAACAAGTCCCCATTTCAAATTTTTTTAACAAACGCAACTCATAAAATATAACCGCAAACACTCGCATGTTAAAATGTGAAAAAAACACTTTACACCTTGAAAAACAAACATTGAAAATTCTAATTTTATTGCATTTTTTGTTATAATATACAGACAGGACATGACGCATACATATGATAATGATATATTATGAATCATCTGCCGAGTCTGCCGGAAAGAACGATATATAACATGTCTGGGTCATATTATAAAATAAGGCTTCAAAACGCGTTTAAACAAGAGGAGCGAAACTGTTAAAAATTAGCTCAGCAGCAGACCGCACACAGGCGTGAAGGGAAGCTGTGAAATGCCTCAGCAGCGAAAGGGTTAATTTTTTTTTTGTCTGTTTTAAATCATTTTATTTGTTGGTTTTTTTTTCGTTTCAGATCATTTTGATCAACTATTTTTCCGTTTTAAAACCTTTTGTTCTTGTTTTTATTTTTAAAGTCAGACATTCGGGTCAGTTTAGCGTTTTTTAAATCGTTTTGTTCATTTTTTTTTTGTTCCTTGGCTTTCATACCATTTTTTTAATGTGATTAAATAAAGTTGTGAAATGTATATTCATAAGAAAAAAAGGATCTTTATGTAATAAAAAAAAACACGATAGAATAGCCAGAATTATCGTATCGACAGAATGAATTATCGGATCCGAAAAACAAACCAAAAATTTATTATAAAAAAATATATAAAGTATAAAAAAGTAAACCATAGTAGCTTACGTCAAAACGAATAGAGTTAGACACTTTGAAACGAGGAGAACAGACTTTCCGAAAAAAACGAAAATTTCCGAAATCACGAAAAGTCGATACAAAAAACGAGCAAAGTGACCCGAAAACACGAAAAAATGGTCGATATTCCAAAAAAAAAAGTACACGAAAAACGAGCCGAACCGAACAGAATCGAAACAGAAATCGGTCGAAACGAGCCGAATCGAAAATTTTAAACATCCGAACAAATCAAACCGAATCGAACCGAAAAAAAATCGGTACACAAGCCTACTCTCAACCAAGACACGGTAAGGATGCCCCTTTTTTCCCCACTTCTGTACAAGCTGGATCTGGATCCTTTGGTGCAAGCCATGGGAATGTGGGCTCACACGGGGGCTTGCGGTGGGCCCAGAGATAGAGAACAATCTATTTGCAGATGAATTTTGCTTACCTTCTCCGACCCTATGACTTCCCAACCAATTCTACACACCTATCTGAATGTATACAGCAAAATATTGTTCCATAAAATTAATGTAGATAACACAAAGGCACTTAGTTGCCATATACCCCAGCCTATGCTGTTACACGCAAAGTATAACTATGATTGGCATACGCAATTTATTGATCACTTAGGCATTAAATTTGCCTTTTCCCATTCAGTGATGTGTCATCTTAATTATAATCATATCTTGCCTAAGTTCTGCCCTCTGTGTGAGGCGTGGACCAAATTATAAAATATCTTGGGTGGAATGTATAGCCTCGATCATAATGACCATACTTCCCAAAATATTATGTTTTCACAGCTTTGCCTCTTTCGCCATTCCTAGCTTTTTTTCAAGAGCTCCACCGAATCCTCAATTCTTTTATTTGGAGAGAAAGGCAGCCTCGCCTGAAAGGGTCCATCCTTCATGTGCAGTTGGCAAATGGTGGGTTAGGATATCTCAATTTTCTTTTATACTACGAAACTGCACTACTTGCTTCCATTGGAGTATTATTGGCTAAGGAACAACTACCACAGTGGGCTTTGTTGATCCTCCAAGAATTGTTCCCCCTTCAGCCGATAGCGGACAATATTCCACAGCTGGTGCTAATGTTAGCTTCTCGATATGTAAACGATAGCACGAGGATAAGCGTGTTTAACGCATGCCCTCCATATTACATTTCTGACACTACCCTCATTAGTAACCCATTTGTGCATCCTTTTTTTTAACTAGTTTCTGCGAGCTTACTGTACTTTCGCATCGTATATCATGAGGAGAGCAAACGTCCATTTACATTTCGATAAGAAAGGTATTCTATAGTGCCCCGCACTAATAACTGCAGGGATGTGGACAGCCATATTTTAATACCATCTAAAAGCTGGTATTACATGATTCTGCATTTGCAGAATCATGCAGAACCCCTTAAAAACCTTCCCAATAAATCTGATACTCACCTCTCATCCCGCGGCAAGAACGTCGGCCCAATCTGTCACTTCTTGCTGCCAGGAGCAAAGTGAAACTGGGAACAAATAGTTCCCAATGTCCCTCCGCGGCACTGCGTGATCTTGCAACAGCGTAAACACACTCTGGGTCTTACAATAAAAGCAATAATTTTATTGTAAACTTCTTAAAAACAAGTCAACCAACATTTTCAGCTCTTGCTGAGTCTTTATAAAGGTTATAGACGTGTATCAAAAGCCTTCCTCAGGGTCAAAGATATTTGCAATAAAATGATTGCTTTTATTTGAAAGACCCTGGGTGCATCCACATATTTAAATTGTATAAATAATGTAATAATAGAGAACTGCACTTGCCTCTACCTGCGCCTGAATAATCACAGTTGGGCCTGACATATTGGACAAAGTGCACTTGTAATTTAATCCTGTTAATATTTGAGTCTGCTGTTTTTTTATGTATTTCAGGTAATAAAGAAAGATTTCACCTTCAAAAATGTACATCGTGATGGCTTTGTCAGTACTGACTTCAGTACTATTTGGAACACTTGACTACTTATCTTATCTGTCAGAAAACGATAAGCTATGAAACAAACCAGGCAGACCTGTGGGATTTTACTACTCTAAATCCGATTACCACTTTAGGATTGAAGAATAGGATGACGATGCTAGACACACACAGGCTTTGTGGATTTCTGTCTGTTTAGAAACTGTGGGCCCTATTCTGAGGTTGCCACTAAGCACAGCTTTCGAGCCGTACAGCATAACCAGCTTGAGTGCGTTCCTTTTTTTCTCATGGCTTATTCCATCCGAGACACAAGCTCTTGGATGTTGCTCCTACCTACTGTACAATGACAGCTTCTATATTTTACATAAGAGAAATTAATCTGGAGCCTGCAGTTGAAGGAGGAGCTATTGCAACAAGCTTGTTCTCTATCTAAGCCTGATATGATTCTGTAAAGAATAACATCTCTGAAAGGATGTTAAGTGATTTAACACCAACCTTTGAATACGGCACCATAGGTTTCCGCTGAGTACTCCATTAACCCTTTTCTGCCGCAGGGTGTACTATGACGTCCTTGCGGTGGGTGGGCCTTGAAGCCCAGGGCGGCATAATACACCCCTCTGACTTCAATGGTCTGCCTTCGGCCTCGCCCCCTAGCTGGTGTGTGCCGCTCGCCATTTGCTCCTGTGGGACAGCCTGGTTCAGGCCGTCCCCGACAGCCAATTACGATGGGTGCACGTCCGCTGTGTGGGTGGGTCAAAGGAGGGGCTGTGGCAGCAGCAGTCTAGCGGGGCATAGTAGTATGCCCCGGCCAGCATTAAAGCCCTCCTCCCGGGTACCACCTGCCCAGCATTAAAGGGTTGAGTGCAGGCTGCTCCACAACCAAAACAACAACAACAGTGACTGTTTGTTGGAAGCTGTGTTAGAATTTGCTGTGATTTTGTGCGTCTACCCAGGGATCAAGTCCTGCATGAACGCTTGAGAACGCAGTCCCCTCACTATTTTAACAGGAGGAACTTAGTTCCCTTTTGGCTGATAAACTGGGAAGCTGCAATACCTTTCTATATAGACACAATTTTATAAAATCTGTCTATATTTAAGGTTCTTCCTGGATTTAAGCATATTGGGATGGCATGGAAATGACAAATTCTCAGTGTTTGCCAGAGGAATGACATTCTCATGCCTTAAGAAGTGCTGCAGCTGCTGCGCCTTCCAGTAAACTTTAAGACCAGAATATTTTTATTAGTGATATTGCAGAAGGTATTAATGGAAAAGTATGTCTTTTTGCTGATAACACAAAGATTTGCAACAGGGTTGACGTTCCTGGAGGGATCAGCCAAATGACAAATGATTTAGGTAAACTAAAAAAATGGTCGGAGTTGTGGCAATTGAGTTTTAATGTGGATAAGTGCAAGATAATGCACCTGGGACGTAAAAACCCAAGGGCTGAATATAGAATATTTGATACAGTCCTAACCTCAACATCTGAGGAAAGGGATTTAGGGGTTATTATTTCAGAGGATCTAAGGGTAAGTAGTCAATGTAATAGAGCAGCAGGAAATGCTGGCAGAATGCTTGGTTGTGTAGGGAGAGGTATTAGCAGTAGGAAAAGGGAAGTGCTCATGCCACTGTACAGAGCACTGGTGAGACCTCACTTGGAGTACTGTGTGCAGTACTGGAGACCGTATCTCCAGAAGGATATAGACATCTTAGAGAGAATTCAGAGAAGGGCTACTAAAATGGTGTACGGCTTGAAGGAGAAAAGTTACCAGGAAAGGCTTAATGATCTTAACATGTACAGCTTGGAAAAAAGACGAGACAGAGGAGATATGATAGAAACATTTAAATACGTAAAGGGAATCCACAAGGTAGAGGAAGGGAGTATATTTAAAAGGAAACAAAGTCGCAAAACAAGAGGACATAGTCTTAGATTAGAGGGGCAAAGGTTTAAAAGTAACATCAGAAAGCATTATTTTACGGAGAGGGTGGTGGATACATGGAACAGTCTTCCAGTTGAAGTGGTAGAGGCCAAAACAGTAATTGAATTTAAGCAAGCATGGGATAGGCATAAGGCTATCCTAAACAAAAGATAAATCCAGGTAAAGTATCCATGTAATTGGGCAGACTAGATGGGCCGAAAGGTTCTTATCTGCCGACATTTTTCTATGTTTCTATGTTTCTATGTTTCTATGGATAGAAATATTGGTGAGTTCCTACACTTATTTTACGACTTGACCCCTGCATCTACCCAGAAGTGAAGATAAAAATACACAAAGCCAGTTTTTAAACGGACGAGACATCACACTTGGACGTACGCAGTACTCAGAAATTCCTTTTCTTTCTAGTGGTTATATTTTCCTTGGTGTAGTCTTGCCAAGTATTACTTTTTCTGTACTTTCTCGTCCATCTTATCAAATTGTTATTGCATTAACTGGCCAGGACAAGTGACGTACTGGTGTAAAAGCAACCTTCTGGCTGGATACAGTCTTGCCTCTACCGGCCCATGCCATGGTTTATTGGTCATAATGTGCTAAAGGAATTCATCCGATTTCTTCTGGTTTGCATAATAATTGCCAAATATTCTAATGGGTAAAGTGATCAGGACATAACTACAAGATTAATTTTGAGTTACGTTGTACTTTTACAAAAGCATTTTTTTCCAGCAATAAAGTTTGCGTATATGATAAAAGCAAAGCTATAGACAGAATGTCACTGGGATAAAAGGAATCCTCTAAACAATTCTATGGCACCAATTGTTTCTCAGCATTTGCTTAAAATCAAATCATTCAGTATTGTGTATTCATAACAGCATTGAACTGATTTTAATTACTCCTCAAATCTCTACAGCATTTAGATTACGTGATGTTTAGCTTTCCTAACTCATTGCATTTTTTTTTACTGAACCTTTATCTTAAGTCACATTCCTCATTAACTGACTTCCTTCAAGTCACAGTCCCAATGCAGCTTTGAATAATTCAAACAAATCTTGATCTGGCTCTGCGATTCATATGGAACACAACTCACATCATATAACTGTATTTTTCTGAGTAAGGTCATTTATTATTATTAACCCCTTCACTACCAAGGGAATTTTCAGTCACACCACGTCAGGAACCAGTGTTTTTTAATAAATGATACAGTAAGAAATATTTGGGAATTTTCTTGCTGTATTACTTACTGTGATAACCTATTTGGCAGGCAGATGTCGCTGTCTGCTGGCCAAAAGCAGTACTGCAGTTCTGGTCTCCATGCAGTAAGAGCTATGGAGATATCATACAAACACATTACCAGCTGAAAACCCACAATGCATCGCTGACCAGGCAGCTTTCTACTTTCGAGGTGCTCTGTCAACGGACATTTCCATTAGCACACAGTGTGTCCACAGTTTATGGCCAGTTACGGGCAGTGGATACTGAACCTCCCACATTTATTCTCACTGGGAACGCACACTCGGCACGCCTATCCCTGAGGACGCCTGGACTAAGTCCTTGACCGTTACTCATTCTGGCTCACGGGTCACTAAATTACAAGAGTCATCTTATAAACTACTGGTCTTCTGGTACCGCACACCTGCCCTTCTGGCCACGTATACTGTGTCTCACTCCCCAAACTGTTGGAGATATACCACTGAAATTGGTACCTACATCCACATATGGTGGGAATTGGGGATGAGCCGAACACCCCCCAAGTTCGGTTCGGACCCGAACTTTCCAAATGTTCGGATCCGAACCCGAACTCGAACTCAATACTAGTCAATGGGGCTGAAAATTCGGTTTTTAGAGTGCCCTCCAAGAGGGCATATATGCTAGATATTTGCCATAAAAGGTGTATGGGGGTCCGGGAAGTGCCCTGGGGGACAGGAAACAAGGACAAAAAGTTTTAAAAAAAACGTTTTTAATGGGACAGTGAGTTTTCCATGAAATAAGGGTTAAAAATAAAAACCAAAAATTCCTTCAAATATCGTGCCTAGGAGGTCCCCATTACCTGCCCGTGAAGTGGCGGATTTCTAGGATGTATAGAAATATGTAAAAACAAAAAAATGACATTTCAAATGACAGTAAATGCTTTTCCTTTAATCTATCCATAAACAACTGATTGGGGCGGAAGTCTGTATGAAAAGAGGAGACATTTTCAGACACGCAGAAAAAGTTTACTGATTTTTTGGCGGTGAAAAGCAGGAGAATGACTGGAGAATGGAAAGTTCTAGACCAAATAGCCGATTTGGAAAGTGAGATAAATGGGAGAATTTTTCTGGTTTGGCTATTTTGACCTAGAATTTTCTCTTCAGTCATTCTCCTGAGTTTCACCTTTCTCTGAATAACCCTGTCAGGGTTATTCAGAGAGCGGTGAAGAGCAGGAGAATGACTGGAGAATGGAAAATTCTAGGTCAAAATAGCCAAACCAGAAAAATTCTCCCAAATCTCAATCAGAAGCAGACACTACCCCACCCCCTCAGTACCTCAGTATAGTGTACAATGTATCAAATTGATTAGACCAGACAAAAACACCTGGTGTTATGCCCGTTTGTGAACAGAGGTCATTTAGAGTTGAGAATCTTTCCACGTACACATTAGTTTTTACTTCAATATCTAATAAACCATTGCTTATAATATTCTGCAGTAAAGAGTCCCTTTATTTCTAGATTTTTTAGCATTTTCTATACTTTTTTCAAAATTTCTTTTTTTTTCCGAACTCGAACCGAACACACCGAAAAAGTTCGAAGTTCGCGAACTTTTGAACAACCAAAGTTCGGGCCGAACTCCGAACCATCCGTACCGAACAGCTCATCCCTAGTGGGAATGTGCGCTTCTCGAAACATATTGGAAAAAAGTCCATGACCTGGTTTGTAGTACCACAGAGCTGGACCTCGACTTTACACCACAAATCTTCCTTCTTCTCTAACTTCCATTCTCGGTCACAACAATGAGGAAACCGTTATTACTCCGCATTCTCCTGGTGGCCAAGTCTCTGATACCCGTTTATTGGAAATCCACTTTCACACCTCCATTGAAAACACTGATTGATGGGATTGGAATTTTGAGGTCGAACGAAGAACTCGCCCTTACCCCAACAGAAGCAGCACAACACTTTACCAAGGTCTGGTTTCACTAGTCAACATATTGCTCATCGGCGAGGTTTTGGGCGGATGTGGTGGAAGGTGATGGATGCAATGTGGAACCTGCGCAGCAGTTACTTAAAGAGAACATGTACAGCCCTGTAATCCCAGCACCTAATGGCAGCATATCTGAGCTCTCCTGAAGTCTCACCTCAACATTCCTTCCCCTCCCTCCCTCCTCCTGATGTTCTTCTCCTCTAACTTTTCTTCTTTCAATTCCTTTCATGTTCTTTCTGACCGCTGGTCTTTCGTGCTTTCATTACACTTAGCCCATCTGAGGCTCTTTTTGTTTTTATTACTCTTACTCCTATTTGCAAAGACCCACATCACACCCTTAATAGCACCCCTTTGTAAGCACTGCGAATGGCACAGGATACAAGCTACATGGTTTGAGTGATTTACTGCTTTCGTGAGCAGTGGATTTTACCTTGCTTAATATGATATAAATGATGTGACAGGAGCATGAACTCGAAACGGCCCATTACGCTTCTTGATGTTATCATATTTATGTGATGTTCATTGTACAGACTAGATTATACAATTCGGATATTGTTGCGGTGACTGTTATTACGCTGTATTCTTTATTCACTGAAATAAAAACTTTTCATTAAAAAAAAAGAAAACCCACAATGCATCCGGAGGGCAAAAACAGTGTAAAACTATTTTGTATCTTACCTAGAGCGGGGTATGCCGCATTTGGCGTACATATTCAAAACACCTTATCCTTAAACATGCATTTATCCCAGCAGCAACCTCTCCAGTAAGTGTCCTTGGCAAGACACCTAACGGTACATACTCGCCACCCAGGACATACTTGAAAACGAGAGAAATCTCAATGTATCCTTCCTGGTAAAATCCTTTCACAAAAAAAAATAAAAAAAATTGATGTGTAAAAAATGGTACTTACATTTTTTGGTGAATTTCTTTACGTTGTGGGCTGTACCAGTAGTTGCATGGGTATCACCACTTCTCTTTCAGCCTTGTTCCAAGATAGTATTATTCCCTCCTCTTGCTTGATATATTTATTTCATCAATACATATTAAAAATGAAACAAAGGACAAAAAAACAAAAAAAGACAAAAAACATGCCAAAATCAGGATATAAGTTCAGTAAAAATCAGGGCACTTCCTGAGTGCTAGGGAAACGCGTTTCACCGAGCGCTATGCAGGCTTCCTCAGTTGCAAGTCTAAAAAGGTGCACTATGTCCATGGTGCTAAATCTTTAGGCATTTTCTGAAGCTCAAATGTAAATGAATTACATGTGCAATTAATAATATTTATTTTGCATTGCTCCTGTGGAACATCACATCAACTGTAGTCAATATCGGGGCACCTTGAGTTGCCTTGCAGATCAAGTATAGTTAATTGTGGTAGTTAATTATTGATATTAATTATGTCTGGCAAAACACACATGGCACTACTTTCTGCCTCCAAACTTTAAGAAGTACAGTTGTGTGAAAAAGTGTTGGCCCCTTCCTTCCTGATTTTTTTTTTTTTTGCACGTTTGTCACACTTTAATGTTTTAGATCATCAAATAAATTTAAATATTAGTCAAAGATAATACAAGTAAGCACAGCATGCAGTTTTGAAATTAAAGTTTTTATTATTAAGAGAAAAAAAATCCAAAGCCACATGGCCCTGTGTAAAAAAGTGTTTGTGTTTACTTGTGTTATCTTTGACTAATATTTAAATTTGCTTGATGATCAAAAACATTAAAGTGTGACAAACGTGCAAAAAAAAAAAAAAAAATCAGGAAGGAAGGGGCCAACACTTTTTCACACAACTGTACTTCTTAAAGTTTGGAGGCAGAAAGTAGTGCCATGTGTGTTTTGCCAGACATGCAACATTAAACATTAAAGTGTGACAGATGTGCAAAAAAAAAAATCAGTAAGGGTGTCAACACTTTTTCAAACAACTGTAAATATTATGCAAAATGACTTTCAATATGTAGATGCATATAATATCTCCAATTTGAGGTATGTTGATGTAGTTAATGGCCCCGCGTCCATGTGGTCTTTGTGATTGGCTGTCACATGAACTACATGTTATTGTGACATGTGAACAAAAACTCCTTTAATCACATATCGTAAACTATTGTAGCGCTGCTTTAAAAGTGTGCTCTGGTGCAATGAACTGTTGATACCACTAGAGGGAGACAGAGACATTGTGGACTATGCTGGACAAAACCGAACTCCATCTCCCATCACCCTTTGCGTGAGGACAGGAAGTGGGTGGTACAAAGAGGAGGAAGGACATCAGCAGCCTCGTGCAAGGCATGGGGAGTGTGAGCAGAGCCACGAGAGATGTAGGACGCACGCTGGGGCCGTTAGGGATTGAAACCAGGCCGGAGTGTGGATGTTCCTACAGTCGTGCTGGAGATCGTGCTATTCCCTGAGTGTTTGACAGAACAGAGCTAGCAGTGAGAGAGAACAGTTGCAGGTGACACTTCTGGGATCCTGGCAGAGTTGGAGCGCAGTGAGACGGCGGCATCCATTGTTGCAGTGATCGGAGAGAGAGTGTGCATCGGCCAGCTGTGTACTAAGTTGAACTGTTCTTGACAAAGTGCGGTTTGGGAGAAGAGGGACATCGTGTGAGGAGAGGCTGCAAACCGGAAGGGAGTGCGGGCGTCCTATGTGTTCGTGTCTGGCGGAGGAGAACCAGATCAGGAGTGCAAGCGTTAACAGCAACGGGTCCCAAGTGGCAGTGAGGACAGATCCTTTTGAGAGAGATCCCTTTCTCCAGTGTTCATTGGTCCAGGACAAGCGGTTACACCGGATGGGTGAGAAGGCTTCGGCCTGGTGAAAACGCAGAACATTGCGCACTTGTTTATTTGTTTCTTTAAGGGCCCCAACGGTGACTAGTCGAAGATTGTTTTTGTTTCATTCACTGGCCAGTTGAACACAGTACCCGGGTACCCTAGACAATACACATATATATTTTTGAGCTACTTTTCACGGGACTTACACTCCAGAACTGAGGGGGTTAACCGGTTTCTTTTACGCGTTACGAATTCTTGTTACTCAAATACCGTACATGTGTATTATATGCTGCTTTATTGGGGTCAGTAAAGAATATAATATAGAAAAACCCACAACAGTGCTGGTGTATAGTTATTTCCTAGTGCGGTGAGACTATCCCGAGGTTTATTCAGCAGCTCCTCCGGGGGTGAGCGCTACACTATGCTTAAATAAAGTCAAAATAAAAACACAAGGTGATCATTCTAAAAATTGTACATTAACTCCTAAACATAGAGAAAAACCTGGCAATAAATAATTGTACTGCTGCTCAGATTTTAGGAAACTTAAAGAATAGTTGAACGACATATTTCTTTTTGACCAAGTCAACCCTCAAATAGCTACACTGATGATACAGCAAGGCCCTTCAGCCACACACCAGCCACATCACTGATGTAACAGTGGCCAGGTTAGGCCCCGGTCTGTGACGAACCCCTTCCAGCATCACAAATTGACATCACAGACACACATTACTTATTACATTACAAACTCATATCTTTACACATACACAACACTAACTTGCATTGAGGAGTAAAATGTTTTACTAACTAGACTGTAAAGCTAAAAACGTATTTGACTGTACAAACTGGTTAGGTTAATTTATTTATGTACCTCACCAAAGCCAATCTAAAAAAATAAATAAAATGCCCTCCCATATCAAGCCATTATCTCCCCTGGCATAACACGATTAACACCTTAAGGACCAATGACGTAACTGTTATGCCATTGGGCCACATTACAATCTTGGTGCTAACGTTAGCGCTCACCTGCGTGAGTGTTAACGTTAGCCCTAGTGGCCACCGCACATTACAATCCAAATGCTAACGGGTTAAGTAACCCGTTTGCGTTTGGTACCTTGCGCATTTCAGCGTGAGGTTACTGTACTTTGCGTTCCCTATACTTAACATGGGGAGCGCAAAGTGTTAATCAGCATTAGGATTACAAAGTCCTAACGCTGATTAACGTCCGGCTGCGGTTAGCAAAGTGTTAACCACAGCCTGGACCTGGTGCTAACGGATTCTACTGCTGCAGAATCCATTAGCACCAGCAGAAATCCCCCCCAAAAAATCTGATACTCACCTAGTATCCCGCGACGAGGACCGTGGCTCCGTCTGCCTCCTCTGTCGCCGGGAACAGAGGGAGAGACTGGGGAAAGAAGTCCCCCAGTCTCTCCCTGCAGATGACTACGCCAACCTGCCGGATCTCGCAAGGTGAGATCCGGCAGGTCATGTGACCGGCAGGGGGAAACTCAAAGGAGTCCTATGGACTCCATTGAGAGGACGCGCGCGACGGCGCTTAGCGCCGCCACGCGCATTCCGGGGCTAGCGCTCACTAACAATGCAGGCAGCTTTTTAAGCACCTAAGCATTAAAACGGGGGTGCTAGGGAGGAAACTGCGGGCACGGTTTTTTCTCCCAAGCGCCCCCATTTTAGCGGGAAGGATGTAATTTAGCCCATTGACTTTAAAGACCCTTGGTCGTTAAGGGGTTAATTATTATAACACTTAAACACAAAACACAAAAGCTAGCCACATACAGGGCAGAAGTGATGTTTATGTTTATCAACATAAACATCACTTCTGCCCTGTATGTGGCTATCCTTTCACTTAGAGCTGATCCATGTTCCCTAGCATTCCATTTTATTCACTGGTGGAATAATACTGCTTGCAGTGAGGATGTTATAATATCAGAACATGCACTGGGTTTAGCCTCGTGGTGATGGTTTTGTGAGCATTTGCCAAGTACACTCCCTCTAGCAGCATGCCCTGCGTGCCTGTGTGCTAGCTTATTCATGGCAATAAAACAAGAATAACATATAATATCCCAAAAATAAAAGTTGATTGTATAATAAAATTCTTTCTCTTAACATTATATATATATATATCTATATATATATATATATATATACAGTATATTCTTTATTACATATGCACATTTTGCACAGGTGCTAGGATGACTGTAGCTGGCACCTCAGCTAGGAAATAATGAGATGAGCTAACAGACTATATGGTAGTCAAGCAAAGCCAAGCAATTGGAATTGTCAGCAGGATACTAGGTTGCCTGGTGAGAGGTAATAGCAGCAAAAAAGTTTGAGGAGATGATCCTATTTTCCAGTTCACTTGATAGGCTTCCCTAGAATCCTATTGTTCAGTAAAAAAAAATATTGTAAAAATAAAAAGTCATATTAGAATCTCTAAAGTGTAATCAAACATCTTGATAGAAAACATTTGGGGAAAAGAGGAACAACGTTTGTATATTTGTTGTATGCTTTGAAGTAGCAGATTTTTTATGTTTGCAGAATGAAATGTCTGTTTAGCATATGTAAACACTGAACTAGAGCTTTACATACTGTACATCCTGATGTTGCTACTGTGACGGAGCAGGCCAGAAATTAGCTGCCCTCTTGTCCCCTAGCAGCCATCTTGATCATGGAGAATCCAAGCTCCACGTTCCCTTAACCTCTCTCCTTTTACCTGTTCATACTTAACATTCCTTGTAGCTAACTCCACCTTTAAATAGCAATTTAACCTAAATTTCTCACCATAGGGCTGACCTCAAGAGAATGAGAGTTGCCTGAGGATGCAGACAAACCAACTAGTAAATTGGCCCCATTTGTACTGGTGAGGCAACTACCCTATTCTTCCATAAGTGCCCATCTCAGACATCCAGACACTATCAGGTCTATTCAAAGAAAAGTGACACTGAGGAGAATGACCGGAGAAGTGAAAATTCTAGGTCAAAATAGCCAAACCAGAAAAATTCTCCCATTTATCTCACTTTCCAAATCTGCTATTTGGTCTAGATTGTTCTTCTCCTGCCAGTTCTCCTGGTTTCCACCTTTCTCTGAATAACCCTGTATGTCACATTACCTGCAATTAAAAGGACTCACTGCTTACCAATCAGACTTTGAATCAGACAGAATGCATTTCACCTATGCTTAGAACATCTACTGTGTAAGTGTACCTGAATGCCAACAGAGTTGCCTTTGCTGCATCTTGTAGCAAACGGGGCACATTATTGAACCTGCATTGTTAGCAAACCCTGAGGACCCTATTATATCCGCACACTGATAAGAACTAATTGAGTGGAACAGCATTCTGTCTGTAGGACTCGGCGACCTTCTAACCCATGTTGCTACATAAACTACATTAGACATCAATCATGGGAGTAAAAAGATCAAAAGTGATGTTGTAAGTTCTCTATATATGTCAAAAAACAGGATCTGGTCTATCAGTCTGTGAAGGTTAAAGCGACCAACAGAGTTGAATATCAAACATATTTGTTGCGATGACACAGATGTGTCAAATTTTAGGAATATCTCACTCAGATTTCGTTTAGCTGAAATATATAACCGATCATTGTTTTAAGAGCCAAACGGTGACCTGAATATCAGTCACCTCAGCTTGATTAAGATGAAAATAACCGCTATAATGTATTACTTGATGGTTTTCGTGCGTCTTACTTTTTATGACTACTGTATGTATTACTACTACATATTATTACTTTTACCCTTTAAAATGAATATGAAATAGGAAGCATTTTGTGTTTCTTCTGAAAACTGTGACCTTCACTGTATTAAGGACACTTAATTTCATGCAGATGTTTTATGTGCCTTTTTTTTGTAACCTAATTTCCATGACATTGCACAACTCATTTGGGAAACATGAAAAATTGTTTTTTATTCTATTCCGTCAAGTCATTTTGTAGACTTAGGGCTCTTGGTGAGGCATGGGATGATTGAAATTCTGTGCCAGGCTCTGTATATGTTATTGAAAATAGAAAGCTGTCAAGCACAGAGTTATGGATAAAATACAGTGCATAGGCATTGCTTATATCAGTGCTGCCTCTCTCACCTATTATTTTGTGCATGATTTTTGACCTGAAGTTTCCATGAATAAAATATGAAATGAGGCAAAGGCTGTGTTAAAATAGCACTGACTTTGACACAGGTAATATTTATGTCCTTACATTAAAATTGGTGAATGTGATAATTCATGTTACAAAGTGAAATAAAGTGTTTAATATCAATGTGATACTGTTGATACTTAAGCATCAGCCATAAATGAATATTCTGGATTTATTTATTAAACTCTGTATGTATGTATAGAGTTTAAATGTCACATAAAATCGCATTTAGATGCATTTTTTTTTCTATTCTCATTTTCTCATTTTGTCAATTTGGAAATTTCATTCATAGTTATGTGGCTTTGCTTTAAAAATAAAATCACATATACCTAACGGTACATACTCGCCACCCAGGACATACTTGGAAACAAGAGAAATCTCAATGTATTCTTCCTGGTAAGGCTAAGGTCAGACGAAAGCAGTTTTAACGTGCGTTTAGCCGCACGAAATCACGGCCGTGCTAGCAGCAAATGACGTCCAATGCCGGGGAACATACGACGAACGGCCGCACGAAAGTTTGTCCGCGCAACGCAAGTGGCAAATGAACGCATTTTTTCGAGAACATCAAACCACTACTACTGACGTACAGAGTGCGCTGCGGCCGCATAGCGGCGTGTTTGCGTGATTGGGAGACGTCAGACGCTGCACACGTCCGGCCAACATAACGTCCAGACGCAAAAAGTGTTTTATTGATGATCCGTACAAAATCACGGACGAAAATGCGCATCGTATGACCGCTATCACGTATTCCGTGAAAAAATACGTCCATTCGTTCGAACGCACTTTTTCACGGACAACGTGAAAAATGCGTACGTCTGACCCTAGCCTAAAATCCTTTCTCAAAAAAAAATATATATATATACACCGCAGGGTCGCTGAAATGGGATCGCCAAATTGCACCGAAATGAAGAGAACAAAAAGTCACCGAACGTGCGGTGACTTTTCGATTCTCTTTGAATAACCCCGTGTGTCTTGTTCACTATCAGAACTAAGCCTTGGATAATTATGTCATAATATTATTAATATGTATTTATATGTATATGCTATTATGAATAAAGTTTTTATTTAAATAAAATACCTAATTGATCTAATAAACATTCACAAGATTGAAGAAAGCCCCAAGTATATCTTTAATATGATATATATGTGAAGGCAAAAAGAGACAGTGTAAAGAGTTAATTTCCCTAGCTGAAAATACATTTTCCCAAACAATGAACATAGAAATTGGTTTCCTTTATATAAGCAGCTGTTCTGACTCTGTTAGGATATTTGGAATTTGAATTATGATTCACAGAATTATAATAATAATTTCCCGATTTAATGTAATTTTCTATGATGCTGATGATCACATTTCATGTAATACTAATGATAATAATAACAACAGTCATGCATTTATGAGTGAACAGATATAGTTTATCGCTTTGTGAGAAAATGCCATCCGGCATAGCTATGGCACAATTTCCTGCTGAGAAACTACATTTATGAGTGGATAACAAATATTAGCAATAAAGTGGTGCAAATGTCTAGAAAACACTTTCTTCAAAGTTAGTTCCCAAGATGGCCTCTATGATAGCAAAATCACAAGTAGAATATACATTATGTAAAGGGAGATACTGTTTTAAATTAATTGCGCACATAAAGCATTGGTTAAAAGCAAACAATATTTATTTCTCTTACTAAGCTGAATAAAAAGTTTGAGATGTTTTGTAACTACATTTCCCATGAGCCTCAGACAATCTAAAGGGACGTCAAACTCCGCCCTTAAGATGCTGATGGCCTACAAACCCAAGAATTCTTTGAATGCAATAGATGGTCAGAGAATCATGGGATTTGTAGTTTAGAAACATCTGAAGGGCTGGAGTCTGGCAGCCTTATTGAGTACATGTGATTGTGGGAGATATCATTTGAAAACACTTGGAGGGTCAAGATTGCTGCCCACTGCACTAAAGTCATGTAATAAGTTAATATGTAATTAGATTCTACTACTGTTTCCCTTATTTATCTCTGGCTTTAAAAAAAAAACAAAGTACGAAGCGTAAGCATTGAGCTCTGATGATCTGAACAGCACTGATTATTATGTTTTTGTCAATATGTACTATTTCAATGCATTGATATGAGGTAACTTTATCTTCAATTTTAGCAAACAACAGATAATGCGTTACCACCGTCTCACGACGATGATAACATCAACAAGGGGAAACAGGCACCCGCCAAAAAGATTGGGTCTAAACTTTAAATATAAGCACGAAGTATAACCAAAAACAATAAATGAGGATAGAGGTCTACTGACAATAGGCCTCCCCCTACAGTGCAGGCACTCTGAGAACAGAATAATATGATAAAACTTTATTGATCCAAATGTGCTGAGCTGAGTAAGTAATGCATATTCGTAAGGGTCAGATAACAGGAAGTGAACTGGTGCCTCAGGAAGTGCTAGTGTGTGAAAGTGAGACTGGACAGAGTCAGGAATAGCAGCACAGATTTCACGACCTAGAATAATAATAAAGTTGATTAAGGCTGGGGTCAGACGAGCCTAGTGTTCACGTCCGTGATTGCGCCTAAAAGTACGTCCGTGATAGCATGAAAGTCCATTGGAGCCTGTTACACAAAGTACGTCCGCACTGAACTGCGGACGCACCACGGCCGCGGCAAACGGATGCAAGGCAGGCAAGAACGTACAACCACTAGAACGGCCGCACAAAGTGCGCTGCGTCCGCAACATCCGCATAGCTTTGTGTGTGTGTGATGGAACGTGGTCAGACGGACGGCATTTATACGTCCAGCATTTTTCACGGACAAAATGGTTTTGCTTTTTAATTTATTTTCCCTCCTACATCCGTCAAAATATACGTCAGTGAAAAAAACGGACTGTGTGGCCACTACTGTGTCTTCCGTACTGACGTACGTCCGTGTGCACGAACGTACAGTCCGTAGAAATCACGCTCGTCTGACCCTAGCCTTAACAGAACCTCGTGGATCATTTCAGTACATTAAACAGCTGAACAACACACCAAACACAACACGTATAACATGCACAGAGGCCAAAAATTAAAACACATTTGGAATGGAAGTGAGTCTTCATTAGACTTGTGCACAGCGGGGGTTTTTTTTTTCATTTCGAATTTTTCGCCAATTTTTTTCTTTCTCGTTTCAGGTCATTTCGGACCATTTTAGACAGTTTTTTTTTTCAGTTTGGGGTTTGTTCGTTATTTTAACGCAATTCGTAATGACGGGCCATTCCGAAATAACGGTTCCATCGTAATTGGTCATTTCGTGTTTTGGATCAGTTTGTTTTTCGTTTATATGCTTACTTACGTGATTTCAGCCAATTCGGAATTTCGGACGGCCGATATTTCGTTTTTCGGATCACTTCATTTTACATTTTTTTGTGTTATTCTGTATTTTGGGTTGATTTGTATTTCGTTTTTAAGAGTTATTTAATTTTTTTTATCAGTTATTTCAGAATATGAAATAGGTTACTGCCAATAAAATGAAAATATCAGCAGTCAATCATTTTCGTTTTTTTCTACTGCAGTATAAAGTTTCTTTACTTATTTATTTTAAGATTTTGTTGGCATTTTTCAGGACTTTTTGGGTGAAGTTTTAGGTTTCTTAACTTTTTTAAAGAAACAAAGCTTTTTTCTCTATAGGTGTCAATGTAAAAAAATATTTGCGTGTTTATTAAATATTTCTTAAATCATTTCTTTTTTTCACTTGCAGCAATAAGCTATTTCGTTCATTTATTTTTTAGGATTTTTTTGGTATTTTTCCAGATTTTTTGGGTGAAATTTTATTGTTTCTAATTTATTATTTCAGAACCATGGTGAGTTCCATAGCCCTGTCCAAGGTCCTGATACATTTTCAATGAAAGGACACTATCAGGGTTATTCAGAGAAAGGTGAAACTTTGGAGAACTTTTGGAGAAGTGAAAATTCTAGGTCAAAATAGCCGATATAGAAAGTGAGATAAATGGGAGAATTTTTCTGGTTTGGCTATTTTGACCTAGAATTTTCACTTCTGCAGTTCTCC
Source organism: Leptobrachium leishanense (assembly GCA_009667805.1). Classification (NCBI taxonomy): domain Eukaryota; kingdom Metazoa; phylum Chordata; class Amphibia; order Anura; family Megophryidae; genus Leptobrachium; species Leptobrachium leishanense. The sequence continues at coordinate 304,488,491 of CM019065.1, forward strand.
AGAGTTTCACCTTTCTCTGAATAACTCTGTTCATATCAGACCAGCAGTTCAGCACCACGGACAGCAGCTATTAATTAGCTAACCATGCTGAAACATCGATATTTTTTTACATTGAAGCCTATATGCGAATCCTATAAGGTGCAATGTTAAAAAAAAAACAGTTTTTATTACTTTTAAATCATTTTGTTCCTTTTTTCATTTTGTGTCATTTTTATTCCGTTATTTCTCATTTTGGAACATTTTGTTCCGTTTTGGGTCATTTACGTTCCATTTTTCACGTTTCAAATCATTTTTGTTCCGTTTGATATCCTTTCGGATCTCTTTTGGATCAACTTGCCTGTCAACATTACGTTTAGTCGTTTTCGTTGTGCTACCACGACTTGAAATGTCGGCTGATTTGTAATTTCAGATGGCTGATATTAAGTTTTTCGAAAATAAAACAATTTACAAAAATGCTAATCTCGGACAAAAACAAAAATTTGACGGTACGAAATGCACATGTCTAGTCTTTATACACTGTAAGGTAAAAAGAAATCTCAAGGACAGGTGGAGTATATATTCCTGCACAATTGTGCTACCCACTAGATTATAGAACACCCTTGGCTGTATTCACATGAAGACAAGAGTTTCATGCCAATACAGCCTGCAGAGACTGAGAACAGATATAACCTCGAGAATAGTTCAAACACATATATCCACAGAGCTCAGGCAAAGGAAATAAGTTAATAGTGAAATACTGTTATAAACCCTTGCAAGGCCCTAAATTTTGTGAGAGTTCTACTCTATCCCTCGTATATGTCCCTAAAAGTCTGTTCAAAAGATAAAGCCACAGGAACGAAACAGTCACAGTATTAGAAGGGATATGCAATTACTCCACCTTACAATCTTCATTTTAGCAGCAGAATCACAATTTTAGTTTTCTGAGTTGTATGATTACTACCATTTGCACAACTGTTTTTTGACCCGAAATGTACAATTCACATACAGATGCATGAGATTTTATTAAATGCCCAGATAGGAGCAACTGTAAATAAAAGCAAATAAGAACCCCTCAGCTATACACCGATTTGACAAAATTAAATATACACATAAGGGCTTTTTTTAATTGTCGTCAAAACCACCTAAACCATTAAAATAAATATTTTCTGCATATGAGTAAAATGTAAAAACAATTGTAAATTAGCTTCTGCCACTGTGTCTTACAAAAAAATTAAAAATAGGTAAAATTTTGAGTATGTATCTCATATCTGCCATGTGCGCTAGTTTTATAGATCAAATGATATATTTTCTGCTGCTTGCTCTATTGCTACATGTACTAATTTTGTTGATTATGTGATGGATGTTATTGATGGATGTTTGGTGCTCATAAAATGTTTACAGAAAGAATTATGCACCACAATATGGCATACTGTTCTGTTCACTAACTAGGCTTGTGCACCGATTTTTTTTTCGGTTCGATTCGGTTCGATTTGTTCGGATGTTTAATATTTTCGATTCGGCTCGTTTCGACCGATTTCTGTTTTGATTCGGTTCGGCTCGTTTTTCGTGTACATTTTTTTTCCGGAATATCGACCATTTTTTGTGTTTTCGGGTCACTTTGCTCGTTTTTTGTATCGACTTTTCGTGATTTCGGAACGTCTGTTCTCCTCGTTTCAAAGTGTCTAACTCTATTCGTTTTGACGTAAACTACTATGGTTTACTTTTTTTATACTTTATAGATTTTTTTATAATAAATTTTTGGTTTGTTTTTCGGATCCGATAATTCATTCCGTCGATACGATAATTCTGGCGATTCTATCGTGGTTTTTTTTTATTAAATAAAGATCCGCTTTTTCTTATGAATATACATTTCACAACTTATTTAATCACATTAAAAAAATGGTATGAAAGCCAAGGAACAAAAAAAAAGAACAAAACGATTTAAAAAACGCTAAACTGACCCGAATGGTCTGACTTTAAAAATAAAAACCAGAACAAAAAGGTTTTAAAACGGAAAAATAGTTGATCAAAATGATCTGAAACGAAAAAAAACAAACAAATAAAATGATTTAAAACAGACAAAAAAAATGAACCCTTTCGCTGCTGAGGCATTTCACGGCTTCCCTTCACGCCTGTGTGCGGTCTGCTGCTGAGCTAATTTTTAACAGTATCGTTACTCTTGTTTAAATGCGTTTTTTTGAAGCCTTATTTTATAATATGACCCAGACATTTTATATATTGTTCTTTCCGGCAGACTCGGCAGATGATTCATAATATATAATTATCATATGTATGCGTCATGTCCTGTCTGTATATTATAACAAAAAATGCAATAAAATTAGAATTTTCAATGTTTGTTTTACAAGGTGTAAAGTGTTTTTTTCACATTTTAACATGCGAGTGTTTGCGGTTATATTTTATGAGTTGCGTTTGTAAAAACAATTGAAATGGGGACTTGTTATATTTTTTTGGGTGAAAATTACACTATTTTTAACAAACGCACCCCATACAAAAATCCTTAGTGCAGCATCATTGTTCACATTATAATTGAAATGGGAACAATATTGCTGCATTAACAAAACAAAACAAAAAACCTGTTTATTTTTTTATATTTAAATTTTTTATAATTTTTAACATTCTCATGTTTGGTATTGTTGGAAAGGCCATGCTCTGGTCGTTCCAAAGATACCAAACATTAACCAACCGATAGCTGCCGCGGATCGGGAGATAGGGGGTTCCAATGAACCCCCTATCTCCACCATTGGTCGCAGTTAGGGGTTAACTCCAGAACTGACGTCATTGTGACGAGGTCTTGGGACTGTCGGCAGCTGCCGTTCCCCCACGCTGTTGTCTTCCTGCAAAGACGTGACCATGTTGGCGGCAGCGTCTTAGCGGGCAGCGGTGGGAGAGAGAGAGCTCATAGCTGGGAGGAGGTGTTGCGTGAAGCTGCAAACAGGGACAAATAAACTAGGCCTGAGCCGCACTGAGGATCTTTGGGTTGTGTCGGAGAAGACTTCACGCAGTGCTGCCATCAATATTTTTTGATAAATTCTTGGTTATACAATGAATGTGACTGTGGACAAAAATCCATGTTGTTGTGACATCGCCTAAGCTTAACAAAACCATGCCACGTCGGTAATCAAATCTCAAGGCAGTACAACAAGGTTGTGTTAGTGTGTGACATTTTTTGGCCAGGCAGGAAGTGTAGAATGTGCACAGTCACATTCATGGCCACAAATATGTTGACAAATTTATGACAAAGGGTCCATAGAAATGTCAATAAATTTATGTACATATAATTTTAATAGTGTGGAAACCAAGCAATACATATTAACTTATTAAGTAAGGAAAAGCAACGCACACAAACAGGAAAATATAGGAAAACTATAAAATTTATTTACAACATGGCATGCCAAGGATGGCAAACTGCCCAACAGGGGCACAAACAAACATAGGGGAGGAGGCTGGTCTCACTGCCGCTCCAGGATGTCAGCGGCATTGCTAATATGCTCCCGCAACTCCTGGAGCAACTCCTGTATAGCATCGATGTTAGAGACAGCCAGGCGTAGCTCTCCGATCGCCATCCTATTTATCATCCTAATGCTGGACGTGTCCGGTCTGGCTTCTCCTTCTATATATCCAATAAATGAAAGAAGGAAAATACAGTAAGTATAGCAGGTTTCTATTTTTGACTGAAAGTCTTGAAAAAATATAACAGTAGTATATACAAGTGCTGGCGGCCTCCTGAGGCTCTGACTCCTCCTCCTCCACCACCACCGTCAGCATCTCTTCCGGTGCTATATCTAAGAAATTAAAGAAATAAAAAATACAGTAAACAACAAAACTGATTTATTTTTGAACAAAAGTCGATGCAAAATTCAACAGTAAAAAAAAAAAACCTGGACTCGCGGCCTCCTGCTGCGGCTCCGGCTCCCTCTCTCCATCGCCCTGCTCCTCCTCTTCCTCCTCCTGCTCCTCCTCCTGCTCCTCCTCTTCCTCCTCCTGCTCCTCTTGTGCTATACATAAAAAAAATTAAATTAAAATACAGTAAACAAAAAAAAATTCTGTTTTTGACCAAAAGTCGTTGCAAAATAAAACAGTATATACCAGCGCTGGTGGTCGCCCGTGGCTCCTCCTCCTCCTCCACTGGGGCACTGGTGCCCACCGGGGCAGATGCTGCCTTCTTCCTGTCTTCTGCCAAATCCAAAAAATAACACGTAAATAATGCAGACTGGAAAAAATGGTATATCTATACAATATATTGCCGAAAGTATTGCGACACCCCTCCACTACCCACTAGCACTACCAGCTTGACCCACCACTACTCCAATCTCATAGTTCTAAAGTCACAAAATATTTATTATTTCCCCTTCACATAGACATATATTACCGTTCAATTATATATTTTTTTCAGAAGTAAACGTTACGTTTATTCAATAAAAACTATTATTTGTGTTGTGTGCGTACAAAACGCATTGTGCGACTGCTTCTAGTTATTTTATAGAAGGCCTCAGCCTCAGTTTCACTTTCAGTTTCTGCTAATAAAACTGTGGATATTGCAGAAACAACAGAAATCCGCCATTTTGTTTTGAAATTTGCATCTAAAGCGTTCAATAATGACACTGCTGCAGCAAACTGAATTGCTGCGCTGCAACAATTCAGCAGCTGCTGAGGATTATTGAACGCGGCTCTGTTTGGATGCACTTTCATAAGAACTACATGTCCCATCCTACCACTTAGCAGAGACGCAGAGATTTTTATTGATGCGCAGGTGGGAGCTAATATTGGGCAAGCTGCGGGTCTTCTCGTATGCATCACTCAATCACAACAACCTCCCCCCCAGCACACTACAGTACACACAGTGCCAAAAGAAATCCAGCATTGTAACTTCATCTACATACATCAAATGTCACAATTTTCACGAATACGTAAAATCACAAAAAAGAAGAGCTATGGCAAAAATGCATGTATGACGAGTCGTGAAAACGCAAAGCTATACACAATCACATTGCATGAAAAAAGGACTAGATAAATCAACGTATTTCTGTGCACATTAGCACATGCAAGCACATTATTATTATTATACAGGATTTATATAGCGCCAACAGTTTGCACAGCGCTTTACAATATAACATGACACTTACGTTTGGCTATGACACGCCGGATGTGCCTCAGCTGCCCCTCCTCGCGCGTCTTGAGGTCGGACCAGCGTTTTCGGAGCTGGTCCTTCGTCCGGTCCTTCCCGAACAGCTCCAGGATGGTGGTTCGGAGCTTGTCAAGGATACGGTCCTTTTGTGAATTATTCTTTCTGCCGTAAGGGCCCTTACGGCAGTCGTAATCTTTGTGATCAAAGATGCGGACCAGCTCCAACATCTCCTCAAATGCCATGTTGCTGGCCCGCTTCTTCCTGGGTGGTGTCTCATGGGTGGAAGAAGATGAGGAGGTGTCCGAATGGCACTCATCTCTTTCAGCCATGATAAATAATAAAATCAATATTTTTTGGCCTGTCAAAAAAGTTGTCAAAAAACTGGCTCAATAAAGTTACGACATCCGCGCGTGCGCATGCGCGATCCGCGGACGAATCGGATCCGACCCGATTACGAAGGAATTATCGTATCGACAGAATTATCGGATCATTGGAAACAAAAACAAGTGATACGCATTTACAAATACAAAATTTACAGAATCAGCGATATAACCGATAATAGTTAAATATACGATGTCCAGAATTACCGAAATGGAACCGAAATCACGAATGGAACCGAAATCATGAATAGAGCGAAAATAAATTTCGATTTGACACATTTCAAGTCCATTCGAAAATATTTCGTTTCGGCTCGGAAAACTTTTCGGATCTGTCGGTTTTCGGGTCCGATCTGATTCGGAAAATCGGCCGGATCCGAAAACACGAATCAGGAAATTTCGTGAAAATTCCGAAATTCCAAAACCCGAAACGCACATCCCTATCACTAACTACTGAGATCAAGACATCTCGGCTTCAAAGGCACCATCTGGCACCCCATTTACCCACTGCACAAACCCAGACCACACACCGACCTCAGATACATGTATACCCAGAGACTAGACCTCAGACACATGTATACCCCAGATACATGTACCCCACACAGACCTCAGATACACGTACCCCACTCAGACCTCAAATACATGTACCCCACACAGACCTCAGATTTATATACCCCACACAGACCTCAGACACTGAGGCAGATTACATTACCAGCATTCCGCTCCAGCTGGCCGCGTGTTCCTCTAAGTACTGGCTGGCCGTGTGTTCCTCCAAGCGTCCGCTGGCTTGTGAAGTCTGTGACGCACTCTCGTGAGATCTCACTGCCCCCAAGAAATCACAGCTGGAGGCCACGTCACAGTCTTCACAGGCCGACAGCCTAGTGGAGGAACACACGGCCAGCCAGAGGGGATAGCTGGTAATGTAATCTGCCCCAGCCCCTCGGATACTCGCAAGCCAGCCCAGCGCTGGCTCCTAGGTATCGGTTGAGGTATGGGGCATTTGCGTGAGTACCAAGTACACGTGCTAATACTGATATCGGCACGGATACTGATACTAGTATAGCTATTGGTGCATCCCTAATATAAAGTTTAACATATGCACAGAGGTCAAAAATGTTATAGTGACATTTATTTATTTATAAAATATTTTACCAGGAAGGATACATCGAGAATTCTCTCATTTTCAAGTATGTCCTGGTTTCAAGAACATTGAATTTTTACAGTTGTTACAGAAATACAAAGTAATAAAATGCAAGATATTAAAAATAACATAAATATACAGATTAACACAGAAAATAAAAATGTAAGAAATATAGTCACTGTGTTACGTGTTTACAGGTGCATTCTGTATCGAGGTATATCAATAGAGATCTCTTTAGTGACTTTAGACTGGAGGAAGATTTGATGGTGTCTGGGAGGTTATTCCATATTTGCGGTGCTCTGTAAGAAAATGAGGATCGAGCCACTTTCTTTTTGTATTGTGGTATTGCAAGTAAGGTGCAGGACATAAGGTATAGGCGTCTCTGGGGAGGCAGTTCCCCCCTAAGTTATTCCTTGCCCCATGTGCCCCCCCACCAGGGATCAGCATCCAGCTCCCCCCACATCTTCGGACCGCTGTATCTCCGGCCCCGTGTATAGTACATGATCGATCTAGGAAATTGGAAAGGGCAGAATATGGTCTTTCCAATGATACCCAACTTGACTATATTCAGTGTAAAGACAAAATCATAAATAATTAAATAAAAACATAACTTTTTTTCCACAGGGTGGAAATGGCTCTGCAGTGACAGCGTCAATGGTCAGACTATATATTAAATTGTGTATTACTTTTGTTTTTGCCTTGGTTTGGTTATATATTAAGTGTTAATGGGCAGGTTTCATCCCTCACAGTATACATTTTTTTTCCTTTATTAATGGCATTTTAGGAGTTAATGGGTAGGTGCCATGCCTCACAGTTTATATATTTCATGTTTTCTCTTGATAACTGGCATTTTAGGAGTTAATGGATAGGCTGCATTCCCCACAGTGTATTCATTTCATGGTTTCCCTTAATGGCATTTTAGGGGTTATTGGGTAGGCTACATGCCTCACTGTCAGGTATTGTACCGGGGTGGTACTGAGGTGGCAAGATACTGAGCCTGGGATGCGGTGATGCACCAGTACAGGGGAGTGCGGTGAGTTGGAGGAAACACCAGAACAATTGGTTTGGAGGTGAGGATGAGGAACAGGACACATGTTTGACAGTAGGGAAGGAGGAAACAAACCAGGACAATAGGATCTTGGACACACTGGATACTGGAGGGTATGGAGACACAGGAAAGGCTGGTAACATAGGCAAGGTTTGGAGTTCAGGATAATGCAGGAGAGACACAGCATAGGTCCTCTCTCACTGGTAGTGGTTTGGCAATGCTGGAGCAAGGAGGAGGGGGGCATGGTCCTTTAGTCAGGTGGGTCATGTGACCTATGGTGTGTGTGTTTTAACTGAATATGTGCTGGACCTCAGTGCTGGAAATGAGCAGCACAGGAATGAAGCTGCCCTCAAGTACAGACACAGATCAGATGCACAATACTTGAAGGGCGCTGTCAAGGCACGGTACAGGAACCTGACACTCACAGTCTATTCATTTAATGCTTTCCCTTGATTAATGGCAGTTTAGGGGTTAATTGATAAGCTACATGCTTCTCAGCATATTAATTTAATGTTTTCCCTTGATTGATGCCATTTTAGGGGTTAATGGGTAGGCTACAAATCAATACTGTTTTTTATTTTTATTGTATTTCCCTGCTTTAATGGAGTTTTAGGAGTTATTATGGAAGTTAGACTATAAGGGGTCAATTTATCTTTAAATCCTTTGGTTTTTGTCACATTTTGGGGAATCAATTTCCCAAAAAAATATGGTGAATTCCCTACTTAGCGAAAGATCACCGTAATTTGCGAAAATTGGAGTCGCTGAATCAGTTATCGGACGTTATCGGAAAAAAAAACGACGATTTGCAGCAAATAAGATATTGAATTTATGTATCAGGTTAATACAACATAAAGGTATCATCGCATCACATTACTTTGGAGTTTTTAAATCTTATTTATATACACTTTAGTTTTTTCAGTGGTATGATTTAGTGGCGAAAATTATTAGTGCCCCCCAGTTTTGACTGTGGTATCTTATGTGCCCCCCCTTTATATTGTTCCTAGCGTCGCCACTGACTTAAGGATATAAAAGTGAGCCTGACCTTCTCATGGAATGCTAGCAGTACGTTTAACTGATATTTGTTAATTACCACACAAACTCAGGTCTATTCAAATAAAGGTGAAAATCAGAAGAATTGGCAGGAGAAGAGAACAATCTAGACCAAATGGCTGATTTGGAAAGTGAGATAAATGAGAGAATTTTTCTGTTTTGGCTATTTTGACATATAATTTTCACTTCTCCTGCCAATTCTCCTGAGTTTCACCTTTCTTTGAATAGACCTGAGTTAAAAATGATGCATGTGTTATAAAAAGAATATTTTAGAGTACTTCAAATACTTCCAAAGACATACTGTATATAAGAGTGATCAGAAGAGTTACAATACGTCATAACCTGTAAGAAGAAGAGGATATACAAGTACAATTTGTTTACTATACACGTGGATGAAGGATCTTAATTATTTAACAGCTAAACTCCCAAAAGTGTTTATCTGTTCAGCTTAAAATTGATTTGATGTACTATTGTAAATGTTTTATATACTAGTCTAAGCTAAATATGGCACTTGCAATAAGATAAAATTTTTATTTTTAAATGAATATTCCTAAAGCATGTGACTTTTATGCCATTCCATCATTTTGATGACAGTACACTCAGAGCATCTGAGATTTGCCCTTCATATGTTCTGATAGATTGGACAGTGTGTTCCTGGGTCAAACAAATCAAGCACCCGACAAATATTACTTCTGGTTTGTTGGCAGTTAAGAAGAATGATTTTCTTATTGTGATGCTGCCTTCATGATATTGTTTGATGACCAGCAATAAATAAAGCCTCTGCCCAGTCTGTACCAGTTCTCTTAGCAAGTTTTGACTCTTATTGGATGCTCATGGCATGATAAGTATCTAAATGGTAAAATATTCTGAAAAGACAGAAGTGTTGCGCATGACTCGATAATGCAGAGACCATTTGTTTTAACCAAATGTTTTGGTGAACAAATGACATGTAAGTATAGAGTAAAATAAAGCGCATATGTTTTAAAGTCTATGGTGAACCTTGTCACTCCAGATATGTCAGAGGTACATGTCCCATGGTGCTTAGACACACATAACACTGGCAGAGCATCATGAAAGATGTATTTCAGAAGTATCTTGGGTGCCAAGGATCACCATCACTAGCCTAGAGACCAATAGAGGAGGCATTGAGGAATGGAGCAGGCTTTGTCTCTGTAATTGAGAAGTTTAGATTCAAGACAAGTAGAGAGGTTTAAGCAAAAAAATATATATATTAATGGAAAAAGCAGGAGTTATTTTAGATTATCTCAGACGTTGAGGCGTGTGACGGTCTATTATTTTACTGTAATTCACCTCTGATATCCCAAATAAATACAGAAACACCCAACCAATCTTGATCTTTAACCCTTTCACACCCAAAAACGAGTTACCTCGATTTTGCATTGTAATGCATTGAAAAGCAGTCATTAGCATATCAATAGTCAATTTTAACACCTTTTTAAAGCAAGATTAGCAAAGCAAAATCCTTTGTTTCATGCCTCTCAAAACAACCTAGAGAGAGATAAAACCATTTGTAGATAGCAGCCCTAAACCTCACTGTAACAAAAAGTTCGAAAAAATTACTGCTGCATTATAGCAGCCAGGGATTTGGCAGAATACAGGGAGAGCTCCGGAGTCACTCATTGCTGTAAAGGGATAAGATTCCCGGGGTTATAAAAATAATGACTGAAATCCCCTGTACAGTACAGATACAAGGTGCAACTGTAATCTCCATATACAGGCATTATGTCACGTACAGATATTATTTTTATATTCCATTGGTATTTACTGGAAGCTGCATTGCTAATAATCTCATTTTGATCAATACAAATCCCCATAAACTGGAGATGTGAACATTTTTATTATTTATCTTTATCACATTTATCACATTTTGTGTATGATAATAATGCAGACCCCCGTTTGAAATTGCATAAGATAAAGGACACCATTTAGAGTTCTGAATATCACATTTAAACAATATTTCTGTAAAGAATAAACAAATACATGAAAAAATAAAAATGAGCAAATTAACATTATTTGAATTTTTTTAACTATCTCGGAATAACGGTTGCTCTGTGGAACATCTATTTTACCTTATATTTAATTGTTAACTTCACATCCCATGTTTCAAATAAATGTTATGATAAAACCATTTTCAACAAAAATTGCTTTGTAGTGAAGGGGTTAATAGAAGTGTCACTTACATAACATGTTGATTGTAACATTGATGAACAGTATAAATATAGATCATGCTATGAATTTTTTTAATTTAAAGAGGTCAATTTCACTAAGCACCTCTAATCATAAATATATCAGACCATATTCCAAGTCAGCCGTTATGATTAAGAAGTGAATTAAGTATAAGGCCCACGCTCATTAATCATAAAGGGTCTTGAGGTATTCCAGTTGAGCTACAAACTTCCCTTGTGGCTTACCTGTTGAACAAGCTAATTGTATATTAAAATTTCCTATACTTCCTATACTTTGTATACTTTGTAAGCAGTCAGAATGAAAAGCAATTCCAAGGTCACTTGTTATTCTCTTCTCAAGCAGGTATTTAAATATAAAAACAAATAGACAAGCAGGCACTCAGAAACTGGTGTTAAGTGATGATGTGTGAAAAAAACACTTAATTCAAAATAAACATAGATTTAAAAAATCAGATATCTCTGATTCCTCTGTGCACGCAATGGCAACCCGTAGGAAATTACACCCTTCGGTTAACATCTATGTAATTAACCCCCTAGGGTCCATAGTCTTTTGGATAAGGAACAGATGGGCCTGTTCTCCATGTTAACCTCTTACTTGCTGTCTTAGGGTTGGATAGGGGGTTGCCCGACATGTCGGTATATCCAGACAGGGTTGTGTAACAATGCAGACATGTAATCTTCCACAATGTTATGCGACCCCAGCATTGCGGTTGGGCAGATCCCAGCTTTCCAGGGTGGAATGCCCCACTGAGATGAATTCAGATCACGCTTTGCTGCCTTGCAGTCCGAGTGCATTGTGAATGAAGCAGGAAGCTATTCATCGATATCGAGCATATAGTGGTTTGAATTCTGCAGGAAATCTCTTTTTGAACCACTGAAAAGCATTTTGTTGTTCTCGTTTCATTTCTTTCTTTTTGTTAATTGGGATGATCTGTCATCACTGGGAAAATAATACTTTCCTATCAGGGTTATTCAGAGAAAGGTGAAAATCAGGAGAACTGGCAGGAGAAGAAAACAATCTAGACAAATAGCCAATTTGGAAAGTGAGATAAATGGGAGATTTTTTTCTGGTTTGGCTATTTTTGACCTAGAATTTTCACTTCTCCTGTCAATTCTCCTATGTGACTAAATCAAACTGAAGTTTTCTACATTTCAAATTTAGAATTCTTCATCTTGCCCATATATGTTTTATGGAACCACTGATTTTTCTCTTTCCTGAAAATGAGAATTCGAGAATGCACGTAAATTATAAGCAAGTTATGTAGTAAATAATTCATTTTTCTGAGTTATTGATTTTACTTTCTTCTTTGAGATTGCATTAAATATATAAAGCTTTCTTCCTTGATCTTTGATCTGATTTTCATTTTCTTTCATCCAAATTCATTAACATGCTTGCAAATTATTTTCCAGAAAACCTTTACCCATTCATGTATAGTCTTTTTTGGTGCACGTTATTTTACTTGTATTATCTTATAATTATTTTTGTTTTAGTTATAATTTGTAATGTGCACCCTTCTGGCAATAAGCAACATCTTCAATAGACAATACAGGGCTTCCACCACCCACACAGCTGTTGATCAGGAGACAGAATTTTGAATACCCTGTCTGTCAGGGGACCAGCTCAGGGACCAATGATGTCAGCAGCTTCATAGATGGCAAAATTCAGCCGTTGTCAAATTCTGGGCAGCCAAATTCGGCAATGGTAGATACTGACTGCCCAAATTTGGTATATATATATATTTTTTGAGATATAATATTTTTGAGAATATTCATAATGTATTTTTTACTGTAGTAGCTCTACTTGAAAGGCAGATGTCACCATCTGCTGTAGAAAAAGTGCTATTGCAGCTGGGGCTCTGTGCTGAATCAGCTTGGGATCTGTATGTTAGGCTGGGGTCAGACCAGCGCACTTTTAACGAGCGTTCTGGCGCACATAATTACGGCCGCACTAGCAGCAGATGACGGGCAATGACGGCCAATATACAATGTACGGCCGCACAAAAGTCCGGCCATGCAACGCAAGTGGAATTTGAACGCATTTTTTTGAGAACGCTGAACCACTAGTACTGACGTACTGAGTGCGCAGCTGCGGCATAGCGGCGTGTTTGCGTGATTAGGAGATGTCAGACACTGCTAATGTCCAGCCTACATAACATCCAGACGCAAAAAGAGTTTTATTGACGATCCGTACAAAATCACGACCTACAATGCGCGTCGTCTGACCGTTTTTGCGCATTCCGTGAAAAAATACGTCAATGCGTTCGGACGCACTTTTTCACGTTCGCGGGGAGAAATGCTTTCGTCTGACCCTAGCCTTAGACAGCAACTGTGATCCCCGGCTGTTCAAACTGTTTTAGCACCTTGGCTGTCATGTCAAGGTGGTAAAACATTTGGAACAAATCTGCAGGCCATTTGCAAAATGAATTTAATTTACAATAACTGAAATTCCTTTGTATTGCTCCAGAATAAAACCAAATCCAGGCAGTGAAACGTAGGCGTGCGTAGGCGGTTTCATCGAGTGCCCAGGCACATACTAATTTTGGGTGAAGAGGTCCTCTTTCACCTCCTACATTGACATTTTAGATGTCCCTTATCTGGATACATGGAACAGCCTTCCAGTAGAGGTGGTAGAGGCTAAAACAGTAATTGAATTTAAGCAGGCATGGGATAGGTAGAAGGCTATACGAAACAAAAGATAAATCCAGGTAAAGTATCCATGTAATTGGGCAGACTAGATGGGCCGAAAAGGTTCTTATCTGCCGACATATTCTATGTTTCTTTGTTTCAAATCGCAACAGCAGTTATTTTCAGGATTGCATACACTCAGTCTAGGTTTAAGTTAAAACCAGCATAGTATATTCACTGGTGTTGCAAACAATGGCAAAATAAACTTAAGGGTCCTATTTTGCTCTAAAAAGGTTTCCCTGCAGCATCCCCATTTTAGCGTGATATTCCAGGGCAGGCGCTAGCTCAGCACCTTGCCGCAGAATCCAACGCTAACTGCCAGGATACTCGTTAAAGCGTTTCCATGCAGCTACGAGTATCACCTCCTGTAGTCCATAGGACTCCGTGGAGGGTTGTGCTTCCAGGCTAAATGGGGAATATACAGTAGAGTTTTCATTCTCTCGCTAGCCAAAGTTCACTTTAGTTCCAATAACAGTGATTTTCACCATAGATTTCTGCAACGGTGAACCTCAGAGCCCCGACAATGGTTAGTGAATATCCTCTCTAGTGTTTTTAGAGCAATTGTGTGGCCTAAAAGGGTTATTCATAGAGCACCGAAATGTCGCCAACATTTCGGTGCTCTCTCGTTCCCTGCACTTCGGGGAATCAAAGTTCCCAACCCGGCGGTGAATTCAGCATTCACCGCAGGGTCCCCCGAGTGCAGCGAAAAGCTGCCGAAATCCCTCCGAAAAACCGCATCCGATATGATACGAAGTATCGGATCATTCAAACTGCCGCAAAGAACATGCCGAAGACGTCCAGAAAATGCTGATGAGCCGCCTAACAGAGCGCAAAGCAGCCGCTGGAAAAAAGCCGACTAGCCGACGAACGGGGTAAAAAAAAACCCCAGTTCGCTTGAAAGTATCAAAATTAAAACACTGTTTGCAAAAAAGTACTGAACAAAAATGCCTGAAATTAACACATAAGGTCCAATGAATGATAATAAAAAGGTCTGTTATACAAAAAAGAAAAAACGCTTTTAAAGAAAATACAGAAAAAAATTGTCAAAAAAATCCAAAATATGCCTAAAAGATCCTAAAAAATCTATAAATAAAAGAGACTTTTTACTGCAGAATAAAATAATAAATGATTTATATTGGGCTAAAACGGGAATATTTTGAACATTGAAGCCTATGGGGTTCGCCTGAATAAACCTGACGAATGAAAACACCGAACAGCAGGAAATTTTGGCAACTTTTCACTGCTGTTCGGTATTCTCTGAATAGATTAACCATTACTTCTCTATGGGGGATTTCACTGCCTTCAAACAGGCACCGTAAATGCAGGCAATTTGCCAAAATTTGGCAAACTGCCTGCTCTCTGAATAGCCGAATGGACCTGAAATGTCACCGTACGCTGAATTTCAGTGTCCGGTTACATTTCAGAGACATTTCGGACCTCTCTGAATAACCCCTTAAGTAATTCACAAATAGAAAAATGTCTTACAAATTATTTGAACTTACAATATAAATTCTTCTTCTAAATAATTTAGAAAATCCGTGATTTCATGGTTGATTCCGATTTAACTATGAACTAATGGATTTGCTGCATACGATACATTTTCCTTTCAGTCCTTTCATTATGTCTGGTAACTAAGATGCATATACAAATATTATAGAAGCAAAAGCCAATTGACACTAGATTAAAACTGTGCTAATGTCGAAATTAACAATGCTTATATTTCTACCGACTGCAATAAAATGCTTTACTTTTGCAAATGTTTTCCCTATCTCTATTTTTAGGTCAAAAGGAATGACACTTTTTTTTTAAATGCATTTTCTTTGATTCTTGAAAACTTACATAACACAACTTAGAGTGTGACAACTTAATAAAAAATAATAATTTTTGATTGACACCTTCCCGTTTTCAAGGTTTTTTGATGGACAAAGTGTAGTATGTTATTGTGAACCACTCTTTACAGCTCGGCATGGGGTTATGCTTCTGATTAGATGTAGACTTTCTAAAAGGTAAGAGTATCTTTTAATAGCCATATTCCACATAACATTGACAGTTCGCAAAAAAAAAAGAGAACAAAGCAATGAGGAGACACATGACGAAATCCTGCTGGCATACATTGCTTCTTGCCAGCTACAGCAGGGCAAAAGGGCACTTTTCATCTAGCGGGACAATTCACAACACTTCAGGTGGTTAAGGTTTATGTCATTGTATTCTCACTTAACCTGCTGCCCACATACATTTTAGTGCTTTATATTAAACAGCTACATTTACCCTTAGGATGTCAAAATCGTTATTATTAATTTTTAAAAAATCTTGTTTGTAGAGCTCTTTTTTAACGACAGGTATTAACTCAGCAGGGAGCAAAAAATTATCAGGTTACCAAAAATAAAATGAAACCATACTTTGGTTATTCTAAATAAAAAAGGAACCCTTATTAAACAGATCCTATTTGAAACCTCAGGCATTTAGATCCGGCCGTTATGAACTGCATATGCAATCAACAGCCACATGCATCATTGTTGATATTCACTCCTGAAGTCCATAGACTATAACTACATTATGATGACTATAACCTAATGACAATTTTTGTCGACTGATGAAAACTAGAGGAAAATGATAGGGAAAGACAAGTTTTAATAATATTTTGGTCAAAGTCTGAGCAAAATGCCATTTAGCTTTAGTTCTATTTTATGGAGCCTCTATATGGGGTAAAATGTGACGTGGTGGACATGTAGATACCGAGCGTCATGCTGGCAATCCTGGAGCCTGCTGTAGGGCCAGTCTGGGCCTCTGCTTCCCCCTCTCTACTCCTTCTCTACCTCCATCCCACATTTCCTAATCATCCAATTTAGCCAGCTACATCTAGTGGCCACCCACTTCCCTCTTGGCTCTGTCAATCTGTTTCTATCCTGGCCTATGTTTCAAGGTATGGCGAGCTTCCTCTCACTGGTATTAACCCACCTTACCTCATCCTTTGTTTTCCTTGTCTTGTATTGTCTAAGTCCAGTCTTGTCCCTTGTTTTCCCTTAGTTCTGTCCGTCCTGTTTTCTGTCCCCGTTACCTCTTTAGTAAAGTCTTCCCTGTTTCTTTATTTATTCCTTGATTATTGCCAGTGTGCCTATAGACTCTGTGAATATCTGCAATCCAATATCTACACCAGCGCTGGTCATATCACCATCCAAACCTGTGTATCTAGTCTACAGCCTTGCACTATATAGCTTATTGTCCAACATGCCTATAGACTCTGAATACCCGAGAAAAGACTCACAATTGCGCCACGTCTCTAGGGAGAACCCTTTTGCGGGCTGTTGGGACTTCGCGAGGCATCGCTGTGGAGGTCTGCCGGCCTCCAAAGATACACTAAGAAAAAAGTCAGCGTGATGATCAAGGCCTAAGGGCCGAAACGCTGTATTTCACCTTGTTATTTGCTCCTTATAAATCCGTGGGAACAATTCCTTGATGAGCACGCTGATTATTTTCCCAGTGACTCTGTGAATACCAGCAATCCAGTATCTACACCAGTGCTGACGATATCACCATTTATTGCAATGTCTTGTCTTCATCATTATACTTTCTATTTGCCAGTGTCACTGTTCACTCCTAGGGCTTGGGATAAAAATCTAACTTTGGGTCCCACCATGGCTCCTGCCGGGTGCCACCCTGACACGGAGATCCTGCAAAGAAGTAAACTATTGTGAGACACAAGTTATCCAGAGTGTGGACAATTAGGGTTTGTGGTGCCCCTAGGGCAAGAAAATGACAGTATATAAAAATGTCAAGAACTGTAATATTTTATTGTATTGTGGTAACAAACAGCAATCAGCAATTTATTAGGTTTGATGGGCCCAGGGACAGAATGAGAACTAATGGGGCCCACTTGAGCCACGCCCACTGAAGGCCACAGCTATACAGCGAAACATCCACAAGTACATTGTTGTGTTAAAGAATGCATTTCTTCACACAATTTTCAAAATAATTATTTTAATGAGTTAAGAAAATCACCCTCTGCAAACTTACAGATGGCCACCGGTCTGCTGGAACAGTCATTACCCACTCATTGCAGCTAAGGCGGTGCCCAAGCACAGACGTTCCCTGTGACACAGGTAGGAAACTGGCAATCACTTTTTAGGTTTATAAGATACTGTACATTACTGATACTTTTTTACACACTGCAAATTACAGAGCTTCACAGCAATAAACTCATAGTAATGTGCGGTGTGTATGAGCATATCACATAGCTCGACAGCAATAAAACTCACAGTAATGTGCAGTGTGTATGAGCGCGGCACAGAGCTCTAAAGCAATAAAACTCACAATAATGTGTGTTGTGTATGAGGGTATCACAGCGCTCGACAGCAATAAAACTCACAGTAATGTATAGTGTGTATGAGCATATCACAGAGTTCCACAGCAATAAACATAAAAACAATTATATTTAACTTACAATTTATTATTAAATATATATCAAAATACAGTATATTATCAAAATGTATTTAACCCTTTCAGTGCACCATGCTGGCGTGTGGGTCTTGAAGAATTCAGGTTGCTCACCTGCAGCCAATGACGTGCGTTGCGAATTGGCTACATGGGTGGGCTGATTCAGAGGCACACAGCGGCACCTGGCAGCAAGGTGTGCCCCTCAAGGGGTTAATTAAAATAATTATAATATAGTTAAATGAAATATAAAAATATATTATTAAAATAATTTATTATATATTAAAATAATTTATTATATATTAAAATTAATTTAAATATATTAAAATATATATGAAAAAATTACATTGTTAGTGCAGCGGCATTGTTAACTTTATAAGGGAAAAAACAATGCCACTGCTTTTAAAAAATATATATATATTTAAAGGAGCACTCTACAAATCCTGACCACTGTTTCTTTTTGAAGTGGTGAGGATTTGCGGAGTACCTCGCCCCCCTCCCTGCTCAGTTTAACTGGTTAAAAAGCTGTGTAGAGGAGAAGTTTTCTTCACCCCACCCAGCATCACCAGCAGCTGGGGAATTTGAATTTTCCTGCTGCCGGTCAATAGTTCGGTTACTAGTGATGTTGGCACACATAGAGCATGCTGAGGTCACTATCTCTGATATGAATCATG
The DNA here is from genome assembly GCA_009667805.1 of Leptobrachium leishanense. NCBI lineage: Eukaryota > Metazoa > Chordata > Amphibia > Anura > Megophryidae > Leptobrachium > Leptobrachium leishanense. The sequence continues at coordinate 304,507,229 of CM019065.1, forward strand.
GAAGCGATCATTCTCAGAGAGGACGTGATGGATCGGACCTGCACATGAGTTTGCAGGTCCCGTTGCGTTGCACAATTTGCACAAAAGTCCCTGAGCCAAAGACAAGGAGCCGCATGCGATGAGAAAGAAAAGGTGAGTAAAATGGGCTTAAATTAAAAAAAAAGAAAATGAGAAAAGGTGAGTAAAATGGACCTAAATAGAAAAAAAGAAGATATACTTAGTCAGAGGCAGCAACCTATGCCTAATTATTTAAGACCAAAAAGGGACACTCTGATTTTCAGTAGAGTTCCTTTATCTGTATTTATTTACGTACACACAATACGAAGTCATGCTGGGTATTTTTGGAAAGGACATACTCTGGACACATGAACCATCCTTATAAGACTTATTGATCTGGAGAAAAAGTGGTCCAAAGACCCCTGTATCTCCTGTAATGGGATTTCCCATCGGGGGAATCCCAGTTTGTGACATCATAGCACGCATGTGTGATGACTCCCATTGCCCGGGGGCAGTCCCATAGTCAGGGCTGAATCCAGAATGTCAGCCCGCTGTACTAAAGTCCCTGCAAGGAACGAGATCGGCACCAAGCAGGGACTCATCTGGATGCGCTTGGAGTTTCATCTGCACTGGGAAGGGAATCCCCATGATGCTCCATGCACTGCAGGAGAAGCAAAACTTCTTGATAGGGCCAAATCTACCTTCCACCCCCCCCCATGCAGGTGGTGCCTAAATGCTCGTTGGGTCAGTCCACCCCTGGACAGGCCAGCAACATTAGAATGTAATGAGGCATAAATCAGACTGATAGGCAGAAGAAGCTTGAGACAAAAGAGTTCTGTACAATTATGAAAGGGGAAAAGTTATGTTCTCATGTTATGGAATGGGAATGATGCTGCTGAGTAAACTAGTCCACACTTTGCAAGTGTTTGTGCATTCTATTTTTGCATATGGAAATAATCAATAATTACTTATCATTGTTGTGTATACAATATGACTGTGAAGAATTAATTAAATACGTAGAACAAAGAAATACCTAACCCAGCATTCATACCTATTAAGAAAAGACAAAACAATGTTAAAACTAATTTCAATTATGACCAATATAAAGCATTTCATTAAAACAATATCAAAGTCCTCTGATATGTAAATGCATTATGTCGAAATTAGAGGTGCCTCGAGGTGCCTCTATCTTCTTTATACACATTGCCAGGAATTTTAGAAAACAAAAAGAAAACTAGGGACAATGTATTTATGTAGCACAATGCACACACAAATACAGTTTTATTTCAATATTGCTTTTAACCCTTTCGCTGCTGAGGCGTTTCACGCCTCTGTGCTGAGGTCATATTTACCGGTTTTGCTCATCATGTTTAAACGTGTTTTGAAGGCTTATATTAGTATATGACCCAGACATATTATATATCGTTCTTTCCGTCAGACTCGGCAGATTAATAATATGTCATTATTATATGTATACGTCATGACCTGTCTGTATATTATAACAAAAAATGCTATAAAATATGAATTTTCAATAATTTACAACGTGTAAAGTGTATTTTTTTCACATTTTAACATGCGAGCAATTGCGGTTATATTTTGTATGGGGTGCGCTTGTTAAAAAAATTAGAAATGGGGTCTCGTTACATTTTTTTTGGGGGAAATTACGCGATTTTTAACAAACGCACCGCATACAAAAATTGTTAGTGCAGCATCATTGTTCACATTATAATTGAAATGGGAACAATATTGCTGCATTAACAAACCAAAAAAAAATAAAACTTGTTTATTTTTTTTTATATAATTTTTTTTTAAATATTTTTTATTTTTATTTTGAATCTTTATTTTTTTAAAAAAACTTTTTTCACAGTCGTGTTTGGTATCGTTGGAACTTTAACCCCTAGCTGCCACGGATCGGGAGATAGGGGGTTCATTGGAACCCCTTATCTCCACCGTTGGTGGCAGCTAGGGGTTAACTCCAGGACTGGCGTCATCGTGCTATGCACGATGACGCCAGTCCTCAGGGGGAGTTCTCGGAGGCTTGGCCGACATCTAAGATGTCGGCCAGCTCCGGGAAAGGATCACGAACCGGCGCTTTTCAGCGCCGATTCGTGATCCGGCTCCCCAGGGGTTAATGACAGCCACCGTTTGGAAGGGCAGGCTGTGTCCTTCCAAGCGGTGCCTGTATTAACCCCCTGCTCCCCGGCGATCGGGAGGGAGAGAGGTCTGAAGGACCTCCCCCCCTCACTTTCAGGCGCCTCCTCCGCATATGCGGGGGGGCGCCTGAATTAGATGTCATCGCGTCGCCCCGATGACATCTAATGTCCCCGCCGGGCTCCCGAGTGCTGGGCTGACATCCAAGATGTCAGCCCGCACCGGGGGGGCGCAGCAATCCGCCGGAATCCGGCAGATTGCTGCCTCCTGTGCTCGGACGCGCTGAGCGCGTCCGTAGCACAGGAGAACCACTTGGCTCTCATAGCAGCCAAGTGGTTAAGGTGCACTTACAAAATAATTGGTATAAAGGACTGAAAGTAGATCATAATTACTGATATCAGAAACTTATTAGCTGCTATGTTTCTTACTGTTGAAATACTTCAAATTTTTAAAATTATGCCCTTGAACCTCAGGACACTTTGTGTGGAAAAAATGGAGAGTACGAAGATGTAAAAGTAATGTTTGTGTTTTTCGCACAATCAGTATTCCATAGTGTCACATGCAATATCTCTGCTGTTGCTCATTTTCAGGACCCTCACAAACCATGTTTTTGCTCACTACAAGCATACAGTGTAATCTAGACAAGAACCCCTTGCTCAATGTGCATAGAAGGGTGTCTAATGAGGCCTAACATCCTTGGCATTTCAGCTCTGGCCAACCTTCCTGGGTGATAAAAGTCTGATTTGCATATGGAATAGTCTTCTCGGTAAAGGCACCATCGAGCTTAAGCATTATGAGACCTGAGTGGGTACCCACCTTGGGGCAGGGTGTTGCTCATTCTCAGGACCTTAACAAACATTGTTTTTTGATATTATACAGGCATACAGTCTATAGGAGCGCACGCAAGAAATGATACACCTCAAAGAAAGAAAACAAATCCTCTCCTTTTAAAGCAATAAATAGCAGGATAAATACTTATCTCGCCTAATCACATGTTCATATCACAATATCACATTTTTCCGCAGATTACAGCCTCCTACAACAGAAAAACAGACAATAATCGTGCACACAATTTGCACCACAATTAACCATATATTATAAAATTCTTCAGTGATAGCACTCACAAGACTGGAGCCTCAATTGAGCTCAGCATAAGTGCTTCTAAGCCTCTCTGGGGGGCTTCTCCCATCAAATCGATACATAGTTGATTATCGCTTGGTGTTCATCATTTCCGTGCAGTATCTCAAAGAAGAAAAGTATATAGCGTAGCACTGTGATTACCCTATTATTAAATAATAACTAAACGAATGTGCACTCACGTGTCCCAGAGCCTCCTTGGTTCGGTGGCTCCATATAGGTGCTTTGGACTTCTTACAAAATGGGACTTCTTACAAAATGGGGGGATACCACCATGTAGTCTTCACTATTCCACTTCAGCCGATTGCAGCTTGTCTCCCCAACAATTAAGTGATAGAATCCAATAAAATTAAAAAGTGTTTATTTAGGTAAGACAGAATGAAACAAAAGTAAATAAAATCGTATAAAACTGATTAGGCTAGGGACAGATGAGCGCATTTTCTGCAGCCACCGTCAAAATGTACGTCGATGCGTGCGCACGCATTTTTTCACGGAATGCGCTTGAGTGGTCGGACGATGCGCAATTCTGGACGTATTCCATGACGGTGGGGTGAAAAAAGAGAAAAATCAGATGAATCTAATCCTTTAAAAATGAAATAATAAGGGCAAGGGCTATAAAAAGTCGTTTCGGGGATGGTGGCGTTTTTCTAAGATGGATCCTGCACACGTCTTTGTGTTTGGTGTGATGGGGTACCTGTACCTAAAGAGGAAGAGAAAGCGGCGAACCTGGGTTCATGAAATCAACGCTGCCAGACCCACGCATGGACACTTTGTGACGCTGTACAGGCCACTGCGAGAGAGGGACCCCGCGAAGTTCTTCAACTACATGCGGATGTCCATCGCCTCCTTTGATGAACTGTTGTCGCGGTACGGGAGCCGCTGACCAAGAGGGACACCAACATGCGGCCCGCCATACCACCGGAGGAGATGCTGGTCATCACTTTGAGGTACGTACTGTCACACACCTGTATACATGACATCGCTGCCAGTCACCTGACATGAGTGCATCATGTCTGTAGTCACATGCCCACTGTTACATGCACACACACACACGGGCATCACATCACACGTACATAATCATAAATGACTCCGACAACAATGTTGAAAAATAATACTATAATATGAAAAGAAACTGTAATATATTATGGACATATATTACAAGTCGTAAAGTGAAGGTCAGTATATATACAAAATCAAAACAATAACACATAACAAACAAATAATAAAACATATTTAGCTCATGTATCAAAGTTGCTGATACCGCGGAGCATCTGGGTCATGAGGGCCGTGGTGTGGCTACAGCTGGACCCCGACTCCGTGTGTGGCCTGGCTCCAGGGGGCATGGCTGGGTGGGTGGACAGCACCTCACTGGAGACGGAAGATCCACTGGCGGATTGTGGCACAGCATGGTAGGCGGCTGCGTGATGGGGACGTGAAAGGATGTCCTCCAATATCCGAGAGATCTGTGGCGATACTCCATTTTCTCCGCCTCGCTCATCCTGTTCAGGAGGAGCGTACATGCATTGGAGAACGACATGTCGACGGAGTCCGCAAGCATGCAGCGTTGGTGTGCATGGGTGGTCTGTGCCTCCATGAACATGACCATGGCCTGCTCCAGGTCTGCAGCCTGTGCCCTTCTCTTCTGGCCAGGTCTGGTGCTGGCCGTTGTCGCGGTACCTGCCACCTGTGGTGTCGCCAAATCCTCCTCCATCTGCGACTCAGCACCACCCTGGTTCTCCTCCTCCTGGCAGCTGGCAGAATCTCCTGGCACCATTTGTTGTGCCTGGGTGCCGGAGGTCGATGGCTGGTCCATGCTGCTGACAGACCTGCGCGGCTCCTGGGTCCTGCGGAGGAACGATAGCTGCTCTGCGTAAATGTACCCCCGGACCTTCTTCGCACCAGCTCCAGAGCGCGCAGCCATGGCCTGCTTCTTCTGGACGCGCATGTAGTTGTCGCGTACTGTGCGCCATTTGTTCATTGCCTCTTGTGCTGAAAAACATGATGAGAGTGACATTAGCTTGTGTTCATGGTATGTGATCATATTCAAACAGTTTTGTTTTGTCTTCTAGGTATCTCGGTAGTGGGTGCAGTTTGAAGGATCTGCATTATAGCTTCCGCGTTGGCAGATCAACAGCTGGTGAGATCGTCCGCAAGGTGTGCCAAACCATATGGGAGACCATGAAGGGCGAATGTTTGCCAAGACCGACACATACGGCATGTCTGGAAATTGCAGCAGGATTCTGGGAGAGAGCCAACTTTCCAAACTGCCTTGGAGCCGTGGATGGCAAACATGTCCGCATAGTGAAGCCACCGCACAGCGGCTCACTGTATCAGAATTATAAACATTACTTTTCTATTGGCCTACTGGCGGTGGCAGATGCCAACTATAGTTTCGTGTATGTGGATGTCGGTTCATACGGCAAGGACTCTGACTCCACACTGTTCAGGAACTCCACACTGTGGAATGAAATTGAGAGTGGGACCCTGAACATCCCCAGACCCGCACCATTGCCTGGCAGTGACGTGACAGTCCCCTATGCCTTCGTGGGTGACGAAGCATTCGGCCTATCCACACACCTCCTACGGCCCTACTCAGGGACACACCTGACTGTGAAGAAGCGGGTGTTTAATTATAGGCTGTCGCGGGCGAGACGGTATGTGGAGTGTACCTTTGGCATACTGACCAACAAGTGGAGGATTCTACATAGACCGCTGGATGTAAATGTGGACTTCTGTGTGGACATAGTGAAATGCTGTTGCATTCTACATAATTATGTGCGGGCCAGGGATGGTTTTAATTTTGACGATACCCTCACAGTTGTCGGTCTTGAGGATGATGTGAACTATGACATCATAGCTGTGAATAGATACAGCAACAGGTATCGCGATGCTCTATCTAATTATTTCATCAGTGATGCAGGTGAGGTGTCCTGGCAGCTGGGGAGCATTTGATTTTCACATCAATGATTTCATTTGTTTGTTTATTATCATTTTTGTGATTTACATTTATGGGATTATGAATTAAATAATATTATACTCACTCTGTATGTGCTGCTCCTTCTCGGACCACGTATCGTACTCCGGGTACACATGACGGGACACCTCGACCCATGCGCTCGCCTTCCTCCCCTTGTCCTTATAACGCTCGCAGGCCGTATCCCAGATCCCTGGATGCTCTCCCACAGCGCTTATCAGCCTCTCCACGTCCATCTCTGGTCCAGCAGCCATGTTCAACGGTCGCAGGTACACTCCAACGAAATGCAGGAAACTTTGGCAGTTTGGACGTTATGTAGGCCGCACACTAGCAGCGTCTGACGTCTCCTAATCACGCACACACGCTGCCATGCGGCCGCCGCGCACTTTGTACGTCAGTAGCAGCGGTTTCACGTTCTGATAAAAATGCGTTCATTTGCTGGTTGCGTGGTGTCGGCGCACTTTTGTACGCACGTACTGCGTATATTGCCCGTCATTGGCCGTTATGTGCTGCTACTGCCGCCGTGATTTAGTGCGTCTGCACGCGCGTTCCGACTGCCCCACTCTGACCCTAGCCTTAATCCTCAGTTTACCGAGACGCTTTTGCTTCCTAACTGCACAGCTTCATCGGTTCACTTTCACTTCACTTCTCTCCAGTCCAGCCGGTGGATGTCCCTTAAGGAATGGTCACACATTGTACAGAATGTCCATATATAATCCTTTCACCTAACGTATGACAACCCACTAAATTTAATAAATCAATAGCAAAGATATACCTAAACTTGGTAAAAGATATATTTATTTATTTATTTATAAAGGATTTTACCAGGAAGGATACATTGAGATTTATCTTGTTTTCAAGTATGTCCTGGGTTCAAGAACATTGAGTGGTTACAGAAATACAAAGTAGTAAAATGCGAGATATTAACACAAAAACAAATACACAGATACCAGAAAAATAAACAAGTAGGAAATAAAGTCATTATGTTACATGTTTACAGGTGCATTCCGTATTGAGGTATGTTAATAGGGAAATCATAAGGGACTTTAGACTGGGGGAAGATTTGATGACATCTGGAAGGTTATTCCATATTTGCGGTGCTCTGTAGGAAAATGAGGATCGAGCCACTTTCGTTTTGTATTGCGGTATTGCAAGTAAGGTGCTGGTCCTGGATCGGAGGTTATAGGATGAGGGAACTGCTGGGGCAAGCAGCCTATTCAGGTAGGGTGGTAGCTTCCCAGAAAAGCTCTTAAGCACCAGGTTGGAAAGGTGAAGGGTGTGTCTAGATTCCAGTGATGGCCAGTTTAGTTCTTTTAACATGTCACAATGGTGGGTCATGTAGTTACATTGTAGCACAAAGCAGCAGAATGAGTTATACAATGTAGTAAGTATCTGGAGGTGTGTTTGAGGGGCAGCTGCATACACTACATCGCCGTATTCAATGGCTGGCATAAGCATTTGTTGTACAATTTGCTTTCTTACCGCGGGGCTCAGGCAGGATTTGTTTCTTACAGGGCACCTAGTTTGGGGTAAGGTTTAGATGAGAGTTTTTCGATGTGGGGGCCAAAGGATAGATTTGTGTCTAACCACATACCTAGATATTTGAGAGAAGTGACTGTAGTCAGCGTATATATATATATATATATATATATATATATATACTGTATATATATAAAATACACATGAAGGGCAGCCCTTCTTGTGTATTTTGTATGAAAAGGGCTGACAACCCTTGGTCAAGCACCACTCACTGTCACAGGTGCTCCACCCACAGGTTCTATTTAACCTTGATCTGCAGGGAGCTTCAGAAAGGACTGGGTCCTCAACAAGTAAGTTTATCCCATAAGAGCAGTCATTAGGTTAGTATGATAGGACCTGCCAAGGGTGGAATACATTGTCGCTGTTGGCAGGCTTACGCAATCCATGGCCATCCATTGCATACTAAACTTCCACCATTTTTCAACAGAGCTCAACATTAAAGGGTTAAGAACTATAGTGATTTTGAAGGGGATAAGAATTGTTTGTAGGCATTTAAAGGGTTAAACCTGGTAAAATCTCCTGTTTAAATGAATTTAGCTGCTGTTGTGGTTTCTTCTGTACTGTTTGAACATGTTATTTGGTGTGCTCTCTTTCTGGTTTGTTAGATATATATAAAACCATATCCCTCATAGTCATGGGTGGTAGATCAAAAAATGGCCATATAATACAGGTAGAACTAATTCGGGTGGAAATAGAATAAATAAAATATTAAAATAAATGTATATACAGTATGATATTAAATTAAAAAATTATATACAGTATATATATATAACTTATTTGGGTTGTGGTGGAGGGCAAAAAATTTGATAAAAAGCCTCAACACTATAATTAATAAAGTTTATTATTGCAGAAGCCATTTGCACATCACAGCAATTCAAAGAACTGCATTCCAATCCAGAGATCCTCTGCTACATTCCCCTTGGGTCTGTTTTCATACAGAACCCTTCAGTCAATGATATATATATATATATTGTATATGTAACGTTAGTCCAATAAAAAAAGGTATCACTACAGACTGCTATACTCGTGATTTTGGCATCTGGACTAACACGGCCTACCTAATCTATATATAAATATATATATACTGCGAAGGGAAGGAAGAAGGAGGGGAAGAGGAGAGGAAAGAAAAGGGGGTATCTTAGTATGTCCTATTGAATTATAAAAAGTGACAAACTTCACATTTTTTTGGTTTATTTCTTTTTAAAGTGTGAAGTAATTTTGGAATAGCTTTTTCTTCTCTGGTATGGTGGTATCGAGGGGACAGCAACCCTTCCACCATATGGTTCAAGACTTCCTAGCAGCCCATTCATTCTCCCAATTAACTCTTCTCCTGTTGTCAATTAATTATTACTTAAATATCAGTAATGAATGATTTTCATTTTAAGAAAAGTATGGGCCCTATTACATTCCTCGTGCATCGGTTTTGCATGCACGCAAATGCACATTTGCGCGAGGACAAAACCATTTGCGCAGAATGTCGTATTTCAACGTTCCCGCAAACGATGCGCGTTATCGTTTGACGCGGATGGACTTGCGCGAGCGTGATGAACTGTGCGCGTCCTATACTTAACATTGTGAGCGCAAATGCGTTAAGCGGATGGTATTTCAATAGATGCACAACTTCCTATGAATGACGTTTGCGCGCATAATTTTAATGTCTTTGAAAAGCAGGTGTTAACTGCAAATCTGAACGTTCTGGCCGAAACAAAATACACCAACATGAAAAAAAAAATACAGCACAGTATAGTTACACATTCTACACATACCCAAACAATAAAATTGTGAATTCGTACATATTTTTTTTATTGCTGCAGCATGTATACTCAGATTTATTTTGACAGGCGCAAAAACGTTAGTGAGTCAATTAAGGTAAATTGATGTCAACTTAACTGCGCGTGTTAAGTTGCAATGATGTCAACGTTACTGCGCGTGTATTACACTTCGTTTTGGGCGTTTTTTTTACTAACGTTATTTTTTGACGGGTGAGAAAATGCATTCGGATCCGAATATCACATTAATTTTCGTGCGATAACCCTGGACAATGCGCGCAAAAAAAAATTGCGCGAGCGCATTTGCGCAGAGAATGTAATAGGGCCCTATATGTTTAATCCGAATTTTGGAGAAACCAAATCTATGGTTCAATGAAAGTCGGACAAATTAAAGCATTCGTAATTACCGGGCGCAACAAAAATTTCAAACCAAATTTTTTACTTATGCATATATCTTTAATTAACATATTACTTATAATCTCATTGCAGCAATCTGTCACATCCTACTCAGCAGGAGGGCTCCTCCTTTTCCTTGGCGGCCGGCCTGCGGCTCCGGGGACGTTGGGTCACATATCGGCTGTCTGCCATCTTAGCCTAAATCATGAGGAATCCCCATCAGTGTGGGCCTGGAGGAAGGCCGGGACAGTGTGGGGGTCATGGGGGCGTGGCATGTGTGTCAAGGGTGGTGAGAGATGCGAACTGCTTGCTCCGCCTATGGAGACACAGGAGGGGCAGGAGGCCGTCCCTATGTATGGAGCCAGGACAGGGCCCTCTATAAAAACCCACAACATGGTTCAGTCAGTGCTCAATTGTCTTTCTAAGCTCCTAAGTGTATGTTCCCTTATCTACTGCTGTATACTGTGTACCGACTCCTGGGCCTGCCGTGACCTTGCATATTGGACTACCCACTGTACTGCAATTCTCACTACTCGCACCCTGGCTCAGTTCTCGCACATTGGGCTCTGATATACCAATCCCAAAGTGACACAATCCATATACAGAAATGTTGCTCTAATCTCCATTTTCTTCTTACTGTGCACTTAATGTTTCAAATAAATGTTGTGCTACCAACATTTCTTCTTGTAAACATGGGTTAAAGCTTGTATCTTATTGTGAAAAAAACACTAACATTGTGCATTGTAATGTCAAAAGGAGCATAACTGCGCTACTCTTAAGAGCTTTAAACAATAAAATACAAACTGTAAAATACACTAACTCAGCATGAAATAATGGTATTGCTATGCTTATTAAACAATTAAAGAATACAATAAATCACACTGACAAAAAGATAAGTCCACTGGCAATAATTATGCAGAAAAATAAGGTAATAACCATCTATTTGGAAATGGTTTTGCATTTCCTATTCCCCAACATATTAGGCATATTTTGTCATTATTCAATGCAAACTAACAATGTTGATGGCTTTATGAGTTTAATTCTCAATAGTTTAAATTCCCACACTGCTTTGAATGCAGAAAATTACATTATTTGCTTAAAATATAAATGTTGGTGCTGTAGTCTTGTTTTTTTCCATTATATAAATCAATGTCTGCATCAGTAAACCTGGAAATGAGATAATACATGCAAGCTTAATGAATTAAGTTGGCTGCAAACCTGAGATGTGTGGAAATCCCTCTGGTATTTATTAAAATGCATGCAAAAGTGGAAGAGTAGAGCTTTTCTTTAATGACAATGAGCATCAATCAATAAAGCATAGATATTTATATCCTAAATAAAAGTCAACAATATGATAGCAGCCAACATTGGCAATAGTTGTACTACATCTCTACCTTAAGGATAATAAAATTAGGCTGGACATTTATTTATGAATCATTGCAAATACTTGACCCTATTCCAGTTGAGTCGTTGACCGTTGTTCACTTCATATTGAGACACAGTCTATCTCTGACATAGGTTTTATGGCAGTCACTCCAGTGTCAAACATTTAAATAGGTAACAGGGCGGAGCTGCATCATTCGGGAGTACGGTCACTCAATGCATCATTATAGCCACATCGATCGTGCTTTTTCTGGAACACTGTTTATCACGTCAACCATTAGGGCTGTTCCTAGCTCTATATAAGCCTATTCCCTTGTCTGCCCTGTGCTCTGCAGAAGTTCACAATTGCCCTAAAATTCATTCTATGTTGTCTGGTTTTCCTCTTGCTGACCCAGATTGCCTTTGACCTTGTTGATTTCTATTGTCCTAATTTGCTCTGTTGACCTTCTGGAACCCATGACCTGAATTTTGTGTATTTCTTGTATCTTGGCCTCAGCTAGTTAGACTACCTTTTACTTTCTTTGTGTTAACTCAGCCATTAAAAGGTCTGGTATTAGTTCAGAGTTGACTAGTATCTATGTGTTAAGGTCAAGAGAGTGTTACAACATCTGGGTCAATATGCCCATGTAGAGAGTAAATGGTGAAGTAAAAAGATTCAGGCTGCGCAGATTTCTAAACTTTTCATACATACTGACATGCCCAGTTGCTATTTGCTATTGTTGCTCCATTAGCCCACCTCCTGGCCAGCATGGGGAAACCAGATCCACAGATTATTTTGTAAGTTTTTTTTTTTGTTTTTTTTTGCTAAACCCAGTCTGACCTGCAAAACACAACAACAATAGGGCCCGCACACCTTACAATATCAATGTTTTGTTTGTCAAAAAACAACTGGTGGGTCACTGCCGCTTCTGACCCTAAAGTTATACATCCACTGCTGAGGATGCAATGAACCAAAAGACTAAGGGATAAATTACATTCTCCACACTAAAACTGCGGCGCTAACAAGGAAAAACTGCGCCCACAGTTTTGCCCCTAGCACCCCCATTTTAGCGTGGAATTACAATTCAGGCGCTAAAAAAGCTGTCTGCATTGTTACTGAGCGAAAAGACCCGGGATGCTTGTGGCAGTGCTGAGCGCCGCCACGAGCATCCACTCGATGGAGTCCATAGGACTCCAATGAGCCAGATGCCGGTGGTCACATGACCTGCCGGATCTCGCCTCGCGAGATCCGGCCGATCGGCGTAGTGATACGCAGGGGGAGACTTTTTCCCCCAGTCTCTCCCTGCTCCCGCCAGACAGAGGATGCGGTTGGAGCCGCAGTCCTCGCCGAGGGACAGGAGGTGAGTATACAATCCCTTTTTTTATTTTTTTGGATGGTGCTAATGGATTCTGCTCCAGCGGAATCCGTTAACACCAAGTCCTGGCTGTGGTTAACTTTTGCTAACCACAGACGGACGTTAATCAGTGCTAGTAGATTGTAATACTAATGCTGATTAATACTTTGCGCTCCCCATGTTAAGTATAGGGAGTGCAAAGTACAGTAACCTCACGCTGAAAATAGCAAGGTACCAAACGCAAACGGGTTACTTAATCCGTCAGCGTTTGGATTGTAATATGCGGTAGCCACCGCAGCTAAAGTTAATGCTCATGCAGGTGAGCGTTAACGTTAGCACCAAGATTATAATGTGGCCCTAACTAGGGAGGGGTATATCTAGAGGTTGTAGTAAAGCGTGAAAGAAGGTATAGATTAATGGCAGGACTGGGAATGGCTCATATGGACAATAAGGAGGTATAGGTGTGGCCAGAGACAGAAAATATAACATAGATGAGGTAGATTCATGGTTGGAAATATAGGCCACGTGGATTAATTAAAAAAACACGTGGCAGAGGTGGGACTGGGTCTGAAAATGGCTTCTGTACTTTTCTACTACAATCATGAGAAATAATGAGTACTTTTATCTTGAATTTACTTTGAGATTGATTAAGAAATGGCATTTGCTCTGACATCACCAATTGATAATTTGAAATTAATATTTATTTTCAGGTTCTCTTATTTAATTGCATCCTGAGTCATGCTGCTTTTATTTCTCTCATATAAAAAAGATGTAAAATTGCTAAAATGTTAATTCATCAAAAATGAGTATACTTTCTGCCTTCTTTTTTAATTTGAAAATTTTATTGGCATAAACTGTTTAAAAAAATATGCCCGAAAATCTTATTTTGATATAGCTAACTAGTTTCTTCTCTGAGGGTAATGGAGCAAGTCTTTAATCTGCAAGATGGGATATTTAAAAATGAATGCTTAATGTTCTGTTACTCTGTGAAAAATGTGTTATTTCGTTACAGGCCATTTATCAATACACAGTAACACGGCTTGCCCACAGGCTGAGTAGATTCCAGTTACAGCCTGGCAGCTACAAGCCTTAAAGAATTCGAACTGGTTAGACTAATATGGTAGGAAATCTTTACAATAAAAGAATACATGTTTTTCCCACAGATTATGTAATTTTTATGATATATAATTAGACAGATTATCATTTTTCTACAGAAAGATGAATAGAAAGTGACTCTTCCAATAACAGAAATAATACAATTAGACAAAAACAAATATTTTATTACAAGCAAAACAAAAGGGGGATTTTTTTCTGTATTTGAAATTAAAGTAGAGGCTAATTAACCTTTATACATTCAATTTCTTAATTTCCCACTTATCATTTCTAGCAGAAAGCCCAAGTGAAACAGAATTGTCAAAGGAGTAACAGTCACATATTTCAAACACACTCTCACAAATCCATCCAAATATCTTTAAAGAGCAGAGCTGTGTAATGTACGAGTCCTAATCCTACAGAAAGAAGGATTCTCAAAGTAAACTGACCTTCAGTGGGATTTTAATGTTTAATGAGAAAATGACTTATAGCTTATTTGAGATATGACAAACACAGATAGGGACCACAGGTAATTACACAATATGGGCGCTTGCAGTCAGCTATCCTATTTGACTACACAAAAAGAAGAAAATTATGTCAAATTAGCTTGCTTAAGAGGAGCTGGGAAACAAGATCACAAAGTGAAATTGCTTATAGAGGCAGAAAATTGGTTAGTGACATTGTTATTACTAGTAACAAAAGTAATGTTTTAAGACATGCGTCTATACCATTTTGTCGATGCAAGACATTTTTCTCTGGTGACAATGGGGAAAGTATTTATTTAATTTAATTCTAGAAATTAGGTTATATCTGCTACACATGACTGTCTTTTGTAAGTGGACTAGATAATCCAGTGGAAGATTGGAAAAAGACTGCAGGCACGTATATATATTGAATTTTTATTCAAAGAGAAGATAGTTAGCATTTTACAGACTGAGCATTGTTTGAGGGTCAGAGAATCTTGTTGAAGGGAAATACATTTTTGTAGAAAATGGAAATTTACATAAAATAACTAAATTACTAAGGCTTAGAGATGAAAGGCATATGTTTCCTGCAATGGCCTTCTTTGTTGAACATCGTATTAAAGGTTACATACAAAGATGGTGTCTCTTCCTTTTCTATATCCACTCTAGCTAGGTTTCGTCATTGACAAGGTTAAATAGCTTAGTACAAACACACAACATGTGCACTACAAAACTACAAATTGCCCCTGTAATACAAAAGGAGCAACCTGGCTGTGACGTAAGTCACTTTGGACTTGGGGTGCATGGACCTGGAGGCATAATTGTAGGGTGCAGAGTGTTATGTAATCTGAGTTATTCAAGAGCAATGTTATTGTCTGTTATCTGTTGATAGGGTATGTTGGATGGCTAATCCTATCTCAGGAATGTATTACTATCTGTTTATATTTGAATAGTTTGTAAATCTGCTGTTTGTGACCTTGTTTATCATGCCAATTGCCATTGTCCTGCCTCATTTAGAAATGTTACGTAATATTTAATTTAACTTTCTGTACCTAGCCTAATTAGGTTTCACATTTTGAGAAGCAAAGGTTTGTCCCAAACATTCTGTTTTAGTCTATGTCTCCCAACAGTTTCTAGGGGAGGTGTTTGTGTCTGTAAAGACCCATATTTTATCATATAAATATGTGTGTCTGTCCCATTTAAAGGAGCTCCATTCTGACCCTACATGCAGTCACGACTCATGGTGTGGGTAGCAGCTATATACAGTGGTAGCTGTTCCAACAAATACCTCCAGATCTACAGTCATGGCTAATTTTTGGGGTATGCTAGCAAGGCTCTCTACATATAGCCGATTTTAAGCTGCAACTAAGGATTGGAGAAAGGCACGAGAGTCATGAGGGGGAACACGGGGTCCAGCAAGGAAGCGACATTGATAGATGTGACCCTGTCGGGGTAATGAGATCTGTCACACTGGCTATGGGCCAAGGAATGTAGGTAAAACTCATCTTTAGGAAGAGATCGTGCAAAAGATTGCTTGCCAACATCCATTTCAGTGTTATATAATGATTGTAGACATTTATACATTTGTATACAAAAGAAAAATCCAAAGAGTCGCAAAAGAAAGGTCACTGTGAAGGTTCCTATACTCATTCAAAATTCATTAAATGCTCATGGTGGCTAGAGTGTGCCTTTCACTTTAACCACATAATGGAGGTTAGTGTTTCCAAGCAGGTGACTGTGGCCTTGATCTCAGCAGAAGACATCAAGTGCCTTATCGAGAATCGCTAAGCTCTCAATATACAAATTATTGCTTGACCTCGCATTTTTATAGCTGCAAAATTTTAAGAAGATCTTATAGCACTAATCTCAATTTGAGCACGTTGTTGTAATTAATCTAGTCCAGTGTCAACCCATACTCAATTGTTAGCATACCTAGGGACCCCTGTCTGAAAATGTGGGCACAGAAAATGTATCTTGGCACTGAAATATAACAGCACACCAGAAGAAAAATTAAAAAAATTTTCATGATAGTGCCATACTAATGATGTTTCTTGTTAGTAATTTGGTACTCACACATAAGGAGCCAGATCACAATTGATCTGATCAGAGGGATTCAATAGACATATTGGCTCCAGACAATAGCCTAATGGATTCTGCTGATAGTGCGGCTCTGATGTTTCATCAGTTTACCGTAAATTAATGGCTTCTATATTTTGTATCAGAGCCATTAATTTTCACCTAGTAGGAGAAGAATGAGTTATTTCAGTACAGAGCTTTTTCCTTTAGGCTGCAGGCACACGAGCACACTGAGTGCTTGCGTGTGACCGCACTTCCCTGCATCTGTGCCATTTTGACAGGGACGTCAAAAAGCCCTCCCTATCAAAAAGTTAGATGGACGCTGACCGGGCTACAAAGCGCAAACTTCCTATGGAGGATCGCGCTTTGTAGCGCTGACTGCACAGAGTGGAAGGAACATCCACTCTCACGGACGTTCCTTCCTCTCTGACAAATGCTCATGTGCCGTAGCCTTAGAGCTGATATTTAAAAACAAAAATATATACTAACTTTCAAAAGCTGGTGTTAAGTGATTTTGCTTTAACAAAATCACTTAACAGTTGAATCTAAAGGTATAATAAAATCTCTTAATTACCTCAGGTCCCACGGTGTTAGATTTTAATTTCCTGTATAAAATATAAATATTTTGTCTTGAAAAGCCTGTTTTATAAAATGGGCTGTGAAACCCCCCACTCCCATTTTGAGTGTCAAATTCTATATGTCTTTTTCTAATGTAGGATGTTGGCCTGTGGAATTTAGACAATTTCCTGTCTGCACAGGAAAGAGTGTGCGGACAGTGTAAGCTAGAGAAAAAACATCTCTGAATCATATGTAGTAATCTTTGTCTCACTGTTGGGTAAACTCTGATGTAGAAATGTATCTGTATGCTGATTGGCTATAAGTTCTTTGAAATCTAATAAACCAGTCTGTCTAACAAAAAATACCCAGACATGACCTGAAGCTACATTGCGTGTGGCTGATTTTGGTGTCTCTCGCCATGGCATAGCGCAGCGTGGTGCAGCATAGCGCAGCATCTTACTTCAATTTTGATATCTAAGAGGAAACTTGAAAAAGGTTTATGGCATTCCATATATGGTAATTGGAAAAGAATTTTAATTTAACAGTTGGTATCAGAAGTGGAATCTGTCATACAAATGCGCTACATTTGCTTGTTTAAATCATGAATCTTCACGCTTTTTTGTTGCAAGTATGGACACTCTTTGTCTTGGTTTGTTTTTGTCATTTTGTGTATCGTAGTAAAGGAAAAATCGTTTGAGGACCTCACGTGTGTTGTTTGAACTCGCCCGCTGCGCTGAGTGTATTGTATTGTATAGTGCTGGAAATTGAACTCATAAAAAAAAAGAGATGTTTCTAGTTTTATTGCCGTTGTGGAGCTGTAATTCCGTTTTGTGTCTGTCTAGTACCTCCATTCTGGAGTTTTTTTGACTCGTCCATATCTGCTTGTCATTTGAGCATTTTATTTTAATTGATTAGATATGTAAATATTAGATCTGTTTTCTTCTTATATAGCAAAATGGTTTCCTTTGTTCCCATTGAGAGCAATTTTTCTTTTGCACTATTTCAATTTTTGCATTCTTGCCATTTTTTTTGCGCGCTGCTGACATTTTTAAAAAAATTATAATTTTCTCGCATTGCTGTATGTTCACGCGCTGTCTTATTTTATAACCTAACTGATTTTAAAGAATTTACAAACTGTTTGTCTTTCAGATTTCATGTTTGTTTTTGTTTTATTTTTTCTATTGTTTCTTGCCATTGATTACGTCTGTTTATTTAAATGTTTGTCTTTACTAACTATTAACGTATGTGTTTATCTTTGATGTTTTGTATTTCCTAGTTCTGATATTGTGTTTTTTTATGTGTAATTTATGTATAGGGACTGCTTCTCTTACTATAGGTTGTTTCGTTTCTATGTGTCTTTAATGCTTTGCCTCATGTAAAAAAAAAAAAGGAACAGGAAATGGAGACAATAGGGCTTTACTTTTACAGTAACTTTCAAAAGCGCCTGCTTCTCTTTCTTTTGTAGAAAAAAGTGTTTTTTTTCTATGTTCTTTTTTTATTAATATCTCTTTATTTTGTAATGTATAATGTTATGTGTTTGTATAAGTATTTTATTTCTTTGAATGCTAGTAGTCTTTTAGCAGTGCATGTTGGATATTGAATATGTAGTGCGGTTTAGCAGTGCAAGTTGGATAATGGAATATGTAGTTATTTTTGTTTTTCTGTGAGTATCTATTAGGGATAATTGAAAAGTATATACTGTACAAATGACATGTGTCTAATGCCTTGAATGACTGTAGTAGAAGTTGAATTCTGGAGCTGTTAGGCTGGGGTCAGACCACCGCACTTTTAACGTGCGTTGTGGCGCACATAATTACGGCCGCACTAGCAGCAGATGACGGGCAATGACGGCCAATATACGATGTACGGCTGCACAAAAGTCCGGCCGTGCAACGCAAGTGGAATTTGAACGCATTTTTTTGAGAATGCTGAACCGCTAGTACTGACGTACTGAGTGCGCAGCTGCGGCATAGCGGCGTGTGTGTGTGATTAGGAGATGTCAGACACTGCTAATGTCCAGCCTACATAACGTCCAGATGCAAAAAGAGTTTTATTGACGATCCGTACAAAATCACGCCCAAAAATGCACGTCGTCTGACCGTTTTTGCGCATTCCGTGAAAAAATACGTCAATGCGTTCGGACGCACTTTTTCACGTTCGCGGGGAAAAATGCTTTCGTCTGACCCTAGCCTTAGTGTTTTATAAAACTGTAACTGTTGTGGAATTGGGCGCGGTTTGAGCGCGTTCGGCGTGCATGCGAAGCAGATGTGAAAGAGACAAAGGAATTGTTTGAGCTGGATTTAAAGTGTGAAGGGATGATACAAGTTGATGTATGATATATATAAAACTATTTAGTGTATCAAGGTGATGGGCGTCGTCAATCTGCCTTAATATAAATTATAAGTTTTCCCAAAAGAGGCGTGGTCGGTTATTTTTTTCTGGTCTTTGAGTCCAGCACAAAGGATTGACCACACCTTAATATAGGTTATATGTTTTGTATAAGGGACAAGCATGCCTGTGTAGTTTTCTTTGTTGCTGAACGAATGATAATCTCTGTTAAAGATATAATTATAGTAATATTTGAGTCCCCTATTAAATAATTGCCAAAATGGCTGACTGAGGTCATTTACAGGTTTTGTAACCTGTATACTGTAATATACCTATATATATATACAGTATATGTTCATCATAATACAGTAAGCAAAGAGGTCCTGTTTAAGAGCTTACAATCTAGAAGGATTTGAGTGAAAGTTTAGTGGAAATCGCCTACAGGTTTTGTAACGCTGTACAAAGGAAATTAGGCAGATTTCAGGTGATGAGTGGGGATAGAAGGTGCTTTTTTGTTGACAAAGGGAGATGGAAGGTTGTAGTTTAGTATCCTGAGTATTGTTTGTTTTCTTTTTTATGCATTGGTAGCCATATGTCTAGTTTTATTTTTTGCTGTCTGATGTTTTTGTCTTTTGGTGTGAAGTGCAACAACGTACGACTATGCCCCCATTGAATTTTCTTTGGGAGGGAATAAAACAGGCTGTAAAATAGCTGCACAAACACCTCACGTTTGAATGTTTGTTTTTAACCAATATCCTTAGGCTAGGGTCAGACGAGCGTGATTTCTACGTACTGTACATCCGTGCACACGGACGTACGTCAGTACGGAAGACACAGTAGTGGCCACACAGTCCGTTTATTCACTGACGTATATTTTGACGGATGTAGGAGGGAAAATAAATTAAAAAGCAAAACCATTTTGTCCGTGAAAAATGCTGGACGTATAAATGCAGTCCGTCTGACCACGTTCCATCACTCACACACAAAGCTATGCAGACGTTGCGGACGCAGCGCACTTTGTGCGGCCGTTCTAGGGAATGTACGTTCTTGCCTGCCTTGCGTCCGTGGGCCGCGGCCGTTGTGCGTCCGCAGTTCAGTGCGGACGTACTTCATGTGTCAGGCTCCAATGGGCTTTCTGTCATGCTATCACGGACGTACTTTTAGGCGCAATCACGGACGTGAACACTACGCTCGTCTGACCCCAGCCTTCATAAACATTGTTGTTTTAAATGTTTATTAAGAATCTTTTTCTCTGAGTTTTCTTTGAGAACTTTGTGCTAGTTAACATGTCAAGTTTTAAACATGCTCTTCTATACTTTCTTAATTCTTTCCCAGTTTATGATATTTTTGGTATGTGTTTTTTTATTTTGATTGAAGAGCATTTTAGAAAAAAATGGTGACCGTTGCAAAAGTAAAAGGAAGTTTTCACATTCTTCTCCTAGCCCCCTCCATTTTGTCTCCCTCATGACCCCTCCTTTCCTCCATTTTGTGTCTCTCATTACCACTCCTTTTTCTTTGTGTCCAAAAATGTGTTGCATTTTTTTTTTCTCTTTAAAGAAACCTGGAATCCATTTTAAAGTATATTAACCATATAAATTTTAAAGTTTTTGACAGGTTAATAATAAATTATACCAATACCAATAAATTATACCACTAATACCAATATCGATATAGCTATTGGAATTGAAGGAAATTTACTCAAACACATTATCATTTCACATTGCGATGTTACCTTTACCGGATAATATAAGGAATTCTCAGACACCAGGCAATAAAACATTCTAATAAAAGGAGTTGCAATTCATTTTACAATAATGAATGAAGAAGACATTTTATCAACAACGATCAACGATAATTTAATGTGATTAAAGAAGATCATTGATTTGGAAATAAAATTTAAGACATGTCAGTTTCACAAAACAGTTATTTTCAACCAGTAAGACAGAAGATAAAGAAAGAAGAAAATAATGTATTTTTTATATGCTGATGGATTATCATTGTGTTGTCTAAGTGATAATTATTCTGTATCTTTTATTATTTTATATTTTATTATTTTTGTTGTTTGGTTACAATCAATATTGTTCAAATTCCCTGACACATTTAGGATTATTGGAGATTACATCCAACTAAAATTAGAGTTAATTAATGTATTTAGGAACATATAATTTAATGCATTTGCATAAATACGTTTCATGACATATATAGTGGTAAATGGAAAGTTTTAATTTGGAAAAATTATAAATTGTTTTTATTTTTTGGATTTTATTTGAGGATTGGTGTGTTTTATGAACACCAGGTTTGTTTCAAAACACCGAATGAGACTGAATAGGATAGTAATTAAATATTTTTTGATATTTAAATGGGTGGAATATGCACTTCGGCCTTTTGAGCCAAAGTTGTGTATATACAGTCATGGCTGAAATTGTTGGCACCCCAGACATTTTTCCAGAAAATCAAGTATTTCTCACAGAAAAGTAATGCAGTAACACATGTTTTGCTATACACATGTTTATTCCCTTTGTGTGTATTGGAACAAAACAAAAAAGGGAGGAAAAAAAGCAAATTGGACATAATGTCACACAAAACTCCAAAAATGGGCTGGACAAAATTATTGGCACCCTTAACTTAATATTTGGTTGCACACCGTTTGGAAAAAATAACTGAAATCAGTCGCTTCCTATAACCATCAATAAGCTTCTTACACCTCTCACCTGGAATTTTGGACCACTCTTTCTTTGCAAACTGCTCCCTCCAGGTCTCTCTTATTGGAAGGGCGCCTTTTCCCAACAGCAATTTTAAGATCTCTCCACAGGTGTTCAATGGGATTTATATCTAGACTCATTGCTGGCCACTTCAGAACTCTCCAGCACTTTGTTGTCATCCATTTCTGGGTGCTTTTTGATGTATGTTTGTGGTCATTGTCCTGCTGGAAGACCCAAGATCTTGGATGCAAACCCAGCTTTCTGACACTGGGCTCTACAGTGCGACCCAAAATCCTTTGGTAATCCTCAGATTTCATGATGCCTTGCACACATTCAAGGCACCCAGTGTCAGAGGCAGCAAAACAACCCCATAACATCATTGAACCTCCACCATATTTCACTGTAGGTACTGTGTTCTTTTCTTTGTAGGCCTCATTCCATTTTCGGTAAACAGTAGAATGATGTGCTTTGCCAAAAAGCTCTATCTCGGTCTCATCTGTCCACAAGACGTTTTCCCAGAAGGATTTTGGCTTACTCAAGTACATTTTGGCAAACTGTCGTCTTGCTTTTTTAGGTCTCTGTGTCAGCAGTGGGGTCCTCCTGGGTCTCCTGCCATAGCGTTTCATTTCATTTACATGTCGACGGATAGTTCGCGCTGACACTGATGCTCCCTGAGCCTGCAGCACAGCTTGAATTTCTTTGGAACTTGTTTGGGGGCCCTTATCCACCATCCGGACTATCCTGTGTTGCAACCTTTCATCAATTTCTCTCTTCCGTCCACCCACAGAAAGATTAGCTACAGTGCCATGGGTTGCAAACTTCTTGATAATGTTGCGCACTGTGGACAAAGGAAAATCTAGATCTCTGGAGATGGACTTGTAACCTTGAGATTGTTGATATTTTTCCACAATTTTGGTTCTCAAGTCCTCAGACAGTTCTCTTCACCTCTTTCTGTTGTCCATGCTTAGTGTGGCACACACAGACACACAATGCAAAGACTAAGTGAACTTCTCTCCTTTTTATCTGCTTTCAGGTGTGATTTTTATATTGCCCACACCTGTTACTTGCCCCAGGTGAGTTTACAGGAGCATCACATGCTTGAAACAATCTTATTTATCCACAATTTTGAAAGGTGCCAATAATTTTGTCCAGACCATTTTTGGAGTTTTGTGTGACATTATGTCCAATTTGCTTTTTTTCCTCCCTTTTTTGTTTTGTTCCAATACACACAAAGGGAATAAACATGTGTATAGCAAAACATGTGTTACTGCATTACTTTTCTGTGAGAAATACTTTTTTTCTGGAAAAATGTCTGGGGTGCCAACAATTTCGGCCATGACTGTATATATTTTTCTCTAAATGCAATGAGTCGGAAGTAGTATGATTTTTCTTTTTTGTTGCGTGAGGCCCATAGGCTTTGCGGGGAAATTTTAAAATGTATTATCTGTGTCTCTTCTTGTGTAAATTAACATTTTTATTGTTTTTGTGCACTTGAGAGTGACAATGATTGAATGGATGTATATGATTAGTGGGTATACCATATTTGTTTAATTTCTTTATTGTTGCTAAAACCGTATCACATCATCAAGAAATCTGACAGTCACAATGACTGCATATGGAACAAATCATGGACATTTTGTGTCAAGGTCAAAGGTCACAGGTAATAAGCAACCAGCGCAAAGAGACAGCTTGTTCAGGAGTCCGTATGGCGGGAGCTCTGATGACATTCAATGATTATGTGTCTAAAGCTGGGATGTTGGAAAAGACCACACCTTGATCTCGCTTTGGATAAGGACTACGGTACTAGATTATGAGATATTATTTTTTTTTATTTAATCCCCTAGATAAGTGTGAGAAAGGATTGGATTTGTGAAAATGAGAATGTATTTCTTGAGAGTGTGTGTGAATGCAGGTGTGTATGCGTTTTGTGGAGTGAAGGTGAACATAAGAAAACATACAGATATAGATCTGACTCATGTTGATTATTAGATAAATTAACTTTTACTTTCAAGCTATTATATTTTTCTTGTTTGGTGACGTACATTTTGGGAAATGGGAATAAATAGTTATTTAATGTCTAGATTAGGTAATTTGGCCTACGCTCCAAGTGTGGTTCGCTGGAAGAGTGAATCTAGATAGATGGGTGTATTTTATGCTCATAAAGGGTCTCCTTGGGGAATCCATTTCCTACATCGTAAACGTAGTGAGGTATTGTAACGGGGAGCCCCCTATAGGGTGAGGGGGAAACCCCCAATCTGCAGAGATGAAGCCTTAAGGACAGGTATACAGCTTCCAGGGAACAAACCAAGATATTAACAGAAACTAGAAAGATCTCCCTAAGCCCTGAACTGAAGATCCTTGAGACTTGAAAGGTGGTCTCGAGATACTAACTAGGCTAGGTTTGCAAGATGAATAAAACATAAACCAGACAGACAATAAATGCAGGTATACAGATTCCAGGGAACAAACCAAGATATTAACAGAAACTAGACAGATCCCTAAGCCCTGACTGAGATCCTTGAAAGATGGTCTCGAAATACTACCTAGGCTAGGTTTGCAAGATGAATAAAACATAAACCAGACAGACAATAAATGCAGGTATACAGATTCCAGGGAACAAACCAAGATATAACAGAAACTAGAAAGATCCCTAAGCCCTGACTGAGATCCTTGAAAGGTGGTCTCGAAATACTAACTAGGCTAGGCCTGCATGACGAACAAAACATAAACCAAACATACGATGAATGCAGGCATACAGATTCCTAAGCACGGTACAGTACAGGGGACAGACAGAAGAGAGATCCAAATACAAGAGCCAAAGGTCATACACGGAATATCATAACTAGAGGGGTCAGACAAGAGAGGGATCCTAAATACATGAGCCAGAGGTCATACACAGCAAATCAAAGTAAACCAGCATACAGGGACTAGGCAAGAAAGACTATCCTGGTCCAAGGATCAAGGGGAATCCTGGTCGTACTTATAGGGCAGAACAGGTCATGTGACCTGCAGACCAATTAGCCCAACAGATGGCCTGCAGGCTGAAAACAAAACAACAGGAATCCCTGCTACCACCAGCAGGGGGCAAGGCCGAGACGTGACATAACCCCCTCCCTTACGGGTGACCTCCTGGGCACCCAAGAAAGAAAACATGGATGGCATGAAAACGGATAAGACAGTCACCAGTACCATTGGAATCCCGCTCAGACTCAGAGAAGTCAGTTTGTGCCTGAGCAAGCAAAGCTCTTTCATAAACCTCCAGGTCCTCTCTGCAGATCACTGCACCATTAGAGGCCCGTACACAACCCTTCGGCAACCGGGCTAGGGTCTCGTACCTGAGGGTCCGACGGCATGAGTACCTTGGACCTTGAACGGAGTGAATCATCAGTCCCAGGTTGTTTATGGTTAGTCCTCTTGCGTCTCCTGGACCGTGATCTAGGAGTTCCGTCCACACCATGGCACATAGAGGCAATAGAGGTACTGCCAGATCCAGTGACAGTAGTCTTGCCCTGAGATTGTATATTACAACTCACAGTGGAACCACAAGACACAGTGGACTTACTGTCTACCCCAGAGACTATGACCTTGCCATTAAACGTGGCCCCGACCAATACAGTACAGGGTGTGTGCATGACTGGTAAACTCTCGGGATATGGGACATCACCAGGACATGGTACAGTTGGCGCCACAACAGTCTTACACCTCTCCCCAGGAGGAGTATTTTGTGGATCATCTGAATCAGACTCCTCCAACAGCCCTTGCAGAATGTCAGGGTGTCTCTGGAGCACTACCCAGTGCCTCTCAAGCATCCAAAAGCCAGAGGGCGTCCGTATATATTCCTTGGAACACAATGTGATTTGGGATCACAATACCCTTCAAACCACCAGCTTGCCGGAATTCCCTGATTACTGTGCAGAGTAAGGCAACCTCGGACTTAGAGGGTGTAGTATCATTGGAACCAGAACAAAGTGTGGAAGTTTCAGAACCAGATTGGCTAGGGTTGATCACCTTTTCCTGTCTTCTCTTAGAGCAAGACATAGACTTTGTGACCACCTCACAAGGCTTGACAATGGTGGGGACAATACTGGACTCACTGTGGGGCAAGGGCACAGTGGTCTCATGTGCCAATCCAGGCACGTCGGCCTCATAACAAAACGTGGTCACAGCTGTCTCGTCTAACCTGGGTACAGCTGTCATTGCTGACGTACAGCTAGTCCCGGACACCACTGGCAAGGTACCAGCCTCAGGCATCACAAATGACATATTGTCAGTACCCGACATGGCTGGCTTTTCATTACCAGTACCCGACATGGCTGTCTTCTCATTACCAGTACCCGACATGGCTGGCTTTGTGTCAGGGGAAGCAGACGTGGCTGGCTTCGTGCCAGGTGAAGCAGACATGGCTGGCTTCGTGCCAGGGGAAGCAGACATGGCTGGCATCGTGCCAGTGGGAACAGACATGGCTGACATCGTGCCAGTGGGAACAGACATGGCTGGCTTCGTGCCAGTGGATACAGACATGGCTGGGTTCGTGGCCAGTAGATACAGACATGGCTGGCTTCATGCCAGTAGATACAGACATGGCTGGCTTCATGCCAGTAGATACAGACATGGCTGGCTTTTTGCCAGGGGAAGCGGACATGGCTGGCTTTTCATTGCCAGTGGGAACAGACATGGCTGGCTTCGTGCCAGTAGCACAGACATGGCTGGCATTTCATTACCAGTAAGAACAGGCATGGCTGGCAGCGTGCCAGTGGATACAGACATAGCTGGCTTCGTGCGAATAGATACAGACATGGCTGGCTTCATGCCAGTAGATACAGACATGGCTGGCTTTTTGCCAGGGGAAGCGGACATGGCTGGCTTTTCATTGCCAGTGGGAACAGACATGGCTGGCTTCGTGCCAGTAGCTACAGACATGGCTGGCATTTCATTACCAGTAAGAACAGGCATGGCTGGCAGCGTGCCAGTGGATACAGACATAGCTGGCTTCGTGCCAGTAGATACAAACATGGCTGGCTTTGTGTCAGTGGATACAGACATGGCTGGCTTCGTGCCAGTGGATACAGACATGGCTGCATTCATTGCCAGTGGGAACAGGCATGGCTGCTTTTCATTACCAGTGAGAACAGGCATGGCTGGCAGCGTGCCAGTGGATACAGACATGGCTGGCTTCGTGCCAGTAGACACAGACATGGCTGGCATCTCATTGCCAGTGGGAACAGGCATAGCTGGCTTTTCATACCAGTGAGAACAGCATGGCTTGCAGCGTGCCAGTAGATAGAGACATGGCTGGCATTTCACCGCCAGTGGGAACAGGCATGGCTGGCTTTTCATTACCAGTGATAACAGGCATGGCTGGCAGCGTGCCAGTGGATACAGACATGCTGGCTTCATGCCAGTAGAAACAGACATGGCTGGCATTTCATTGCCAGTGGGAACAGGCATGGCTGGCTTTTCATTACCAGTGAGAACAGCATGGCTGGCAGCGTGCCAGTGGATATAGACACATGGCTGGCATCGTGCCGGTGGATACAGCATGATGGCTTCGTGCCAGTAGATACAGACATGGCTGGCATCGTGCCAGTAGATACAGACATGGCTGGCATCGTGCCAATAGATACAGACATGGCTGGCATCTCATTGCCAGTGGAACAGGCATGGCTGGCTTTTCATTACCAGTAAGAACAGGCATGGCTGGCTTCGTGCCGGTGGATACAGACATGACTGGCTTCGTGCCAGTAAGATACAGACATGGCTGGCATCGTGCCAGTAGATACAGACATGGCTGGCATCGTGCCAATAGATACAGACATGGCTGGCATCTCATTGCCAGTGGGAACAGGCATGGCTGGCTTTTCATTACCAGTAAGAACAGGCATGGCTGGCAGCGTGCCAGTGGATACAGACATGGCTGGCATCGTGCCAATAGATACAGACATGGCTGGCATTTCATTGCCAGTGGGAACAGGCATAGCTGGCTTTTCATTACCAGTGAGAACAGGCATGGCTGGCAGCGTGCTAGTGGATACAGACATGGCTGGCTTTGTGCCAGTAGATACAGACATGGCTGGCATTTCATTGCCAGTGGGAACAGGCATGGCTGGCTTTTCATTACCAGTGAGAACAGGCATGGCTGGCAGCGTGCCAGTGGATACAGACATGGCTGGCATCATGCCAGTGGATACAGACATGGCTGGCATCGTGCCGGTGGATACAGACATGGCTGGCCTCGTGCCAGTAGATACAGACATGGCTGGCATCGTACCAGTAGATACAGACATGGCTGGCAGCGTGCCAGTGGATACAGACATGGCTGGCATTCATTGCCAGTGGAACAGGCATGGCTGGCTTTTCATTACCAGTGAGAACAGGCATGGCTGGCAGCGTGCCAGTGGATACAGACATGGCTGGCATCATGCCAGTGGATACAGACATGGCTGGCTTCGTACCGGTGGATACAGACATGGCTGGCATCGTGCCAGTAGATACAGACATGGCTGGCAGCGTGCCAGTAGATACAGACATGGCTGGCATCGTGCCAATAGATACAGACATGGCTGGCATTTCATTGCCAGTGGAAACAGGCATGGCTGGCAGCGTGCCAGTGGATACAGACATGGCTGGCAGCAAGCCAGTGGATACAGACATGGCTGGCATCGTGCCAGTGGATACAGACATGGCTGGCATCGTGCCAGGGGAAGCAGACATGGCTGGCATTGTGCCAGGGGAAGCAGACATGGCTGGCTTCGTGCCAGGGGAAGCAGACATGGCTGGCTTCGTGCCAGGGGAAGCAGACATGGCTGGCATCGTGCCAGTGGGAACAGACATGGTTGGCATCGTGCCAGTGGGAACAGACATGGCTGGCCTCGTGCCAGTGGGAACAGACATGGCTGGCTTCGTGCCAGTGGATACAGACATGGCTGGGTTCGTGCCAGTGAATACAGACATGGCTGGCAGCGTGCCAGTGGATACAGACATGGCTGGCAGCGTACTAGTGGATACAGACATGGCTGGCATAGCATTCCCAACCGGAGACACTGAAACCTCACTGGGAGACGAGGGCATAGTGATCCCATGATTCACCAGATTTGAGGTGGCTATTCTGCCAGTCTGGATGCCTATGGAGGACACACCAGTACCTCCATAGCGATACCTGGATATATGGTTCCCCTGCCATTGCTTAACAGGTTTTAATACACAATGCTCAATAATGTGATTTGGATCTGCACAATAAAAACAGAGACCATACAACCTGCGTCTTTCCTTCTCATACATGGATTTGCAAGTAGTGCAGGGTGGTGCTGCATCGTTAGCTGCAGCAGGTGATAGGCTCAGAGCCTCCATTAACCTCTGCAGCTCTTTCAGCATAGCAAGCACCAAGTTCAATACAGCTTCATACATATGAGACATACCTGCCAGCTTCTATTCTGGGACCAGGATAATGTAACGGGGAGCCCCCTATAGGGTGAGGGGGAAACCCCCAATCTGCAGAGATGAAGCCTTAAGGACAGGTATACAGCTTCCAGGGAACAAACCAAGATATTAACAGAAACTAGAAAGATCCCTAAGCCCTGACTGAGATCCTTGAAAGGTGGTCTCGAGATACTAACTAGGCTAGGTTTGCAAGATGAATAAAACATAAACCAGACAGACAATAAATGCAGGTATACAGATTCCAGGGAACAAACCAAGATATTAACAGAAACTAGACAGATCCCTAAGCCCTGACTGAGATCCTTGAAAGATGGTCTCGAAATACTACCTAGGCTAGGTTTGCAAGATGAATAAAACATAAACCAGACAGACAATAATGCAGGTATACAGATTCCAGGGAACAAACCAAGATATAACAGAAACTAGAAAGATCCCTAAGCCCTGACTGAGATCCTTGAAAGGTGGTCTCGAAATACTAACTAGGCTAGGCCTGCATGACGAACAAAACATAAACCAAACATACGATGAATGCAGGCATACAGATTCCTAAGCACGGTACAGTACAGGGGACAGACAGAAGAGAGATCCAAATACAAGAGCCAAAGGTCATACACGGAATATCATAACTAGAGGGGTCAGACAAGAGAGGGATCCTAAATACATGAGCCAGAGGTCATACACAGCAAATCAAAGTAAACCAGCATACAGGGACTAGGCAAGAAAGACTATCCTGGTCCAAGGATCAGGGGAATCCTGGTCGTACTTATAGGGCAGAACAGGTCATGTGACCTGCAGACCAATTAGCCCAACAGATGGCCTGCAGGCTGAAAACAAAACAACAGGAATCCCTGCTACCACCAGCAGGGGGCAAGGCCGAGACGTGACAGGTATTTTAGGAGTAATTAGCAGATTTTTTCTTTTCCCTCTGAGCATCTAGAATGATCTAGAGGTATTAGGCGAGGATACTGTAGCCCAGGTATAATTAGTTTAATTGCCTAGGTTTGGTTTATCTTTTAGATGATCACAACGTGATATGTGATCAAAGCAAAGAATTGTTAGATTTTAATTTCCTGTATAAAATATAAATATTTTGTCTTGAAAAGCCTGTTTTATAAAATGGGCTGTGAAATCCCCCTTCCCATTTTGAGTGTTAAATTCTATATCTCTCTTTCTTATGTAGGATGTTGGCCTGTGGAATTTAGCCAATTTCCTGTCTGCACAGGAAAGGGTGTGCGGACAGTGTAAGCTAGAGAAAAACCATCTCTGAATCATATGTAGTAATCTTTGTCTCACTGAGAAATCTATCTGAATACATTGATGTTTTTTTACAAAAATATGTCCCACTAGCCCCGTCCTATATTAAGGATTCAGGACACCTTATGGAAATTCTGCAAGGCTTAGAGTGGAAAGAGACATATATTTTGGCTAGTATGGACGTGACATCTTTATATACAGTTATAGAACATGAAAAGGGCCTCCTTGCTATAGATAAAAGATTATAAGAAGACCATACAATGGAGAGTGAACAGAGAGTTTTTCTGGGTGAAGCTATTCGTTTTTGTTTAACTCACAATTTTTTTGGTTTTCAAAATAAGTTTTACCTGAAGAAGACAGGGACAGGCATGGGATATGCAAACATCTTTGTTGCCCATTGGGAACAGCAGTCCATATGGGACAATAATCCTTTTAGGGCAAACTTGGCACTCTGGCGACGTTTTATAGATGACGTTCTTATTATATGGGATGGAAATAGAGAAGATTTAGATAAGTTTTTCAACTTTGCTAATGCTAATACCTTTGACCTTAGATTTACGATGGAGGTGGGAGACCAGACCCTTAATTTTTGGACCTAAATATCTTTATTAAGGATAATAAATTTTGTACTAAGACTTTTTTTAAACCTACAGACAAGAACTCCTACATAAATTACAATAGCTGCCACCATAAAAAGTGGCTTGACAATATACCTAAAAATCAATTTGGACGGATTCGACGGAATTGTACAGAAACACAAGATTTTATAATTCAAAGTAGAGAACTTTCCCAAAAATTTCTCTCTAAACAATACCCCAATTCCTTGGTAGAGAAATGTATAAAGGATATTGAAGGTATCGACAGATCAACTTTATTTCAGCGTAAGTCAAGAACAACCAAAGATCCAACTAAGTGGGATCTTGATTTTTTAACTAAATTTAATAGTAGAAGTAGGGACATCGAGAAAGCGCTCTCTAAATGCTGGCCTATTTTACAACTTGACCAGGTGTTGTCTAAACATATACCGGTTGTTCCCCGTGTCATATACAGAAAAGCCAATACGGTTAAGAACACATTAGCTCCGAGTGCCCTACCTTTTATTAAGAACTGTACAGAAATAAGATCCACCCCCTGTTAAATAAGCCAAAAGGATTCTTTAAGTGTAGAGTGTGCTCAATGTGTAGAGAACAAAAAGTGAAAATGGATAGTTTTAAAAGTACGAGAACTGGAAAGGTATACTATATTAAAGAATTCATAAATTGTAATACCACCAATGCGATTTATTTGCTTCAGTGTGGTTGTTGAGCCCAATACATTGGGAAAACTAAAAGAAAACTGAAAGAACGTATCTATGAACATCTTTATAACATCAGAAAATGTAGTGATAAACACGGTGTACCTAGACACTGTTGCAAATGTCCTAGCTTTAGTTTCTCCACTTTCATCTGGTTAGGCATTGAAAAAGTTAAGCAGAATTGGAGAGGAGGTGATGCAGCCAGAGCTTTGTCTTGAGCAGAAACAAAATGGATATTCTATATGGATACACTAAAGTCACCTGGTCTCAATGTTGACATAGACCTTCAATCGTTTCTATAACTCCTATCTGTTTTTGTTGCCTTCCATTACACCTCTGTTCATCATTTTCATGTGGGTTTCTTGCTTTTTGCTATGTGGAAAATGTTTGTTCCTTTCCTTGGTATAACCTTATAAACATATACGTAATGGTATATATATGTGTACTGGCATGTATTTCTTCTCTTCACAGGTTCCTCTATTGCCTTTTTTTGATCTGGTATTCATTTTAGTACTTATGTTAGGTATATGGTAGTTTTGCCCATACTTCTATGTGATTTTGGGTTATGTATGCCCTTCACCAAAATGGCGATTCAGGGGAGGCGGCATCACTTTCGGAGCGTTCTATGGAGGCTGCCGAGAGTGGTGTCCATTTCCGCTTTTTCTACAGGTGAACTACATTCTTGTCCGCAATTAAAACAACAATGGACTTTAAAAGAGAGATGTTGGAGCTAACAAGTCAGTTCATGAATAAGTCAGGAGACGAAACGCGTCGAATTGACTTGTTTGCGCATACTTTCTTCGTCCACCCGCCGGGTCATCCATCGTCTTCACCTGGATGTGTCCAAGCTGCCGGTCCTCTTACCTGTTGGTTCGTGAGACCCTCAACTTCATCTGACAGCTGGACGTCTCAAGCAAGGAGTGTACCCTGGCCAGGCTTCTCCGTTGGGAATACAACCTTATGATATCGGTTCCGGCTGTGGTGACTATTTGGACGAATTGTTTTAAATATGCTTATATGCACATTGGTTTCTCACCGTGTGCCACTAATTTTGTGAGTGGCTCCTTTGTTGTGCCTTTTATTTTTTATTAAATTTCTTACAGTGTTATGCTATGATTTTTTGTATATGCTTTTATTTTAGCTTGTATGCAATTTTATGAAGATTGGTCTCGCCATTTAAAGAGTCCTTGACCCTCTAAAGGTTGTATTATACTGCTCGTTCTCTCCTATTCTATGTATCTTTGTCTTTAGAGCACACCGTGGTGGAGAGTGCTGTGAACGGCAGTTGCATCATCTGGGGTATACACTCTCCTTTGTATTTGTAATCTTTGTCTCACTGTTGGTTAAACTCTGATGTAGAAATGTATCTGTATGCCGATTGGCTATAAGTTCTTTGAAATCTAATAAACCAGTCTGTCTACCAAAAAATACCCAGACATGCGTGTGGCTGATTTTGGTGTCTCTCGCCATTGTAGCGCAACGTGGCGCAGCATAGCGCAGCATCTTACTTAAAGTTTGATATCTAAGAAGAAACTTGAAAAAGGTTTATGGCATTCCATATATGGTAATTATAATAGAATTTTAATTTAAC
This sequence comes from Leptobrachium leishanense, assembly GCA_009667805.1. Classification (NCBI taxonomy): domain Eukaryota; kingdom Metazoa; phylum Chordata; class Amphibia; order Anura; family Megophryidae; genus Leptobrachium; species Leptobrachium leishanense. The sequence continues at coordinate 304,540,705 of CM019065.1, forward strand.
ACACGGTGCAGAGGGCATCATGATCCACCACTGACTCTGACCATGAGTAGCGGAATACCAGGAAGAATATTTGTTTATTTATTTATTTATAAAGGATGTTACCAGGAAGGATACATTGAGATTGCTCTCGTTTTCAAGTATGAATAATTCCCACAATTCCTCCACAACTCTCTCCCCAGCTCCCTCTGTGACTCCTGTGAGTCTCTGCTCAAACTAGCTCACACAGAACTCATACAAGGATAAACGGTGCTCCATGGAGCCCTATAGACTCTAGAAGCAGATACCATTACACCACCACTGCCAGTATCATCGAATACCTTAAAAAAATATTCCAACTTGACCTGTTGATACATCGGCTCGGCAAGAATAAGGACATTAATGGTGAGCTGCAAATGTGAAAATGCTTGCACAGTCTGTTCCTATTTGCAGGTCACCATTAATGGGTCATCTGAGATCTGGCCCTACATTTAGTCCTAATTTATAATATAAATAAATACCATATTTCCATACCCTTAGGTAAAGTTCTGTTTTAGATTTTTCTCACAACTTTTCAAAATCTCCATGCATTTGTAAGCGTTGAAATATCACAGAAAGAGCTCTATGTGTATCTCTGTTGTTGTTTTGTTTTGATTTATTCTAGATTTTTTTCCAGAAATTACTTTATAAATCACTTTGCAAGCAAAAAATACAAAATGAGTGCAATTTTCTTGTCGTTTATCAAAATGTCTCACACAAAAAATACACTTGTGCTTGTAGAATATAATAAAACAAGTCTAAGCCGTGAATTATGGCAGAATAAAACAACATACATTAACGAATAAGACATATGTATATTTGATTTCGTATTTACCTCTTTAATTTTGCAAAGCTCAAAAACCTATCCATGAAGTTTCAAATTATAGCAGCATTAAATTTATGAGATCATAAAACCAATATAAATCTGCAATTAGACATGTATTGCAAAACTACCAATTATTGTGCTCTCCTGTAACTATTCATCTGGAAAGCTATATATTGATATTATTTTGTATTTTAAAAAGACATAATCCACTGAGATATATACCTATGGATTGGTCTGCTTGCTTAATTTAAGTAAATATATTAAATAATTGATTTCACACTGTCAACAAGTTACAAATGACAATGAAATTCAGCATGATTAAAAGAACCAGCACAAGATAGACTTTACTGAATTCTAGAAATAGCAGGCATTACTCATGAAGAAAAACAGACAGGCAGTGTGGTCATCTTGGAATTGCATCTTGTTAAATAATGCATCGATTTTTAGTACATTATTGAAATGAGAATGACAGAATTTGTAGATTTGTGAAAGTAAATTCTGCAAAAAAGTGATTTGTTGTTTATACACACATACGATTGCATGAAAAATCTACCTGTTTAAGGGAAACTATATAGACTAATAATATATTTCTATAAAGGATAAATTAATAAATTATAAATATAGAAAATTACATTATTTAAATTTTTTAACTGTCAGACAAAATCTAATCAAAAATGATTTTTTTTCCTCTTCATTTAACTCACTACAGCCGGTCGCGATGTGCTTCTGGCCTTCCTACACAGCTGCCTCACGTCATTGGCTGTAGGGGGACAGCATGAGTTTAGTCTGTGTCATGTCAGCCAATGGCATGAGCCACGTGCCAACTGGTGGGTGGGAAAATAGAGGCCCATTGAAGCAAGCAGGGCATGCTATGTCGTCCCGCGGCTTCAAGGACCACCTGCCGGGAAGATGGCAAAGTATGCCCCACGGCATAAAAGGGTAAAATGTATCCAATCAACACATGTTGTAAACAAATGTTATGTTTTGCCACTCACAACAAATTGTAAAAACTTTACAATATGCACATTAGCAGAAAGGTTCTTTCTTTTTCTGTTTGTAAATTATTTGTAGTAGAGTCAAACTTTGTATTTTTAAGTTTTAGTAGTATGCAGTGGAGAGTTTAATTAACCCCTTAGTGACCGGGCGGTTTTACACAAATCCGTCTTTTAGTGACTGCTGCTGTTTTTACGTTTCTGCGCTGTTAGTGTTTAGGTCAAATTTTCCTCTTACTCGTTATTCAACCCACACATATTATACACCCTTTTTCCCGCCATTAAATGGACTTTCTAGAAATACCATTATTTCCATCATATCGAATAATTTACTATAAAAAAATATGAAATATGATGAAAAAATGGTAAAAACACACTTTTTCGTAATTTAATCCCCAAAATCTACAACCACCCAAAAAGACCCTGGCTAAATAGGTTCAAAATTTTGTCCCGAGACTAGAAATACCCAATATTTACATGCGTTTGCTTTTTAACCCCTTCACTGCTGAGACAGTTCACCTATGTGCACTGCGCTCATTCTGACCATTTTGTGCTAATTATTTTTAGATGACAGCCTAGGTCCTATTTAATTAAACTCCCCCCAGACAAAAAAACTTGATACCTGGTCATGTTTGGTATCATTGGAAAGACCATAATCAGGCCTTTCAAATGATGTCAAATATGACCATCTAGCTGCCATGGATCGGGAGATATGGGGATCCTTAGGATCCCCTTATCTCTACATGGCAGCTAGATGGTTAACTGGCCCACTGACATCCTCACACATATGGTGAGGTTGTCAGTGGGTGGGGGGGACCTGGAGGCTTGGCTGACATCCAAGATGTCAGCCCCCCTCCAGGTTCGAATCGCGTTTTGGCGCCAATTGGTGCTGAAACGTGATCCGGTGGCGAAACTGTTAATGCTATACACCGCTGAAAAGGGGAGACTCTCCCCTTTTCAGTGGTGTAAACAGCATCTCCCTAGCTTCAATGGTTGGGGAGATAGACGGCTCCTAAGGAGCCCCCCCTCCCCTCCATTGAATTGCATGGGACGCCTGCTGATGACGTCACCACGCAGCGTGGCGATGTCATCAGCCTCGCCTGCCCATGTAAATCACATGGGCAGGCTTCCTCCCTGCCAGATCACCGAGGGATCCAGCGAGGGAGGTGAGTATCGGGCGGGAGGGGGATTAGGCGCCGCTGACGTACCCTGTACGTCCGCGGGTCTAAGGGAGACCTGTGGACAGGACGTACAGGGTCCGTCAGGGGTCCTTAAGGGGTTAATGTCAATCAATCACCTTAACCCAGTGGTGCTCAACCTTGACCCTTCAGATTTTTTGGAACTACATCTGCCATGACTCTGTCATTCATTAGGTTAACAGTATGTTGTGGGAAAAGTAGTTTCAAAACATGTGGCAGGCCAAGGTTGAGCACACCTTCTTTAAGCCATGGATCATGGTGAATTTCAAATTTTTATAGTAATGATGTACTTATTAAAGCTTTCACCTGTGATTCATCATCCAGCACCGGTAAATTATGACTCAAGGCCATTGGTGTTAGAACTGAAAATTTAAATGTCATCGCTAAGTGATTTCCTTACCTATAGGAGTTATTCAAACTCCACTGGAATTTCGGTGCTCTTTCGTTCCCCATACTTCGGGAAATCTAATTTCCTGACCCTGCGGTGAATTCAGCATTCACTGCAGGGTCCTCGAAGTGCAGGGAAAAGTCACCAAACAGATCTGAAAAATCACTTTAAAATAGCCGAAAACCTGCAAAAAATCTGCCAATAACCTGCCAATAATCTGCTGTTATGGTCAAAAAAAATTGAATCGATTTGAAACGTCGCAGAAAAACCGATGAATGCACCCGACAATCTGCTGTAAAACCACCGAACGCATCTGAAAAAAGCTGATGATTTGCCGAACAGAGAGACAATTATTATGAATAATAATAAAAAGGTCTGTTACAGAAAAAAAAACACTATTTAAAAAAATCCTTAAAAAAATTAATAAAGAGACTTTTTACTGCAAATTAAAAGAATAAATGGCAAAGAATATACATATCTGGCGGCGCGATGACAATCGCTAATGGATCGTATGGTTGCTCTCTTATGATGAAACGTCCATATAATACATGTGGAAAGAGGCAAGAAAATATAATGGTGCAGTACAAAAATGAACAAGCAACGACAGAGGCCCTTGTGGAACGCACAGATATAAAGGAAGGATGGCTTGATCCGCACCCTGGAACGCAACGTTCGTACTGCGCATGCGCAAGATGGCGGAGCCTGCGCAACAATGGGAACAGTTGCGATTCAACCATGGAACGCACGCCACCAATTCATCATTGCACCTGGGGACAATTATATCAATTTGAGGACACTATATATGATCTTCCACCTAATATACCTGTAAACCAGCTGAGGAAGCCACACCGTGTGGCAAAACGCGTACTGGTAACCTGTTGCATCAGGTTTTTATTTCCTGGTTACCTGCTGTGTCAGGTCCTGTTTATTTTATGTTCTTTTAATAAATTTTATTTTAATTTGTACCAGTCCCCGGCGTTCTTTGGAATCCTAGGTTTCTATGGACTTGACCTGCAACAAGTCCACAGGCATTCCAACTCAGAGCTTGGTTTTAAAGCTCCAGCAAATGTGAGTGAATTTCCGTTTGATCACACTTACGTTATTACTGTCAGACCTGCACAAGGAAGTTTCTCTCGTTTTGTATCCCTATGTATACATCTCGACTGTAAGAAGACTCCTTTTTTCCAAAGAAAGGTGTGGGTCACCTTTCTGCACTGACAGAAGCAAAGGACCCGACTGCCTTGACCCACTCAGAGCCAGTGTTGGGGCTCTAGACTTGTGAGTGGGATGTGTGTTACCTAATATATCCTATACTGTTCATTTTTGTACTGCACCATTATATTTTCTTGCCTCTTTCCACATGTATTATATGGACGTTTCATCATAAGAGAGCAACCAAACGAACGATCCATTAGCGATTGTCATCGCGCCGCCAGATACGTATATTCTTTGCTATTTCTGTACATTGGTTTGGGGGAAACCTCTGATTGCTGGCTGGCTTTGGGGAGTTGGTTGTTGCACAGGCGGGGGCGCCTACCACCTTGGCTTTTGGTTTAAAAGAATAAATGGTTTTATAAATAAATAGATATTGGATAAAACCAGGATTACTTTTAACATTATAATATGTTACTATAATATTTTTGCCGAAAAAAAAATGAAAAAAAATGCCTAAAAAATCATAAAAAAATTAATAAAGAGACTTTTTGCTGCAAATTAAAAGAATAAACGGTTTTATAGATATTGAATAAAAAGGGGAATATTTTTATGATTGAAACCTATTGGATTAAACCTGCCAAATGAAACCACTGAACATCAGGGCATTTCACTGACATTTCTCTGCTGTTCGGTGTTCTCTGAATAGATTAACCATTACTTCTCTATGGGGAGATCTATGCTGCCAAAGATCACACGTATCTCACTGGCAATTTGCCAATATTTGGCGAAATGGCAGGTTTAGAATAGCTGAATGGCCCTGAAATTGCAACGAACGGAGAAATTCACCCGTATGGTGCAATTTCAAGGCCAATTCGGCTCTTTCTGAATATCCCCTTAGACAGATAGAATGGCATTATTTACCTTTACCAAGCTATAGTATGTTAAGTAGCGAGTACCCTTCTCTCAATGTCACAATTGGGAGGCAGCCATCTTCAAATTGCAATACTCTTGTCAAATCTGAAATGACAGTTACTGATTAAAATGAAAAGCCTGCCGTGATCATAAATTAGCAGCTCAAATTATGATTTTACAAAATGATGCAACATTTAACATGTGTACAGTTTTCTACAGTGTAAAAAGAGGTTTAGGTTCTTTGACTCTGGATAACTCTGTATAATATGCTATGCCCAAGCGCTATGCGAGTGGGAAAGTGGGAAAGTTAACAATTCAGTATAGGGTGAAATAGAAATTTTGCACATAGGTTATTGTTTTGAGATTTAAATAATGTAAAATCTCTCGCTTTTAGTTGTTCATATATTTGTTTATCCATTACAGAAATATTGTTGGAATGAAAGATGCTGAACTAAAGATGGTGTCCTTTATCTTACACAATCAGGGTTATTCAGAGAGAGGTGAAAAGCAGGAGAATAACTGGAGAAGGGAAAATTCTAGGTCAAAATTTGCAGTGATCATAATGCGATTATTAACAATGCAGCTTCTAAAAAATATCAACAGAATATAAAAATAATATCTGTATGTGTCATAATGCCGGTATATGGAAATTACAGTAACATCTTGTACCTGTAGTGTGATTTTCAGTGATTATAACTCTCCCTGAATCAATGTATCCCTGTACAGCAGTGAGTGACCCCAAAGCTCTCCCTGGCTGTTGTCCTGCAACAGTAATGTGTTTGAACTTTTTGTTAAAGTGAGGTTCAGGGCTGGTATATGTAGCTTTTTTTTCTATCAGCAGTGTGCATGGAGAGAGATAGACAGAGACACAGTGGAATTTGTTTCTCCATGGGGGAACACCATTATCTGGCCTTAAAAAGGTGTTAAAATGTTGTTTGATATGCTAATGAGTGCTTTTCAAAGTATTACAATATGAAATGAAGATATTGACTTTGGGAGTGAAAGGGTTAAATTATTTTTTGACCCATGCTGATTAGATTAAAGTGGTTAACGCTATAGGTCATTTTATATTGCTTTATAGTGTGTAATATCTGTTCAGTTAACAGGGTCATTTTAATGTATTACTGCTACAGATTTTAAAATATCCTAGCTTTCAAATTTACATATTTGACAATTTTGCAATATATGGGTAACTCATCTAAATAAAGCTTAATTGTGTAGCCTGGTGTATATTTAATCTCTTATTCCTGCACTTCAAATTTTCCTGACACAGTATCAGATGCATAGGATACACTATTTCATGTGTCGAGAAAACCAGAATGTTACGTTAAATTATTCTGTTCTTTGATACTTAAGATAATGTTTTTAATGGGTCAAATAGGTTTCACTTGACTAAAACATTATTAATTCTAACACCTGCATTATTGCATGTTCAGCTGATTTAAATTGAATTAATTCAATACAATGCACTGACACTAGATACACGGAGACATATGGAAACACATGACTAAACAGTTTAACAACTAACGATGTGCTCCTCATTTTAGATTTTATATATATATATATATATATGTGCAGAAAATCCAGCACTCACAGGTTCAGGTACACACGCCCAGTGCAACGCCTACTATAATAAATCCAGGATGTAAATAGCGGCACTCTGGGTCTTTGCAATAAGATAATCTGTTTATTAATAAAAGGTCAACGTTTCAGCTTACTCCCCGCAAGCTGAAAGCTTGCGGGGAGTAAGCTGAAACTATGACCTTTTATTAATAAACAGATTATCTTATTGCAAAGACCCAGAGTGCCGCTATTTACATCCTGGATATATATATATAATGAGGAGCACATCGTTGGTTGTTAAACTGTCTAGTGTCCAATTTTCCACTTTTTTACATCGTGGCTCTGTTTTAACACAGAACCCTCCTTGCCAGTGCCATGCCATACTGCAATAATTAACTTTATTATTTACTGTGTGTAGGCTTTTAATCTCACTTTTTGCCCTCCACCACAGCTTAAATGAGTATATATGTATATAGTGCTAACATATTCCACAGCGTTTTTTCATTGACAAGCAAGAGACCGAGGGATATAGCCATAGAAGTAGAGTCTAGCAATTACAGCACTTTTTTACAGAGTGTTCTGCCTTGCTGTGGGTTCACAATCTGATAGGAATTGGGAATAAGTCGAAAGAGAGCTGACGAGATTGAAGTTGGTGACCAGATAATGTGTAGCAGGCAATTACATGAAGTCAGAAACAAAACCTTAGGTTTGAAAAGGTTAATCATAAAAAAGTGCAGGTACTTTGAGATGAAAGGTATAAAATAAGGATAATGATTGGGTGGGAGGAGAGGCTGGAAGGTTCCCACTAGAGAGAAGAGAAGGTGAAGAATGACTTACTGAAGTGAGATCGGAAAAAAGACATCATTACCCTTTCACCTACCACCATTGTTTTATTGAAGCAAGAGTGGATTTAATTCATTGAACTTTGGAGAACTATGGTGGATCAAGTATCATTAAATTATGGTGACTTTACAATCTAGGGAAGCTTTACAGCAGTTTGTCATACAGGGTTATTCAAAGAGAGACGAACTTGCTGAACTGAATAAAGGTCCACTTCTCCCTATCCAACTTGACTCTGCATTGCAAAACTCTGCTAGTGTTCAGTCCTACTGCTGAGTTACTGTTGCTTTACCGTTTACCAGACCCCGCGCTTGCCTACTGATTGCTGTGCTCTACCAACCCTTGACCTCAGATCACCACTTTGACTATGCTCTCTGGAAATACTTTCTTGTACAGCGCCTTGAATCTCCCAGTGTCTGTTTACCCAAAGGTACCATCCGCGTGTCCCTGTACACTGGGCTCAGACCCCCTAACCATGAACTTGGGTCCCACCATAGCACACGCCAGGTGCCACCCTGACACATGGGAGATAGCTATCAGATGTGGGGTTATGAAGAGGACTCTTCATTTGGCATAGTGTATCTATTCCCACATTGCAAGCCATCTAAACTAAGCCCATATAATACCAAAGCACATTAGTGTTTGTTTAGATTTTGCCAGACCACTCATTGCTGCAGTTTACAACTGAGCTTTTTACTGATCTTAATTGGTTTGGATTATTAGCATTTGCATGAATATTTAAAACAAGCATGATTGGTTAGGCATGATACCATATTTCATGAAATGCAATAAAGTCAAGCGTTACTAATTCTATTTCATTTGGCTTTATACATGAATGGGTCTTATTTTCAATATATTAACGTAATTACATCTCCACATGCATTGCTTGCTGTATTGTTTAATTGCAACTAAGACAAACGATAGAGAATGGAAATTGTCCTTTGCACTAGATGTTCCCAGAGTCACTTTCTTTGGTTTGAAAAGTCAAGTAAATATTAAAACAAGCATTTTTGATATTATATTTAAATTGCTTCAAAGCGACTAACTAATGATTATCAATAAATAGAAATATCAACTCAGAGCAGCAAGAGCACATCTCCAGTAAGTGTCCTTGGGCAAGAAACCTAACGGTACATACTCGCCACCCAGGACATACTTAAAAACAAGAGAAATCTCAATGTATCCTTCCTGGTAAAAATAATTTCTCAAAAAAAAATAATGCAGAGGGCATAACAGACAATAAACCTAAATGAAATTAATATATGACCACCTTTTCCATATAAAAGCAACAGTTCTTCTCAGTACACCTGCTTTTCATGTAAATAATATAACGGTAGATCATTACGGTAGGATCAAGAATGGTAGGGTTCTTGCAGTGCCATATTAAGGAATGGTGGTCCACCCTTTGTGTTGAGATCTTACAAATGCTCAGTGGCAGATCTAAGCTCTGGTTCAGTATAAGATCAATAGTTCTCCACTGTTAAGAAACACAATTGATTCCAAAAAACAATCGTGGTCACAATTGTCACTAAATATCACTGTTGGAAATAAAATTTTACTTTTATTGTACTGCATATAAAACAGTTTCTAAAAGGCCACCCTCTGGTGGTAACAAATTCACACAAAAAACATGAATCGCAGGTAGGTATTGGTTCAAAATATTGCCTTAATATTCAATTTTTCGGACAATAAACTTCCCCTATTTTTGTTCTCAATTTCTTCAAAAGTAAGAAGACCAGCCTTCGTGGATTGGTAGGTATAGAACAGTAGAGAAGAACATCAAAATAAAGCTTAACAAGATGAAGTACCAACAAGAGCATCGCTCCCCATCATACTTCTATAGAGGCAATAGAAAGTTCTTCCAATACAGCATCCCTACTCTGCATACAAAATTCAGCACACTCTACGCGTTTCGCTACTTCATTGTAGCGTCATCAGGAGTTGTGAATAGTTCAGTGTGCATAGAACACACTATACACACTGAACTATTCACAACTCCTGATGACGCTACTATGAAGTAGCGAAACGCGTAGAGTGTGCTGAATTTTGAATTTCGGCACCACCCCAATGATGAGTACAGACGTGCGCGGTTGGGTCAGCCCCAGAGCGCATGTGAGCGAGAGGTAACCAGACATTCCTCGCTGCATGCCCAGTGTTGCCCCCTCTTCCACAGGATTAAATGCAAATGGGTGAGGAATACCATTATACCATCCAGAGCAATCAGATGGAAGCCACATCACACAAATAAATGTTTTAATGCACAGCTGTATGTTTGTTTTGCTTTAATATTGCGCAGATGACCATGTCTTACTGTGTTATTTGACCCATGGTGTCCATAGCATTCAGGTGAAAGTATATGAAATCCCAGATTTTCATGGATCATGTAGTGGAAAATAAAATTGCTGGGGACCTGCAGTTTAGTGCAGGGTGCCCTGACCACATTACCCAATGCCCAATAGTCTCGACATATTGACCTCGACAGTTCTCATTGTGTCTGGAACATACGAAGTGAATGGATGAATCCTTGTTAAAAGTGCACTGTAAACGCAAATGATATTTTATAGAAAAGGGGTAAATGTGAAGCCTTCATTAAGGACATTCGGGGCAAGGGTCTTCAGTTTGAAGATCCAAAAAGCTTCCCACTTTTGCAGTCATTTATCAAGGTCAACTCCCCCCCCCCCGGTCAAGTTGACTTGTTTGATTACTAGAAAACGGATAGATTCTGCACTGTTGTCATGTTTCCCTCCTAAATGCGGGATATAGGGATATCCTTGTGGTACCTCACTGAGTGAACATGTTCTAAAATGTGAACCCGCATTTGTCATATAGTTTTGCCTACATACAGTAGGAACAGGAGCAGATCAAGGGTACACAACCCCTGAAGAACGAGATGTAAAGGATTAACTAAACAGGAAGGTCTCCATGTTAGACTATAGCAAAAAGGTTGATACCTTTTGGTGGTTTAGCTATGAACTTATAGGCAGTACAATTGCTGCATTGGTGTGGGCCCGGTGTTAAGCGAGACAGCCACGTGGTTCTTATTTCTTGATAGAGGGTGGCCAGAAGGTTGTGGCACACCCTGAATTTTTTATGTCATTCTTTGGGGTTATCCCCGCGACACTCAGGTCAAGGGTGCCTATATTCCTTTGACTAGAATCAACCTAAAGGTTGTTACATCACCTTACATAACATCACCTTACTCCCCTGTATCCAGTCCTACTATTAGCTAGTGGGATAGCCATGGATTGAAAATGTTTGTCCAACTTTGATACATCTCCAATGGGGTAGAGTATTCAAAGAGTTTAGAGAGCTGTCTGACATCTAGGGAATCATAAATGCATATACCAGGTCCTCACTGGTATACCGTACTGTGTTTAAAGGGCCACTACCACCAAAAAATAAAATGTCTTTATGGTGTTTGTTTTATGTTGTTGATATCTTACATGTGCTTAGTTTTACTCTTGTATGTTTAGATGCAAGGTTTGGGGGTGCGGGTCTGAGGAGACGATAACGTCAGATCATTGGCAGAGCGAAGTGAGGGGGACGGGATGTACCTGTTAATAAGGGAGGAGATGTAGGTAGGGGCGCAGTTATGGAGAGCTTTGTACGTGAGCGCCAATATTTTGAATTGGATTCTAAAAGAAACAGAGAGTCAGTGTAGAGATTGACAAAGGGGCGACGTGTGAGAGTTGCCGGAGGTGAGGTGGATGCCATTGCACTGCTTCAGTTAATATTCGGCACATTAAGGCGTACTGAAGGTCATGGACCACAATTTTCTCAATACAAAGGCACCTCATTGTGTAATTAGTTGTGTGTGTGTGTGATTGTGTGTACGGCAATAATGTGAGTATAGGGGTCACCAAAAGAAGAACACATCCCTGGTGCCAAATGATGTAGACATAGCCTTTCACCTATTTTATTGACATTCAATATGCGTTTTGACTAATATAGTGGCATGTGGATATACAGCAACTGTAATTATGACTGTTGTTGCCGATGTTTGTATGTAAGTCGTTAATAAGTTTTATATCATTATGCCAATATTTTAACACATATAGGAAAAAAGATGGAAAAACCCCATGGCCTGTATTTCAACCCGGTATACAGTTACCAACTACATATAGTATAAAAGGAATGAGAAAATGACAAACGGGGTTGGGAAATAATAGAACCTTGCCAGGATGTCTTCCATGTTACATTGCATAATTATTTACAGACTAAATTATGAACTGATTTTATTTTTATGCATTGGTCAAGATCCCGGAGACGGGTTTTGAGACAAGTGTTAATTTTTATTAATCATACATCCTCTCCGCTCTCTTTTTTGCATCATTATTCATTTTTACTGCAGATTTAGTAAATTTAAATAAAAATAAAGCAATCACTTTATATTTATAATACAGGGCAGGCTACAATTATTACTTTAAAAGGGCATATGTTGTATTTAGACCGTAGTAAAATAAAGAACATACAAAAAAAAACGATGAAAATAAACGAATGCAAAGCTAAATAAATATATTGTTTGTTTTAGACTATTTTCTGGCAGGTCTCTTTGCCAAATGGAATTGTTTCAATATCTTCTTCTGGCAAATCTTCCTTTTTTAAATTAACGATAGAGGAGCACATCAATATGCTGGGATTACTCACATAATTGGTTTCCCGGTACCGTACACATCATGCCAGAGCTTTAATACAGTCTTCAAATAGTTTACCTAGCTCTGTAGGGATTTCTGTGCCATAACTTTGCAACACACCTGGGAAAACTGCCTTATAGTTTACAAAAACTGCGTAACTTTTAGCAGACGTAGTTATGTTTGTTTCTATCATTATATGCTTCCTTCTTTTATTATATTGGACACCAATTTTGAGACTTAAATTTCCCACATCTACATATTGAAACTTTTGACCAAAAATATAACAAAATATCTGGTTTAGCAATTAATGGATGGTTAGCATAGAAGTAACGTCACAGGTCTGCACATATTCTGTACAGTACTGGGAAAACAGTTGTGCGTTTGCTTTGGTCCTTGTTAATTTGTTTTTTTTTAAAAAAACAAAATTTATTGGATGTTTGAAAGCTTAGAAGTGCATCAACATTGTAACGGCGTCGCAGCGCCGATGATGTACAACATAGCAATATGAGCATCCGTGCGATAGGTAATATACAAGAAACACCCAAAATTTATCATAAAAGACAAGGAAAGGGGGATAGATGGGGGGTGGGAAAGGGGGAGGGGGGTGGAGAGGGAGGATGGCCAGGCCAGAGAGAGGAGAGGTAGGCTACCACGAACGAGCAGAAAGGATGAGACAAAGGCATTAGGGGCTGAAAAATAAGAGCGATGTGTATATGCGACTTCGAGCATCAGCCATTCCCAGCAACCCTACAAGCCAGAATCTAGCTACGGGCCTCAGGTTCTACCATAAGATGGTAAAGTGAAATGAACTAGTGCCTTCAGCTCGTCCATGACTTGTGTGTCTCTGATCTTTGCATAAACCGTGGCCATTGGCCATCCGTGGTAATTGAGGCTGCCGCCAGGACTCCGCTATCGCCCGTATGGCAGCCAAGGTGATTTTGGCCATTAATTTGTTCTTGTGGAAGGTGAGCTCCGGGGTCGGCCTGGATAGCAGGAAGGCCCAGGGGTCCATGAGGACATGTTTGGACAAAACCAGAATCAGCAGGTCTTGAACTTCTAACCAGAAGGGGACAACGCGCGGGCAGGTCTACCATATATGATAATATGAGTCTCGGGAGGCGCACATCCTCCAGCATATGGTCCCCATTGGTTTTTAATGTTCTTGTTGTTGCTGTTGTTTTGCTTTGGTTCTCCGGTTCAAATGAACAATTATCTGTGTACATTATCTTTGTACATCAAAAGAGCAGTACGTATCCTAGCAATGTACTTTCTTGGACAAGCGGAAATCTGATATCTCAATAGATACACCCTTTATTTTAAAGGTGTGTTTATTGAGATACCAGATTTCCTCTCATTCAACATAGTCCATTGTCCTGACAAATATGGCTCTTTTGATGAGTGACTTTTTGGGTGCTGTGTTTTAATCACTGCATGAAATAGCAGTTGTGTGTGAGCAGCAGATATAGAGCTAATTTACATAGTGAACGCTAACTGTAGTGGTCAGATGAGTTGGTGTTAACACTGGGATAAGAGACCTTAACGCGTGCCCCCCCATATTACCGTCCTGACACTAAACCTGTGAAAAATCCGTTATCGCATCAGTGATTGCGCTAGCTTGTGTGTGCTTACTGTACTTAACGCATACTATACTTAACAAGGGGAGCGCAATCAGTAATTAGTGTTAGAATAAATATGGTATTACAAAGTGCTAGCGCTAATTACCGTAGCAATAGACCAAACAAAATTTTAGCGACATCTAATAGCTTGTGCTAATAGATTCCGCTTTTCTCAAAATCATTTAGCATCCCCCCAACAAAGTTTTTCTCAAGAAAAGGTTTCACAATACCTATATATGGAGCGCTGGGTGAGGTGGTGAGGGTACCTTTTGGGTACAGCTCTGTGATGAGTGGGTTGACAGAGTCAAAACCCCAAAACACTCTGTCTGTAATAACAATTTTTAGAAGAGAGAGACACACTCCAGAGCGCAAACCTGTACCTAATGAAAGAGTGGGAGGAGAGGTATTTTCTCTCTAGGTGGCATAACGCTCAAAGGTTGAGTCTATGTGTACATATATTCACACAAAATTGCATAAGCAAAGAAGTAAGCATACATATATCAGATAAAATATAAAAACAGCATTGCATATATGGTCTGATTGATATACAGTGGCAAGAAAAAGTATGTGAACCCTTTGGGATTACTTGGAGTTTTGCATGAATTGGTCATAAAATGTGCTCTGATCTTCATCTAAGTCCCAACAATTTGAAAAACAGAGTCTGATTAAAATAATACAACACAAACATTATATGTTTTCATGTTTTTATTGAACAGAACATGTAAACATTCACAGTGCAGGGTGGAAAAAACCCAAGGGCTGAATATAGAATATTTGATACAGTCCTAACCTCAACATCTGAGGAAAGGGATTTAGGGGTTATTATTTCAGAGGATCTAAGGGTAAATAGTCAATGTAATAGAGCAGCAGGAAATGCTGGCAGAATGCTTGGTTGTGTAGGGAGAGGTATTAGCAGTAGGAAAAGGGAAGTGCTCATGCCACTGTACAGAGCACTGGTGAGACCTCACTTGGAGTACTGTGTGCAGTACTGGAGACCGTATCTCCAGAAGGATATAGACATCTTAGAGAGAGTTCAGAGACGGGCTACTAAAATGGTGTACGGCTTGAAGGAGAAAAGTTACCAGGAAAGGCTTAATGATCTTAACATGTACAGCTTGGAAAAAAGACGAGACAGAGGAGATTTGATAGAAACATTTAAATACGTAAAGGGAATCCACAAGGTAGAGGAAGGTAGTATATTTAAAAGGAAACAAAGTAGCAAAACAAGAGGACATAGTCTTAGATTAGAGGGGCAAAGGTTTAAAAGTAACATCAGGAAGCATTATTTTACTGAGAGGGTGGTGGATACATGGAACAGCCTTCCAGTTGAAGTGGTAGAGGCCAAAACAGTAATTGAATTTAAGCAGGCATGGGATAGGCATAAGGCTATCCTAAACAAAAGATAAATCCAGGTAAACTATCCATGTAATTGGACAGACTAGATGGGCCAAAAGGTTCTTATCTGCCGACATTTTTCTATGTTTCTATGTGAACCTTTGTACTAAATAACTGGTTGACCCTCCTTTGGCAGCAATAACCTCAACCAAACGTTTCCTGTAGTTGCAGAATGCAGATCAGACCTCCACAACGATCTGGAGTAATTTTGGACCACTCCTCTTCACAAAACTGTTCCAGTGTAGCAATATTCTTGGGATGTCTGGTGTGAATCGCTCTCTTAAGGTCATGCCACAGCATTTCAATCGGGTTGAGGTCAGGACTCTGACTGGGCCACTCCAGAAGGCGTATTTTGTTTTGTAGAAACCATTCTTTTGTTGAATTACTTGTATGCTTTCGGTCATTGTCCTGTTGCATCACCCATCCTCTGCAGAGCTTCAGTTGGCGGACAGATGGTCTGACGTTTTCCTGCAAAATGTCTTGATAAACTCTGGAATTCATTTTTCCATCAATGACAACAATCCGTCCAGGCCCTGAGGCAGCAAAGCAGCCCCAAACCATGATGCTCCCTCCGCCACGTTTTACAGTGGGGATGAGGTTTTGATGTTCGTGTGCTGTGCCTTTTTTTCTCCACACATTGTGTTGTGTGTTTTTTACAAACAACTCAATTTTGGTTTCATCTGTCCACAGAATATTTTGCCAGTAGTGCTGTGGAACATCCAGGTGCTCTTTTGCAAACTTTAAACGTGCTGCAATTTTCTTTTTGGACAGCAATGGCTTCCTCCATGGTGTCCTCCCATGTACTCCATTCTTGTTTAATGTTTTCCTTATTGTAGATGTGTCAACAAAAATGTTAGCATGTACCAGAGATTTCTGTAAGTCTTTAGCTGACACTCTAGGATTCTTCTTTACCTCATTAAGCATTCTCCGCTGTGCTCTTGCAGTCATCTTTACAGGACGACCACGCCTAGGGAGAGTAGCAACAGCCTGAACTTTCTCCATTTGTAGACAGTCTGTCTTACCGTGGACACATGAACATCAAGGCTTTTGGAGATACTTTTGTAACCCTTTGCAGCTTCATGCAAGTCAACAATTCTTGATCGTATGTCTTCTGAGAGCTCTTTCTGCGAGGCATGGTTCACATCAGGCAGTGCTTCTTGAAACCAGTAAACCCAAAACGGGTGTGTGTTTTTAAAGGGCAGGACAGCTTTCAGCAACACATCCAATAATATCACACTGATTGGACTCAAGGTTGGCTCACTCCTGGCTCCAATTAGCTCTTGGAGAAGTCATTAGGCTAGGGGTTCACATACTTTTTCCACCCTGCACTGTGAATGTTTACATGTTGTGTTCAATAAACACATGAAAACATATAATGTTTGTGTTGTATTATTTTAAGCAGACTGTGTTTTTCAAATTGTTGTGACTTAGATGAAGATCAGAGCACATTTTATGACCAATTCATGCAAAACTCCACGTAATCCCAAAGGGTTCACATACTTTTTCTTGCCACTGTAAAAGATCCTTTGTAATGCAGTATTGGTGGTATATCGCCACCTAGTGTACGTATTTCAAAAAGCCTTTCAATTGAAGAAATGTGTAGTAAACAAAAAGTTCTTTCTGATCTGCGGCACTTCTCTGTCTCTCTTGTACCTTCGAGAGAACAGGAGAGTGTGATTAGAATTGTGCCAAGCACTGTATATTAGTGGTCTGGATGATGGATGTACACTTTCGCAGGTTTATTCCTCGTGCTGCAAGCGACTGGTCTGTGAAACCACTCTTCTTTTGGTGCTTACTCCTCTGTTCCTGTGGTGATCGGTCCCAGGGCCCAACAGATCCAGGACTTCCCTTCTGGGGGTGCTAGGATTCTTTGTATGGTGCCTTGGTCAAAAGTAATGCCGGAAGCAGGGATGGCCAATAAAGAAGTGGATTAATTTCACATAAGTATAAAAAAACAATAAAATGGGCTTGGTGGAGATATAAAACAAATTAAAATAAATGGTGTCCTTTAAAACGTGTTTCACCGCTCAGGTGGCGGCTTCATCAGTCATGAATATATGCAATTTTGTGTGAATATATGTACACATAGACTCAAACTTTGAGCATTACGCCACCTAGAGAGAAATTTTTTTTTTACTCACCTCTCATCCTGCAGCGAGAACGGTGGCCTGATCCGCCACTTCTCGTGTCTGCGAGCAGAGTGAGACTGGGAAGAAATAGTTCCGAGTCTCCCTCCACGATCACTCCATGAGAGCGAGATCACGCAGTGCTCACAGCATAGCAGAGCAACCCTCCATGGAGTCCTATGGACTACAGGAGGTGATACTTGCTGCTGCGTGGAATCGCTACTGCGAGTAACACTGAGGATAGCGCTGCATTCCAAGGCCAGATACTATGTAAATTAGCCCATAGAATATTAAATATTTCCTTTAATCGTGTAGCACCTAAGCATACTAATATACATTTAGGGCTATAATCCCAAATTGGTGCTAACTTAACCAGAGCTGTTGCAAACGTAACAACTTCAAAGACTATAATGGCTCTGGTAAAAGCTCTGGTTAAATTAGCACCAACTATAGAATAGGGCCCTTAGTTGTTTAAGTGTACAG
The DNA here is from genome assembly GCA_009667805.1 of Leptobrachium leishanense. Taxonomy (NCBI): domain Eukaryota; kingdom Metazoa; phylum Chordata; class Amphibia; order Anura; family Megophryidae; genus Leptobrachium; species Leptobrachium leishanense. Next base: position 304,558,849 of record CM019065.1, read on the forward strand.
TTGGAGTCCCACAGATTTATATCAACCAGGGCTCCAGAAATGGTAAGGGTGACAGACTTCTAGTACTTTTTCACCAAGTCAACAGTATATATATATGTGACGTCTGTGGGTTGGTTCATAATACCCCCACACGCAACACCAACAATCCTTTTAACCATGAACAGCGCCAGTCCCTTATACAAATAGGGTTGGCTGTCGTAGAGGGAGTGGCAAGTGCAGGACAAGATTACCAGTGCTTGCAGTGGCTGGGCATATAGCAAATCATGACATGGGCCAAGAAAAATCTGTGATCACGCACAGATCGCATTTGTACTGAGCTCCCTTGGTCAGTGAGTCAAAGGCACCAGGTGCATTCTGATAATGTATCAGAATGCTGGCACCCGGACTCACTGTTAGAGGGAGGCCAGCATGAGAGGAGCCTGGGCCCCTCAGACCCAGATCACCAGAGAGACATGCACCCCTTCTCCTCACACCTGTCCACTGGACCCCAATGATTTAGCAATTAGCACTGCACAAAAGATAATCAGGATGGGGTAAAAAATTCATTATAAATATAATTGTTAGTAAAAAAAATTACAAGTTTAATAATATATTAATTTTAAAATTAGATTTTAGTATTTAATTTATTTGAAACATTTTTTTTATTTATTTTAGGCTAGGGTCAGACGAACGCATTTTTATGTTGTCTGTGAAAAAGTGCGTTCGAACGAATGGACGCATTTTTTCACAGAATACGTGATAGTGGTCATACTATGCGCATTTTCGTCCGTGATTTTGTACGGATCATCAATAAAACTCTTTTTGTGTCTGGACGTTATGTAGGCTGGACATTAGCAGCATCTGACGTCTCCTAATCACACACACACGCCGCTAGCAGACGCAGCGCACTCTGTACGTCAGTACCTGCGGTTTCACGTTCTCGAAAAAATGCGTTCATTTTCCACTTGCGTTGCGCAGCCGGACTTTTGTGCGACCGTACTTCGTATATTGGCCGTCATTGCCCAGCATCTGCTGCTAGTGCGGCCGTGATTAAGTGCGCCTGCACGCGCGTTCGCACTGCCTCAGTCTGACCCTAGCCTTAATATATTATAAAATAATAAAATAATTAATTTAACTAATCTATATACATTTTAATACATTTTACCACAACTTTTAATGCATATTTATGTTAACAGGTGTATTTTTAAGTGTTTGGAGGTGGTTAGGTGTGTCTGTGTGTTGAGGTTGAGGTGTAAGGGGGTGGTTAGATAAGTGCGTGTGGAGTTGTATGGGGCTAGTTACGTGTGTGTGTTGAGGTGTTTGGGGTGGTTAGGTGTGTGTGTGTGTTGAGTTGTATGGGGCTAGTTACGTGTTTGTGTGGTGTGTGTGTGTGTGTGTGTTGAGGTGTTTGGGGGTGGTTAGGTGTGTGTGTGTTGAGGTGTACAAGCTGGACACCTCAAATAGTCCCAAAATAATCCAAGTCTCCCTCCATGATTCATCCGCAGCCATACGTCATGATTCCACAGATGTGAGCTCACTGCTGGGACATCAGCCTCCAGGAGCTGATACTTGCAAGTATCACTTTGCGCTGCCCTTCCTTCCAAAGCTAGGAGTTTATAGAGCATCTACCTCAAAATAGGCACGCCAAAAGGGAAATAGTAAGGAAAATCTGCAAGTGCATCTCCGTTTTAGTGCCAACCATGAAATATAGCCCTGACGTTTTTAATACCTCCATATGACCTTATAATGTAATATTATTTGAGAATATTAATTCGGACATCAAAGGTCAGTCTTTGCCTGTATTTTACTCACTGTGACTGCTGCTCAGTTAGTAGTAAAAAATTAGACAGCAGTGATTTATTTTATAAAAACCCAAACGACAAATTATCCCAAAATAAGTAGTTATAATAATAAGCTTATACAAAACATATAATTAAAGCACACGGTTAAAACATGAACAACATCATGAGGATAATCATCCTGTAAACTGTAACATTTTGATGCTGCAAAAAGAAGGAAAGTATTCAGCACACGTTTTGGCACAAAAGTCAATTTCTGCAGCCTCAGAGAAAATATGTGAAGCTCTTGCCAAGAAAATATTGTGTCTTACTACCAGAAGCATTTTGCTGTTGAGGAATGTGAATCAATAAAGAGAAACTCACCTGCTTACCTGACCCTCAGCAGGCAAGTAATGTAAGATTTTTTTATTAGCACCCATTCTATACTGTCACTGACACATAATGCAATTCCAAGTATTAAATTTATGGGGGGGGAGAGGTCGCACTATATTCTTCAAATGAACTAATTTGTGTTTAGCTTCCATGTGCAGTTTAGGTATTTAATATTTCATAAAAAGTTGCAGTTTTAGGCTTATAGTGATTTCAAATCCCTCATACAATACCACTTAAAGGGACACTCTATGCATCCTAAGCACTTTAATTTAGTGACGTGGTCAGGCTGCATGGAGTTTCTTCCCCCTTCATCCTCTCCCTTCAGCCCCATTTCGCAATATCGCTGTGTGAAGGGGAGGAATTTCCTCTGCCCACACAGCTTTCACTCAGCAGATGGGATTTTGAGTATCCTGCCTGGAAGGAACCAACTCATGGACCAATGATGTCAGCACAGTTTGCTGGGGTTGTGATGAACAAACCTTTTTTTCTTCCCACCCACCTTCACTTCCCTTTACAACTGCTGGTGCTGGATGGTTACTTTCTTGAAGGCTGCCAATTCTCCACGACAGGGGTGCTGGTTAGTCAGCTGGACGCTAGTAAGTCCGTAGATTGATAGTAGTGCTCGAGGACCCTCCTTGGCTCCTAACAGCCTTCTGACTGAGGGAAAAAGGTTGAGTTGCCTCACAACCTAACTGATTGTTGAGGCGACAATCGTATCTTGTAGTGAATGGGGGATTAGTGGGTCAGCTTCCAACGAAGAATTCCCAAGGAGCCACGATGCGAGGTAGACAGTGGAGAGGGAGTCCCTGTGGCAATTGCAGTTTTGTCAAGAATAAATGGTCCACTGGATGCAATCCATTCTGGCATTAGGAAGTATGAACAGAGAGCTGCCTCTGTTGGCGAGGTTGGAAAGCTTCTTCGCTGATTCCCTTTTTAGGTCGTAGTCTAGGGATCTTGCCAGCTTTCGCAAAACTTATAATAAAGTTTAAAGAAAGTTCCCCTTCCTCCCTTGGTAGAGGTATGTAACCTCCAAACAAAGGGCTCTATTAAATTCTTCGGGCAAACGTTAACGCGTGCGCAAAAACGCATTAACGCGAGGGGAAAAACCCTTTGCGCAGAACGTCATATTACAATGTCCGCACAAAAAAATGTGCGTTAACGTCTACCACTGGTGAACCTGTGCGAGCGTAATGTATGTTGCGCGTCCTATACTTAACATTGTGAGCAAAAAATATACAGCAATGTATAGTATAGTTACACATTCTACACATACCCAAACAATAAAATTGAGAAGTTGTGCGTGTTTTTATTATTGCTGCAGCATATACAGTTGTGTTCAAAATTATTCAACCCCCACTGAAATTGAGTGTTTTGGCCAGTTTGACATTGATTTTGATCATTCAGTCATCTTGCTTACAATTAAATCAAAGAGGCACGTGTAGGTCAGACAAATATAACATAACATTTATAATGAAATAACCACAAATGTCTTTTCTGTGCTCACATCATTATCAGTTTTATTCAACCCCCAAGTGACATTCAATCTTAGTACTTAGTACAACATCCTTTTACAGTTATAACAGCTTTTAAACGTGAAGCATAGCTTGACACAAGTGTCTTGCAGCGATCTACGGGTATCTTCGCCCATTCGTCATGGGCAAAAGCCTCCAGTTCAGTCACATTCTTAGGCTTGCGCACTGCAACTGCTTTCTTTAAGTCCCACCAGAGGTTCTCAATCGGATTTAAGTCAGGTGACTGCGAGAGCCACTCCAAAATGTTCAAGCCTTTAATCTGCAACCATGCTCTAGTGGACTTGGAGGTATGCTTGGGATCATTGTCCTGTTGAAAGGTCCAACATCTCCCAAGCCTCAGGTTTGTGACGGACTGTATCACATTGTCATCCAATATCTCCTGGTACTGAAGAGAATTCATGGTACCTTGCACATGCTGAAGCTTCCCTGTACCTGCAGAAGCAAAACAGCCCAAAGCATGATTGACCCCCCGCCATGCTTCACAGTAGGCAAAGTGTTCTTTTCTTCATAGGCCTTGTTCTTCCTCCTCCAAACATAGCGTTGATCCATGGGCCCAAACAGTTCTAATTTTGTTTCATCAGTCCACAGAACACTATCCCAAAATTTCTGTGGTTTGTCCACATGACTTTTGGCATACTGCAGTCAACTCTTCTTATTCTTTGGAGACAGCAAGGGGGTGCGCCTGGGAGTTCTGGCATGGAGGCCTTCATTACGCAGTGTGCGCCGTATTGTCTGAGCTGACACTTCAGTACCCACATCTGACAAATCTTTTCTCAGTTCCTCAGCAATCACACGGGGACTTTTCTCCACTCTACGCTTCAGGTAGAGCACAGCAGTCGAAGTCAGCATCTTCTTTCTGCCACGACCAGGTAGCGTTTCAACAGTGCCCTTTGCCTTGAATTTGCGAATGATGCTTCCTATGATCTCTCTTGGTATGTTTAACATCTTTACAATCTTCTTATAGCCATTGCCCTTCCTGTGAAGAGTAATCACCTCTTCTCTTGTCTTCCTGGACCATTCTCTTGACTTCACCATGTTTGTAACCACACCAGTAAATGTCTAGAAGGAGCTGAGTATCACAGTCATTTTAAAGCTGCCTAATTGGTGCTTATTATGCTTTATTGCTGCTCCGTGACATCCACAGGTGGTTTCAATACCTGATTGAAAACACTTGAATGAACCTCTGTTCTTCAGAGTGGTAGTCTTTAAGGGGTTGAATAATTGTGTCAATGAAGAATTCACAAAATAAACATTTACTACTGTATTACAAAACCAATTGATGTCATTTTAGTTGCATATGGTTCTTTAAAAAGTCCTTGTAGGATTTCATTCTGAATACAATTACAAATGTACACTAAATTCCCTAAAACCCTTTCCAGCATTGGGGGTTGAATAATTTTGAACACAACTTTTGAAAGGTGCAAAAACTGAACGGGAGCCAATTGTGTTTCTTAATTCAGATTGGCTGAATCGCGTGAAAAAACAGTCCGCACAGCGATTTCTCCACACAGCGTTAATGCGCGCGTGTTTTTGCGCACGTTACTTTTTGACGGATGACAAAATGCACTCGGATTTTAATACCAGCGTTAATTTACGCGCGTTAACGTTTAATGCATCGCGCACAAACTAACGCGCTGCACAATCGTTTTTGCGCAAAGAATTTAATAGAGCCCAAAGTGTCTGTATGAATGTGTGTGATTTATTGTGTCAAATTCTGGGTTTTTACAATCTAAGGTTTATACCTTTATGTTTATGTTGCATCCATACAGTTTTGCTGTATTTTCTTTTTCTTCTTGCATTTTGTTGGTGGTTTTATTGCATGTAAATGCTGTCTCAAGCACAGTGAGCAGATGGATGAGTAAATACTCTGTTTTATAAGCACCATGCTTTTTTATCGCAGTGATTAAAGTGTGGTTCTGTCATCACATTTTCCTTTTACTCCATCAAAAAAGCACATTAAAAAACTTCTCCTTTGTTTCGATAATTCTTTAATCTGCTCTGCAATTCTTTCATTATTATAAAACTGAACTTTAAGTGGGTATGGTTGGTTTTCTTCATTATCAGGAAGTTCAAAGTCTTTTTCTTCCTGCAAAGTGGGATGATGGAACTAATCAAATGAGCTATAGGAAACGCAGAGGCTGAGTTGGCATTTTGTTTTATCTTTGCGGGAAAAAAAAGAAATGTGATTCCATTGTGATCCCCTACACATTATAAAACAGGTTGTATATTCTACAGCTAAAATTACTATTGCTTGTGTAAATTAAAATGAGTATAGTCTACTGGGAGCTTCGGTAAAAAAAAAACTTTAATGCTCTCTATACTGTTTTAACGTTATTTTATTAAACACGAAAAAAACTAGCAAGTTCTTAGAGCAACTTTTTATTCTGTAGAGAAAAAAAAATCCATTTGAAGACCATATTATTATACTAAAGCCATCAGACCTAAATTAATTCGTTTACGAATTTAAAAGCTGAAAAGGCTTTTAATCAGGCGCGGGTAATAACTTCCATAGTGACAGACCAATTTGTAACTACACGCATCTGAAAATGACCCATAAGTAGAGATAGTGAAACCATTAAAAACAGACTGTCAACACCCAATATATTAAAACGCTTGTAATCTAAGAGTATGAATCAAATTGAATCCAAGTGTACAGGTCATCCATTAGTCTTGTCAGTGGTTTAAAACTATGAGGATGTATGGTGGTGAGCTAATAAAGTCTTCCTGCAAGCTAAATGGTTAATTTTTGCAATGGAACAATTTTCAAAGAAAATTGGGTATATTTACTTACAGTTGTGTTCAAAATTATTCAACCCCCAATGCTGTAAAGGGTTTTAGGGAATTTAGTGTACATTTGTAATTGTATTCAGAATGAAATCCTACCAGGACTTTTTAAAGAACCATATGCAACTAAAATGACATCAATTGGTTTTGTAATACAGTAGTAAATGTTTCTTTTGTGAATTCTTCATTGACACAATTATTCAACCCCTTAAAGACTATCACTCTGAAGAACAGAGGTTCATTCAAGTGTTTTCAATCAGGTATTGAAAACACCTGTGGATGTCACGGAGCAGCAATAAAGCATAATAAGCACCAATTAGGCAGCTTTAAAATGACTGTGATACTCAGCTCCTTCTAGACATTTACTGGTGTGGTTACAAACATGGTGAAGTCAAGAGAATGGTCCAGGAAGACAAGAGAAGAGGTGATTACTCTTCACAGGAAGGGCAATGGCTATAAGAAGATTGCAAAGATGTTAAACATACCAAGAGAGACCATAGGAAGCATCATTCGCAAATTCAAGGCAAAGGGCACTGTTGAAACGCTACCTGGTCGTGGCAGAAAGAAGATGCTGACTTCGACTGCTGTGCGCTACCTGAAGCGTAGAGTGGAGAAAAGTCCCCGTGTGACTGCTGAGGAACTGAGAAAAGATTAGTCAGATGTGGGTACTGAAGTTTCAGCTCAGACAATACGGCGCACACTGCGTAATGAAGGCCTCCATGCCAGAACTCCCAGGCGCACCCCCTTGCTGTCTCCAAAGAATAAGAAGAGTCGACTGCAGTATGCCAAAAGTCATGTCGACAAACCACAGAAGTTTTGGGATAGTGTTCTGTGGACTGATGAAACAAAATTAGAACTGTTTGGGCCCATGGATCAACGCTATGTTTGGAGGAGGAAGAACAAGGCCTATGAAGAAAAGAACACCTTGCCTACTGTGAAGCATGGCGGGGGGTCAATCATGCTTTGGGGCTGTTTTGCTTCTGCAGGTACAGGGAAGCTTCAGCGTGTGCAAGGTACCATGAATTCTCTTCAGTACCAGGAGATATTGGATGACAATGTGATGCAGTCCGTCACAAACCTGAGGCTTGGGAGACGTTGGACCTTTCAACAGGACAATGATCCCAAGCATACCTCCAAGTCCACTAGAGCATGGTTGCAGATTAAAGGCTGGAATATTTTGGAGTGGCCATCGCAGTCACCTGACTTAAATCCAATTGAGAACCTCTGGTGGGATTTAAAGAAAGCAGTTGCAGTGCGCAAGCCTAAGAAGGTGACTGAACTGGAGGCTTTTGCCCATGACGAATGGGCGAAGATACCCGTAGATCGCTGCAAGACACTTGTGTCAAGCTATGCTTCACGTTTAAAAGCTGTTATAACTGTAAAAGGCTGTTGTACTAAGTACTAAGATTGAATGTCACTTGGGGGTTGAATAAAACTGATATTGATGTGAGCACAGAAAAGACATTTGTGGTTATTTCATTATAAATGTTATGTTATATTTGTCTGACCTACACGTGCCTCTTTGATTTAATTGTAAGCAAGATGACTGAATGATCAAAATCAATGTCAAACTGGCCAAAACACTCAATTTCAGTGGGGGTTGAATAATTTTGAACACAACTGTAAATGTGAATTGTGAAAAACTGACAAGCTGGACAAACACGTGAGTTGGAAAAATGTTATTCTGAATTGCTTGTATTTCGCCAAGATTTGCAAACAGTGTTGATTTGATCAGCTTGTAACAGGTAAAGAGAAATAGCACAGTTAATTGAGATGCAGAGTGTTCAATCTAGCAAGCTGACATCTGGATGCTGGAACAATCATCATCACTTAAGGTCAAAGAATGCTGACATAGAGAAATCTCCTACATTTACAGTACGATGTTACAAATTGAGCAATTTGCATCTCATTGGTGCCCGATGACCGCATTTAGTTTATTTGTGATTTCTCAGAAACTGTCATTATGATATGACCCTCCTTCGTGTGGATTACTCTGTTTCCTGAATGCTGCATATTCAAACCCCTAAAAATTTAATCACATATAAATATATTCCATGGTGCTGGATTTTGACCAATCATTTACCTACCTTTTTATAATAGAGATATTTATTTATATGCATAAATATTTACAAAGATTTTTTTTTATCAATCTTTATTAATTAAATAGCCATTAATAACGAACCAAAGTTTTGGCACTAATCGAATGGAGTACAACCGAAACGTTGGTTCATTTTTAATGGCTAATTATTAAAGATTAAATTTTAATAAGTCAACAAGTGTATCCACCTTGCGGTTGCTGCATTAACGTCTGGATTCTGTAAGCAGTGAGGTACTTTACAGGTTACGTTTTTGAACGTTGAAATGCTGCTGTACAATTTAAGTATAGGTATATTCAAGACAGGAAAGTGAAAAAGGTGCAATAAAAACAAACAGATGCAACAACAGCGTCCGATCATAATATAATGGTAATATATTAAGACATCATAATATAGGAATAATGTATGGAAAAATTTGGAAATTGGATTTCATAACAGTGAAACAGTATTTACTCACACCACGTATTATTTAATATACACAAACCCATCATAGAGTTGTGTTTGAACACTGGGTAATTGTGCGTGTTTATGTTAAAGAGATACTCTACTCATCCTGACCAATTTAGGGCCAAATTACATACTTGGCGCTAACGTTAGCGCTCACCTGTGTGAGCGTTAACGTTAGCGCCAAGTAGTTTCCACATAATACAATCCAAAAGCTAACGGGTTAGGCCCCCGGCACACGAGCGTATTTTTGGCTCATGTGCGCCCGCACTTCCCTGCGTCCGTGGGTTTTTGATGGGGAAAGCCCTCCACCGGACATGAAAAAGCCCTCCCCGTCAAAAAGCTAAACGGACGCTGAAAGGATACAAAGCGCGATTCTCCATAGGAGGATCGCGCTTTGTACGCTGAGCGCAGAGAGTGGAAGGAACGCCCACTTTCACGGACGTTCCTTCCTCTCTCTGTTAACGCTCGTATGCCGGGGGCCTTAAGTAACCCGATAGCATTTGGTATCTTGTGCTTTTCAGCGCGATGTTACTGTACTTTGCGCTCCCTATACTTAACATGGGGAGCACAAAGTGTTAATCAGCGTTAGGATTACAAAGTCCTAACGCTGATTAACGTCCGGCTGCGGTTAAAAAAAAAGTTAGCCAGAGCCAGGACTTGGTGCTAACGGATTCCGCTTCTGTAGAAGCTGATAGCACCATCCAGAAACCCCCCCAAAAAATTCAATATACTCACCTCCTGTCCCACGGCAAGGACCGCGGCTCTGTCCACCTCCTCAGTCCAGCAGGAGCAGAGAGAGACTGGGGGAAAAATCCCCCCAGTCTCCCCCTGCGTATCACTACGCTGACCGGCCAGATCTCGCAAGGCGAGATCCGGCTGGTCATGTGACCGCCGGCGTCTGCTTCAATGGAGTCCTATGGACTCCATTGAGAGGATGTGCGTGGCAAGCAGCATCTGGGCTTAGCATCACTGGGTTTAGCGCCCGTTAACAATGCAGGCAGCTTTTTTAGCGCCTCCATTGTAATCTAGCACTAAAACATGGGCGCTAGGGGGAAAACTGCAGTTGCAGTTTTTCCTCCCTAGCGCCCGCATTTTAGCGCTAGGAATGTAATTTAGCCCTTAGAGTTTTAAAGTGGTCAGGATGTGAAGAATGCCCCTGCTCTCCCAACCCCCAGTTCCCACGATCTGGAGAAACCCTGGGTGAAGTGGAGAAACTTCCTCCACCTCTCCCAGCATTACCAGCAGCCGTGATTTTTTTCATTTCACAGCTGCCAGTCATAAGATCAGTCACTAGTGATGTTGACACGCAGAGTTCGCGTTGACGTCACTTTCTCTGATGCCAAACACGGTAGTGTTCGGTCTCAGAGATGTACCCAATAAATCGGATCTGTGCATGCATGCAGCTCTGATCCATCATTTTGCGGAGCCTGAGTACGTAAATATAGAAATTGACCTGAATCGGCGCAAATATGCTTTCTGGGGTCCTGGGATCTCATATATACATAGAAGAGAATAAACAATAATAGTGTAACATCGTCGATGGCAGATAATAGGTTAATATAGATAATCTCCCACTTACAAATCTAGAGCCTTAACACTGGCTCTAAGTGGGTCCAAGTGTGTGGGTGATTTTTCTTCCAATTTCTCAGGTGACCCCCACCTTATTTGGACTGGTGATACCAGATTCATGTAGTGGAAGACAAAAAAAGAGAAGAACACTCCTTGCGCTATGGAAACTATAGCAAGGTAGATTTGAGATCTTGTACTCACATTTCCTCTCCAGGTTAAGCGCCCATGGGTTTTAGGAGAACCCAAAGAAAACCACTTCTTATCCAGAGAAATGGCACAGCTTGTTGTTAATTGATTTGTGAAAGCAGCGCAGAATCAGAATCAGAGATTCTGCGCTGCTTTCACAAATCAATTAACAACAAGCTGTGCCATTTCTCTGGATAAGAAGTGGTTTTCTTTGGGTTCTCCTAAAACCCATGGGCGCTTAACCTGGAGAGGAAATGTGAGTACAAGATCTCAAATCTACCTTGCTATAGTTTCCATAGATCTGCGCAAGGAGTGTTCTTCTCTTTTTTTGTCTTCCACTACATGAATCTGGTATCACCAGTCCAAATAAGGTGGGGGTCACCTGAGAAATTGGAAGAAAAATCACCCACACACTTGGACCCACTTAGAGCCAGTGTTAAGGCTCTAGATTTGTAAGTGGGAGATTATCTATATTAACCTATTATCTGCCATCGACGATGTTACACTATTATTGTTTATTCTCTTCTATGTATATATGAGATCCCAGGACCCCAGAAAGCATATTTGCGCCGATTCAGGTCAATTTCTATATTCTGTTATATTGGTGTAAGGGGAAACCACTATATCCTGTTATTGGCTATTTGGGGTGCCGTGGTGGTGGATACATATAGTGTGGCGCTGCACCATCTCTTACCTGAGTACGTAAAGTAGCTCTCATCTGGCCATCATATATTTAGTGCAGATGTCTCTATACACAATTCAAGCAACTTGATTGATCCTCTCAGTGTTTGCTGCCATTCTTAGCATCATAGGCATCGCTACAGGGGGCAAGGAGAAGCAATTGCCCCCCTAAATTATTTATTGCACCCCATGTGCCCCCCCCCGCCAGGGATCAGCATTCTGCTTCCCCCACTTCCTTCAGACTGCGGTATCTCCATCCCCATGCATATACACGATTGATCTGGTCTTTCCATCGATACCCAACATGACCATATTCAGTGTAACGAAAAAATCATAAATAATAAAATAGAAATTTAACTTTTTCTTTTTTCACAGGGTTGCAATGGCTTATCATTGAAGGTGTTAACAGTCAGACTATACATCACATTGTGTATTACTTTCATTTTCCCTTGGTTTAGTTGTATATTAAAGGTTAATTTCAGGCTTCATCCCCACAGTATCCATTTTATTTTTTCCTATTGACATTTTAGGGGTTAGTGGGTAGGCTACATGCCTCACAGTGTATATATTTCATGTTTTCTCTTGATACTGTAACTGGTATTTTAGGGATTAATGGGTAGGGTACTTGCCTCAAAGTGTATTCATTTCATGTTTTCCCTTGATTAATTACATTTAAGGGGTTAATGGGTAGGCTACATGCAACACTGTTAATTGTTTTTATTGCATTTCGCAGAATTACGGCAGAAAAAATATTGAATTTAAGTATCAGGTTAGTAAAACAAAAAGTATCATTACATACCACATTACTCTGGTATTTTGGAATCTTATACATATTGCGACATAAGGAAAGGGAAGGTCACCGAGGGCAATATATTTCCTCTCGTTTTCTGTCCTATGTACAGGACTAGCTGATGCCAGACCGGGTTTTCGTGCTGACTTTGGATCTGAATAATCCAGCTCAGATTGTGTCTCTCCCCTTGATAGTTAATTGCTTAATGATTGCTTATCCAGAGGAGTTAAAAAGGGGAAGGCTGAAACAGGATGTTGCTCTGGCCTGGGACTCCGACTGCATTCTGAGAGAGCTACAAGGTGGCTGAGATAAGCTCACCACCTGCTAGAGAGGAAAACCTGCCTGTTTAGTCAGAGCCTGGATGGCAAGAATTTATTTTCTGTCTCATTTTGTTTTATTGCAACCTTTTAAATAAACACTGACTGCTGCACAGATTTAAAAATAACTTTTTCTGCCTGGACTACCTTTTTCCCAGGGAAGGTAACCTCCATTTGAGCTACACCCCCACAATATTTATTTAGTTATTTTCAGTGGTGTGATTTAGTGGTGAAAATTATTAGTGCCCCCCCCCCTAGTTTTGACTGTGGTATCTCATGTGTATACTCACAAAAACCATTGGACGGCCACAAAGGACTGTCAAATGGAGCTAGAGGAGTGGCTAAATGAAAAATTCATTTATTAAAGACTAATTAGACACTCCCAGATACGACAAAAAATATTAAAAAACATACAACACAATGAGTCGTCGGGTATATTGGTAAGGATACCAGTATTATGACAACTGTGCATAAATATTGTGAAGAGAAGTCAATACAACATATTAGATAGGCTCCCACATTGGAGGGAGATCTTTGGAGCCCAAACTGTTGATAGGCAAATGTCAACCATAATTAGCACACATAAACTGGCCTTAAGCTGATCGAGCTCTTGCTCAAAATTCTGTCCTAACCCTAAGACTACAAGACACCACACTCACAACTCTAAAAACAAAGTTGGTACATGTTAGCTCGACATATGTTTCGCCGAACGCATCGGCTTCATCTGGAGCAAAAATAAACTGGTACATCTGTATGTACCTCCCTCTTTTTTATTCAGAATATCATTAAGAATTGACCAATCTATGATCTCAAAACAGTCACATGTCCTTCCCATAGAGGGCGCCATGTAATTGGATCCATGTGAAATACCCAGCCAGTCGTATGAATAAAGGGTCACATGCTGTCCGAATAGCGAATCAGAAAGGCTGAAAACTGAGTAATAGCAGAAAATAAAATGTAAACAGACGATCGTCCGTACTAATATAATTCACAGGATTAGCACCAAAAACAGCATCAGATAATTTACTTATCCAGCATAATGCGTGTCAAAAATAAATGAAGAGAGCGATCATGAAATAATACCGAACTATTGGTAGACCTAAATCTAGCGTCTCCTTGAGAAGCTCAAAAAAGGTTCTAATTGTAAGGAACCTAGGTTAATATATAACCAATGAAAAAATGAAAAATCAACATAAACCCATAGAGTTAACTAAATAACCTCTGATTAGGTGGATCGCCAATGTCAACGAAATTGTGTCTCGAGTACTATTGACTAGATAAGATAATTATAACGAAGAGTCAGCTGTGGCTAAGTAATCGAGTAACTCACTCAACTAAATGAAAGGTCACAGGATACCCAAACGAAAAGGTAGGAGTGGCTAAAGATATCAATAGGATAGACAACAAACAGACAATCGTCCGTCTCATCCAGGCAACCAGGGATAACAGTAGGAAGAAAAAAGTAATTATACAGGTATAGTCACTATTAGAAGAAGGAGATCACATGCAGTTACGAGGTATAGACCATGAGTCTCCTTAACAGTATCAAAAAAAGAGAGAGAAGGGGGTTCCAAGGCACCTATATTCCTGTAAAGTAAATAGTCAAATTGGAATATAACGAAACCGATGATATTGTACCAATGATCCTTAAATAAACCGGTCACCAGTCTTAATATAAGGATGTATAGAGAATATTAAAATCTAGATGGACACTGTGCGGATGAATAATTCTATTAAAGGATCGGCTGTATCTTAGTAGTCAGCCGTCCTAAAAAGGTGGAAAATTACGTCTGGATGTCTAATAATAATGTCACGCAAAGTGACTAGTAATAAGGCGATCCGGAGATGGCTACTATTAATTAATGTAATACACATGGACTTTAATACTTTGACCTCTGCATCATGTAGAGTATCTCTATAAATGGGGGTCAAAAAATAATCTGTCTAAAATAATGATGGGCCAAAAAATGACGGGAAGAGGCCTCATGGTAGCATATAAATAAGATTGGTGAAAATAGTGAGCTACAAGTAATAGTAACAAATAACTAATTTGAATAATCATGCCAACAGACATGTCATAATTATCATGCAATAGTGAACTAAATTGTAAACTATCAAAACCCCAAATACAAAAACTCTTATCTTAAACAAATATTTTACCACTGTTTAATAAATCTTGTACTGGACAACCCACTAAAGAGATACATAATTGAATGCATTCAACTGACCATTGGACAACAATTAAATAATATGTTGTTAAGAAGAATTGTTGCATCCTTCCTCATTTAATGATAACCATAGCATGATTTATAGACATGTGCACAGCACAAAATTTCGTTTTGAACTAATGCATTAGTACTAAAATGCAAATTTATTTAGTTGCTAAAGAAATTCGTTTTCAGTTCTTTAGTATGAAAACTAATTTCATTCATCCGAAAACCAGTGGATACAATTACTATTGTAGTGGCTCCTCAGAGGGCTGAGATCGCTGCTTGTTACAGTATCTCTCACTCTCAGCACAATGTGGGCCATATTATATAGCTGGTGCTAACTTAACCAGAGCTGTTGTAAACTTCCCAGAGCTATTATAGCCTATGGAGGTTTTCAGTTACAACAGCTCTGGTTAAGTTAGCACCAACATTGCAATACTGCCCCTTGTCAGGCAAAGCTGTTACAGTAACTGACTGCTGCTCATCACAGCGCTCAGAGTTTCAGTAAAACTAGTAAATAATATTTTTATATATAAGACGTTAGAACAATATTATTTCCTTGTTTTACTGAAACTCTGAGCGCTGTGATGAGCAGCAGTCAGTTACTGTAACAGCTGAGCCTGATACATTGTACTGAGAGATAATGTAACAAGCAGCCGATCTCCGCGCTCACAGTCACTGGATTTAAAGGGCTAAAAAAAAGGCTCTTCTCTGTATAATGTTTAGAACATCCTCCTGCATTAATTAATACCCCTCTCTGTATAATGTATACAACATCCACCTGCATTAATTAATACCCCTCTCTGTATAATATATAGAACATCCTCCTGAATTAATGTCCCTCTCTGTATAGAACATCCTCCTGCATTGGCATGTGGAGGGTGCAGAACTTCGGATTTTGCGATGTTGCGCTCTTCATTGCTGGTCTCCTTCACTCATCAATATAATATCACAAAAAGGACTGAAACTAAAATGTAGTGCATTTTATTTTAGTTTCTTTCGTTTTTTGTACTGAGCAGTTTCGTTTCTCTTGAGTCATACTAAAACTAAATTATCCCAAAATTCGGACTAAATCGCTTTAGTACTAAAACGAATGCACATGTCTAATGATTTATAAAAATGCAGTATACGAAAAACCCTCATTTAAACCTGACGGAGATAGTGTATGAAGTCTGTAAATCCACCGACACTCCTTCTGCCGAAGTCTGCGATCTAGATTACCCTTTCTAGGTGATGGAATGACAGTTTCCAAACCGCAAAACTTTAAAACACTGGCATTGTTTTCATGACACTGTGCTAGATGACGTGAAATAGGAGTCTCTTGGATTCGTTTTACAGAATGTATATGCTCCATAATTCTTCTCTTGAAAGGGCGAAGGGTTTTACCCACGTACATTTTGCCACATTCACAAGTAGCCAAATAAACTAGACCACAGGAGTTACAATTAAAGAAGGTCTTAATTTCATGATCATACTTTTTCCGTGAATCTGTAACTTGCTTAGAATTTTTTAGGATATATTTACATGCAACACAATGGCCACATCGATATGTGCCACGTAAATTCTCAGAGAGCCATGTGATTGGTTTCTTGTTGATAACAGCATTATGATGACTGTGGACCAATCTATCTCTCAGGTTCCTGCTACGTCTAGCAGTAACTGAGGGTCTAACCCCTAATTTGTCTGATAACTGGGGGTCCATAGTTAGTAGAGGCCAGAACCTGTCTAAAATAGAGTGGATCTGGTTCCATCCTCTATCATAGGTACCAATGCATCTTATTAGGTTGTTGTTTTTGGGTTTGAGGTCTTGTGAAAGGCTGTCGCGGGACCTTGTTGGAAGGCCTTTTTGAGATGTCTATTCGGATAACCCTTTTCACGGAAATCATTTTTTAATTTTTTGGCTTTAACCAGAAACTCTTCATCAGAGGAACATATCTGTCTCAATCTCAAGTATTGGCCAACCGGGATGCCTTTTTTAAGTGTAAATGGATGGAAGCTTTGCCAGTGTAATAGATTGTTTGTCGCAGTTGGCTTTTTATATAAGGTTGTCGATAGGGTGCCGCCATCGGTTTTAGAAATTTGGATATCCAAAAAGGAAATACTCTTTTTCTGTACCTCAAAAGTAAATCTGAAATTATAGATATTAACATTCAAGAGAGACACAAACTGCACAAACTCTTCTTCAGTGCCCTTCCACAGTAATAGCACATTGTCAATGTATCTTAGCCATAATTCGACCTTGTTCATATAGGGTTTCAATATATCATTAGTTTTACAGTTTTCTTCCCAAATACCTAGGTACAGATTGGCATATGATGGTGCCATTGAAGAACCCATTGCTATACCTCTCAGTTGATGGAAATACTGACCCCTGAACAGGAAATAATTATGAGTAAGAACAAAATTGGTCAATTGGACCAAAAAATCAATATGCAGACCAGTCAATGTGTCATCCCTTTCAAGGAATATCTTAATATGATCGAGTCCTAGATTATGTGGAATACTTGAGTACAGTGATTCAACATCTAAACTGCATAGAAGAGTATCTTTATTGATATTCATGCCATTTAGAACTAGTAACGCCTGTTTGGTGTCTCTCAAGTATGAAGGTAACTTCTCAACATATTTTCTCAAAATTTTGTCTAAAAAAACACTAGAGTTCTGCGTAAGGCTATCGTTACCAGAAACTATTGGGCGGTCAGGAGGTTCATTGATGTTTTTATGGGTTTTGGGGATACCATAAAAGGTAGCAATAGTAGGTGAAGAAGGAATGAAAAATTCGTATTCAGACTTGGTAATTAGGCTCTGTTCAAAGGAATGACAGATCAACTCCTTAAGTTCGTGGGCGAACTGCATAGTAGGGTCCTTGGGTAATCTCGTATATGTGTCAGTATCATCAAGAATTTTATACACCACCTTCTCATAAAAGTCAATAGACATAAGTACTACGTTGCCACCTTTATCAGACTGTTTAATTATCAATGACTTATCAGATTCAAGTTCTTTTAAGGCTTTTCTTTCGGCAACAGTGAGATTATCACTAACTGATGCCAATACATCCGATTCACTCAAATGATCAATTTCAGCACATACCAGATTACAGAACATTTCCAGATTTCCAAACTCTTTAAAATTTGGAGTAAAACGACTCTTAACGTGTAACTTTGTAAGGCTTTCCTGGTTTATTTCTTGTTCTTCCAATAGGTCTGTAAGAATTTTTAAACATGGTAAATCTGAGGGTTCAAGACCCAAATATTTTAGCCTTTGTTCTTCCTTGATCTTATGTACTTTATGCAAAGCCAATTTACGTACAAATAAGTGGATATCTTTCGTCCACTCAAACTTGTCAAGATTAGAAACAGGTACAAATGTTTTGATAGTTTACAATTTAGTTCACTATTGCATGATAATTATGACATGTCTGTTGGCATGATTATTCAAATTAGTTATTTGTTACTATTACTTGTAGCTCACTATTTTCACCAATCTTATTTATATGCTACCATGAGGCCTCTTCCCGTCATTTTTTGGCCCATCATTATTTTAGACAGATTATTTTTTGACCCCCATTTATAGAGATACTCTACATGATGCAGAGGTCAAAGTATTAAAGTCCATGCGTATTACATTAATTAATAGTAGCCATCTCCGGATCGCCTTATTACTAGTCACTTTGCGTGACATTATTATTAGACATCCAGACGTAATTTTCCACCTTTTTAGGACGGCTGACTACTAAGATACAGCCGATCCTTTAATAGAATTATTCATCCGCACAGTGTCCATCTAGATTTTAATATTCTCTATACATCCTTGTATTAAGACTGGTGACCGGTTTATTTAAGGATCATTGGTACAATATCATCGGTTTCGTTATATTCCAATTTGACTGTTTACTTTACAGGAATATAGGTGCCTTGGAACCCCCTTCTCTCTCTTTTTTTGATACTGTTAAGGAGACTCATGGTCTATACCTCGTAACTGCATGTGATCTCCTTCTTCTAATAGTGACTATACCTGTATAATTACTTTTTTCTTCCTACTGTTATCCCTGGTTGCCTGGATGAGACGGACGATTGTCTGTTTGTTGTCTATCCTATTGATATCTTTAGCCACTCCTACCTTTTCGTTTGGGTATCCTGTGACCTTTCATTTAGTTGAGTGAGTTACTCGATTACTTAGCCACAGCTGACTCTTCGTTATAATTATCTTATCTAGTCAATAGTACTCGAGACACAATTTCGTTGACATTGGCGATCCACCTAATCAGAGGTTATTTAGTTAACTCTATGGGTTTATGTTGATTTTTCATTTTTTCATTGGTTATATATTAACCTAGGTTCCTTACAATTAGAACCTTTTTGAGCTTCTCAAGGAGACGCTAGATTTAGGTCTACCAATAGTTCGGTATTATTTCATGATCGCTCTCTTCATTTATTTTTGACACGCATTATGCTGGATAAGTAAATTATCTGATGCTGTTTTTGGTGCTAATCCTGTGAATTATATTAGTACGGACGATCGTCTGTTTACATTTTATTTTCTGCTATTACTCAGTTTTCAGCCTTTCTGATTCGCTATTCGGACAGCATGTGACCCTTTATTCATACGACTGGCTGGGTATTTCACATGGATCCAATTACATGGCGCCCTCTATGGGAAGACATGTGACTGTTTTGAGATCATAGATTGGTCAATTCTTAATGATATTCTGAATAAAAAAGAGGGAGGTACATACAGATGTACCAGTTTATTTTTGCTCCAGATGAAGCCGATGCGTTCGGCGAAACATATGTCGAGCTAACATGTACCAACTTTGTTTTTAGAGTTGTGAGTGTGGTGTCTTGTAGTCTTAGGGTTAGGACAGAATTTTGAGCAAGAGCTCGATCAGCTTAGGGCCAGTTTATGTGTGCTAATTGTGGTTGACATTTGCCTAGCAACAATTTGGACTCCAAAGATCTCCCTCCAATGTGGGAGCCTATCTAATATGTTGTATTGACTTCTCTTCACAATATTTATGCACAGTTGTCATAATACTGGTATCCTTACCAATATACCCGACGACTCATTGTGTTGTATGTTTTTTAATATTTTTTTCGTATCTGGGAGTGTCTAATTAGTCTTTAATAAATGAATTATTCATTTAGCCACTCCTCTAGTTCCATTTGACAGTCCTTTGTGGCCGTCCAATGGTTTTTGTGAGTATATATATTGTAGGTTAGGTTCAATCCTGAATTAGAGGAAGTGCTGCCCCTACTCTTTCGGTAGGGACAGGTGATTGTCATTTGGGTTGACCCTGTTAATTTCAGCGTCTCCCCTGTTGCCTTTTTTTGGTATCTCATGTGCCCTCATATATTGTTCCTAGAGTCGCCACTGCTTACCATCTACCCAATTATTTTCTTCTTTTCACATCTCCAAACCTTGGGTCCTGTCTAGCACCATGCATCAAATGCTTTCATAATATTACAGTACAGACTTGTGGGTTGTAAATAAACTGTAAACTATATGGACTTGCACAATATTACCTTATCCTTGTAAATGTTTACAGGAAGGAGCGGGTTTGTGGGACTTAATATTACAATGCCCATCTCTGGGATTTCATTTTAAAACTCGTATGTTGAGGAGGATTTACAGTAAGATCATGAAATATGGAAAGCACATCCATACACATATATTTACATTCAGTTTTTCTGGCTTTTTAACAGACCTGATGGTCATTTGGACCCCTCTATCTCCCCATCGGTAGGTAGCAATATAAGAGAGCCTGACCTTCTAGTGTTGCCCCTATTATCCATTAGCTGCCAGTACCGTGATCTGGCACCAATCGGTGCCAGATTGTGAACTTCTCCTGGAGGGACTGACATCATGGATGTCAGCCCTGCCTCTTCGGCCTCCCTCCGTCCACTACCATCATCGCGCCCATGCGTGATCACATCAGAAAGGGACTTCCCCCTTTAGCCAGCCAGGGAAATCCATATGGAAATCCCTATGGTGAAGATAGGACCTCAGTATCTCCTGATGCCTGGCAGCTAAAGGGTAATGCTTAGGGTCGTTGGAAAAGCCAGAGCATATTTCACTATTTTACTGTAAATCCCCAACATGCGAGTTTTAAAATGAAACCCCAGATATGGGCGTTGTAATATTAAGTACCACAAACGTGCTCTTGCTGTAAACATTTACATGGTTAAGTTAATATTGTGCAAGTCCATATAGTTTACAGTTATATTTACAGCCCACAAGTCTGTACTGTAATATTATGTAAGCATTTGAAGCATGGTGCTAGACAGGACCCAAGGTTTTCATATGTGCAAAGAGGCATCAGAGACTACCCAGAATAAACACTAAACAATGATCATATTAGTCTAGTGTTCATTCTTAATTTAATTGTGATGTTTGATACTATTTGTGACGGTAGTCACTTTGAACTGGGGGTACATGGATTTGGCAGTACTGTTGGGAGGTGTGGGACTGTGGTTTCTGGGGAGGCTGACAAATTTTATTCCCCATCCCTCTATGTCCAAGTCACCCTGTGCCTACAAGGGTACAGGGTGTCTGTGTTATGTGTGAATATTGTTATTGTTAATATCATAATTTTCTATGCTTATGTTACTGTTAGTATTTCTAATATTATTACTGTGTGTGTCACTGCAGCCCTTTCCAACTCCCCCCTGTATAGAATGTTTTATCTGTGAAAGGTTTGCGTGTTCTTTGTTCACCATACATTACCATTCCATCAGAATGTTGTGTGCTTGTACAATCTCTTATCCATTATCGAACATATTCTTACGGCTTGATGCTCAGGCTGTGATCACATGGTACATTATTGTTTCATGTCTGGAGATTAAAGTGGGGTGTGGCTAGGGACACCAGGGTGTCATCTTCCATTGGTCTCTGGGTCCCTCCTTGCACTGTATATATATTGGCTCATATGATTCATTTAAGTCTACCCGTCTGTCTGTTTACCCCAAGTTCTGAGTGCTGCCTCATTTCTGAGCAATGCTATCAACACTCTTTCATTCTACTCCTTAAACTTCACCTAAGGGCTGGTGAAGGCATGAAGGATCAGTGGTGGGCGAGTGGGTGCGGCATTATCTGATTTGACCCAGTTGGGGTACTGAAATCTGTTACACAGAAATTAGCATCCTCACATTAGACTGATCCTATTCATCTGTCTTTTTACTTGACTCAAAAATAGGTTATTTGATTGAGAAGGCATGGGTTTTTACAGAACTCAGCACGATATTTCACAATTTGGTAAATAAAAAAATATTTTCCTTCTGAGCTGCACATTTACGTGGCATAAAATGACAGCCTAGTCAACTATCATAATTGTGTATACAGTATATTATATTTTTTCTAAGGTTTCTTAGAAAAACTTTTTTTCCTTTATACATGATCCATTTGCGAATCCTTTCACAGTGATCTGACTCTATGAGGGAAAAGCTCTGTGGACCCAGTTAGGAGACCAGAGAATATACAATATACATCTTTTGTTTTTCTTATTGCAGTGCTCATAGCAGAGAAAATGAAATGCAATTCTATAGAGAAGCAGAACTCTCAGAGCTACATTATTATTCATGATGAGTGCATTGCTTCTGCCATCTTGAGGGCATTCGGAAAACGCCATAGTATGAGTTAACCTAGAAATGTCAACCCCCATTTAATATAAAGGTATCCTTCCAAAAGCATTTACTACATGACTCATGGTTGTGCATGGCTCATTGAATTCTAAGCTAGTAATTTAGCTATTCTTTCAACCTAACACAATCATTAAATGCAACCAGCCGCATACATTATGTTTATGCTGTTTTGAAACAATTATAACACAATTTGCAGCTTTGGTGCATGAACACCTGCACAATATTTGCATTTGTATAATAGACATATACAGTAAAAGCAGACCGATATGTAAAGGTTTGATGGTAGAGGTTATATATAAAGAAAAATTTCAGAGTGTAGAACTAGGGCAGGACCGATCAACAGAAATAGTCAGTTGGGTTCAATTGTTACTGCTCATTTTTAAAGATTTACCACAAACCTGTTTTTTTTATAAATAACAACCCCAAAGAGCTTTGTTATGACACCATAATGATTTGATTTTGTACTGATTTCCCACAGGGTGGAACATAGCTCACTTCGAAATTATTTTAAAATCAAATGACATTTCCAGTTATTTGGGTCATTCTGGTGTCATTGTAGACACTGTTGGCAGAAGATTGTTATACCAGCTCTAATCACTCCACTTTCAATGAAGTTTGAGAAATAACTAAAATAATAATAGGTTTGGTTTATTTGCACATGACTCCCAAATATAGAAATTGAATGGGTAATCAAATAAATACACATTTCGATACAAAACGTTGCTGCTTGAAAGATGATTAACATATGCTTGTGCAGCAACAACTCCTCTCTCTGATGTTCTATGATATAAAATAATACAAAACATAAGACCTATACAGGGAACATGAAATACATATTAAAAAGTAACCATATTTTCCTTTTTTTTTTTACTTACTATATTTTTTATTTTTTTATTATTATACCAAATGATCCATTTGGAAGAAAGTCGCCATTTTTTCTCTGTGTTCTAGACGAGTCTGCTACTAGATTAAGATTTTCCTGTGTGTACATTATTGAAACTACAAGTTGAGCATCCCTTATCTAGAATGTTCAGTACCCGAGCATTCCGGATTTCAGATTCTTCACACGCTGGGGCTGCCCAGAGGGTCCTAGCTTGCGCCACAGTCTACTGAAGCAATCAGGAGCCAGGTTCCTGAGCGGTAGCCCTGGTCCGCAGCGTCCCTAATCCAGAAGGCTCAGAAAATTCCAGTTTTCTGAGTCTTCCGTATTTTTAGAGTTCCTGATAAGGGGTGTCCAACCTGTATTTCCTTATAAAACGTACCCTTAGACATTTTATCTTGTAAACAAAATGCTTTATCCTCATTATTTACCTTCTACACAATCTCACCCATGTATAACTACTCATAATTTTTAATCTAACAAGCCAATAAACATTTTGGATACAAAGTAATTTACTCTTTGATTTCCATTTGCTTTCCCTGGATAACGTGAAAATATGAGTTTATTAGATATGCCATTGCACACGAGTCACTTATAGACTACAAAAGAGATTCAGTCATTGTTTCATTTTGAAAAGCAGGATAAATAAATTGGGTGTATTTTACTAGACCAAGGAAAACAAACCTCTGCAATCTTACCCTGTGTTTAAAAACAAATAGGATTATAACATTGAAATTATAGACTTTTAGCTAGCTGTAGTTACCATGGCTACCCAGTAATAGGCATTACTTGGAAGTATATGAACATACTAAACACATTTTAAATTTCTGTCCACAGATATCTAAAAGGCACACTTGTATTATACGTTGAGAATTCTTGCAGAGACTTTAACATTTGCTGGGCAGTATCACAAAGCTAGTGCTAACTTAACCAGAGATGTTGTAAATTTACCAGAGCCATTATAGCCTATGGAGGTTTTGGGCCCTATTACATTCTTCGCGCATTTTCGTTTGCGCACTGCATTTTTTTTTGCGCACAACAAAATGCGTTATCGCGTGAAAATTAACGCTGATATTAGAAACATAGAAACATAGAAAAATGTCGGTAGATAAGAACCTTTCGGCCCATCTAGTCTGCCCAATTACATGGATACTTTACCTGCATTTATCTTTTATTTAGGATAGCCTTATGCCTATCCCATGCTTGCTTAAATTCAATTACTGTTTTGGCCTCTACCACTTAAACTGGAAGGCTGTTCCATGTATCCACCACCCTCTCAGTAAAATAATGCTTCCTGATGTTACTTTTAAACCTTTGCCCCTCTAATCTAAGACTATGTCCTCTTGTTTTGCTACTTTGTTTCCTTTTAAATATACTCCCTTCCTCTATCCTCGTGTATTTTTTCATCCGTCCAAAAAAATCGTGCATAAAACCAACGCGCAAAGTACGTTTGCGCGCAGAAATCAGTGACCGCAATGTAATTTTTGACGCGAATCCGTCATTTTATTATGCAAGACCGTCATTTTTATACGCAGACCGTCACATACTTGAAAACGAGAGAAATCTCAATGTATCCTTCCTGGTAAAATCCTTTATAAATAAATAAATTTTTATACGCAGCCCATCATTTTTATACAAGAAAAAATATACTGGGTAATATCCCACAAACTGGGTGTACGCAGAATACACTTGGCAACTCACAAAGGTAGATGTAAATCAGCCCATCATCCTCCAAGGATTGCCATGCAGTAGATGCCCAAACAAAGTTGAATTGGTATCACATCCATCCGATGGTACACGATCTCGGAATAAATAATAAACAAGGATGGCACCAAGCATCAAATTGTATATAATAAAAAATTATTTGACTTACTTTTCAGAGTAGTTAAAACAGCATAGCAGTACTGGAGGCAACAGGATAAAAACAAGCAGCTCAATGCGTTTCTACCACACAAGGTCTTCCTCAGGAGAGGATGAATGTTATTATTAATTCAACTTTGTTTGGGCATCTACTGCATGGCAATCCTTGGAGGATGATGGGCTGATTTACATCTACCTTTGTGAGTTGCCAAGTGTATTCTGCGTACACCCCGTTTGTGGATATTACCCTATATAATTTTCTTTTATTTTTAGATTTATCCCTTTTTTTGAAGCCGTCATTTTTATACGCAGCCCGTCATTTTTATACGCAAGACCGTCATTTTTATACGCAGACCGTCATTTCTATATGCAGACCGTCATTTCTATATGCAGACCGTCATTTTTATACGCAGACCGTCATTTCTATACGCAGACCGTCATTTTTATATGCAAGACCGTCATTTCTATACACAGACCGTCATTTCTATACGCAGACCGTCATTTCTATACGCAGACCGTCATTTCTATACGCAGACCGTCATTTTTATACGCAGACCGTCATTTCTATACGCAGACCGTCATTTCTATACGCAGACCGTCATTTCTATATGCAGACCGTCATTTTTATACGCAAGACCGTCATTTTTATACGCAGACCGTCATTTCTATACGCAGACCGTCATTTTTATATGCAAGACCGTCATTTCTATACACAGACCGTCATTTCTATACGCAGACCGTCATTTCTATACGCAGACCGTCATTTCTATACGCAGACCGTCATTTTTATACGCAGACCGTCATTTCTATACGCAGACCGTCATTTCTATACGCAGACCGTCATTTCTATATGCAGACCGTCATTTTTATACGCAAGACCGTCATTTCTATACGCAAGACTGTCATTTCTATACGCAGACCGTCATTTTTATACGCAGACCGTCATTTCTATACGCAGACCGTCATTTCTATATGCAGACCGTCATTTTTATACGCAAGACCGTCATTTCTATACGCAAGACCGTCATTTCTATACGCAGACCGTCATTTTTATACGCAAGACTGTCATTTCTATACGCAGACCGTCATTTCTATACGCAGACCGTCATTTCTATATGCAGACCGTCATTTTTATACGCAAGACCGTCATTTCTATACGCAAGACCGTCATTTCTATATGCAGACCGTCATTTCTATACGCAAGACCGTCATTTCTATACGCAAGACCGTCATTTCTATACGCAGACTGTCATTTCTATACGCAAGACTGTCATTTCTATACGTAGACCGTCATTTCTATATGCAGACCGTCATTTCTATACGCAAGACCGTCATTTCTATACGCAAGACCGTCATTTCTATACGCAGACTGTCATTTCTATACGCAAGACCGTCATTTCTATACGCAGACCGTCATTTCTATTCGCAAGACTGTCATTTCTATACGTAGACCGTCATTTCTATACGCAAGACTGTCATTTCTATACGCAGACCGTCATTTCTATACGCAGAGCATCATTTCTATACGCAAGACCGTCATTTATATACGCAAGACCGTCATTTTTATATGCAGACCGTCATTTTTATACGCAAGTCCGTCAAAAAACGTGCACATCGACGTTCTCCGTTGTGAATCCGCAGTTTGGTATGGTCAGGTTGTTACAATTTGCAGTTACCAACAACTTTTCTAAGACGTTAAAAATATGCGCGCAAATGTTGTCCGTATAATTTTGCGCGAAGATTGTAATACCATGCGCGCACCAACGCACAAACGCATTTGCGCTCACAATGTCAAGTACAGGACAACAAACAAAGTTGAATTGGTATCACATCCATCCGATGGTACACGATCTCGGAATAAATAATAAACAAGGATGGCACCAAGCATCAAATTGTATATAATAAAAAATTATTTGACTTACTCTTCAGAGTAGTTAAAACAGCATAGCAGTACTGGAGGCAACAGGATAAAAACAAGCAGCTCAATGCGTTTCTACCACACAAGGTCTTCCTCAGGAGAGGATGAATGTTATTATTAATTCAACTTTGTTTGGGCATCTACTGCATGGCAATCCTTGGAGGATGATGGGCTGATTTACATCTACCTTTGTGAGTTGCCAAGTGTATTCTGCGTACACCCCGTTTGTGGGATATTACCCTATATAATTTTTCTTTTATTTTTAGATTTATCCCTTTTTTTGAAGCCGTCATTTTTATACGCAGCCCGTCATTTTTATACGCAAGACCGTCATTTTTATACGCAGACCGTCATTTCTATACGCAGACCGTCATTTTTATACGCAGACCGTCATTTCTATACGCAGACCGTCATTTCTATACGCAGACCGTCATTTTTATACGCAAGACCGTCATTTTTATACGCAGACCGTCATTTCTATACGCAAGACCGTCATTTTTATACGCAGACCGTCATTTCTATATGCAGACCGTCATTTTTATACGCAAGACCGTCATTTCTATACGCAGACCGTCATTTCTATACGCAAGACCGTCATTTCTATACGCAGACCGTCATTTCTATACGCAAGACCGTCATTTCTATACGCAAGACCGTCATTTCTATACGCAGACCGTCATTTTTATACGCAGACCGTCATTTCTATACGCAGACCGCCATTTCTATACGCAAGACCGTCATTTCTATACGCAGACCGTCATTTCTATACGCAGACCGTCATTTCTATACGCAGACCATCATTTCTATACGCAAGACCGTCATTTCTATACGCAAGACCGTCATTTTTATACGCAGACCATCATTTTTATATGCAGACCGTCATTTTTATACGCAAGTCCGTCAAAGAACGTGCACATCGACGTTCTCCGTTGTGAATCCGCAGTTTGGTATGGTCAGGTTGTTACAATTTGCAGTTACCAACAACTTTTCTAAGACGTTAAAAATATGCGCGCAAATGTTGTCCGTATAATTTTGCGCGAAGATTGTAATACCATGCGCGCACCAACGCACAAACGCATTTGCGCTCACAATGTCAAGTACAGGACGCGCACAGTTCATCACGATCGCGCAGGTCCATCCGCGTTAAACGCTAACGCGCATTTTTTGCACGAACATTGTAATACAACATTCAGCACAAAGGGTTTTTCACCTCGCGTTAATGCATTTTTGCGCACGCGCAAAATTGTGCGCGAAGAATGTAATAGGGTACTTTAAGTTTACAACAGCTCTGGTTAAGTTAGCACCAACATTGTAATACTGCCCGTTGTGTTTTCATTAAAAAATTACAGAGTACAAGTTGTATCTTTTTCAAGTAAATGTACGTTTTGGCTTGGCTACATTATTTTATACTTACTGAGTGATGTATAATAAAAAACTTAGACAAAACAATTTAATTGTAGCCGTGTACAACTTTCTCATTTCTGAAACACAGGGATATCTAATGATGTTAGACCTGTCATCTGACAAGTCTGATACATGTGTGGCAAAAAATCTGTTTGTGCTTCTGTACTATTATTTCCCTGTCGGTCATGTTGTAAGAAATTAAAGATTGGAAATGATCTAGCATCCAATATGTTTCCATTAGATGTTCAAGTAAATGAAATGAAGTAAAAATGCATTATTTGTTATTGCTGTACTATATATACCCCCCCAACAGTGATCTCGACCCTAGATTGTAGGGACTTTTTTTCTTTAATTCAGTGTTTGCTTAGGATAAACATGGGAAATACACAAACTATATAGGTAAACATGCAAATACATGGGAAATATTCAAGAAATATTAAAATATACATTAGAGAAAAGCATGAATTATGCAGGAAAAATAACTTGTGAAGATGGCAAAGAGGGGTAGGATAAAAATTGTATTTTAACCCAATGTGCATGTGCAAGATGTGTACAACATCCATTAAATCAGGAATCTAAAACTCTAGGCAGCCAGTTGCTTATTGTTTACACTTCCCAGAATTCTTTAAATGTAAGAATTGGCCAGGGCTTCATGGGAGGTGTAGTTCAGAAACATCTGGGGGGGGCGGGGTTTAAACAAATTCCATTCAATGTAATTTAAGGAGAAAAACGGTCATTTGGTAATGAAGAAGGTAAAATATTAAAAATATAGCAGATAATATAGCACAGGGAAATCATATGCCCTTCATACCAGGTTTATAACCCCTTGTCATTTTTTTCATGAGTAAGTATTTTACCAGGAAGGATACATTGAGATTTCTCTCGTTTTCAAGTATGTCCTGGGTGGCAAGTATGTACCATTAGGTGTCTTGCCCAAGGACACTTACTGGAGAGGTGCTCTTGCCGGGATCGAAACTGTGTCTCCAGACCCTCTCCACGGTTATAGAGCAGTGAAGTTACCTGTACTCCACCCAGCCGGCATTATTAGCCATAATAGTTTTTATGTAATAGTTTGGTTATTTTAGAAGAGTATGATCCACTAGTCTTTGTTCAAGTTCATTTTATGCACAGGACAAAATAGTATGTTCACTTCTAAGGACAATGTAGTCTACCATGGTCTTAGGCTGGGTTCACAAGTTTTTTGTTAAGCTGCTACTTATGCTGAAATGTTACTCAGTACCAAATCCATAGCTTACACCATTTAGCTGACTGTCCCCTTATGCTCACAGCCATGATATCAAAAACAAATCAATTTCCAGCTAGTTGTGCCTCTATGATGCAGTTTGCAATCCCAAAGGGTTTCCACAATCAAATGTTAAGAGATTTACTAATGGTAATCCCGCCTCCTTGTATATCTCCATACAGCATAAACTTGAAACCAGGAACAGCAGGCGAGGTAATCCAAGCGTCACATGCATATAAAACCAAAATCCACTTTATCATGTACACGTATGGGTATAAAAACAAATATACAGCCATGTCATCAGCTCAATAAGGCTCATTGATGTCAGGCTTTCCAATCGAAGAATTTCAATATCACTTGTCTATAACACATACCCATGATCTCACCACATTATCTTCTAATTTGTCTATTCCTCTTGAAACAAAACTGAATTGCATGATTAAGCATTCATAATATACAGGGTGGTCCACCTAAACGTAGCACAGCTAGGCCCAAACCCTCAGAAACTGCGGCCCACAGGGAATTTTTTTTGAGAAAGTATTTTGCCAGGAAGGATACATTGAGATTTCTCTCGTTTTCAAGTATGTCCTGGGTGGCGAGTATGTAACGTTAGGTGTCTTGCCCAAGGACACTTACTGGAGAGGTGCTCTTGCCAGAATTCAAACCTGTTTCTCCACGGTCTCCATGGTTATAGAGCAGTGATGTTACCTCTACTCCACTCAGCTGGAATTATCTCAGTATCCCAGTGGCTCAGTCCTGCTCTGAGTGTATTGTGAGAGTTGTATTCCTACATAGTGAATGCACCTACTAGGTGCAGATAGAACAGAGCTCTGTATCGATGTTCTGTTCACGGCACCGGAGATGGGTATCTAGATAATCTATTTGAAGGGGTCAGTAACCTGCATCTCTCTCCCTCTGTGCCCTGCAACAAGCATTGAGGTATCCTCCATTCAACGTGACGTCCAACACTATACTGCAGATTGCCATATTCTTGCAATTGTATTTTATGTCTGCATTTATTCATCTCTGGCTGACTAGTCATCTTTTAAATCTCCCTCCATTTCTCTTAGAAAACCCCCCTAGGTTTCTCCCTCCTCGCTCCCTCCCCCTACGTTGTAAATGGTTAGCAATCTGAGCATTTTCACCAAACCTCATTCTCTTTTCACAGCATACTTACACAGACTAACCTGCATCTCTCTCCCTCTGCTGTCCCAACCCACCCTCCCCATCCACCAGCCCACCCAGGCCCGGTCCCTAATTTCAGCTCTCCTTTCCAGCTGTCTCCACCTCTCTCTCTAATTACTCTTACTAAGACCAACCTTCTGGTCCTTTCCATGCAATCCCTATGATGTTCTTCTGGCCACCAGGTTCAACTTCCCTCTGCTCCCATTTATTTCAGTTACCCCTGTCCCTTAATTTGCAAGCTCACGGGATGTCTGCCTGAGCACTTGGTTTAAAGTGCTGCATTACCTGGACAGTTATCCTACGGGCAGGGTTGTCTTTCCTCTTCTATCATGTACGTCTCCTGTTTGTGCTTCCCCATTAAAAAAGTGCTACAGAATCTGTTGGCACTGTATAAGTACTTTTAACTGTTACTGTAACCTTGGCCCTCCAGATGTTTTGGAACACAGTCTCCCACGATGCTCACCTGCTCATCAGGTTATTGAAGACTCATGAGACATGTAGTTCCAAAACATCTGGAGGGCCAAGGTTGCTGACCCCTGATCAACTGCTTGTAGCTAATCAGCAGCTGCCTTGTTTCCACTTACATAGGCTCAATTACCACTGGATAAATGCAATACAAAGCATCAGCTAGAGGCAAGAAATCAATAATATTTACTGAAATATTAAGTTTTGATATAAACCAAAAGTGCATATGTGCATAGGTCACCCTTGATATACAATATGGCTGACAAAACTGGTCATTTACGAGTACACTGGGCATGTCAGAATTAGATAATCATGAACCACAGACAAGAGATTTCTGTTAGCAATAAGCCAGATTTATGGTGTTTTTTGAAAATATACTTTCAACACAAAGTTTTATACTTTTGCCTGCGGTTGTTTCTGCACTTGAGTTGCAGAATATGAGCAAATAACAAAGGAACTCCTTGTAGATGTGGTGTAAAGAAATACCTGTAGAGATGCTAGTTTTTTTTGTAGTTCTTTGTTTCTGATCTTATCATCCATGGAATACCTGATTTAAAAAAAAAATGGATCTCAGACATAAGAAGAACAGAAGGGAAATAAGAGGAGTGAAAACATAAAGCCATCAGTTGACCTTGCAAAATAAAAACATGTGCAGCAAAAATGTCCTACTTTAAATGTGAAAATAAATGTTGAAGAGTGACTAATCTTTTTTTAGTTACTAACATCAAAATAGACTGACGCATCACAACCAGTTTTAATGTCACATAATTTTTTTAAATATATCCATTGTGATATAACTTTTAAAAGGAAAGGCTATTTTCAATGTATGTGTCAAACTTCCAAAATTTACACATGAAAAATGCGCCAAAAAACAGTTTAGAGGTGGCATAGCTCCTTGTGAAAGACAGAAAATTAACATACTACTTTTAAATACTAAAATATTGCAGTATATGACTTAAATAAGGAACAATTGTGTTAGCAATATAGTATATAGTAAGAAATACATTGGGACTATTCCCAAATATTTCTTACTGTATAATTAATTAAAAATGTCTTTCCAAAAATACAATGGTTCCTGATGGAGTTTTTTTTGGAAAACAACAGGTACTGAAGGCGTTAACGTCACTTACTGGATTCCTGGCTTCCCTCCATACCAGTAGGCCCGATTGAAGCTTGAAAAAATTCTTGCAATTAATTCAGTTACATTCTGGTTAAATGAAAATTAGTTTCAAGCTATTATGAACTTAATTCTGACAGAACTGCTTTAGCTTTACATTGTATCTATAGCAGGGCTCAAAATTTCAAGTCCCAAACTACTAACCAGGCCGTAAGAGTTACTCGCCACCAGTTGCTCCACCTAACCCCTACCCAGCCCTTAACTCTGCCCCTAAAAACACCCCCTTAAATTATCTTATGAAATTACACTGTTAAAGGTTTTATTTAGAATAAAGTTACAAAAATAACATTAATACCCAGACATCAGACCCCAGATACATGTATACCCAGTCGTCAGAGCCCAGTGTGAGAAGAACGAGGAGGCGGGGAAGCTCTTCTCCACCCCCTTGCCAGTGACAGAGACGAGCTGGGGCAGCTTAGGCAGCTGATCCGTGCAGCCTGGGGAAGGGGGACTGCACGGTGGCACTGCTGGAATACACAGCACAAAATAATTTATTGTGCTGCCTGTGTGTGAATTTCCACTCGCCCTCACTTAATTTCCACTCGCCAGATGCGAGTAGGCGAGTGGAAATTTTGAGCCCTGATCTATAGTCCAGTATAGACTAGGGATCTCAAGCTCTGGCCCCCGAGATGTTTCTGAACTACAACTCCCATTATTCTATGGCTATTTATTGCATTCAAAGAATTCTGGGAATTGTAGGCAATAAACATCTGGGGAGGCAAGAGTTTGAGATCCCTGGTATAGACACTACACATTCAGGTTTCCATTTTAAATTTACCACGTTTGGTCTCGTACATACTGGGTATACAAAGCACAGCTATAGTATATATTCAGAACATTGCATGTCTGTACGAAAAGTCAAAAAGTACATTCTCTTATGCACGCATTATTATTTTTATCTCTGTGTACTGCAGAAATGATTTACTAGTGGTGAATAATTCATTTGCTGATGGACTGCATTGTAGGTAGGATTCCACACTGATTGTTTTTCGGATGGGAGGATTGCAAATCCATTAATAAAATTCAAAGGGTTTAAAAAACAAGCTGGCCCTAAAGTTTCAAGTTACTACTGTCTATATAAATTATAGCTTCCTTCCATTTTATTATTCTGCCTGTAACGGTGCCGAGGTACAACACATAATAGAAAAAAATATAATTTCAGATTGAAACAGCAGCAGAAGAAAAAGTGCCAAGGAGGCAATTTGGAGAATAAAATGTTAGATTTCTGATACTGACATCTAGTTTAACATGCAGTCCTGTGTTTTAATGCATTAACCTTCACGTTTCCAGAAGGAGAGGCACAAAACTGATACAATGTAACGCTAAGGCATTTCTGACAGAATTAAGTTCATAACAGCATGAAACTAATTTTCATTTAACCAGGATCTAGCTGAATTGATTGTGAAAAAAAGGAAATTCAAAGTGCAATTTGTTAAAAGATTGATAACATACTGGTATTTACATCTATACACCTTCAGACTAGCATGCAGTGGAGTTCAACAATACTGTGACGATGCAGGGTTATTCAAAGAGAATCGAAAAGTCACCGCACGTTCAGTGACTTTCGTTCTCTTCAATTCAGTGGGATTTAGCGATCCCATTTCAGCGAGCCTGCGGTGTGTTCAGCACCACAGGGCCGACGTAGTGCAGAGAAAACCCACCGCAAACCCAACAAACACTCACCGCAAAACCCGGTGAACGTGCACCAAAACCCGCAAAAAACATCTGGATTAACCCCGCCGAACTTGCCGGAGAAACCCAAGCAGCCGCCGATCATAGTGCAGAGCAGCCGCTGGAAAACCCGACACCGCAGACGAATGGAGTGAACAAAAAAAAAAGAACAGTACGCTTGAATGTTTGAAAAGTGAAACGCTGTTTGCAAAGAAACTACAGAACGAAAATGTCTGAAATTTACATATAAGATCCAATGAATGATAATAAAAAGGGCTGTTACAGAAAAAAGAAAAATCTATTTAAAAAA
This sequence comes from Leptobrachium leishanense, assembly GCA_009667805.1. Taxonomy (NCBI): domain Eukaryota; kingdom Metazoa; phylum Chordata; class Amphibia; order Anura; family Megophryidae; genus Leptobrachium; species Leptobrachium leishanense. The sequence continues at coordinate 304,593,364 of CM019065.1, forward strand.
ACTAACAGAAAAACTATTTTCGAAAAAAAATCCCGAAAAATGACTAAAAGATCCTGAAAAATCTAAAAATTAAAGAGACTTTTTACTGCAGAATAAAATAATAAACGGTTTATTAGATATTGAATTAAAACGGGAATATTTTTAACAAAGAAGCCTATGGGATTCTCCTGAATAAACCTGTTGAATGAAACCACCGAATGGCAGGGCATTTCGGCAACTTTTCTCAGCTGTTTTGTGTTCTCTGAATAGACGAAGCATTGCTTCACTATGGGGATTTCGAACAGGCACCATATGTGCAGGCAATTCGCCAACATTTGGCGAACTGCCTGCTCTCTGGATAGCCAAATGGGGAGGGAAGGTAACCGTACACTGAATTTCAGCATTCGGTTACCTTTCGGCCACAATTCATATCTCTTTGAATAACCCTGTATGCCTTTCATCCTCTTTTATTTCATAATTACTAATATATCACCCATCTCTAGACCCTTCACCCAACGTGCTTTTTGCTTTAAAAAATATGCGCATACAAGTTATTTTAACCCCTTCAGTACTAAGTGATTTTCCAAAAAAAAACATTGTCAGGAACCAGTGTTTTTTTTTCTTTCTTATACTTTTTATTTAATTATACAGGAAGATATATTTTGGCATATTCCCAGCGTATTTCTTACTGTACTAACATAATTGGCCAGTAGATGGTGCCATCTACTGCCAAATTGAGTTACAGCTGCTGCAGGGACCGCCAGCTGCAACTGAATCAGCTGCTGAATGTCTGATGTTAAGGCATTCATCAGCTGATTTTGCACAGTTTTTTTTTACTTCTTTGGACATTATGCCCAGAGGGCTAAACGTTTGGGGGCACCTTCTACATCCCAAAAGCAAACAAAATTATTTTGCAGCAAGCAAATTTAATTTGCTTTTGGGCTTCAGAGCTGCAGATCGAGATATCTCGATGTCGGAGCCCAGATGATGCCTTTGAAGCCCGAGATAACTCGATCTCAGTAATGAAGGGGTTAAACATTGAATATTATTTGTCTAACTGTGCATCCAAGTAACAATTTTTTGTGCAGATTACTATTCTGAGGTAGATAAAAATGCTGAATAGATTTACACCGTTTTCATTTTTCATCATTTACAGAACTATTATTGGGATGAAACATTCTATGCACTAGATGATGTCTCTTATATTGTTCTAATTGTTTCTCATGCATGGGTCTGTATTTTTAACAAGCAGAAATTATTTTCGGATATTATTTTTCAGAAAAATATAAATAGACAAAAACCCAGCTTATGAGTATTTTTTAGTAAGCATACGCAATGACATTTCTAGCAATGAAATTTATATGAATGCAAAAAAAATGCGGGCCATCTACTTTGCATTATTGACCTGACCAGGATCTAAACCAAGTATACTTCTTTCCAAATGGCTGTTTTTTATTGATTAGATATTATCTTGTGTTGTTTTTAGAAGGCCAAAATGTTTACCACATGTTTGTGTTAAAGAAGTACGATAACTACCAAAACCCAGAAATTTTTGTATAATGTCTAAATTTATTTTCCAAATCAGGATGCCGTGAATTATTTAATGGCAGAACGGAAGAAATATTTCCTTCTGGTTCTCATTTACAGCAAGGAAAAAGGTTTGCAATAAATAATAAATAACATTTAATCACTCTCTCCAGATTTATTCATACATTTCAGAAATAAGTATATTGCAAATAAAATTTTGGAACTATTCCATAAGATGTAAGGCCTATGAATCAAGCTGTGAAAATAGAGGACTGGCAGCCTGATGAGAACCCTTCTGACGCCTGTACAGGCATATGCTTAGCCTGGCAAAATAATTTGAATGACAGCAACCTGCTTACTATGATGCCCAGGGCCAGTTGCAACTGTGAACACAGCAACCCCTATATTGTATCCCACTGGGTGCCCTTCAAATATCTCAGACACCCGACAGAAAATAGAATTTGGTAGTGACATTACTAGGGGTCATGACCCCTCTTCATTCTGCATGACCTCATCTGCACTCCTGCCAGTGTGAACCTACTACATCTCCCATTATGTTCAGACACTTATTAGGTAAGCTGAGCCCCATGGCAGTTGTAGTTCAAAAACATCTGGAGGGCCAAGCTTGATGACCCCTCATTTACTGCATGCAAAGATCATCCAAACCTTTGTGGTTATATATTATACAAAACACTGAACTTCCCAATGGAAGAAATCAGGAGGTGAGTAATGGCAGTGGCATCGTTTGCATTATATGTGAAAAGTGGACAATGCCACTGCCTTAAAACAAAAAATATATACACATAAGGATGTCCACCCCTTGGGACACCCCTAAGGATGACTAGGGATGAGCTGTTCAGTTCGATCAGTTCGGAGTTCGATTCGAACTTTGGCAGTTCGAAAGTTCACGAACTTCGAACTTTTTGGGATGTTCGCCAAAAGTTTGAATTTTTTTTGAAAAAGTATAAAAAATGCTTAAAAAGTACTAAAAAATCTAGAAATAAAGAGACTCTTTACTGCAGAATATTATAAGCAACGGTTTATTAGATATTGAATTAAAAACAGAATATTTTTAACATTGAAGCCTATGGGATAAAACATTCTTGTTACTAAACCATCAGGCAGACACGGCCCTCTAATCAGGCACTGTAGAGGGCAGCCTGCAGGAGCCTCCCAAGGTTCCCCTTGAGGAGCATTGAGGAGCAAGGAGCATGCAGCCGCGAGATGACAGAGCTGCGACTGTGCAGGCTAGCCGCCCGGGTGCATGTGGCAGAGACAGGCAGCGCAGGGAGGGAGCCATTGCACCTGCGGCCACGGCAGACCCCCCAAGCCCCCACCAGGATCCAGGGAGCCCCCACTGACCACCAGGCTAAGGTAAGGCAACACATTTCTAAAAAAAATAAAATCCGAGGACATTTTTAAATGTCCCCGGGAACATAAAATAAAACTCTTTTTTTTCCTTTCTCTACCTGGCTGAATGTATTTAATTATATATATTGGATACATTCAGCCAGGTAGAGGGGGGTGGCAGGTGGGCTGCGCAGGGTCTCAGGCAGTGGTTTGTTTTTTTTGTGTGTATATTTTTAGCAAATTTATAGGGGAAGGCAACGGCAGGTATGATATATATATATATATAGATAAGATATATATTTATATTCTTATAAATATATATATATAGACTTTTATTACACACACATTTTGGCAACTAATTGCCCCCCCATTTGGCTGATCCCTCCAGAAGAAATGTTGAACCCGATAGAGCAGAGAATAATATATATATTCTCTGCTCTGTCGGGTTCAACATTTCTTCTGGAGGGATCAGCCAAATGGGGGGGGCATTTAGTTGAGATTGTCCACATGCCACCCCCATGTGCATATGTGTATATATGGTCTGAGGTCTGTGGGTGAGTGTATATATATATCTGCGTGTTGATATATACGTATATATAGATCTGCGTGTTGATATAAAATTTTTAGTTTCGGCTCGTTTCGTTCGTAATTCGACAATTTTCATTTCGTATCGTTTCGGCCGATTTCCGTTTCGTTTCGGCTCGTTTTTCGTATCGACTTTTTTTCGTGATTTTGGACATTTTCGTGTATTCGGTGTTGGAAATATTTTGCCCCATAGACTTCAATGTTAAAAATATTCCCGTTTTAATTCAATATCTAATAAACAGTTTATTATTATATTCTGTAGTAAAGAGTCTCTTTATTTCTAGGTTTTTTAAACCTCACAGTAATGTGCGCCGTGTATTATGAGCATTCCGTATTAAAAGGGAGTACTACTTTATGAGTAAGAGTAGTTAAAAAAATAATAATAAACGTAAAACTCGGGGGGGGTGACACCATGAGTTACCGCACCGGGTGACACCAACCCTAGTGAGGCCACTGACGGTGTGAAGGCACTTGCTGCCACCAAAGGCAAAATATTTGGGTGCACTGCCACTGACGCCTGTACCAGATTCATATAATTTTAATATTGGACCGCAGGGTCCAACCCTGTACTCTTCCACAATACCACAGAAGGGTTACTTACAGTGTGAAGGCACTTGCTGCCACCAAAGGCACAATATTTGGGTGCACTGCCAATGATGCCTATATTACCAGATTCATATCATTTTAATATTGGACCGCAGGGTCCAACCCTGCACTCTTCCACAATACCACAGAGGGGTTACGGTGTGAAGGCACTGTTGCCGACACTAAAGGCCCAAAAATTAAAGCACCTACTGTTACTTTCATCCAAAGCCTGCATAAGTTTCACCATAATTTAGCCAAAAAATCACTAAACTTGTTCTGAGTGTCCTAAAATGTCTTTTCATACAGGCTGCCGCCCCAAACAGTTGTTTATGAATAAATTAAAGGAAAACCGTTTACCGTCATTTGAAATGTCATTTTTTTGTTTTTAAATGTTTCTATACATCCTACAAATCCGCCACTTCACGGGCAGGTTATGGGGACCTCCTAGGCACGATATTTGAAGGAATGTTTTGCTTTTATTTTTAACCTTTATTTTATGGGAAACTCACTGTTCCTTTAAAAACTTCTTTTTTAAACTTTTTGTCATTGTTTCCTGTCCCCCAGGGCACTACCCGGACCCCCATACACCTTTTATGGCAAATATCTTGCATATATGCCCTCTTGGAGGGCACACTAAAAATTGAACTTTTGAGTCCCGTTGACTTGCATTGAGTTCGGTTCGAGTTCGAACTCGAACTTTTGAAATTGTTCGAGTTCGAATGCGAACCGAACACGGGGGTGTTCGGCTCATCCCTAGTGATGACCTACTAAGTAAGGTCACAGTCATGATGGAAAAGATCTGCTAAAAAAGCAACTCTTCATAATGAACTATAACATGGCTTAAAGGTAACATGACTGCAATAGAAATGTTATCAGACTGAAATAGACCATTTCTAGTCTGTTGTGAGGATGCTCTCTAATTAATGAGCGGGACACTGTTTTGTGTATACTACATCAGGTTTAAATAGCAAAACACAGTTTTTAAAGAATTTTCACACACAAACGGGTTTTTTTTTTTGCCTTCGTGTTTTGAATTCTGTGTTACCTGGCATTACATTTAATGACATAATATGGAGCTACATCACTTATAGTTCTTTCCCCAGACTCATTCTCTCTTTGCCGTTAGCCATTGCAAGCTCTTTTCTTTATATTGCTTCATTTGACAAGATGATTTCTTTGTTCACTTGCCTGCTTTCTTCCACGAGGCATTGTGAAGTTGTGACTGACATGCTAAATATATCAGAAATGTGCCATTGTTCCCTGAGCAGAACAGTTACATAGTTACATAGGCTGAAAAAAGACATGCGTCCATCGGGTTCAGCCTCTCACACATCACCTACTGCTGTTGATCCAAAAGAAGGCAAAAAATCCAGTCTGAAATGCTCGCCAATATGCAACACAACAATTTGTAACCCAAAAACACATAATTTGCTTTTAAATAGGTCTATATGTGATTTTGTGAAAACTAGTGTGTGTCCATAACAATATAAAAACAAACTGAGTGACTGAGTGTATTATGAACATAGTCATAAGGGAGACTGGGATGTGGAGGTCTTCAACAATTTCCCAAAGTACAGGCATAATTATTAGCTAAGGCATGTCAGTCATACAATAATTGCAAAGAAAAGGTCAGGGAGATAAACATTTTTGTTGTTATATGTTATATGTTATACCATATCAAAACATACGAACCTGCGCTCTGATCCAGCAGGGTCACATACATCTGAAAAAAGGCAGAGGTTAGGAGAGGCAGAGGCAGGCAATGCAGATACCTAACCACAATGCTATGGGGGTTTGGGAGTTAATGGTTCTGTGTGTCTCCTGCAAAAAAGAAATGTGTTGGAGTTTAGCTTCTGAAGACACTGAGACAAAAGTGTTTTCTGTTTAGTCACACATGCTGCAACCTGCCCGACTGTAAAAATAAAAAGAGTTTCATGAGGAGTGTCCCAAAATACTAAAACCATAACACACTCTCCCTCAGGAATTGAAACCGCAATGCAAGAAGGTGCTCCTTGGTGGAAACTTGTCTCAGTGGGTGAGGAGCATTCAATTGAATGGATTGACTTGACTCAGTGGTTGAGCTTTTCAAGTAAAGATTCCAGTAATGAAGATAACATAGCTCTAATTACTTCAGCTTTACTCAGATGGTTGTATCAAGAAGGTGGAAATCCATTCCTGTGAGTTTGTGAAACAGAGACAGTCGGAGACAGAGGTTTGGAAACATGGGAAGGTGGAAATGGAGCTTGATCTCCCTTGAATTTGGCTTTAGATCTTTATTACATTGAGAAGGGAACCAAGAATTTGTTGAAGGCTGGGGCTGCCCATAAGGCAGTGTTTCCTAAACTTGTCTTCAGGCCCCAATGACAGGCCAGGTTTGTAAGATATCTGAAGCACAGCACAGGTGATATAATTTGCTGCTTAGTGATGGCAGTATTCATTCTGCATTTCCTCAAGATGATCTGCAAAATCTGGCCTGATAGAGGGTCCCGAGGACAGGTTTGGGAAACGCTGCCATAAGGGATATACTAGGTCAGTACAGATGTGTACTGTGCAATGTGATTTTCTCTACTCAAGTCACAGTTTGTGGAGAACTCTTCCCTGAAACCCTTCCTGAGGTATTAATGCTGCATGAGGCCTGTGTTTTTTTTGGAAAGAGAGGGAGAAGTTAGCTTTACTGACTATATGCCTTGAAAGCTAGAGACTGTATTTTAAAGCTCAATTATATGTGAGTGTGTTTCCTATTAAAGAAAAACGACTGTACGGACTTCATTACATGCTGCACTATTTTTTCATTGTTTCTGTTTTTTATGCATGGGGCCTTCATAAAGAACAGCCACCTCTTGAACATTAACGTCTATGAGAAGGATTGAGCTGCATGTAAGATTTACCCGTGAAACAAGAAGATTGACCTCAAATGTCACAGATATCTTGTTGCAGGCCCACATATTGCACACCACCTGAGAAGAGCGCTGGTGAAGGATCTCTTTTTGGTTTTAGATTTGGCAGATTTTTTTTTAATTGAGAGTTTGAAGCATTTTGTCACGTATCTTTACATGATCAGATACTTTATGTGTCCGTAGTTGGAATAATTTATTTGAGTGGGAGTGAATTTTGCAGATGCGTAGATTTTTTCTTGGTGAATGGAGGCAAAGAACCAACCCTTCTGCAATGGATGATGGTTGTAGAGTTGTATGGTAGTATAGTGGTAGTGTGAAAAAGGCAATGGAGCTGAGGGAAAAATGGTGGCCATGATATGGCTTGAGGCATCAGTCACTACCTGCTGTGTAATAGCCATCAGCGAAGTGCCAAAATAGCTGCCACTTGGTAACCTATCCTTTCCCTTTACCCGCATAGGAGAGGTGTAGGTGGTGGGGCAGCTCTGTATATCAAGCCCAGATCTTCTTGGGGAATGGTTTAAAGTCACTAGTGGAAAGTGTCTACCTAAGATAGGCCAGGTTTGTTGGCTTGTCTTCCTGAAGTTAAAATTTTTACTTACTATTTTGCAGTAAAATGTACAATTTTCCAGTTTAATACTTTGTAATACGACTATAAATATATATTTGATTTATTTAATTAATAAAATGAAGAATCAAATAGGAATGATGAGGTGGCAATTATGAATAGCACAATCTTCATTTACTGAACAAATCAATGTTGTCATGTACTGGCCCCAGGGAAATGAGACTCTGGTGCCAAAAAGATGAAACAAACATTTCCCTGACAGAGCATGCATTAGACCCAAATACAAGTAGACAATTTAATAGCATTAAACCAAGAGAGCCTTGGGACAGCAATCGGGCACATAAATGCACTAATTCTCAGATCAATATGTGTGGAGTGTAAGGGTTATGAGTTAAAATGTATAATATAAGAGTTCTAACACATCGACAACAGCACATACAAAAATATACGTAGGTACCACCACTATGGAAACCATCCATGGGTTTCCATAATAACCACTCCTTACCTGGGTACCTGTGAAGTATATAAAAAGCAAACTAAATGCATTTACTATTTCACATCAAAAAACACATATAGCTCTTTTTTGCATATTAAAAAATACAACCATAAAATTCCATTAATCTGCTATTTAAACCCCTTATCGCCTGGCGGGTGTCACCCGGCGAGTGTCACCCAGCGGAGGGGGATAATGTCATCATAGGTGTACTAGTACGCCCCGACACCAGGTGCTGCAGCAAGACTCTGCTTCGGTCCGCCCACGCTGCTGAGGTGCATCATTGGCCGCAGGGAGACGGCCTGAGTTCAGGCCGTGTGGCAGCAGCCAACGACATGCAGTGCGCACCTGCTGCGGGGAGGGGTCGAGGCGGCCCATTGAAGTCAACGGGGTGTACTAGTATGCCCTGCGTCTTCTAAGCCCACCCACCGCAGGGATGGCATTGTACGCCCTGCGGCGGTAAAATATTAGTTCATTATATCACATTACATTATGCGGTATTTATACAGTACCAACATATTCCGTAGTGCTTTACAAATAGGATGATAACAAAAGACGGATACAGAGGAAATATAGGGCTTGCCATTGGAACCTCTGGAAATCACAGTACTTATACAGTACGTATAAGTGCTCTGCCAGCATCAGCTCACATACCAAGAGTCATAAAGGGAAATGAGATTGAAGGCCGTAAGGTGAATGTGAACCTGATTGCCAGACAGAGCATGAGAAAGCTGTAGAAAACGCTGTGAAGACGTTAATACGTGTATGGAGAACTGAACTCAATAATGCAGCGACGCCACTGACAGTCTAGAACGCTTCATCCCAGTAATATTCCTGTATTATTTTAATCTTTTAATCTCCAAATAACAATTTATAGACATAATTTCCCTTTTACACTACATATAAATGTTATCCCCATCAGTACCAAGATTGGCTATACTAGATCTGCAAGGCACCTGCTGGTGCCCTGATATCAGTATAGTCGATGTGGTGTAATACTGGAGCAATGCAATGGGATTTTCTTGCTCGCAAATGAAATTAATGTGCATTTGGGCTCCAGAGCATGCTGATAAAGTTTTAGCACTGTGACCATGACAACAAGGTGCTAACATTCTTTAAAACCAGCTGGAAAAATGCATCTAAAACACATATCCGCAGCTGGTCTAGCATGGAGCCCAGTGCTTTAGTATCTCCTTTTGACTAGCAGGTGGTGACATCTGCCTGCCAAATAGACTATTACAGTAAGGAATACATTTGGAATAGTTGCAAATATTTCTTACCTTATAATTTATTAAAAGTGATTTTCCATAAAATCACCGTTTTCTGATAGCGGTTTTCTGTCTCGGTGATGAAGAGGTTAACTATGCATTACAATTTTCAGAGAAATCTTATGATAATATGTTGTCAACAAAAAGTGCTTGGACCTGAAAGGGTTAACAAGACATTTTGAGCTAAAGAGCGGTCTTTAAAAATTAGAAACTACTGTACTTATAAAAATCTCCAAAGTTGTTTATCATGTAACTTCACTTGCACCTTATGTTAGATATTTTCTTCATCAATGCTATTTTGGGACTGTTAGGCAATGTCTCACTTAATCTTTAGCTGAACATATGGTGAATGCAATGTGCTGTTATGGTTTTCCGCAGAACCTCTTGGTTTTTATTTATTTAATTGTCAGGCCCTTGCACAAATGGCACGGTTAATTTGAAATATTTTGAAATTAAAGGAATTAGTGGGATTTTACAAATGTATATTTATAATACCTACTTGTTATTCCAGGTCTTTAACCTTTTATCTGCTATCCTGCATGAGGGTTGTATAAGAAGACCACTGCCTCCCTATACATTTTTTATTTAGACCCATCTCAAAACCCATGGGGTCTGTTATTAAGGCTAGGGTCAGACGAGCGTGATTTCTACGGACTGTACATCCGTGCACACGGACGTACGTCAGTACGGAAGACGCAGTAGTGGCCACACAGTCCATTTATCACTGACGTATATTTTGACGGATGTAGGAGAGAAAATAAAATAAAAAGCAAAACCATTTTGTCCGTGAAAAATGCTGGATGTATAAATGCAGTCCGTCTGACCACGTTCCATCACTCACACACAAAGCTATGCAGACGTTGCGGACGCAGCGCACTTTGTGTGGCCGTTCTAGCGGTTGTACGTTCTTGCCTGCCTTGCGTCCGTGGGCCGCGGCCATTGTGCGTCCGCAGTTCAGTGCGGACGTACTTCGTGTAACGGGCTCCGATGGGCTTTCTGTCATGCTATCACGGACGTACTTTTAGGCGCAATCACGGACGTGAACACTACGCTCGTCTGAACCCAGCCTAAAAGGGATGGACAGTTAAAGCTGGTTACCCACTACCTTTATTTCCCCTCACTCGCCATCTGTGATGGGAAGCAAGCCCTTATTACTATTGCATTTTGAATTTAATGGTACAGCACACCACTAATTTGTGATTTTGTACTGCTACTGTTGTTCTTTTTAGAGTTAACATGAGGTTTTTTTATCACAGCCAGGGCTGCCATCAGAATTTTTTGGACCCCTTACTAGACCATTGTTCCCCTTCCAACAGCTGCCCATTTCAGTAAACGCTTCCCCTCCAGTATGGGGGTAAAAAGTGTTCCCAGGTGGGAGAGCTTTGGTCTGCACCTCTACCTGGCGCAGATCATACTAATTGCTCCCTCAGTGATGAGTCAGAGTGCTCTTACCGGCCCTCGTTGTCACGGCCCACCGGGAAAATTGTTGATATCTCTGTGGGCCTAAGTGACATGGGGTATCCTTAAGTCTGTGGCTCTTCGTCAAACTGCACAGGATATGGCTTTGGCCCTCTGGTACCAATGGACCCCTGAACTTATCATGGGCTGTCACCCTCTGATGGCTGCCCCGATCACAGCTTGCAGCCACTCACGATCAGATATTCTATACTTATAAGTGTGAGGAGATTCCACTGGGTGGTCTTAGTCTTTTGGTACTTTGCAGGGACTCCCTGGACAACCTACTCATGGGAACTTTCAGCTCTTGCACTTTAACAAAATTGAGGAATAGTGAATCGAAGCCTAACAGGGCATTCAGAGAGAGGTCAAAACCAGGAGAATGACTGGAGAACTGAAACTTCTAGGTCAAAATAGCCGATTTGGAAAGTGGGATAAATGGGAGAATTTTTCTGGTTTGGCTATTTTAACCTAGAATTTTCACTTCTCAAGTCATTCTCCTGGTTTTCCCCGCTCTCTGAATAACTTTGTAAGTCTTCGATTGAAAGTCAGGATTGTCCAGTTATCAGAAGTAGCATTTACAATTTATTATTCTATCACATCTTACAGTTATTTTTTCCCCAAAATAAAATATCTCGGTGCAGACTAATAAAAATGCACATGAATAAAATATTGCAAGGTGGTAGAAAGTGAATTTGAAAATGTTTATCCAGAAAAGCTCAAGAAAGTTGAATTCACATTAAGAAAATCCATCACAATTCAGTGTTTGGTGAATATAATATAACAATATTAGGTCCCTATTACACGCTTCGCGCAAATGCGCTCACGCAATTTTTTTGTGCACGGAAAAAAAGGTTAGCGCGCAAATTAATGCGGTATTACGATCCGCAGTTTTTCAGCCTTCAACTTTTTTCGAGCGCAAATCCGACGCACAAAGCCAGGCGCAAATGACTGTTGCGTGCAGAAATCGGTGGGTAGACTGTTTTTTCACGGGATTCAGCCAATCACAATTAAGAACCACCATTTGCTAGGTTTCAGCTGTTGCGCCTGTCAAAGTCAATCTGCGTACATGTGCTGCAACAAAAATAAAAAATGAAACAATTTATTAATTTTATTGTTTGGGTATGCGTAGAATGTGTAACTGTACTGTGCTGTATTTTTTTTTGTGCAGGTTCATTTCGTTTCGGCCAGAACGTTCAGATTGTAAATTAACACCAGGTTTTCAAAGACGTTAAAATGATGCGCGCAAACGTTGTGCGTTACATTTTGCGCTAAGATTGTAATACCATGCGCGCATACGCGTACTAACGCATTGGCGCTCACAATGTTAAGTATAGGATGCGCGCAGGAACTTGCGCTCGCGCTGGGTTTGCGCAGGGTCACTCGCGTTGGACGTTAACGCGCATCGTTTGTGCGAATGTCGTAATAGGACGTTATGCGCTAATGGTTTTTTCCTCACGCAAATGCGCATTTGCGTGCACGCAAATGCGCGGCGCGAAGAGTGTAATAGGGGCCTTAGTGTTTGTTTATATTCCAATATTTAAACCCTGTGCTTAAATGATATAGCTAATTAGTCTGTATGTGTAATTAAGTCTATTAGAGAAATGAGTACATATATAGGATTTATTATAGAAATGGCTTCAGTATGAGTTAATCACATTAGCCATTAAAGTATGTCTCACAGAATAAGAAGAATGGTCAAATGATATAAAAAGAGCAAAGACACAAAAAAAATATGTTGATGATTATATACTACTATAAGGAAATCATATTCTAAATATAAATGATAATTAAATGCATTAAAACTGATAAACAAGAAAAGCAGCATTTAAAATAGAGATGTTATGTTAATGGATTGACTTCTGTTGCTCAAGTTGTCAATAACACTTCTTCGCAGCAGAGAAAAATCTATTTATATGTTTGTATTGTCAAAGCAATTAAAGTGACAAACTGACATGCCCTTGTTAACAAAGTAAATTTCCTTACTTAAGAATATGTCAGTCAAATTGCTCTCACTCAATAAAACACATTCTTCTGAAAACACCGCGTGTCACGGGATTTCCTAGGAGAATCAGGTAGAATATGTCACAGAACACAATAAATTACAATTTGGCTTTATGGACTTTTCTGGGCACAGATGAACATTTTAATGGGGCTCCCAATTAACTATACAAAAAGGTTATGCCAAGAATGTGAAATACCCAGGTTTATCTTCCTGTTCCAGTCTTCTTCTGTTTAGTCATGGAAATGAATAATTATGTCCTGTTTGTATAATTACAAAGATAAGCTTGGCTTTTGGCATGCTTTCACTTGTTCCATGATTGGAATTTCAATAGGAAAAAACTAGTTTACAGAAAAGGTGCTGAAAGGACAAATATTCATTTCCATTACTGACACCATGAGTGTGCGCAGTCAGTGCGTGCGCCAGTTGGGTGAATTGGCCTGATTGTACATTGTTCCCCTCTACACATTTTGGGGTTTTCCTATCTGATTCATGATAAAGAGCACAAAATTTGCCTGACCGTGATTATTTACAGTGTGTAATTTATACATATTTCAGGTGTCAATATTGCACACCCTATTCATGTGCTAGGCATGCCTATGACTGACACTTTCCATTGTTTAACCCCTTGTGACTGGGCGGTTTTACAACTGCCACTCTGAAAGTGCCCGCTGCTGTTTTTATGTTTCTACGCTGTTTGTGTTTAGGTCTACTTTTCCTCTTACTCATTTATGCAACCCACACATATTAGATAGTGTCTTTATCGCCATGAAAGGGACTTTCTAAAGACACCATTATTTTCATCATATGATATAATTTACTATAAAATAAAATATGAAATATGATGAAAAAATGGAAAAAACACACTTTTTTGAAATTGAATCCCCAAAACCTACAACCCAATTTTTACATGCTTTTGCTTTTTAACCACTCCACTGCTGAGTCAGTTCACCTCTGTGCGCTGAGCTAATTTTTACCATTTTATGCTCATCATGTTTAAACATCAATTGAAGCCCTATTTTATTATACCCTCAGACAAGAATTGTTTTAAAAAAAACACTTTTTTTATTTTATTTATTTACCGTATTTATTTACACTAAACCTGGTCATGTTTGCCTCTCCCCTTTCCAGCAGTACCTTCTTTTTTTTTTCTAGCTCTAACAGTTTGGGAGAGAAAGGCATCCAAAGGACCTCTCAACCCCTGCAGGAGCAGGGGGATGCCTGAAAGTGACGTCATCGTGACGGATGGGCCCCATAAACATGTCGGGCAGGGCTCAACCTTGCCAGTTCGCCGTGGGAGCCCGGCCAGAGAGGTGAGTATAGGGAGAGAGGGGGGTTTAAGGACCATGATCTACATAGTACATCCTTGGTCCTTAAGGGAAATTTTCCCCAGGACGTACTATATACGTCAGTGGTCCTTATGGGGTTAAGGAGTATATGAAAATTACATTATTGCTAACCCCTTCAACACCAACAGGTCTATTCATTAAAGGGTAAAATCAGGAGATTTGGCAGGAGAAGAGACTGATCTAGACCAAATAGGCAATTTCGAAAGTGAGATAAATGGGAGAATTTTTCTGGTTTTGGTTTTGACCTAGATTTTTCTCTTCTCTTGCCAATTCTCCTAACTTCACCCTCTAGTGACAAGACCTGCAAGTGATTTTCCATAAAACCACTGGCACGACCAGTTGGTTTTATGTACAGAGGCATCTCACTGTATAAATTCACTGTAGGTAAGCCCATTTTGACAGACAAAGGGCTCCCTCTGCTGTCCAAAAAGTGATACTACATTTATATTTTATATTGAGCTCCATGGATCCGTGCGAGAAAAAATAAATTCAAAGCTTCAAATATTTTCAACACCAGATATGTCCGATGTGTTGAAGTATCAGCGGCATGTTGATATGTAAAATTATTTGCATTGCTCCATAATTACACAACATCTGGTCCACTTGATATCAGGGCATTAGCAGGAGCTTTTGAAGATTGAATTTACTCAGCCTTGGTAGTGAAAGGGTTAAGTCCTTAGCACACATTCAATTATTGAAACATTTGAGCTTGTTATGTGCTGCTTTAGTAAAAAATAAAATAAAAAGATAGTTGTGTTTTGCTGTATTCCCCGTGCACATAAATAAAAGTCGTATGCTGGTTTCTAAGGTATCTTTTTTCCAGCCAAGACATTGTGTTAGAACATTTAATGAATTAGTATCATCTAAGTGATGTTTCAGTGTTTCTGCTGAAATGGAACCTTAAACATTTTTTGCAGGGCATTTACCATTTGGAGACACTAATTACATCCAAGTAGAACAGAATGGTAATTTCAGGCTGCTCTGTCAGTGCTTACCAGAATATTAAGCCTGTTTCCGATGTCTCAGGTGTGCTGTTTTTGCAAGGCACATAATAGCATCTCAGAGTGGTGAATTGAAAAATCACTCACTAGATTTCTCTTTTGTTTCTTTAATCTTCTGTAGCTTTAATCCTCCCGATGCCCAACACATTCTCTTTTAAGCCTGGTGTAAAAACACAAGTAAATAGCTGATAGTAATGACCAACGGGGGAGATATCTATTTCCGTAATCACAAATATTTGTGTATTGGATATTTTACAAATTAACACAAAGCTTTGCCCATACAGGAGAATAACTAATGCCTAAATGGCTTTTATCCGTGAAAGTAATGGACTTGCTATAGAGTTCAGGGACCACAAGAAAAATTGAGCTAATCTTGCCCCATTAAATATTCAGGCATTTTGACTATATACAGTACCTGTAGCAATTTCATTAAATGAATCAATTTGTCCTGTACTCTGTGTCACGTTATCAAGTCTCCTTTTTCCTTTGTAAAATGCTTCAATACAACAAATTTATGGTGTCAGTAAATTCTGACGGTGGTAAGAAACATTTCAGCGGGCTAAGATTTTTCATTGTGGTGTAAAGCAAATAATATTTTATGTGTGTGAAATAATTAAATTTCTATTTTCCACTCAGTTCTATTCCATAGATCATATAGAAGTCTGATATAAGGAGGAAATAAATAGCAGAGTGTCAGGCACGAAATCTGGGATTTTTATGGTCTTCAAGCCATAACTGACTTCTTCCAAACTTCTTCACTTTCCCAAGAGTACAAATGCGTCAGATGTACGGTGGTTGCTTACAACCCTATGTGAATTCCAGAAGAACATCCTACACCATTTGTTTGTCAACTTCACCATGTTAGCTTTTATTATTCCATTAAGTTCCTTGGTGGCCATTGTGTTGTCAGGGCTACTCAAGATAAGAGATGGCAGCTGAATGAGATAAACCAGGGAGCTTAAAAGACTTCTAATTTATCCCCTGGTGATGTCCTTTGAATACATGCAAGCACACTCTGAAGTATTTTAAGAGTCATTGGTTTATCTAGCGGACTCCACAATGCTTCTCAACAATGTCAGTAGGTCAGCACTAAGCTGCTATCTGCCACAGGTGCCGGCCTTCCTCCTTTTACCGCCTAACTGCACCTGCCACAGGCAATAAAGATACTTTGTTTTACACTCCAGGCAAGTAATGGCAAACCGTGGCACCCCAGATGTTTTAGAACTGCATGTCCCATGATGCTTAGTCACAGATAAAGCTGGCTAGGCATCATTGAACATGTAGTTCAGAAGCACCTGAGGTGCCAAGGTTCACCATCACTGCTTTAGGCTAATAAGGTCTCATTTATAGCACAGTTTGTGCCTCTAAAGTATTACTTTGATAAGCTTTACAATATGAAATTAATAGGCTTTTCGTAAACAAATTGAGTTTACAGAATTGTGGAAATTCAGTAAGAACGGATTATATTACTACCGCAACAAACACTTAAATCTCCTATAGACAAATGCGTGGCCACCATCAGAAATCTTGTGGGCCCTTACTAAACCACTCCGCCAGCTACCCATTTCAGTCCCTCTCTAGCTCACATTATTTTACAGGGAGTGGGCAAAATCCCCGGATGGTCCTGCAAAGGCATAAAAAATATTCCCTGGTGGTCTGGCAAGCATAACATTGTTGCTTCTGGAGCCGGAGCTCCAGGCACATCACCTGAAATAGGCCCATTACAGAATGTGAGAGGCCCTTCAATCCAAATACTGCATGCCGTTGAGATAGGTAAATGACATGCACTATTTGGTTTCTTCAGGGGTCTCACGTGCTCGTCTTTTAAGGATTTCAGCAGTCTTGCTTGAATACATAATGCAGCAGTGACAGGTCGGGCCATTGTGTCTGAAGCTTCCAGGAAGAACTCTGTATAACAAAGGTGTCAGGGGTGGCACCTGGCGTAAGCCTTGGTGGGACCCTGTTAAGGGGGTCTGAGCCTTTTGCGTAGGACACACTGGTGGTACCTCAGTGTAGGTGGTCAAAGGGGCGATTTGAGGTCAATGGGCTGGCGGAGTGCGGAGGTCGGTGGGCATGCAGAGGGTCTGATACACGGCGATCAATATCATATAATATCAGAGAGCACAGGGAAACATGTCAGGATACTTGGAGAGTTATACTGCTAATGCGAAGTCAGATTGGATTGTGGGAAGGGAACCTTTATTTCCAGCAGGGGTATGGTGTGTGTTTGTGTTTCACTGTGGTTAACTGTTTATAAACTGGTACCAGTGCTGACCATGAGGTAGCACTATTCATGCAGCTGAAGTAGACACAGATCCTGGCAAGAGGTGAATGAGAGGTGTAGGGTGGGACATTCAGCTAGCAGGGGGCAGTGCTTTTTGCAGGCTGTGTTGCTTCATAGTCTTTGGTCTCTGTTCCAAGGTTCAGCTGCCATCTTTCAGACAGGTACCCACAAGATGCAGAAACTCAGTTCACTGTAGCTTCAGCATGTATTTTTTAGAAATCACGATAGTGCATATCACCAGCTTTCCCACCTATTGTCCCACTGGTTCTCAAGCCTGCCAGCTGACCGGCCCTGTAGGCTTCCTTCCCATCAGACAAATGCCTAGTGTAAATATAATAAAATGTGGAACCGAGCTACAATATATAAAACCAAATACACGTAATAGTGAAATACAATACAGGCCATTGGAAATAAGCCCCTTTGGATCTCACTCACAAAAGCTAAAAATATTCAGACACATCAGTGTTACCACTATACTGCTACTCCCGAACTTTCCATCTGATGCCACCCACCACCGTCAGGAACAACGGGGAGGATTCCGCGGGTATGCAGAACAAATAGGTTTTGATAGTAACAGAATATAAATTATTCCAACGCGTTTCGTCCTTTAGTAATACACAGACTTCATAAGGAATACAACTAAAAAAAACGAAACTGTTTTTTATATGTCTGTTCACTAAGCTGTTATTTCACCAAATACTGGCGAATTGACAGCAAAATACGATGCAGGTTGCCGCAACTCGGAGGCATCAAAATTGCCCCATAAAAGACTATTCACAGAAAGAGAATCTGCACCAAAATTCCAGCGAGCTGCCCCGATATTCATTGTTTCAGTTCAACAGGTTTAAACCGGCGAATCCCATAGGATTCAAAGTAAAAACGCAATATCGTTTAAATTTTTTTCTAAAAAACTGCTTGTTTTTTCATTTTCAACAAAAAGCCTTTTTTATTTTTTAGAACAGCTGTCTGTATTTTTTGTATTTTTTAGACAAAATTTTTGATTCCAAATGTTTTAAAAAGTCGTTTTTATTTTAAATTCTGTAACAGACCTTTTTATTATTTTTTCAAGGACCTTTTTATTATTTAGACACATTTTAATACATTTTGATCGGGTTAAACACCTATCGGGAGAGTTCTTTTTTTTTAAGTTCGGCGGAATGCGTCAATGCCAGTTCGGCGCAGTTTGGTGTTTTTTGGCGCAGTTCGGCAGTCCTATAACTGCTTCGGTGACTCCAATTTCGGCAAAATACAGTGAATATTCACTAAATAGTGAAGTCACTGTATTTTTGGCTAAATGAAATCACTGAAGTAGAAAAATCAACGCACCGAAATTGCATGCGAAATTACCCCACCATTCCTGAACCACTGGTACTAGTAATCATGACCACCATTAAAACTCCTCTTGTATGCTGTTGGCGCTATTAAATGATGATAAAAATAATCTTATTAGTGATCTGTTGTCAAACCAAATGGTTATGTTCTGTATCTTTCTATTTATCGAGACCACACTCACATATCCCTGAAAATTTGCAGTAATTATTTTAATTCAAATTTAGGCACACCCAAATAAAAAAACTATTGGTGGGCAGCACATGAAAAGTGATTCCCTACAGTGTAATAAGATCTGCATATTCCATGGTAGCTGTTTTATGCGGAGTTGGGAGAAGTTGATGAGTAAATTGCTCCAATTAATTTTTTTTTCCTGTTCTCTCCACCCATCAATCCTGTGTATCATTTATATTCATATTATTATTCTGACAATGAAGTCATCTCAGATTAGCAAAAAAGTGTTGAAAAAAACATCTAATCCTCAGATCTATCATCTCATGTTGAAGTATAGTCATTCCTCCAGCATTCTGTTTAACATTTAAATATTTTCTCCTCTTGGGAACTTCATGCTCCCTGTATTGTGTGTATAGCCTCAGCTTATAACCCCCCCCCCACCAAAAACGAGAAAAAAAAACATTGTAGGTTCAAACCAATCAATTCAGATTCATACAATTCATTTCGCTGTTTTACAAAAAGCACAATGAGGCATATATATGTACATTTAGTAACTCTTTCACTACCAAAGTCGAGTTAACGCGATTTTGCATTGTAATACATTGAAAAGCATTCACATTGTGCCAAATGTGAACCATCTGGGGGTACACTTAGGGTTAAACAACTGTAGGGTACATTAATCTCTGCAAAAATGTTAATTGCATCGCTAAATGAGAGATTTTAAGAAAAATGAAGAGTAAAATTACAGAAAAATGAAACAAAGTGAAATTAAAAGGTTTTAGATAGCTTTCACGTTATTATTTAATAAATTGCACAGCTTAATCTTTACAGAAGATGAATTCATATTGCTGCCAAATACCCAATCCAAACTGAGATAACTATTAGCTGAAGAGTCGCATGTCATTTATGCTCCTTTTGGCCCAGAGCAACCAAAACTCTAGGCAACAAAATGTGGCCGTGGCTGAGGGTCTTTGTAACGTTGGGAGCTTCCAGCCCTACCTGTGTGCTTGAGGACAGAATGTCTGATGCTGCTCGCTGACCAATGCCCAGTTTAAATGGAGACAGGCAGGGAGGTGGCTGCATGAGGCGCGGCTTGAGTGGGGGGCGTGGCCTGGTGAAGGTCTTTAAAAACCCTCAGTGTTTTCTCAGCAGTTGCCAGATCGTGGTTATCCATACCTGAGCTCCTTGTACCTGACTGCTATAATTGAATTAACCCGTTATTGACCTCTGCTTGTTTCTGACTATTCTGCCTTCTGTTGCCCTAGACCATTTTCTTGTACTACGCCACTGCTCTGATATCGACCGGCTATTCCATTTGACCATTCTGAACTCTGTATTCCTGATTCTGGCTCGGCTGACTACTCCCTGTGTTGTTAACCCTTTCTGTCTAGCTAGTTTACCTGGCCAATTCTAATGACCAGACAGTTAGGGATCTTTCACGGCTACTCTGTTCGTAGCTTCTGGGCTCTGTGTAGTGTGGGGTGTTAAGTACTGCGTGGTGGGATCTGGGAACCGTGACATTACGATCTGGCCACTATGGATCCCGCAGATTTAACACAGCACTTGGCTAACTTGTATCCAGACAGGATGAGCAGGATCATAGGATGGATCAGTTTGCTATTGCCTTACAAACTATCCTGACTCGTACGGCTCACCTGGAACCAGCTGGGGTTGCACCCCCGCTTGATATACCTGTGTCCCCTGTCGTTCAGACATCCCAGGTACACATGACCGCTCCTATGAGGTTTGACGGTACTCCCTCAGAGTGCCAGGGGATTTTGGTCCATGTGGATATTCATTTTAAATTAAATCCACAGATGTTTTTCTCTGACATTGCCAAAGTGGGGTTCATTATTAATCACCTGTCTGGCAGAGCATTGACATGGGCGACTCCGTTATGGGAGGCAGAGAAGCCTATCATACGGGATATAAAGAATTCATAGCCGAGTTACAACGTACATTTAATCCTACCAGAAAGGCCACGGTAGCTGGCAAATCCTTGTTCCGCATACGTCAAGGGAACAGGACTGTTTCTGATTATGCCATAGAATTTAAAACCTTGATCTCTGATGTGAACTGGACAAATGAGACACTGGTTCTGGCTTTTATGGAGGGGTTATCAGAGTCATTGATGCATGAATTGGCTCCACGTAAACTACCTGAGGTATTGTGTGAACTCATTGTTTATTGTATAGATCTGGATAATCAGATAAGGGACAGAAGGACTCCAAGAGAGAAGCCCAAGAGACCGTTACCTAGGTTGGCCCCTGTCTTTCAGGCACCACCAAGAGAGTCATCTCCTCCCTCTGAGCCTATGCAACTAGGCCGTACTAGGCTTACAGAGGAAGAGAGAACAAGGCGTTTTCGTGAGGGATTGTGCCTGTATTGTGGTTTGGGGGTCATGTACGATTTCAATGTCCTACTCGTCCTAAGATGTATGATAAGCCGGAAAAACTACCGCACCTAAGGCAGCTGAGGAGACAGGCCTTGGTGTGACGTGCATGTCTCCTGTCAAAGACACTAAACTTATGTTACCAGTATCCTTGGCTTGGGAGACCAAGACCACACACACATACTAGCTTTTTTGGATTCTGGGGCTGCTGGCAACTTTATCGATGTTAACTACGCTTCTTCCATTTCTCTACCCCTGGTTGTAAGAGAGACACCCTTAGCCCTTAGCCGTCGAAGCCATAGACGGCAGACCGTTATCCTGCCCTAGGATTACTCACGATACGGTTACATTGGTTCTTACCACTGGTCTCTTGCATAAAGAAGAAATCATATTTCAAGTTTATCCATTCACCTTCCAATCCTGTTGTACTTGGTTTCCCTTGGTTGGTGGAACATAATCCTGTTATTGATTGGGCTAAGGGAGAGATACTGTCTTGGAGTCCTGCTTGTTTTGGGACTTGTTTAATACCCATTCAGCATGTCGGTGCCCTGAACACACCCACAGCTCCTCCATTGTCTACAGAGGTTCCTGACCAATACGCCGAGCTCAGGGCTGTATTTGATAAAAGAGGCAGAGAAACTGCCTCCATATAGACCATATGATTGTGCCATTGATATTCATCCTGGTACCATGCCTCCTCGAGGCAAAGTATATCCTCTTTCCATAAAGGAGAACCAAATTATGGAGAAGTACATAAAGGAGAATTTGGAGAGAGGTTTCATCCGACGTTCCTCTTCTCCAGCAGGGGCTGGGTTCTTTTTTGTGTCTAAAAAAGAGGGAGATTTACGCCCGTGTATCGATTATAGGGGGCTTAACAAGATCACCATTAAGAACGTGTACCCTATCCCTCTCATATCAGAACTTTTCGACAGGTTAAGGGGTCAGCAGTATACACAAAACTTGATTTAAGAGGGGCTTACAACCTGATACGTATAAAAGAGGGGCATGAGTGGAAACAGCATTTAACACCAGGAGTGGGCATTATGAATACCTGGTCATGCCTTTCGTCTTTGTAATGCTCCAGCGGTATTCCAGGATTTTATTAATGATGTGCTCAGAGATTTCTTACAAACCTTTGTTATACTATACCTAGACGATATATTGATTTACTCTCCCGATCTGAAAACCCACCATGCACATGTCAGACAGGTATTAGCAAAATTACTGGACAATGGTCTTTATTGCAAACTAGAGAAGTGTTTATTCGACATTACACTGTGAAATTCCTTGGGTATATTATCACTCCAGAAGGTTTTGAGATGGATCCTTCTAAACTCACGGCCATCTCAGAATGGCCTCTCCCTCAAGGTCTCAAGGCCATACAGAGGTTTCTGGGGTTTTCCAACTATTATAGGAGATTTATCAAGAATTATTCCGCTGTAGCCTCCCCTATCATTAATATGACACGTAAAGGTCTGAAGAACCAGATCTGGTCTTCTCAATCCAAACAAGCATTCGAAGCCCTCAAACAAGCTTTCACTTCCGCTCCCGTGTTACGGCATCCTGATCCCAGGATTCCGTTTGTTCTTGAGGTTGATGCTTCGAGATAGGCATTGGGCTGTCCTGTCTCAAAGAGAATCTCCAGGAAAACCTCTACATCCTTGTGGGTTCTTTTCAAGAAAATTATCACCAGCAGAACGCAATTATGATATCGGTAACAGAGAATTGCTTGCTATTGTGTCTGCCCTATCAGAGTGGAGACATTTGTTGGAAGGTACTCTTGACCCTTTGTTGATAATTACTGATCATAAGAACCTTACGTACATCGGGGATGCTAAACGTTTGAACGCGAGACAGGCCAGGTGGTCATTGCTACTGTCTCGGTTTAATTTTGTATTGACTTACAGACCAGGTGACCGCAATGTAAAGGCTGATGCCTTATCTCGTCAATATGACCCGTATGAGTCTAATACACAAGACCACAATCCTATAGTTCCTCCTGAACGTATTGTGGCTTCCACAGTCTTGTCTGTCTCCTCGCCTTTCCTGGAACGCCTCCAGGCAGTTCAAGTAGGGGCTCCACCTGACAAGCCTCCAGATATGTTGTTTGTACCTGAAAAGGAAAGACAAGAATTACTCATAATGTTTCATGATTCTAAACCAGCAGGTCATCCTGGTATTACTAAGACTCTTACCAGTATCTCCAGACAGTTCTGGTGGCCCACCATGCGACAGGACGTACGTCTGTTGTTTTGGCTTGTCAAGTCTGTGCCAGAAGCAAACCCAGTAAATCCTTGCCTGTCGGTCTATTGCAGCCTTTACCCATGCCTAAGAGGCCTTGGTCTCATCTATCTATGGATTTTATTGTGGACTTGCCGAAGTCCAAGGGTCATACTGTGGTTCTGACAGTTGTAGACCGCTTCTCCAAAATGGCTCATTTTGTCCCTCTACCTAAGCTTCCTACGGCCAAAGAACTGGCAGTCGTCTTTGCTAGAGAGATTGTACGAATACATGGGGTTCCGTCTGAAATAGTCTCTGACAGAGGAGCCCAGTTCGTCTCTCGTTTCTGGAGGGTTTTCTGTGCAGAGATGGGGGTGCGATTGGCCTTCTCTTCAGCATATCATCCACAAACCAATGGGGCAGCAGAGAGGGCAAATCAGGGTCTCGAGCAGTACATACGTTGCTTTACCACACAACAACAAGACAATTGGTCGGAGTTGTTGCCCTGGGCTGAGTATGCACGTAATAACGCCGTTAAAGAGACCACTGGCCACTCTCCTTTTTCTGACATCTATGGTTTTTCCCTCCGGCTCTACCGCTTCAGTTTACTGAACAGACCATCCCGGCTCTCGATGACCATCTCACTCAACTGCAAGAGATTTGGAGACAGATTCGAGAAAATATGGAGCGCAATGTTGCTGTCCAGAAACGCAAGGCTGACAGGCATAGGTTACAAGCTCCCTCCTATAACGTGGGGGATAGAGTTTGGTTGTCCACTAGGAACGTGAAGTTGCGGGTGCCTTCTATGAAAATGGCACCTCGGTTTATAGGTCCATATAAGATCATTCGCCGCATTAATCCTGTGGCTTATGCTCTTGCCCTTCCTAAACATCTTCGCATGCACAACGTCTTCCACACCTCCCTACTGAAGCCTTTGTTGTGTAACAGGTACACGCGGGTCGTTCCTCCTCCTCCACCTATTCAGGTTGATGGTGAATCTGAGTATGAGGTTAGGAGGGTTTTGGATTCTAGGCTGTGCAGGGGCGCTCTGCAGTACTTGGTCGATTGGGTGGGTTATGGTCCAGAAGACCGGTCCTGGATTCCAGCTTCCGACATGTCTGCCTCTAGGTTGGTTAGGGCGTTCCATGCCTCACACCCCGATCGTCCTGGTGGTCGTCCTGCCGCTCGCCCTGGTGGTCGTCCTGCCGCTCGTCCTGTTGGTCGTCTGGTGGCCTCCCGTGGAGAGGGGGGTACTGTAATGTTGGGAGCTTCCAGCCCTACCTGTGTGCTTGAGGACAGAATGTCTGATGCTGCTCGCTGACCAATGCCCAGTTTAAATGGAGACAGGCAGGGAGGTGGCTGCATGAGGCGCGGCTTGAGTGGGGGGCGTGGCCTGGTGAAGGTCTTTAAAAACCCTCAGTGTTTTCTCAGCAGTTGCCAGATCGTGGTTATCCATACCTGAGTTCCTTGTACCTGACTGCTATAATTGAATTAACCCGTTATTGACCTCTGCTTGTTTCTGACTATTCTGCCTTCTGTTGCCCTAGACCATTTTCTTGTACTACGCCACTGCTCTGATATCGACCCGGCTATTCCATTTGACCATTCTGAACTCTGTATTCCTGATTCTGGCTCGGCTGACTACTCCCTGTGTTGTTAACCCTTTCTGTCTAGCTAGTTTACCTGGCCAAGACAGTTAGGGATCTTTCACGGCTACTCTGTTCGTAGGCCCTGGGCTCTGTGTAGTGTGGGGTGTTAAGTACTGCGTGGTGGGATCTGGGAACCGTGACAGTCTTTTTCAAGACGTGAACATTTTACCACTTTATTTTTTTTGGTGCTGCTTTATTTTCAGCAATGTTCAAGTGCATATCAAAACTTGCTTTGCTCCAGAACCATAAAGAGGGTTTTTTTTTTTTTTTACATTGTACATGGTCATGTTTGATATCATTAGTTAGAAAGACCAGACTCTGACCTGTCCAATCACACCTAATTTGTAAGTGTACAACTTGTGGGGTGTAAAGAATGGAGACACAGGTGTCCAAAGGCCCCCACTCTCTCCTCGCAGTAGAACTTGTGTATTACATGAACCAATGTGTAACAACGTATTGCAGTGGCGTAGCGTGGGTTGTCAGCGCCCGGGGCCAGCCAGGAATTGTGCACCCCCCCAACCTGTGGACACATTATCATGCCCCGATTCCCTTCCACCATTAGGGCATTGAACCCCTTAACTGTGATACAATGTAATGTGCAGAGTGTATGAGCGTATCACAGTGCTCCACAGCAATAAAACCCACAGTAATGTGCAGCTCACATGGATATATATATTGCCCCCAGCAGCTCAAACATGAATATATTTGCCCCAATGCCCCAGTACCTCAAACATGAATATATTTACCCCAGTACCTCAAACACCAATATATTTGCCCCCAGTAGCTCACACATGAATATATATGCCCCAGTAGCTCACACATGAATATATTTGCCCCAGTAGCTCACACATGGATATATTTGCCCCCAGTAGCTCACACATGGATATATTTGCCCCAGTACCTCACACATGGATATATTTGCCCCAGTAGCTCACACATGGATATATTTGCCCCCAGTAGCTCACACATGGATATATTTGCCCCCGGTAGCTCACACATGGATATATTTGCTCCCGGTAGCTCACACATGGATATATTTGCCCCCAGTAGCTCACACATGAATATATTTGCCCCCAGTAGCTCACACATGGATATATTTGCCCCCAGTAGCTCACACATGGATATATTTGCCCCCAGTAGCTCACACATGGATATTGTTGCCCTCAGTAGCTCACACATGGATATATTTGCCCCAGTAGCTCACACATGGATATACTTGCCCCCAGTAGCTCACACATGGATATATTTGCCCCCAGTAGCTCACACATGGATATATTTGCCCTCAGTAACTCACACATGGATATATTTGCCCCAGTAGCTCACACATGGATATATTTGCCCCCAGTAGCTCACACATGGATATATTTGCCCTCAGTAGCTCACACATGGATATATTTGCCCCCAGTAGCTCACACATAAATATTTGCCCCAGTAGCTCACATATGAATATTTGCCCCAGTAGCTCACATATGAATATTTGCCCCAGTAGCTCACATATGAATATTTGCCCCAGTAGCTCAGACATGAATATTTGCCCCAGTAGCTCACACATGAATATATTTGCCCCTAGTAGCTCAGACATGAATATTTGCCCCAGTAGCTCACACATGAATATATTTGCCCCAGTAGCTCACACATAAATATATTTGCCCCCAGTAGCTCACACATAAATATATTTGCCCCCTCTCCCTCCCCCCACTCACTGGCTCTGAGGGCCCGCGGGTCGGTAGGGGGGGCCGGTTTGGGGATTCATAGTGGGCCCCCACTGGTTTCCCGGCCTTTGATCGTCATCGTGCTCTTCTTGGGCAGCCAGCGGCGCACTCTGTAAATGCCACGGTGGTGCCTGCAGCCCAGTCTAAGCATGTTGCACTGGCGCCGCCCCTCATGTGACACGTCACATGAGGGGGCGGTGCAGGCGCCATCGCAGCGTTTCCAGAGTGTGCCGCTGGCTGCCTGTGTGCACTGACCGCACAGGGCAGGGAAACCGGTGGCGGGGGCCCACTATGGCACCCCCAAAAAAACTGCACCCGGGGCCACCGCCCCCCAGCCCCCCCACGCTACGCCACTGACGTATTGCGCCATCATCTCCACATTTGCACCCAGCGTGGGAAATGAGATGGTGACTTAGCACAGTGGCAGTGTTTGCTTTAGAAGTAAAAACACATTATACCATTGACTTAGAACAGAGAATAAAATAAATTAAAACATTTTTAACTTTTTTATATTTTTACACATTTCATGGTCAGGTTTGTTATCATTGGAAAGGTCAGACTCTGACCTTTCTAACGATACCTAACTTGACTTTGAGTGGTGTAAAAATCAGCGATACATTGTCCCAAAGTCTCCTTGTTTCTACTTGCTGCAATGCCGCGGTCTAGGTTGTCCAAGAAACAATGCATTGTGCCATCACCTCCACACTTACTGGCAGTGTGAGAAATGAGAAGGTGAATTAGTGCATTAATCATCATTGATCACTTTATAATTGTTATAGTGCTGCATTAGGAAAAAAAAGAGAAAAATATTTATATTTTATTTGTTACTTTATTTTTACATAAACCTGAACATGTTACTCCAATGAATGGCCTTTCCAATGATACCTTATATGTCCCTCTATCCTGTAGGGCTCCAGAGATACAGGGGTCTAAATGATTGTAAATTGCAATTTTATTTATTTTTTAATTTTTTTTTACAGAGCAAAGTAAACCACCCCCTAATAGCATGCACCTGTAGGCACATGCCTACTCTGTCTAATTATAAAGTCGATTTCATTAAATGTCAGTAAATTAATTAAAAATAAAACATTTTGCCTCATTTTCTGCTTACCTTATTTTACAAAAAGTGGGCAAAATTCCTGGTGGTTCAGCAAGGGGATATAAAGTGTTGGCTTAGTTGGAGAGAATTTGTGCTGCCCCTTTACCTGGTGCCCACCATACTAATGGATCCCTCAGCGATGAGCCAGAGTGCTCTTACTGGCTCCAGATGCTTCAGCCCACCAGGAAATCTGTTGGTATCTTGGGAGCCAGTCTTGTGTGGCATGGAGGAACCCTTATATCTTGGGCACATACAAAAAAATTTGCAGAGTTTGGAAACGACCAAGGCCCTTGAACATATCATGTTCTGTTGCCCCCCTGATGGCGGCTCTGCATACGGTCAATGTCACATTGTTGTGATGTGTTTCACATTTCCTCCTTGTCACTCATAAAACAATATGCGCGGTTTTACCGATACATTGTCTTTAAAGACCTTTTTCAAAAGCACAGAATACTGTCCTCCAAAGGAAGTTAATTCTTCTTTTGAACAACTGAATGCATTATTTAACACAGAGATATTAACTCTTATAGGATTAATGTTATGTCCACAAAGAAAATACAATGAACAACCTTGGCAAAGAACAATGTATCACTTTGATGTAAAGACTCTATTTACCGTGCTATTACTTGATAATTCTGTCTCCAGGGTAAATATTAGTTGTGGTGATACGTGTCATTATTCAAAAAGAAAAGTGTTTGAGATTATATTGGCTAAATAAAGCCAATAAATAAAGAAATGTTCACGCATACTGGAATTACTGTACATTGGTATCAGGGGTCAACTATAAAACCACTCAGTGGAATTCTGTGTTTGTTGAATCCACACATTTTGCATTCAAAAAAATTGTTTAGGTGAACTCCTAAAAGGATCATTATATAATTTAAACACGTTTGGCTGCTGAAACACAGAACACAATGGATAGGGCTGAAAAAATTCTGATCTCTCCATCATTTTGCAGATAATAGGTTTTAGGCAGACAGAGCTGTCATCCTCATGTTCTCTGTATTGAAAGGTTGCATTATTGAATATGTTCAACTAGAATTTAAAAAATACCTTTTATATGAGCATTCACTTTTTATTTAGAACTTTGATCACATTTACTTTTAATTAATTTAACTAATGTATTAAGTGTATATATTTCATAAATGTATGACCATAGCACCTAATCTCATCTGCATGACTGGATGATTACTTTTAAAGATAACTCTGGGACTCTGAAGTTGTCCCTGACATGTAAGAAAGTAGCTCATTTCTTGATGATTCCAGAGGCAATAGTTTTACTTTCCCACTCCTACAGCACATTCCTGGACATTAGCATGGTAATTCAAAGAGATTCGAAAAGTCACCGCACGTTCGGTGACTTTTCGTTCTCTTCAATACGGTTCGTTGTGCGGATCCCATTTCGGCGACCCTGCGTTGTATTCAGCAAGCACCACAGGGTCCCCAAATAGAATGGAAAGGCTGCCGCAAACCCGACAAAAACTCACTGCAAAACCCAGATAATGCACGCCGAAAACCCGCAAAAACATCTGGATTAACCCGCCGAAAACCACGGAAAAACCCGAGCAGGAGCCGATCACACGCAGCGCAACCGCCGGAAAAAGCCGACACCGCAGATGAGTGAAGTGAATAAATTAGGAAAACAGTTTGCTTGAATGTGTGAATATTGAAACGCTGTTTGCAAAGAAACTACTGAGCGAAAATGTCTAAAATTTACATATGAGGTCCAGGGAATGATAATAAAAAGGGCTGTTACAGAAAAAATAAGTAAACTTAAAAAGAAAAAAAATCCAGAAAAAAGCTTAAAATATCCTAAAAAAATCTATAAATAAAGAGACTCTTTACTGCAGAATTTTATAATGAACAGTTTATTAGATATTGAATTAAAACGGGAATATTTTTAACATTGAAGCCTATGGGATTCGCCTGAATAAATCTGCCGGAAGAAACCACTGAATGGCAGGGCATTAGGGGAACCTTTCACTGCTGGTTTGTGTTCTCGGAATAGCCAAAGCAGTGCTTTTTTATGGGGAGTCACAGGATTTGGCGAATTGCCTGCTCTCTAGATAGCCGAATGGCCAAGAAAGGTAACCAAACGCTGATTTTCAGCGTTCAGTTACCTTTCTCCAGCCATTCGGGTCTCTTTGAATAACCCTGTAATTTTAAAAAATTTTGGCTTGACAATAATCATATATTTTGTCAATTTCTCCAATAATTACATACAGATATTGATAACACTCCATTTGGCTACCACAGTTAAAACATGCTAGCAACAAATTGTAATGTTTTGCCCCCCTCGAAACTCTGGATCTTTCCTTTTGTTTTGGAGGTTGGGTCTCATGTTGGTCCGTCGTCTCTGCTGCCCGTAATTTTTTTGGCTCTTTCCCTGTTTTTCTATAGATGATTTTCTTTCTGCTCTTTGGTCTCTACTTCCTGTGATTTGTTTGCTCTTTCCCTCACTTCTTGTAGTCGACTCTCAGGCTACACTGTGGTCTTTTTTTGCTCCTACTGTTCTGAGTCTTTCCCTCTTATTTTCACTCCGGATGTCATGTTGATGTGTTGTGTGTGGTGACGTTGATATACTGTCTTCTGATGTTTTTTGCTTTGTGTTGAACTTCTTCAATGGTTTTAAATTTTTTGGGCTGTGTTTTTTTTTTTACTTTTTATTTCCAGCTGTTGATTTTGTGGATTTACTGTTATTTAATCCTTCGCCTAACCCAAACATACAAAAAAAAGTTCACTTTTATATATTACATATGTGTGTGTGTATATATATACAGGTTTATAGTTTATTTTTTGTGGATCTCTCTTTAATTCATCTCACATATGCCTCCCAAACATTTTTTGCAGCCATTGATAAGAATTCTAAATGATAAGGTTTACATGATTGGTTAAATTTTTAATACAGATACAGGGCTTAGATATGTGTTTATATCTCTTGTGTTTGGAACTCTCAAGCTTTGTTCTTTTCTGCTATCATAGCGGCAAAAACAGCTGGGAGGGGCTTGCACAAACACCCAAACAAACTTTCACTTTCACATATTAGATTATTAATACATTTTATTAATTACACTTTAGATTAAAATATGGAACTGGAAATAAAATATTAAATTAACAGAAAAAAGGACACATTAGCTTGCCTTGTCTATGACTATAGAAACATAGAAAAATGTCGGCAGATAAGAACCTTTCGGCCCATCTAGTCTGCCCAATTACATGGATACTTTACCTGGATTTATCTTTTGTTTAGGATATCCTTATGCCTATCCCATGCCTGCTTAAATTCAATTACTGTTTTGGCCTCTACCACTTCTACTGGAAGACTGTTCCATGTATCCACCACCCTCTCAGTAAAATAATGCTTCCTGATGTTACTTTTAAACCTTTGCCCCTCTAATCTAAGACTATGTCCTCTTGTTTTGCTATTTTGTTTCTATCACACCTTGCTTTACCAAACAGACCTTTAACCCTTTCGCTGCTGAGGCTTTTCCCGCCCCTGTGCTGAGGTCATATTTACTGGTTTTGCTCATCATGTTTAAACGTGTTTTGAAGGCTTATTTTAGTATATGACCCAGACATATTATATATTGTTCTTTCCGTCAGACTCGGCAGATTCATAATATGTCATTATTATATGTATACGTCATGACCTGTCTGTATATTATAACAAAAAATGCAATAAAATATGAATTTTCAATAATTTACAATGTGTAAAGTGTTTTTTTTCTCACATTTTAACATGCGAGCAATTGCGGTTATATTTTGTATGGGGTGCGCTTGTTAAAAAAATTAGAGATGGGGTCTCGTTACATTTTTTTTTGGGGAAAATTACACGATTTTTAACAAACGCACCGCATACAAAAATCGTTAGTGCAGCATCATTGTTCACCTTATAATTGAAATGGGAACAATATTGCTGCATTAACAAACCAAAAAAAAGAAAAAAAACTTGTTTATTTTTATTTTTTATTTTTTTTTAAATATTTTTTTATTTTTATTTTTAATTTTTTTTTTTTTTACAAACTTTTTCACTTTCGTGTTTGGTATCGTTGGAACGGCCATGCTCTGGCCGATCCAACAATACCAAACTTTAACCCCTAGCTGCCACGGATCGGAGATAGGGAGTTCATTGGAACTCCCTATCTCCACCATTGGTGGCAGCTAGGGGTTAACTCCAGGACTGGCGTCATCGTGCTATGCGCGATGACGCCAGTCCTCAGGGGGAGTTCCCGGAGGCTTGGCCGACATCCAAGATGTCGGCCAGCTCCGGGAAAGGATCACGAACCGGCGCTTTTCAGCGCCGATTCGTGATCCGGCTCCCCAGGGGTTAATGCCAGGTACCATTTGGAAGGGCAGGCTGTGCCCTTCCAAATGGTGCCTGGGTTAACCCCCGCAATGCTGCCGATCGGGAGGGAGAGAGGTCCGAAGGACCTCTCCCCCTCCCTTTCAGGCGCCTCCTCCGCACATGCGGGGGGGGGCGCCTGAATTAGGTGTCATCGAGCCCCCGCGATGACACCTAATTAGCCCGGCGGCGGTTCCGGATGCTGGGCTGACATCGAAGAACCCGGCCGAACGCTGACCCCAAAGGCTGGACGCGCTCAGCGCGTCCACCGCATGGAACGTGACATGCGGTTGGACGCGCTCAGCGCGTCCACCGCAGCGAAGTGGTTAACAGAGTGCAAATTCAGAGTATTAACCCCTTCAATACCATGAGCGAGTATACTCGATCTTCAAAAGCTACTGCAGTAAACTCAATCTGATGTTCTTCTGGAGCAATTCAAATGAATTTTGTTTACTAAACTAAATAAATTTCCATATTTATTTTATTTATAAAGGATTTTACCAGGAAGGATACATTGATATTTCTCTGGTTTTCAAGTTTGTCCTGGGTCTCCTTAAGATGTTTTTAGAGTTGAAGCATAACTGACATTGCAACTGATGTGTGGAACTGCTCTGGTTTCTCTAAAGGTCTATTTGCCTGTTTCATGGATAAATGATGTAGTAGAAAAATTTGGCCAGAAGGTAGAGCCCTTTGTCTCTCCAATGAACTTTTACGTATTGTAAAAGTTTATGTATAGACAGAACATACATTGTACCTGTTTGGGTATTTTCTGATAAACCACTAGGATCTGCCAGGCCAGTGGGTTTCTAGAAAATCACTTTGTAATGTAGGGATAAAGTTTAGAGAAAAGTCAAAATAAGGGGGGGGGGTCTGAAAGGTTTTTCACTAATCTGTAGGGGAAACTGTAGGGAATCTGTAGGGACACTGCAAAGGGTTTACAAATTATAAGCAAAAAAAGAGGGTTTATTATTTTCAACTCTGATATTCAACCCTTTCATTACCATGATCATATATACACAAACAGCATTAGCAGACACAGCAGTCCGAGATCATGTCTGGGGCTATGTTGTATGATTGTTGAAAATTAAATTAATTTCATTAGCGTTTTGGTTCCAGAAGGTGCCCCAAAGGATTAGCCCTGTGGACATGATGCCCGATGCTAAAACTGTGTAAAATGGACTGGGAATGCCCTGATATATCAAGCTTTCCCCAGCCGATGCAAGGAGCCACGAGCTGCAGTTCTACCTGCAGTAACTCCTTTTGGCCAGCAGATAATGCCCTCGACATGCCAAATAGGTTATAAAAGTAAGAAATACATTGACAATATTCCCGATCTATCTTTTACTGTATAAATAATTAAAAATTATTTTCCAAAACCTCACTGGCTTCTGATAGTTGGTTTATGGAAAATCTCTTGGTAGTGACGGGGTTAATAATTTTGGAAAATAAGATACCACCCAACTCACTGACGCAACCATCAATCACTCTCACCTTGCAGTCCTCTCCTCCTGTTTCCAACCCCAACCCTCCCAGATTGTGAGTTCCTACGGGAATAGGGCCCTCATCTCCTCCTGTACTGTTTGTCAAATGTTGTTCAATGTATTGTAACCCTGTCTATACTGTGCTTATTGTACAGCGCTGCGGAATATGCTGGCGCTTTATAAATAAAGAATAATAATAATAAAAATACTATTCCCTTGAAATCTGTCACTTATTCAGCAATTAGTGTAATTGTAGCACAGGTAATATTTGTATTATTATAATTATTTTTTCAGATTATTTTTTAACAATTGAATGTCAGAAAAATGTAACCATTTTTTCTTTTTCAGAATCTCAGTTAATATAGACTATTTTCGGTTATGGTTATTCAGTTGCTAGCAATCTGCTGCCATTTTTCAAAGGCTGTACCCAGGTTACAAATACCTTGCAACTTAAGAGGAAATTACAGAGGTGGCGAGGATTTTTCTGAGATGATGAATAGCAAGGGCAGACATCTTCTAAAAAGTATCAGTCCTCCAGCCGAGAATAATTCCCATCAACCTTAGAATGTGAATACATTACAATGAAATAAGAACTAATCTATAACATGTGAAGAGCGCATTGAATAATAATCTGATCAGGCTCCATATACTCACAGTGCAATATATAAAGTGATCAATCTTTATCTACGTAAGAGCAATGTATTACATTATCAATATTTATATCTGTACAGAGGAATGATAGGTCTTTATATCTGCGTCGGGAATCTGATTCATTTATTTATAAAGTGCTTTACCGGGAATTTTACATTGATATACTCTTCATTTTAAACTATGTCCTGGGGATCATCTTATACAACATTGTGAAACACGGAAGCACATGATCTACAATTACATGTTTACAACACTGTCTTATATATATATATATATAAGAAAAATAACAAAATAGAGGGAGGCCGGGTACTCGCTTCCACAGAATAGATGCTGTAAGCCAAGACTTCTTACAGCAGAAGTACGTGCCCTGGTGCAGACTCCCCAGAGTGGGCATATAGTCAAAATTGGATAAAGGGAGGCACTCTGGACTTGCTAAAAAACAATAAACTTTATTGTTATTACATTAAAAAGCCAACGTTTCGGCTCTGCAGGGGCCTTTATCAAGGTAATATTACAGTTCGAATTACAACCATTATATAGATGGTTAGGAAATCACTTACCTTTCCCCTCTGCGGCGATTAGAGAAACTTGCACCCGGAAGTGGCAAGTGTGACGACGTGTTGCCGACATTGGGCCGCGACCAATTGCCATGTTGCCATAGCAATGAATGTTGGAGGGGAGGGAAAAAGAGTGAAAAAGGCCGAATCCTGGTAAAAAAGTTAAACACAATGCAGGACACCTCCGAGGGTGAACCTGTATAAGTAATAAAGGCTAACAGGAGGAAAAAGAGGGGCTATATGAGTGTCTGGCGCCTAATACATTATTTGAAAAGAAGGGGGACACTTCAGAGGTATCAAAGGTTAACTATATGGGGATGTCCATAAGGAACAATGGAAGGGAAGAGATCCCAAAAGAACTGGGGGGGGGGGTCAGCCCTGGTGGTAGATGAGGAAATATATATATCAGCGCTGCGGAATATGCTGGCGCTTTATAAATAATGAATAATAATAATATATATATATATATTTATTATGGTGGGCTTAATAGTTAGGAGCTTAGTAGGTTGGGATGTTACAGTGATGCATGAAACTCCACTTAAATATTAAAATATAGGGTTAGTAATACTTCCTTGGAACATTTATAAATTTTGGTGATCTGGTGGAAAAGGCTGACTACATTTCTTGGCACAAACACATTTTGTGCATGGATATCTGAGTTTTTTGGCAAGATTAACCCCTTTACTACCATGATCATTGCACAATCGTCAAAGTCATATTCAGGAGAAAAGCTAATTAATTTGGCTTATTGTCAACAAAGTTACTTTGCAAACGGGATGCAGAACATGCCTTTAAAATGACAACATGCCACACATGACAGCTGATGTGTTGAAATTGTTTGAAAAGCTTCGAGTTCTGTATTTCTTTCAAGGAAACACAGAGCCCAGGCAGTAATGTTCATGCAGGATCGCTTTTCAGCCAGCAGAGGGAGCCCTCTGTCAAACATGTTGTAGCACAAGTAAAATATACAGTAGAGACGCTTGTGTATGTTATTCCTGTGTAGGTAATTGTAGGTGATTTTTCTATAAAACCTCTGGCTTCTGCTAGTGGTATTATTGAAAATCCCTTGGTAGTGAAGGGGTTAATCATGGGCATAAACATATTTTATCTCTTTAAAGAAAAGCATTACTCTTTCTCTCTCACACTCTTGAATCTCGTGTTTTGCTCGTTTTTTTACCTAAGTGGGTAGCACCGAGTTAATTTTCCCTCCACATGGCTGATGGGGAGCAGACAACTCTTGTGTAGGTTTCTCTAGAATAGTTTGAGATAATTATGGCTTTTCATGCATCTGTAGAATGGAAGGGATAAGTGTTCTGCTTGTTTGTCTCTGCTTGATGCAAGTATAGGAAAGTGGAGAAATTTTGCAGTGGATAGAAAAATGCTTTAAAATACACGAACAATATGTTATTTAGTGACTGTAAAGGAAAACATGTTGAAAGAGCATGGGACGCAGATGTAAGGATGCAAGCTCTTCCTAGAGTAGAAAGTAATTGGGACTATCATATTGAAGAAAATAAATGCATTAAAATAATATGACATTGATATTGATGTGGAGTGTTTAGAGTTGCTTTTCTCATTTCCAGCAGGTTTTTCTCCCAGTACATTGTTTTATAGAGAGACTGAAAGATGTCTATAATTAATTACATTTTCTTCTTTGCTTCTTTAACCTGATAACAAAATTATATTGTACGGAGCCCTGCCGGTGTCAGGATGGAAAAAAAATGAAAACGTTGCCACAATGTATTAGGTTGTGGGGACGATCTACTAAGGCTAGGGTCAGATGAGCGTGTTTTCTACAGACTGTGCGCCCGTGCAGTACGGACGCACTTTTTGACGGAAGACGCATTAGTGGCCACACAGTCCGTTTTTGTGACTGACGTTATTTTTGACGGATGTAGGAGGGAAAATAAATTAAAATGAAAAAACATTTTGTCCATCAAAAATGCTGGATGTACGAATGCAGGCCGTCTGACCACGTTCCATCACTCACACACAAAGCTATGCGGACATTGCGGGTGTGGCGCAATCCGCACGTCCGTCCTAGTGGTTTGATGTTCTTGCTAACCACGTCCGTAGTGCGTCCACACTTCCGTGTGGACGTACTTCGTGTGTGGGCCTTCATTGGTCATGATTATCTGCTACCACGGAGGTACTAAACTGCAGCTACACGGACGTTAACACTGCATTCGTCTGACCCCAGCCTAAATTTTTCCCTTTTTATAACAATTTTTTTCATTAGCGTGCACACGAATTACCTGTTTCGTGCAAACACGATAGAGACAGAGTCTCCTCCCCGAGTTCTCCAGGGCAGGGCTGCAGCCTCCTGTGAGATTTTTGACTCCATTAATAGGTCAGGGATATATAAATTATGACGAGTATTTTTCTTATTTTAGATATATATATGTATATATATTATTGACAGTGCCTCCAATACCAGTGGTATAATTTGGTATTTTACCCTTAAAATAAGGATTAATAACCAATCAATGAATATACGTCTTAACAAATATATAGCGCGTTATCCCGAGTTCTATTGATGCTATCTAGATATTTTTAGACACAATAAAATCAATAAAGATGATATGAGACTGTGTAACGGTAAAACAATTCAAACCAACATTTATTCACACGTCAAGTTTCATACAATCATATGTTATCAGCGGATTAGCAAAATGCAATTTCAAAAGTAATTATAGATCGTGATTAGTAGCAATACTGCGACACGCAATAATCTAATGGACAAATATTTTAGGTTTATAGACCGCACCACATATATACACGCCTCGGTTCTTAAACACCAAGTTCTATTCTATTCACTTAAACCTTTCCCACTATAGACCAATCCTCAACCTGGCTAAAAACACTCACAGGGTTATCCAAAGAGATCCGAATTGCTTGAGAAAGGTAACCGAACGCTGAAAATCAGCGTTCGGTTACCTTTCCTGGCCATTCGGCTATCCAGAGAGCAGGCAATTCGCCAAATCCTGGCGAATTGCCTGAACATACGGTGCCTGTTCGGTGCCTGTTCGAGGGCAGTGAAATCCCCATAGAGAAGCAATGCTTCGGCTATTCACAGAAAACAAACCAGCAGTGAAAGGTTCCCCTAATGCCCTGCCATTCGGTGGTTTAATTCGGCAAATTTATTCAGGAGAATCCCATAGGCTTCAATGTTAAAAATATTCCCGTTTTAATTCAATATCTAATAAACCGTTCATTATAAAATTCTGCAGCAAAGAGTCTCTTTATTTATAGATTTTTTAGGATACTTTAAGCATTTTTCAGATTTTTTTTTTTTTTTTTTAAAAGTCCGATTTTTTTTAATAACTTTTTTCAGTTTACTTATTTTTTTTGTAACAGCCCTCTTTATTATCATTCCCTGGACCTCCTGTGAAAATTTCAGACATTTTCGCTCAGTAGTTTCTTTGCAAACAGCGTTTCTTTTTCCCAGATTCATACAAATGGTTTTTCTAATTTATTCACTGCCTCCTCTACGTCACAGCTGCTTCGGCTCTGTGTGATTCGGCTCCTGTTCGGCTCATGTTCGGCTTTTTCGAAGGTTAATCCAGATGTTTTTGCTTGTTTTCAGCGTGCATTCGGTTAGTTTTCGTCAGGTTTGCGGCAGCTTTTCCCTGCAATTCGGGGACCCTGTGGTGTTTGCTGAATACACCGCAGGGTCACCGAAATGCAATCGGCAAAAGGAACCGAATTGAAGAGAACGAAAAGTCACCGAACGTGCGGTGACTTTTCGAATCTCTTTGGATAACCCTGTCAGTTACTGGGCATCACCTGCAGTACAATTTATTATTGTTTGGGCCTATTCACTAAATGCAACTTCCTTCAGGGAGATACATAACACACTCGATAGGTAGACGATCTCTTCCACAGATCAATCACAGCACTTCATTCAATATACGTTAACCCAAAACTTCCTATTGACTTCCATGCATTCAATTGAAAGGGCTGCAAGATGTATATGAAAAGGGGTTATGTTCGTTTTACTAATGGGGCTGATGGCACTTGATATATAAAAACTATTTCACGGTTCCAGCGTATCTCACTATGGGTACACAATTGATCTTTAGATGTCCACATCCAGTATTCTTGGAATATAAATAATTTCACTAAATTATGGCGCAACTAAGCCGCCGTAATAGTTTCTTCCTCTTGCGCTCGTCTGCAGTAGAGTGGAAAGGCTGATACTATTCTACTGTTTAGGCTTCAACAGCAAAGTAATTCATTTATATTCCTTTAATTTGTGATGGACATCTAAAGTAAGGACTATGCAATTAGAAAGTAGATATCAAGTTATTCAGTTATACTTTACCATCTGGTAGTGAAGATGGAATGGTGTAAGATTAGGGTGTGGTTGCGTCTTATTGGAGTGGCTGATGGTATCTACCCTTTCTCTCCTCCAAGCGTCCCTCAGGTCTCCCCCCAAGCTTTCTTTCAGGGTCTTTTCTTTTTAGTCCTTCCTCTGGAGTACCCCCTCTATATAGTGGTTTCCCGCCCAGTTTTAGATCTAGCCCATCACTATGTGGCCTCATTTGATTGGAGGTTAAATATATTCATTAACTCCAGGGTTCTGTCCATGTGTTATATTACCTGGCCAGCAGATGGCATGCTCAGATCAACCATCAACCTTCTGCAGGAATTAATTTATGTATGTGGCCAATCTTTTAATGGTTTGGGGTCATTTTATCCTATATCCCAGGACTCCATGGGTTTATTTAACAATATCAATATTATTGCTTTTGTTGAATCTCTGGCCTATTTCACCGCGGCGTGCATGCATCTCATACACCCCTTATTTATATCCAGAGATATGTGTGTATGAGGTGATTCTGCAGACAGGCATTCCTTCATTCATTTGTGATATAGTCCTTAAAATTCATTCATAATTACCAGACTTAATCTGTTTTATAAATGTTAATACACAAGACATTTGTTATGTAATAATCAATTAAATGTGGTATGGCCTCTATCTTTTATAAAATACCAAGATTATCTATTATAACTGACCACATAAATTAAATATTCAAATACCATATACTGTTAAAGACAGAAAATCATTTAACCTTTTCTGTTTTTTTTTTCTACAAGTTATGCAATCCATTGTCTAAGGTTTATATGGCTTCAGAGCTTAGATCTGACCAAATAAACACAATGCCATGGAATACATACACTAGGATAAGATCAGCTGCCCATTGTGTTCCTTTACTTCAAAGCAATTTGATCTAACATCTGTTTTTTTTTTTTACAACCAGAATCAATTAAGACCATTTCTGATCAATGGATGTGTCTTCCCTTGTTTGTGTAAAGACAACGAGTTTAGCTTATCCATTGTCTAGAACGCATATTCTTGTTACATTTTAGCCACACAGACAACTTGCCTGTGTGAAGCAATTCCTGGCCGTCATGTATACAGTCCTGCGAAATATAGAAATTTCATATCTGAACTGGTCTGACACTCCCGCAGCTCTCCTCGGCCGACTGCATGCTTTTGATAAAAGCAATGAAACCTTCTATTCTTGAGAATCTGAGCAGTAGCTCCGTACAATTGCATGATTATTGCAGAATTTACTTCAACGTTTTGAAACCAGATCATCCTAAATGTTTTTATCGGAACGTTTCTATAATCCAAGGACAGAAATCAAATTAATTGGTATTTTACGGTAATTAAAACAATGGCATGAGAAGAATTTCCAATATATCCACAACAGGAAACACTAGAGAAGAAGGTTCCTGAATACTATGCCATAAGAACACAGATGGAAAGAGGAACTAGAAAATGTAGCGGATTATTCAGAAAGCATGTTTGCCGAAGTTGCAAATCTAAAATCTCCATTGTAGCCACGTTGTCAAACACCGGGTGTTTAAATCTGCAGGAGAGGCTTTGCTGTGAAGTCTGCCATCATCTGTTTGGACTTTTCTTTTGTGAAACATCATCATTTTCTTTCATTGGAAGATTTTAAACAGTGTTTGCAACATCATCAAACTGCAACACTTTCTGAATAATAATGCCTTTTGAACTGAGCATTCCATTTAAGTCTTTTCCATCTCCTGTTTTCACCACACCTGGGTCATTATTCCGAGCTGGTCAGTAGGAGGTTGGAGGTGCATCCACCTCCTTCCCTATATTTATTTATTTTATTTATTTATTTATAAAGGATTTTACCAGGAAGGATACATTGAGATTTCTCTTGTTTTCAAGTATGTCCTGGTTTCAAGAACATTGAATTGTTACAGTTGTTACAGAAATACAAAGTTACAGTTACAAGTACTTATACAGCGCCAACAGATTCCGTAGCGCTTAAAAATGGGGAAGCACAAACAGCAGACTTACATGATACAAGAGGAAATAAAACCCTGGTCGGAGGATAACTGTCCAGGTAATACATCACTTTAAACCAAAAGCTCAGGCAGACATCCCATCAGCTTACACACTAAGGTACTAGGGTAGCAAACAAATGGGAGCAGAGGGAAGGTGAAACTGGTGGCCAGTAGAATATCATAGGGATTGCATGAAATGGACCAGATGTTTGGGCTTAGTAAGAGTAATTAGTGAGAGAAGTGGAGACAGCTGGAAAGGATGCCTGAAATTAGGGACTGGCCCTAGGTGGGCAGGTGGATGGGGAGGGTGGGTTGGGGCGGCAGAGGGAAGAGATGGAGGTGAGTCTGTGATGGAGTATGCTGGAATGCTTGGTTCAGGGCAGCAGAGGGAAGAGATGGAGGTGAGTCTGTGATGGAGTATGCTCAAATGCTTGGTTCAGGGCAGCAGAGGGAAGAGATGGAGGTGAGTCTGTGATGGAGTATGCTTAAATGCTTGGTTCAGGGCAGCAGAGGGAAGAGATGGAGGTGAGTCTGTGATGGAGTATGCTTGAATGCTTGGTTCAGGGCAGCAGAGGGAAGAGATGGAGGTGAGTCTGTGATGGAGTATGCTGGAATGCTTGGTTCAGGGCAGCAGAGGGAAGAGATGGAGGTGAGTCTGTGATGGAGTATGCTGGAATGCTTGGTTCAGGGCAGCAGAGGGAAGAGATGGAGGTGAGTCTGTGATGGAGTATGCTCAAATGCTTGGTTCAGGGCAGCAGAGGGAAGAGATGGAGGTGAGTCTGTGATGGAGTATGCTTGAATGCTTGGTTCAGGGCAGCAGAGGGAAGAGATGGAGGTGAGTCTGTGATGGAGTATGCTTGAATGCTTGGTTCAGGGCAGCAGAGGGAAGAGATGGAGGTGAGTCTGTGATGGAGTATGTTGTGGAAAGAGAATGAGGCACAATGGCATAATGGCACAAGTGTCATTGGCTCAGCATTTTTGTTTCCCCTTGTGCTCTGTGGAGAAGTATAGATAAGCTTGTAGTATACGGTGTAACATTCTCTTTGCCTTGATCTTTTGATACTGAACCGTTGCCACCTGCCCCGACCCTTTGCTTGCAATTTGACCACATCTCCTGGATCTCCGTTTTGCACTTTGCTTTGTGTTTTCCCTTAGACAACATGAACATGAAACCGTTTAAGCAGGTCCTCATCATGTAGTGCTCCTTGTATTTCACACTTGTCACGGTTATTGGTACGCGTACATTATCAGGGTAATTCAGAGATCCGAATTGCTTGAGAAAAGTAGCCTTTCTTGGCCATTCGGCTATCCAGAGAGCAGGCAATTCGCCAAATCCTGGTGAATTGCCTGCACATACGGTGCCTGTTCGGTGCCTGTTCAAGGGCAGTGAAATCCCCATAAAAAAGCACTGCTTCAGCTATTCAGAGAACAAAAACCATCAGTGAAAGGTTCCCCTAATGCCCTACCATTCCGTGGTTTCATTCGACAGGTTTATTCAGGAGAATCCCATAGGCTTCAAAGTTAAAAATATTCCCGTTTTAATTCAATATCTAATAAACCGTTCCTACTAAAATTCTGCAGTAAAGAGTCTCTTTATTTATAGATTTTTTAGGATATTTTAAGCATTTTTCCGGATTTTTTTTTTTTAAATTTACTTATTTTTTCTGTAACAGCCCTTTTTATTATCATTCCCTGGACCTCATATGTAAAGTTCAGAAATTTTCGCTCAGTAGTTTCTTTGCAAACAGCGTTTCACTTTTCAAACATTCAAGCAAACTGTTTTGCTAATTTATTCACTTCACTCGTCTGCGGTGTCGGCTTTTTACGGCGACTTCGCTGCGTGTGATCGGCTCCTGCTCGGGTTTTTCCGTGGTTTTCGGCGGGTTAATCCAGACGTTTTTGCGGGTTTTCGGCGTGCATTCGTTGGGTTTTGCGGTGAGTTTTCATCGGGTTTGCGGCAGCCTTTCCCTGCAATTTGGGGACCCTGTGGTGCTTGCTGAATACACCGCAGGGTCACCGAAATGGGATCGGTAAAACGAACCGAATTGAAGAGAATGAAAAGT
Organism: Leptobrachium leishanense; assembly: GCA_009667805.1. Lineage (NCBI taxonomy): Eukaryota > Metazoa > Chordata > Amphibia > Anura > Megophryidae > Leptobrachium > Leptobrachium leishanense. The sequence goes on from CM019065.1 coordinate 304,636,703, forward strand.
CACTGAACATGCGGTGACTTTTCGAATCTCTTTGAATTACCCTGTAAGTCTTTTATGGTATGACATATTATATTCCTTCTATTTAAATAATAATAATTGACTTGTTTTAACTTGTTAAATTAGAACATGTCACTTTTAACTGGATCCCCCCAGTTGACTATAATAAATGAAAACCACCATTAATATAAAATCTAATACATTATGAAAATTTAATAACCTTTTCATTAAAAAAATCTAATAACATGTTCTGTCGTCTCAAAGGTAAAAGATTAAAGATAGAACTTTGTGTGATGCTATATCCCCTCCTATACCACAAATACCATGGCAAGGCCAATGCATTCATTTTTCACATAACTGGGAAAAAAAGGATTTTACTATACATAACACAGAAATAAAATACATATATTATAGATTAACGTTAGACATAGTTATTTGTTCATCTCATAAATACGACATTACAAGGAAAAAGACTCCTGAGTGCAGTAAATAAAAAACATATAAATAGAATATGAGTTCTATATTAAATGGTATCCCAAAGGAGATACAGATGAAAAGGGAAACAAATGGTTTAAATATGTTCAAAAAAGTAAGCTATTTTAAATTTAAAATTTTTTAACACCTTGCACCTGATCAGCTGGTGTTACCTTTTCCAACAAATGTTTTTATAGATATGAATTAAAATATCAGACCGACATATGAAATTAATTTATCATCATTGGTTTGAAAGATATTCTATCAGTTTCTTGGTTCCGTATATAATTTTCTTATAGCCGATTGTGTTGGGAATAATGCATACAATCACAGTGTGTCATTCCAAGTCAACTAACCAGCTTGGTGTGAGCCACTGATAAAATAGTGGTCAACCTATGATATTAAGTGTTTGTGAGCAGCTCAAGGATGATTGTGGATCAGTTACCACTTGACTTTAATGGCTACTTATTGTACTGTTACGCATCCTATACTTTGTATAAGATGGGCAAACGTACAGGGAGCCACAGAATGACAGTAATTTGAAATCACTCATTGTTCTCCTGGCAGGCAGGAAAAAAAATAACAACTCCAAAACCTGGTATTACGTTATTTTACGATGGCAAATCACATCCTAAAAGGAGAAAAATACAGGGAGAATTACATATCCTCTAACCCCACAGTAAAGTGTTTGGCCCTAATACTCTTATTTCAACAATGCACAAAGGAAAAACCTCTAATTCATAAACCTACTGACAGAAATAGTCAGTATGTAGGTAAGGAGGGCACAGGGCTCAGACTGGATATTTGGAGTAGGATGGAACTGTAACACAGACTGTTGGCACAGGAAAAAGACGGCACATTGGAGTAGGATGAAACAGGAATGTAAATGGACGAACACAGGAATCATACTCGATAATTTGTAATAGGAAGAAACTAGAATGCCGATGGACAGCACACAAATCAGACTAGACACTTGAGGTAGGTTTGACAGGAATTCAGACTGGTATGGAATACAGCAGACTGCTCGCACTCTGGAACACTGGGAAGTGCTGGCACTCTGGAACAATGGGAAGTGTTGGCACTCTGGAACACTGGGAAGTGCGGTTACTCTGGGACACTGAAGTGCTGGCACTCTGGAACACTGAAGTGCTGGCACTCTGGAACACTGAAGTGTTCGCACTCAAACACTGTGAAGTGTTGGCACTCTGAAACACAGATGTGTTTGCACTCTGGAACACTGTGAAGTGTTTGCACTCTGGAACACTGGAGATGCAAGCACTAAGGAACACAGCAACATGGTGCAGGCACTTGCAAACACAACAAAGTAGTGGAGTCACTCTGGAGCACAGCGAAAGCCAAGTACTAAAGTGGGTCTAGTATTGAGGGTAACACACTGAGTCTGAGGGCCATATACACACAAATAAGTATGTAAGAGCCCAGACGTATCAGGGCAAGACCCTTAAACAGAGAGTTCTTTCAAAGAAAAATGGTCTCAATCAGAAGTCAAGACTGTTGCCTTCTACAGGTGCTGCAAGACAAAAGGGTATGTACGGAAGAGTGAGTGGAAACCAGGAGTCCAAGACTCCACAGAGTTAGTCCAAGCATGAGACCTCCTGCCTTTCCTTTGAGCTCTTGTGTGGTGGTCCCGACATACACTGTTCCTGACAAACTTTTAGGCTAATGTCAGACAAACGCAGTCTGAGCGCACTCTGCGTGCGTGCATAATGGACAGATGTACTGCCGGAAGATACTGTAGACACCACACGGTCTGTTTTTTTGACGGACGTACAAAAAAAAGAGGACTATGGGAATAAAATTAATATGAAAAATTATACAAATTCGAAAAGGATATGAAAAGCCATTTTGTGCGTCAAGGTGCTGGACGTCGCAAATGCGCTGCGTCTGACATCTCATCACTCACACAGAACGCTACGCGAACGTGGTGCACTTCGCACATCCGTGGTAGCGGTTTTACGTTCTTGCCTAACTTGCGGCCGTTTGCCACGTGCGTTGTGCGTGCAGAGTTCGGTGCGCACGTACTTCGTGTGTGGGTCTCTATTGATCGTGATTCTATGCTACGACGGACGTTAAACTGCGCGGCTACATGGACGTGATCACTGCGTTCATCTGATGCCGGCCTAAATGTGGCCATGCATTTCCTTTTTTTCAACAATTACCTAGAACAGGAAAAGTAAAGGGTCTTTTCACACAGCACTGAAATGTCAGAGAAATTTCGAGCTATACACTTCATCGATTCCATTCAGGCTAGGGTCAGACGAGCGTGATTTCTATGGACTGTACGTCCGTGCACACGGACATACGTCAGTACGGAAGACGCAGTAGTGGCCACACAGTCCGTTTATTCACTGACGTATATTTTGACGGATGTAGGACAGAAAATAAATTAAAAATCAAAACCATTTTGTCCGTGAAAAATGCTGGACGTATAAATGCAGTCCGTCTGACCACGTTCCATCACTCACACACAAAGCTATGCGGACGTTGCGGACGCAGCGCACTTTGTGCGGCCGTACTAGGGGTTGTACGTTCTTGCCTGCCTTGCGTCCGTGGGCCGCGGCCGTTGTGCGTCCGCAGTTCAGTGCGGTCGTACTTCATGTGTCAGGCTCCAATGGGCTTTCTGTCATGCTATCACGGATGTACTTTTAGGCGCAATCACGGACGTGAACACTACGCTCGTCTGACCCCAGCCTCAGAACTGCAACCACCACCGAAAACCCCCCCAGAGCTCTCCTAACCAATAAAAATGTATTAAATTGTGTCTAAATAATAAAAACGGTCTTTTAAAAATTAAGAGGTCTGTTACAGAATATTAAAAAATGGCTTTTTAAAAAATTGTGAAACAAAAAATTTGTCCAAAAAATACAATAAGGTGTTCTAAATAATACAAATATGAAAAGGCTTTTTGCTGAAAATGAAAAAAAATAAACGGTCTTTTAATTTTTTTTTAAAGCTATTACGTTTTTACATTGAATCCTATGGGATTCGGCGGTTTAAACCTGTCGAACGGAAACACTGATAACCAGGGCATTTTACTGATATTTCGGTGCAGTTCTGCATTGTGTGAATAGATTACCCACTACTTCTCAATGGGACAATTTCGCTGTCCCCAAAGACCGCCAAACGGCAGGAAACTGCACCATATTTCACTGTCAATTCGCCTGTATTTGGCTTAGTGAATAGATGAACTGACCCAAAAACGCAACAAATGGTGAAATTCAACGTTTGGTACAATTCGGTGCCAAGTTCAGTGTCTAGTGAATAGATCCTTTGGACTCGAGTATGTATTAAACAGAACACAGAAACAAGTACTATTATCTCAGGCTACAGAAAAGGCTGCACATCATAGCAATTGTATTCATATACATACATCAGTAACTGACTTAGAGCCTTAGATGTTTAGTTTTATTTCGGGGGTTTCTGCTTTAATTTTGCGGAGGACAAAGATTTATGGTAGAGTGCACTAGCAGGAGTTACTTCTGCTGATTGAATGTCACCGATTCATTGGGAGCCATTTAAATAAATGGTATGTTTCGAGTAAGACTAAGAACCCCACAAAAAAATTATAACATTATTTCATAACAACCAGTTCTTGCTGTACATGTTGGATGTGTTTCTTTTAATCTTTTTTTTATTTAATTTTCAGAGCCAGATTGATAGAGATTGCTATGAGAAGGTTAAACGCTTTTCCATCATTGCAAATAGCTTTGGGTGTCACCAGCCTCATGAAGCAATATAAAGCATTAGAACAAAACCTTGACATGGGGTTATAAAAAATATAAAGAAAATTTGTGCAACCACATGTTATGGCTCTGTGCTAATACAATATATATATATATATATGAATCCAAGATATCCCGAACTCACAAATAACACAAATGATACTTGCTTCGGTGTTGGTTCAGCTGCACCCATGCACCTGCATCCATGCACAGTGAAAAAGATCCAGACGCACATGAAGGTTTGGTACAAAAAAATAAAGTTGTGTTTATTCCATAAATCAAGGTTTCAATGGGCCTGTAGCACGTCATTTTAGAGAAGCTGGCCACTCGTTGCCTACCCTCAGGTTTATGGGCATAGACCACATTCCTCCCATGAGCAGAGGAGGTGACTGGGACAACGAATTGTTAAAATGCGAATTCTATTGGATTTTTACTTAAGTGCTTACAAGGGTTGTGGTGGAGGACAATAAGTGAGATAAAAAGCCTCCACACTATAACTACTTATGTTTATTATTGCAGAAGCCACTTGCACATCACAGCATTTCAAAGAATTGCATCCCAGAGCTCCTGTGCCACATTCCCCAAATGCAGCAAGGGATTCTGGGTAGGATATGCAAATGACATCTGCCTCACTTTTGTGCATCCTGGGTCTGTTATTACACAGAACCCTAAAATCAATGCTATGCCACACTGTGTCTTTCTAGCAGAGATAAGGTTTATGCAACTGGTCAAAGCCACTCCTAGGACAGCGCTGTTTCAGGTTTGTTGGACCCACATCAGCTAGGAGCTAGGCATGACCAGTTGCAGTGGATGCTTGGACCCGTAGGGTAAATCAGTGCTTACAATGGTTGTGGTGGAGGACAAAAAGGAGTGGCTTTGACCAATTGCATAAACCTTATCTCTGCTACAAAGACGCAGTGTGGCATAGCATTGATTTTAGGGTTCTGTGTAATAACAGATCCAGGATGCATAAAAGTGAGACAGAGGTCATTTGCATATCCTACCCAGAATCCCTTGCTGCATTTGGGGAATGTGGCACAGGAGCTCTGGGATGCAATTCTTTGAATTGCTATGATGTGCAAGTGGCTTCTGCAATAATAAGCATAACATTTTTACTTTAAATAAATTGACTGGCTTCGGTTTAAATGATGAAAATTCCTATTCCCCGTTTCTATCGCTGCAGTAATGTTCTTATACATCTATTCCTTCGTCCCTGGTTTTGGTGTCTTGATATGGTATACCTATCGCTATGGTTTTATTTCACTGTGGCGTTTTTGTTTGGTTTATAGATATATACTGTATATATATCCACTGCAACTAATGCAGCTGTGCTACGTTCGAGCCTCACGCTTCCGGACTGACCGGCGTTATCTCGTACACCTATTTCTATGGTTTTATTTTACTGCGTCACTTTTGTTTGTTTATATGTTTCAATTGATTTGTTTATATGTATCCATGGCAACTAATGCGGCTGTGCTACGTTCGAGCCTCACGCTTCCGGACCGACCAACGTTACCTTGTGACCCGGATTCAGATGGTGGTAAATAGTGTGTATATATACAGTATGTGTATGTTGCTATTCATGTGTTATCTTGAGAAAAGTCTCTAAGGGGTCTGATTGATTTACGGAATAAACACAGCTTTATTTTTTTGTACCAAGCCTTTCATGTGCGTCTGGATCTTTTTCACATATATATATATATATATTTGACTATTACTGATCAATTTACATTCAAAAGTAATATCAGCAGCTCTATTCACTAAAGGGTGAAAATCAGGGGAATGACTGGAGAAGTGAAAATTCTAGGTCAAGATAGCCAAACCAGAAATATTCTCCCATTTATCTCACTTTCCAAATCGGCTATTTGGTCTAGATTGTTCTCTTCTTCTGTCAATTCTCCTGGTTGTCACCTTTCTTTGAATAGACCGGGCGGTTTTACGAAAGTCCATCCAATAATGCCCGCTTCTTTTTTAACGTTTCTGCACTGTTTGTGTTTAGGTCGAATTTTCTTTTTACTCGTTTATGCAACCCACACATATTATATACTGTTTTTTTCCCGCCATTAAATAGACCTGTATATGAGTTAGATCCCTTAACCCCTTCACTACCAAGCAATTTTTGTTCTAAGAAATTTTCCCATAACATTTATCTGAAACACAGAGTGCAAAGTTAATTAAAATTGGGTAAAATAGAAACTTTGTTGTTATGTGATAGCTAAAAAAAATAAAATAATGTAAATATGCTAATTTTTCATGTATTTGTTTATCCATTACAGAAATATTGTTGGAATGAAAGATTCAGAACTTGAGATGGTGTGCCATTTATCTCACTCAATGTCACATGGGACCTGCTTTATCAGTATACAGGCAGAAATGGCCTTTTTGACACACAGTGGCAAGAAAAAGTATGTGAACCCTTTGGGATTACGTGGAGTTTTGCATGAATTGGTCATAAAATGTGTTCTGATCTTCATCTAAGTCACAACAATTTGAAAAACACAGTCTGCTTAAAATAATACAACACAAACATTATATGTTTTCATGTTTTTATTGAACAGAACATGTAAACATTCACAGTGCAGGGTGGAAAAACTATGTGAACCTTTGGACTTAATAACTGGTTGACCCAACTTTGGCAGCAATAACCTCAACCAAACGTTTCCTGTAGTTGCAGATCAGACCTGCACAACGATCTGGAGTAATTTTGGACCACTCCTCTTCACAAAACTTTTTCAGTGTAGCAATATTCTTGGGATGTCTGGTGTGAATCGCTCTCTTAAGGTCATGCCACAGCATTTCAATCGGGTTGAGGTCAGGACTCTGACTGGGCCACTCCAGAAGGCATATTTTGTTTTGTTGAAGCCATTCTTTTGATGAATTACTTGTGTGCTTTGGGTCATTGTCCTGTTGCATCACCCATCCTCTGCGGAGCTTCAGTTGGCGGACAGATGGTCTTACGTTTTCCTGAAAAATGTCTTGATAAACTCTGGAATTAATTTTTCCATCAATGACAACAATCCGTCCAGGCCCTGAGGCAGCAAAGCAGCCCCAAACCATGATGCTCCCTCCGCCATGTTTTACAGTGGGGATGAGGTTTTGATGTTGGTGTGCTGTGCCTTTTTTTCTCCACACATAGTGTTGTGTGTTTTTCCAAACAACTCAATTTTAATTTCATCTGTCCACAGAATATTTTGCCAGTAGTGCTGTGGAACATCCAGGTGCTCTTTTGCAAACTTCAAACGTGCTGCAATATTCTTTTTGGACAGCAATGGCTTCCTCCGTGGTGTCCTCCCATGTACTCCATTCTTGTTTAATGTTTTCCTTATTGTAGATGTGTCAACAAAAATGTTAGCATGTGCCAGAGATTTCTGTAAGTCTTTAGCTGACACTCTAGGATTCTTCTTTACCTCATTAAGCATTCTGCGCTGTGCTCTTGCAGTCATCTTTACAGGACAACCACGCCTAGGGAGAGTAGCAACAGTGCTGAACTTTCTCCATTTGTAGACAGTCTGTCTTACCGTGGACACATGAATATCAAGGCTTTTGGAGATACCTTTGTAACCCTTTCCAGCTTCATGCAAGTCAACAATTCTTGATCGTAGGTCTTCTGAGAGCTCTTTTCTGCGAGGCATGGTTCACATCAGGCAGTGCTTCTTGAAACCAGTAAACCCAAAACTGGTGTGTGTTTTTAAAGGGCAGGACAGCTTTCAGCAACACATCCAATAATATCACACTGATTGGACTCAAGGTTGGCTCACTCCTGGCTCTAATTAGCTCTTGGAGAAGTCATTAGGCTAGGGGTTCACATACTTTTTCCACCCTGCACTGTGAATGTTTACATGTTCTGTTCAATAAACACATGAAAACATATAATGTTTGTGTTGTATTATTTTAAGCAGACTGTGTTTTTCAAATTGTTGTGACTTAGATGAAGATCAGAGCACATTTTATGAACAATTCATGCAAAACTCCAAGTAATCCCAAAGGATTCACATACTTTTTCTTGCCACTGTATAAAGTAACTGTGATAAGGATAAATAGTAAAAATGGAAAGATACGCTGCTTATGGGGATTTGTAGTGAACATAATGAGATTATTAGCAATGCAGCTTCAAAAAATACAAATAGAACATTATTTATTTATTTATTTGCAAAGTATTTTACCAGAAAGGATACATTGAGATTTCCCTAGTTTTCAAGTATGTCCTGGGTTCAAGAACATTGAAATGTTACAGTCGTTACAGAAATACAAAGTAATAAATTAAAAGATATTAATTTTTTTTAAAAAATAACACAAATATACAGATTAACACAGAAAATAAATATGTAGGAAATATAGTCACTATGTAACATGTTCACAGGTATAACAAAGATATCTGTATGTAGTATAATGTCTGTGCATGGAAATTACGGTAACATCTTGTACCTGTATTGTACAGGTATTTTCAGGTTTTATAACCTCCTGAATTGAATCCCTGCACAGCAGTGAGTGACCTCAGAGCTCTCCTTATATTCTGCCCTCTTGGCTCTTGTAACGTAGCAGTAAAGTGCTTGAACTTTTTGTTTCAGAGAGGTTTGGGACTGCTATGACAAAAGTATTGGCGGTTTGAAAAGGTCACGTCTTTTATTTATAATCAAGGCCAAAAAACCATTGCCTTTGTGGCAGAATTATCAGCGATCCTCGCTTTCTTGGAATAGGTAACACCAGATAACACTGGTACCATAGATCCAGCCAGATAACACTGGCAACCGCAATGTATTATCTCTCCCCAGGGTGGCTGGAAAGAAATGACCGTTGATTTTGTTTCACCACAGGGGGCACATCAATCCTACTTTAAGACTAGCGTCAGACGAGCACAGTGATCACGTCCGTGTCGTCGCACAGTTTAACGTCCGTCGTAGCATTGATTTGTGATCAACAGAGTCTAACACACGAAGTACATGCGCATCGAAGTGCGCACACACCACACAGGTGGAAAGGGATGCCATTTAGGCCTCAACGTAAAAGCGCTATGATGGACGCCCAGAGTGCGCTGCGTCCGCGTAGCGGCCTGTGTGCGTGATGACGCAACGTCAGACGCAGCGCATTTGCACCGTCCATCACGTTGATGCTCAGAAGTTTTTTTGGTCTGGCTGACTGTACGTTTAATTTCAATTAATTTTGTTTCCCATATTTCCCTTATTTTTCTACATCCATCAAAAAAACCGACCGTTTGGTATCTACAGTATCTTCCGTCAGTACGTCCGTCCCTTATGCAGGCACGCAGAGTGCGCTCAGACTGCGTTCATCTGATATTAGCCTTAAAAGGTGTGACAATAGGGTTTTGATATGCTAAAAAGTGCTTTTCAATGTATTAAAATGCAAAATAGGGGCAACTTGATTTTGGGAGTGAAAAGGTTCATCAGCAAATACCAATGGCTATAAAAGCGGGACATTTGATTTGGAATATCTATGGTGAGGACATGCAGTACATGATATTTTGTATGTGAAAATTAGCAACATTTTGGAAGGTGTATTGTTAATTTTACCCTTTTTTTCTGCGTTATTTCAGGTGCATCATAAATACTTTTTAAGAAAGTGTTTTATGATTTATAGTGACAATCAAAGGGCATATTTCTCTCACATGTGGTTTCATTTATGTTGTAGAAGACACACATCTAATTGCCTACAGCTTAACATTTTATTCAGCTTTTTTCAGAGAGCCGTTGAGTTGTTTTGTCACTATACCATGCTCTCCTGCCAACAAAAAGACTTGTTATTTTGACAGGAGACATACACACTTAGTGTGATGCGAAGTCACATTCTCATCGTCAGACAAGGGCAGACTACTAAAGAAAATACCAGCCGACATGCTCATGTGTTAACAGACCTGCACCAGGACTAATCTCACTCCCTTTGCAATCCGTAACGACTCTGAAATATGACGATAAAGTAGTTATTCATTTTATTAAACATAATCTTTCTTTTTCATGTTACATGGTGGTTATTTTGAATACTTTTATACTTTCTTTCAATAAGTTCTATGAAAAAAATGAGAAATCAAAGAACAATAGGATATCAATGACAAAAATAGAACACTCACTTTAAGAAGACATTATTCATAATTTAAACCTTTAAACGACAAATTGTTATTAGTGGGAATAGAATTGGCTCAGGTAGACTGGAGGGAAGGGGATCGAATCAATAGATTATCCAAAAGAGAAACATACTGGCTACATGGATTGACGATAATAGAACTAGGGGTCTCAATGTGGATACTGATTTGACCTGTTTTCTGGTGTAGTTTGAGACGATACTACCTCATGGTGGTATTTGTTATATTTTTATGCATTATTTTTATATATATATTTTTCATATATTTTATTATATTACTATTGTGTTATTTATTTTGTATTTTAGTTTATCAACCAGCTTGGTTTGGTATACCCCCTATTTGTTGTCAACACGTGTGTTTTTTATTGAGGGGGTAAATTATTAGTGTGATTTTTTGTTATCAATTTTATCAAAAAGTTGTAAAGCTTTGTTTGTTAATGGTCTCTTATGGTTTAAGGATGGTTTAGGCTAGGGTCAGACGAAAGCAGTTTTAACGTGCGTTTAGACGCACGAAATCACGGCAGTGCTAGCAGCAAATGACGTCCAATGCCGGGGAACACACGAAGTACGGCCGCACGAAAGTCTGTCCGCGCACCGCAAGTGGCAAACGAACGCATTTTTTCTAGAACGTCAAACCTCTAGTACGGACGTACAGAGTGCGCTGCGTCCGCTAGAGGCGTGTGTGCGTGATTGGGAGACGTCAGACGCTGCTAATGTCCGGCCAACATAACGTCCAGACACAAAAAGTGTTTTATTGATGATCCGTACAAAATCACGGATGAGAAGGCGCATCGTATGACCGCTGTCGCGTATTCCGTGAAGAAATACGTCCATTCGTTCGAACGCACTTTTTCACGAACAACGTGAAAAATGCGTTCGTCTGACCCTAGCCTTAGATCGCGGAAAAAGGAAGCCCTGGTAGGGTCATCTTATGCCCACACTCTGCCCTTATCCAAGATGGCTTCCGGAACTTTGAGAAGAAGTGGAGTGGACGCCATTATTGTTCTCAATCCACCGCGCCTACATCAATGGACGGCGCACCGCGATGACATCGAAGTGCGGCGTATTCTGACGTGGCTGGAAAGGGCACTCAATTATAATGTGGAATCGTGAGTGACATGGAATGACTGCGACCCCAAGATGGTGCCCGACGGGACCTATAAATGGGACTCAGGGTGTCCGAATTTGGCTAGTACAACTGGCATGCATTCTTAATGTTACTATTGCTCCTGAAAAAGTTAAAAAAAATTATGAAACGCATTGAGCTGGGACTGCAACCTCCGCTGGGATTGGACATTGTTGTTTCTCAATCCGTATAAATTGGCCAGCGGGTTTTATATGATGTGCCCAGTTATATCATATTTTTGAGTGTTTTTTTTAGATTTATACTTGATGGTCTGTGCTATTATTTGCTCTCCCCTTTTTTCCATATATACCATCATTGATTGTCCTGCCTTCTGTGTGGTCAAACAGAAAGTGGATCCCATTTGGGACGATGAGCGCTTTATCCATTTGGAATATAGGAGTGGCCACTTGTACATATTGTTGATTGTGTGGCAATATTACCCTATGATTGTTTTTGCTTAAATTAAGAAATGGATTTTAATGTGCTGTTAATTATATGATGAAAAAACATTTTCCCCATGTGTTTGTATACCTGTTGTTTTTACATTTTTGGGACGTTTAGCAAACTGAAAGGGTAAAAATGGGTATGGGAAAGAAAATCTGAGTGGTCAAATTTTAAACCTTCCTTAACCCCCACGCTCCAGCTTTACCCTCACTGAAATATCAAGCCAATCAGATTTCTCTTAATGCTTCTACATAGAGAGCCATTGGCTGGTCGGAATGCAGAGAACTGTATGTTCCTGCCCTAAAGACCAGAAGGCTGACCAGCACTGACTGACAGTTTGTTGAAAAGGGGAAACATCGTCAACACCCATTTCTGAAAGTTGAGTCAGTTAGCAAAACACCCGTTGGGACATCTGCAAAAGGAGGGGCACTGATGGAGCCCACCCAGGTTTCAGGATTTTTCATGTACAGGTCAAGCAGAGGTGGAGGTACTCCTGGGATTGCTGAAAAGCTTAGTTTTATAAGAATCGACTTTTTGAGCATTGTTTTCCTTGGAAAGTAATTAGCATCTACAAGGTATAATTCAAGCAATATACTGTTTTAATCAATACAGACTAAACACACATTTAATGAGTAAATTCATGTGTCACTGGATCAGCTAAAGCTTTCTTGTAAAGCCAAATAATAATCCTCATTCCGTATTCACAGGTTTAAAATCTTTGCTCCATCGCTCTTGTAAAGAGTTAAGTGCCTGCAAAAAAAAAAACGAAATAAAAAGAAAGAAAATCCAAATGAATTGCTTTGAGCAACAATTTGATTTTTCTTTTTTAAAATAATGTATCAGAAATATCAGGAAACAAATGCCTTTGTAATGCTATTTAACTGAACCTCTATTGTGTAAGCTCTGACCTTTTATTACTTGTCCTCCTCCTCCTCAACTATAGCTCTTTTGTCAACAGCTACCCCAGGGAACATCTCCGAATTTGTCAGTTTCCTTGCTTTCCTTGTGTGAGCTTTTGTCAAAGCCCACAGGGCTTTCTTTAGACTCTGCGACAAGGGCTGTTTTGATTCCCATGTCATTGTGCGCAGAGAAGAGAGAAAAATTTTTTTAAAACGTACCGTCACCAAGAAATGATCCAAGCCGGTTGTCTGTGGTAAATGACAGTTGTTAGGTTATAATTATTGGCGTTATATGTGATTTTAACGTGTTGTTGGAAAGAAAGAACGTTCATATAGATTCTTAATTATATCCTATTCTTTGAAGGCTGGAATAAGAGACATTTAGATAAGAGGTACAAAGAAAGCAGGCTCCCGCTTTAAATCATTGTCACTTTTTCTTTTCGCTTACATCAAAGTCTTTTTCCTTCATTAGAGCCCTCGTGTTTCATTATGGTATCCTATTGTATAATTTGGTGAAAAAAAGGGAAGAATTTTTATCTTGTCAAATATTCAACACATTGCTTTAGGTACTTGATTGGCAGATTAAGGTGGACAGCACGATCAGGGCGTTACCACCTGAAGATGATTATCATTATCGGCAAACTGAGATTTCCAGTGAGAATATTCTGATATTGCCATTAACCCCCCTGACGGTTATCCCGAGTATGTCTAGTCTCGGGGGTTAAATTTCACCGCTGAAAGCGGTAACCCCGAGACACACTCGGGCTGGATACATCACCTCTCGGTGTGCTCCCTCGCGGATCTCTGCAGTCTCCTCTGGCGATCGCAACGTTTTACTTCCTAGATTCCCTTCTCGCGAGGTGGGAACCAGGAAGTATGAGGTCACGATCGTCGGAGGAGACAGCTGGGGACATCGAGGGAGTGCAGGGAGAGGTGGTGAGGTTTTCAGCGGCATCCCGAGTGATGCTAAGGGTTACTGCTTCAAAAATGGGATACCACGGGGGGGGGGGGGGGACAACAAAAAAAATTAAGATGCTTTGGGACAAGAAAATGTTAAATAAATAGACCAACATGGAGGTTAAGCAAACATGTACCTTCCAGCTGTTTTTGTTTTGTTTCAAAACCCCTACCAAGTGACTTGTGCTTCCACTTAAGGCCCTATTGAAAGGCAGGAAGCAACAATAAAATGTACCCAACATGGGTTAATACTTTACTCATTTATCGAGTACTGGAAAAGTAGTGTTGAGCTCAGAATATCAACAGTTACTGGCTAGAGGCTGTAGAAAAAGCATCTCGTGGACATCAGTGCATTTTTGTTATGCTCCAGTTTATCCGGGATGTGGTACTAGCAGAACGGAGGAAGATATTCTCTTTGCAATAATATATACGGACCTCTTTTTCTATACAGACTTTTTTTGTATTAGAGTTAAAAGGAATTTATTTATTTATTTATAAAGTATTTTACCAGGAAGGATACATTGAGATTTCGCTCGTTTTCCAGTATGTCCTAGGATCAAGAACATTGAATTGTTACATTCGTTACAGAAATGCAAAGTAATAAAATGCAAGATATTAAAAACACAAATATACAGATTAACAGAAAATAAATATGTAGGAAATAGTCATTATGCTACATGTTTAGATTATTCCTATATACAGAATGCACCTGTAGAGCTAAAATTTGAAGCGGGGAAATATAGGGTTAAACATTAATACCTCCTGGTCCAATCCCGTTTCAACCCTCTAGTTACAGTTTAAAATGTACCGGATATCCAGCACAGGGCTAGCACTCTGGTCTTTTGGACATGACATGCTGCCAGCTTCCTGCAAGCCACAGCCCACAACATGACATATAATTATGGGGGGTGGATGCTTTAGGGAGCATCTGGTCAATCCAATGGCTTTCAATGCGAGCACATGGACAGCCATCAGTTCTTTCTTCAAGATCTCAATACATAAAGCTCAAGTTAGTGCTCGTTCTGAGAGACCCCCCCCCCTCTCCAAGAGTGTGGAAGAGGACTGAGTTTGCTCAGGGCATTGTAACCACTCAGTATACATTGAGTTGTCTCAATGCCTAGAGTGACCCTTTTGAAAAATCAGCACTTTAAGTCTTAGGCTAGGGTCAGACTGAGGCAGTGCGAACGCGCGTGCAGGCGCACATAATCACGGCCGCACTAGCAGCAAATGACAGGCAATGACAGCCAATATACGAAGTACGGTCGCACGAAAGTTCGGCTGTGCAACGCAAGTGGAAAATGAACGAATTTTTTTGAGAACGTAAAACCGCTAGTACGGTTGTACAGAGTGCGCTGCGTCCGCTAGCGGTGTGTGTGCGTGAATTGGAGATGTCAGACGCTACTAATGTCCAGCCTACATAACGTCCAGATGCACAAAGTGTTTTATTGATGATCCGTACAAAATCACGGACGAAAAATGCGCATAGTATGACCGCTATCGCGTACTCCGTGAAAAAATGCGTCCACTCGTTCGAACGTACTTTTTCACAGACAACGTGAAAATGCGTTCGTCTGACCCTAGCCTAAACCAACCACATTGAAAATCAGCTGGAGTGAATTTCTCCTTTATTTTGTAATAAGATTTAAATCCACTCGACGTACCAAGATTCTGCTTGCACTAGTTCTGAAAGTTAGAGCTCAGAAATTACCACTTCACATGGAATACCAGTAAATATATATTTTTAAAACTAATTGAGGGTTTTATGGTCCCATACTAAAAAATATTGATAGGCCTCTGTTTTGTCCCTTTATTTGGATCTACCTATCTTTCTGTGCTTCATTTTGTCCATAGCCCTTTACGCTTAACCTTTCTGTTCCTCTGCCACATTCTTCTCTTCCCTTAGGACTATGCCCCTTTCTCATCATGTTTTGTGTGCCTCCTCCATTCTTCTCACATGTTGTCACTTTCCAGTCCCTCTCAATCCCATTGTGTTGGCGGTATCTGGTGCCAACATAGTTTATTTATGACACAGCCTGTTTGGATAATGGACTAGTTTGTCAGGCTCAGATTTACATCTTAGATGCGCAAAGGCATAGAATTTTGGAGCCACTAAGGGCTAACAGCTCAAGTCAATTTAACCCATTTAGAAGCACACTATTAGCAGCTGAGCTTGGTTTTGTCCCTGGGTACATCTCACCCCTCCTGCTTATATATTACCCCATATTTAAGTTCCCCTTGTTCTCAAATGACTCCTTTTTGTGATTACTCCACAATGACACAATCCACACCCCCCCCCCCAATCACGCTTTCTGGACCTTCCATCCCGATCGCCCCCATCTCTCCATAACTTTTAAAAAAGCAAATGGGATAAATGCCAACTAGTTCTGGTAGGTTTGTTTTATTAAGGTCAAAATAAAAGTTGTCATGTCCTGGGTCCAGGGCTTCCATGGATGGTAGGTCCCGTTTGCTCTGCTCCTCGAGTCTGACACAGCAATAGACACGTGTTAGCAGCAACAATGGGGGCTGGGTGCCTACCCCAGCAGTAAAGGAGGAAACAAACCAAAAACATGCATTTCGGCCTTGTTCACACCAAATGCAGAGCAGATCTGCTCAGGTTTCTGCACACGCACGCTAGTCTTTTAGACGTGTTTTTGAGGTGTTCCAGAGCGGGGGTTTTTTCAGGAAGCTAACAATGTTATGAGGTCATTTCCTTTTACCTCTGACCTTTCATTAGCTGTTCTGATTATTTCCTGCTTCCTCTGACCTTGTCTCACATGTAAAATTGTCGTACATTGCATTGCGGTGCGTTTTTGACGCGTTCCAGAGCAGGTAAAATAGGGCTTGCTGCAGTTTTTTTCACCTGCTCTGGAACTGAACGCTGCGATGTGAGATGGAGCAAAAAAATACCATTGGAATACGATGGACGCAGTTTTGATCCGGTCTGCACCTGCTCCGCGCTTGGTGTGAACAAGGCCTTAGAGACATACCTGCATTACCTAATTGTAAATCCGGCCCAGGTGTATTATTTCAATAGCCCTGCCCCTGTGTTTAATCTCGCTGAACTAATTGTCTGGAGATTATGATATGGGAAGGTGTGTACAAAGCTCAAATCTCAGATTAATAACAAAATTAATTGGATTGGTTTTTTTTTTTCCTGCAAAAATGATGTCAATATAAAGACATAAATACTAACGTTTGAAAAACTCTGATATTCTCTTTAAGTGTCATCTTACTTATTTACATTATCGTGTTCTATGCATGCTGTGTCCATGTGCAAACCGCATCGCTTACCTTGAAAGAAAGACTTGTTGCAATATTATGTGGCATATGGCATTGCCAGTTTTTTACAGCTCAACATATTTAGATTAAACGTGGCAAACAAAGACACAATCCCCAGGGTTTTCAATAAGCATCAGGCTGGAGCTGCGGAGAACCTTTCCTGAATACTAATGGTGTTTTATAGGAGCAGTGGGATATTTATATTTCAGAATTTTATTTCTGTTTCATCAGTAATCTGAGGATTATGGAGGCAAGGGAACTGCACATTTTAGCAACAAAACAGCCAAGCTTAAAAATGCTGTTTGGTTATTTTAGCCAAATTGTTGGCTACAGTATTAGAAACATTTTCTGTGGGTTATTATTGCTTTGGGTTTATTCTCTAAACCAGATATGGGGGAGGGGGGGGGTGACAAAACATTACTCCAAATATACATTGTTGGAATGATAACATTAAATTAACTAAATATGTTAGACTGAAATTAGACCATTTTGTTACTTCTCCAAAACGCACAGCTTATGAATAAATTCCTTGCAAGTGATAATTTTTAACAAAGGATCATGGTACCAAGAACATGTTGCATTGCCCGTCACTTCTTGCCTTCATAAGGGCTCAAACAAAATTCCTCTTTCTACCCAAATATCAGACAAGATTCTCAATCTCAATGCAAGGAACCCCATGTCGTATTGGAGAACACCAATACACAATAAATGTAAACACAAGCAGACTGATTATGACAACACAAGGTTGGCATCAGTATGTGTCAACTAGAGGGGTTATTGAAAGAGCACCGAATGTCACCGAAATTTCAGTGTTTGTTCATTCTGTGACCTCAAATCAGGGACCTGCGGCAAATTCAGCATTCACTGTAGGGTCCCAAGTGCAGCGAATCGATCCGCCAAACGCTCCTGATAAACCAGCCAAATCGCTCTGATAAACAGCCGGCTGGGTGGAGTAGAGGTAGCATCACTGCTCTATAACTGTGGAGACACAGGTTCGATCCCGGCAACAGCACCTCTCCAGTAAGTGTCCTTGGCAAGACACCTAACGGTACATACTCGCCACCCAGGACATACTTGGAAACTAGGGAAATCTCAATGTATCCTTCCTGGTAAAAAACGCCCCATACCACCCGCCGAACAGACCACCGACTGCTTCCTCAACCCACAAAACGCAGCTGGAAAAAGCGTACCAACCGCCAAGTAGGTAAAAGAAACAAAACAACTTTTAAAAAGGAGTCTTTTTTTTATTTTTTAAAAACTGATCCTGCAAATATTATAAGGTCCTATGAATAACAAACAGTTGTTACAAGAAAAAAAAAAACAAAGAAAACCTTAAAAATAAATTCACAGTTTGATGTAATTCGGCTCTCTTTGAATAATCTCTTAAGTTTTACAGCAGGATGAGCGAATGCAAACAGAAAAAAAAAAAAACTTTGTTTACAACCTGTTTGTACCAACAACTTTCAGTAAAAATACAGACGTACGGCTTTAATTTTCTACGTTTTCCATCAGTTACTTACGATCCAGTCTTGTCTTTGCTCGAAGGCTGGCGTCAGACGAGCGCGCTATGTGGGCCCGTACTGACGTGCTTACTGGCGTCCGTCGCAGCGTTGCCACGCTGCAATGGGGCCGGTCACACGCTTGTGCACGTGCCCAACAAGCGGCCGTTATTCATGCCTCTCCGTCAAAGTGCTAGGAGGGACGTTGACGGAGCTGCAAAGCGCAATTCTCCATAGGAGGATCGAGCCTTGCAGCACTAAGTGTGCTCAGTGAGGTGGCCAGACAGGCGTTGAGTGGAAGGAACGTCCACTCTCACAGACGTTCCTTCCAGTCTCTCCAAAGACGCTCATCTGGCACTAGCCTAAATCTATTCATTTTTAAATCCATCTATAGCTCGATCCCAGTTTCTACCTAATAACTTGAACCCTTTTGGATAAATTATCTCCACCTTTAATGTTTCTAATTTCTGGTACTACCTCCCAAAACTTGCTTAATATATAAGCTTAACGTGTGGACGTCTAAAATCCCATTCTATCTCTTTATAATGATATTGCCCCGCTTTTAGGGGTTCCATATATATGTGCGGTATATATAGATTTATTAGAGCTGTAACCCAATAGATCTACTAGTAATACATCTCTAAATTATGTTTGAAATCTAAAATCAAATAATAAGATACTTTAAATTATTCAAGAAGTTTTATTGCCCTGGCCTAGCCCCCCCAGAGTCATACCGTGCAGTGTCATTGCTGCTCTTTGGTTTTTAAATAGCGGAGGAGGGATAAGGTGTCTTGCGGAGTCTTATTTTAGAAGTTGATTTAAATTATGTGGAAGTTGGCAACATGCATGTTCCAAAACAAACCCTCAACAAATGAAACAAAACAGTCATCTACAATGGCATTCAGTTACACCATATACTCAATGTTACGTTATAGAACCCCAAAATGCTTGGGTCGTAGAACATTTTCAAACAAGATAACCCGCTACATTACTTGCGCACTGCTTAGTCTGCCTCTGGCATCTTTCATAGGAAAAATTATATTCAAACTATTTTATATACTTTTGAGGATGCTTGATATGAGGCATCTGGATGTGGATAGCAAGGTGCATGCTTAACCCAAACTGACTTTGGGGTAGACACAGGTGGTCTCTTAACAGGGTATTGACTTAGGGTGCAACGAATCCCCCTAAAAACAAACTGATTTTCATGAAATTTATAGAAAAAAAAAATGTCATTTCACGGTTGTGACAATTCCTTTGTGTGTACATTGCAGAAGCAGTGGTAACTGTAGCACCACCATGAATAAATCATATGGAAGCACAACCCAGAACATGTTTGTATTTACCATAGCATAGGATGGAGAATTCTGAACATTTCCATACATTGATGCCCACATATTCGTCCAAAACAAAGAAAAAAAGTGGAATATACATGAACACAAATCCGCAATATATTCAGCTAGGATGCCTTTAGTGTTAATAATGAATCTAATAATAATACGTCTTTTTTTAATCTGAGGATGTGCCCCTTTTGTAAAATGTAGTGATTGAATATTTCTATTGGTCTAAAACCAATGATTTTTTTTTAAAACAATTTTGTATCATTACCATAAATGGAGAAGTAACCGTATTACACCTTAAATCGTTATTGAGGTGCAGGTGATGTTACCGATTTCTCTGGGGGCTTGCGTGCATGATGACAGACATCTGGCATATTAATTTTTCACATGACTTTAATGGGACACCTTTTTTGTAAAATACAAGTCATCTGTTAGCCTGCATATGTTCCAGAATTTAAAATTATCAGGGTTATTCAGAGAGAGGTGAAAAGTAAGAGAATGACTGGAGAAGTGAAAAATCTAGGTCAAAATAGCCAAACCAGAAATATTCTCCCTTTCCAAATCAGCTATTTGGTCTAGATTGTTAATTCTCCTGGTTTTCACCTCTCTCTGAATAACCCTGTATATATATATATTTCTCAAATTTTATTCTACTAATCGAAACCTAGTGTTTCACTGCTGATCAGTTTTCCATGTAACCACTGGCCGAAACTGGGGCTCTTAATAAAATTCTTTATTGTACTCCTTATTCCTGTAACCAGCACAAACCTACACACAATTTTACAGTGCATTCAGTGCTCCCTCTGCTGGCTAATCCAGGTATAGCAGCACAACTCTGACAAAGAACCTTTAATCCTAAACTTGGACGGGGCTGGGGAGTCAACATGTCACTAACTTTTGTATTACCAAATAAACCTGTCCCACAGAATGATGTAGGGTGCCGGTCCTCTGTTTTGTGGGTAGACTTGAAGTTGGTTGCTCCATGTGTTGGCACCTACCATACTTTATAAAGGAGGATGCGCTACTCAATGTTGTGGATTACTATAGGACGACTTTTAAATCCGCACCTTTAGCTAGCTGCAGTTTATCGGCTGAAATATTTCTAAAATTACAGTACATCAGATATATTCTGGTGCCCATTTTTTTTTTTTTTTAAAGGATTTTACCAGGAAGGATACATTGAGAGGTCTCTCATTTTCAAGCATGTCCTGGATGGCGAGTGTGTACCGTTAGGTGTCTTGCCCAGGGACACTTACTGGAGAGGTGCTCTTGCTGGGATCGAACCCATGTCTCCACAGGCTCTTTCCACGCAGAGCAGTGATGTTACCTCTACTCCACCCAGCCGGTACATTTGCAATTAATCTACATTTGTTTTAGATAAATGAAATTATTTGCAAATTCTCCAGAATAAATCCAGATTAAGCAAAGTCAAACTGAGGTACCTGACTGTACCTTTGAAGCATTAACCCTTTTATTACTGTGGTCAATTTTATATTGCGCCATCAATATTTTAACCTTTATTATTTCGAGCAATAATTTCTTTGCAGTTTCACACTAGTTTTCTTTTGACGGACCGGATTAAAAAGACACGGCAGCAGACTCAAAAATTGCTCCAAAATTTGAAGACATAATAAGCATTTTTGTTACTAAAGGAACACATAAAAATGCGTGTGAGAACTACAGTAACGGTACAGCACAGTGCAAGACGAGTCTACTCCTAGCAACAGAAGTATCACTATCAATCTGCAGTCGCAGCTACAGAGATGTTGGGAAGAAGATGGATATGGAAAGCTTGCAGTAATATATACTTGCGAGAGATGGGACACAGCAGACGGCGGAAGGAAAAAAAATGAAAAACGTTGCAGAGTAATTTTAAAACAAGACATATATTACTGTAATGGCAGACCAGGCATCTAAGCGTATTGCATCGGAATTGAATATTGAAGCTAAAATAAGCACTTACAGGAATTTTAGTAATGCCATGGAACATTCAAATACATTATATCTGAACAAAATTATCATTGAATAAAGAGCTGCAATTTGAGCAATTTAAGCATTTTCACTAGATATTGTATCTGAGAGACTGCATAGGTTTATATTACATACATACAAAATGTGCCGGACACACAGATGTCGGCTTGTGCCATTACATGTACTTTACTCAAACCCATATTAACTTTATAGTTATTTTCGCTCACAGTCGTCGCTTTCAATGGTCATGAAAAGATTTTTCATAATTAAATCTACATATGGTTATTTTTTTTCTATTGCAATGATAAAAAAAAAAAAAATTGGCTTCAGGCCAAATCCATTTATTTATTTTGTAATCCTGTTAATGAGGAGAACAGCGGGATAACTCGTGCTTCAGATGAATTGAACAGGTCACACATGTTGTTTAATACGAGCCTTTATTGTTACAGTCTACAGTAAAAGTTTGTAAACATTTGTACACCAAGTGACAAATGAAAGGGGACAGAAAAAAAAGAATACACAAAAAAGGTATACAAATTACAAGACAATCATTTAGATCGCATTTGACTTGCTACAAATATCTGTATGGGGTTGGAACAAAGCAGAATACACACAGTAAAACTAGAGACAAACGGCACAATTTGAGATTTAAAATCCTGTTATTTTGGTCAAACTTTTGTAAATCAACCCCATTGGACGGTACATTCTTGAAGTAAAAATACAGTAAAGCACCCAGAGTATCTCTTTTATGTAAAAACATACGTGTTCATAGGAGGGTGTCTTTATCAGAAAAAGGAACAGCGGGGAAAACCTAAAACTAAATAAGTCGGTTCGTACAACCTACAGGGAAAAAGAAAAAAAAGAAAATCACTTTTCTTACTCTGTAATTTATAGCACAGGTATGGTGCGTAAAACAAGTACAATAATACTGTGTGGGAAGTACTAGAACATGTAATATGGCAGTTGTTTAATTTCTACAGAAATGTCACTTTTTCATAAACCCTACATTTTTGGCAGTACAAGAAACTTCACGATTTGTTTCTAGCTGGCTAATCACAGTTCTGTATTACAATACAGGCGGTGGGTTCATCCACCATTCAGATGCTCAAAAAGGTGGGTGTCTAGAAGTTCCTACATTTAAGAAGTTGTATTCTATAGATGTAAATACTTTTACTCCCTTTAGGAAGAGTGGGTAGGATACGCGTGAGCTTTCAAAATGATGAAATTACTAATCGTAGACAAAGAACATCTAAAAAGTGATTATTGGAGTGAAAAAACCTAAGAAGGTATCAACTTCATATCTGAATGTTTTCCCGAGTCGGTTTCAGCCAAAGTGTTCCGGTGGTTTTGTTGAACCTGTGACCAAAGATAAAGATTGCAGGGAAAAGCCAGAAGATGCGCTGAAAAGGGTTTTTTTCTGCAGAGAGGCTAGATTACAGGTTTTTGTTTTTAACTTTTTTAAACTTTAATAAAACCTGTAATTTTTAAAAAGAATCTTTTTTAGTATTTTGGACTAATCAGGCTAAGGATAGGGATCCGATCAAAGAGTAGGCCGGTGTCAGACGAGCACACTGGGCGCACCCATACGGACGTGCCTACTGTGATGCTGCAAAGGGGCCAGTCACACGCTTGTGCATGCGCACAACAACCATCCACGCACAAAACCTCCCCGTCAAAACGATAGACGCGCGTTGCTGGGTCTGCAAAGTGCGATCCTCCACAAGGGGATCACGCTTTGCTGCACTGACTGTGCTTAGCGAGGTGGCCAGATGGGCGTTCGAGTGGCAGGAACGTCCACTCTCACGGAAGTTCTTTCTACTCTGAAGTGCGCTCGTCTGACCCTGGCCTAAAAGTCCCAACAAAAGGTCACAAAGTCATGCCAGGAAAATAACCCATTTCCCCATCACAAAATAAATTGCAGACGCTCGACAACTTTCTGACAAAGTGGGATTTTAGGATTTATGACTGGGGAGAAGAAACTTCAAAGGGTGGTGGCAAACTCAAATCGTGTTACTAAAAGGGAACTTGGAAGATTTATTTTTTCATATATAGTGTTTTACCAGGAAGGATACATTAATACAGAATACACCATATATGCAATGTGTATCTCTAACTGAAATTATGATATTTGGGATTTGGGCTTTCTTTCCCCCTGTAATAACATTTTACTCCCCCTTTCAGGTATTGTTTCGTACTTTTTTCCGATGTCATTTCACAATCCTGAACACTGTTACTCATACGATTTAATTCCTGTATTCTGGTTCTCGGGTTTATGGTTTAAAAATTCATAAAAACATTTTTTTGCCCAAGATTTTCTTCTTGTGTCATACACGTCAAGCGGCTATCAAGTTCTGTTATTTAAGAAGAAAAGTAAAACTGCGTGGATGGTTGTATAACAAGGTGCGATTCTCTTTTCTATGTGCCCTTCCTCTTATGGCTCTATATCCAATCTTCCAATATATCATGCTAACAGTCCTCTATATTTATTTATTAATTGTATTAAATGTACTGAAATCATGAATTTAGCATTATACCACGAAACAAAAATCTGAATTTTTTTTCCCCCAGTCAATAAAATAAATTGTGGGTTTGCCCATCCCCTGCTGATACCGCGCCTCCCCCTCCGGGAAATAAAAATGTACACACACAAGATAATTTTAACTCCTTAATTGTTTTTTTTTTGGGGGGTTTAATATAAAACAGATCTAGGCTTCCGCAACCGCACATTTCGTCTTTAAGATGGTCTCGGCATACCACTGGATTGAAGTGGAATTTTAAGCTGCGCTAACTTGATTAAAAATTTGGAAATTACAGCAGACAACGCACACAAGTCTCTTTTCATTAATAAAAACTTTGCACAGACGATGGCCTCGGCTTTATCATTACTCCACAACCATGATAACAAGAACTGGCCTAATCAGAAGAATTCATATTTGATGCCCAATGATTAGAGAGAAGACAATTGTAAATTCAATTTGGAATAACCGTGCGCTCGATTAGGCAAAGCATGGAACAGAGAGAGACCATTATCTTTAAATATATACCATTTCCTGGCCCGTAATAGTGGCTACACTGATTGCAGTGCACAGGTTTATGGATTAAAAAAAAAAAAAAAAAAAGGAAATGTGCATAAAGTAACAATGTTTTCATTGGTCGATTTATCGGGTTGCGCGTTCAAAAGGGGAATAAAATTACAAGCAACTAAATGCTTTTTTTAAACAAACATTTTGAATATCGGAATGTGCAATATGATTCACAGGTTTATGGTTTAAAAATCATAGGCATACATACAAAATATGTGCAGGAAAACATAATGATTGTTATACATACATATACATGATACACCTTGTGACGCAAGTCACTTTGGACTTGGGGTGCATGGACCTGGCGGCATATTTGTAGGGTGCAGGCCTCATAATCTATATTATTTCATTGGCCTATTTTGCGTTCAGAAGGTTTGTGTAATCTGTTTTATGTCAGAATAATGCTGTTATCTGGTCTATGTGTACCTTGTTATCTTGCCGAGAGGGTTAGCCTCCCAGCCTACCCTGGTCTCAGAAGTGTGCTGATATTGGTTTATATTTGAATGGTTTGTAAAGCTGCTGTCTGTAAACTTGTTTGCCCATTCGCGAATCCCATTGTCCTGTCTGTCTAGGAATGTTAAGCAAATTATCTGTTTTAGTCTAATTAGGTCTCCCAACAGTTTCTAGGGGAGGTGTTATATATGGAAATAACCCATGTTTGATTGTATAAATATGTGTGCCTTTGTCCCAATTAAAGAGCGTTCCATTCTGACCCTACATTCAGTCACAACTCATGGTGTGGGTAGCTCCAGATCTACAGCCTCGGCTTACACTATATTGCCAAAAGTATTCGCTCACCTGCCCAGCTCCTGATTTGGATGGTTGAGCGAATACTTTTGGCAATATAGTGTATTTTTGAGGGATGCTATCAAGGCTCTCTAGGTGTACCTGTCTTTAACGGCAGAAAAAAGGCAATGTTTTCAAGTATGTTTTGGGTTTAAGAAACAAGAGAAATCTCAATGTAACCTTACTGGCAAAATACTTTATAAATAAAAAAATAGGCAGGACCAGGAGAATGGGTTGAAATGTTCTAAACTCTAGATTGTGTCTCTTGCCTTGCACAATTACAAATGAGGTTTGCGTTATTAGCATACATGCAGAAATAGATTCCATGTCAAATGCAGTGAATCTGATAAAAGGTAGATGAAGTCTTCAGATACCCTACTCCTAGTTAGAATATTAGCAATGCTGCTTCTAAATATACAGATATTTGTATGTGGCGTAATGCCTGTACATGGAAGTTACAGAAACACCTTGTATCTGTACTGTACAGGGATTTTTTAACAATTATAAACCACATGGATCTTATCCTTGTAGGAGGTGAATGATCCCGGAGCTCTCCCTGTATTCTGCCCTCTCACTGGCTGTTCTAATGCAGCATTAACGTTTGTGGAATTTTTTGTTACAATGAAAATGTGGGCTGCTGCTAGTAGCTTTCTATACAGAAATACAGGGCGACAGGAGACAATTTTGTTTCTCCCCAGTTAGCGCACAAACGTGGATTAAAAGAAAAAAGAAAGTATGCAAATAGGATTTGTATGCCAAATTTTCACATGACATTGACATTTGGGTGGAGTAGAGGTAACATCCCTGCTCTATAGCAATGGAGACACCGTTTTGAATCGCGGCAACAGCACCTCTCCAGTAAGTGTCCTTGGGCAAGACACCTAACGGTACATACTCGCCACCCAGGACATACTTGAAAACGAGAGAAAACTCAATGTATCCTTCCTGGTAAAATACTTTCTCAAAAAAAATAATAATTTATAAACAATTCTGGCAGTGAAAGGGTTAATGCAAACACTTAATTGCCGAATACACCTAAATCGGTCTCAATAGGTTAACTCTCCACTACTTACATTTGTGTGTATAGATTTGGCAAACGTGTTTTACAAAACACATTTGTTGCAATATTTTATTCATATATATTTAAGGCACCAATATGTGCAAGGTGTGAACAGCTCTAGAAGAGGTCAGGGTCGGAATTTGGCTCAAGAAAAGGTCAGGTTCAAGGGTTGGCTAGTGTCAGAGCTACAATAACTAGAACTACAATATCAATCATAAAGGAGTGCCTAATAAAGAAACTATTTCATAAAATACCAGCGCTCACCAGCACAAAACATTACTGAATAGGGGTTATTCGCAAAGTGCCAGAGTTACAAACATGGAAAATTGTGGGTGTTGCAGTGCCAACACCAGCTTTCCAAATGAAAAATCCTAAGAACAACAGGAGTATCTCTACTGTGAAGCTTCTCCTGCTGCGCTTTGCATTCTACTTTCGCGACCTGCCGGTGTTTGTAATACCGGCACTCTGAATAATCCCTTATATATTAATACTGTATCTATACAACGCAAGTGGTGCTGAACGTAGGATGGAAACTAGAGCATAATGGCATAGTCTATACTGTGACAAAATACACCGTTAAAAAAGGTATCGGTCCAATATACTGGAATTGAAAAAAGGCCATATTAACTGATAATTGGAATAGAGCTTGGAAATTATTTAGAATTTTTGTAAATTGTTTAATACACAGACATGTCGGGCCACCACACCAGTCTGTTACTGCAAAATTATGGTAGTGTCTGGAAGACATTGTTTAAATTAAGAAGGTATACCCATATATAAACATACTGCTGCACAAGAGTTAGTTTTCAAAAAGGCCTGGAAAGAAAAAAAAAAATCTATATTACACATTATACATAATTCTGGTGTGTGTGTCGCCTTCAAGGTTTGGAAAGTAAACATTTGTTAGTGACTATTACTTTGGCACAGGTTTGTGTCTGAACATGAACAAAACACTACACGTGTTCTGTATTTTTGACATGCCGACTTAAATTCTCAATCTGTGCTGTTTAGTGCACAAAAAGTAAAACGTTGAGTTTGTCTTAGAGTTCTATACACTAAAGGTGAAACTCCGGAGAACGGCAGGAGAAGAGAGCACTCTAGACCAAATAGCTGATTTGGAAAAGGAGATAAATGGGAGGATTTTTCTGGTTTGGCCATTTTGACCTAGAATTATCACTTCTGCTGCCAATTCTCCCGAGTTTCACCTTTAGTGAATAGACCTGTAAGTCGTTTCAAGCGGTAACATTTCAAATATGTAGTAATGTTAAAAAAAAAGATGTCCTACACTGGACTGTGATCATATTACAAAATGAGAATTGTGGCTTCTTTAACATCCTATATAACCCAAGAAAGAAATATGGAAGATGTTCCCTCCCATACAGCATCTACTACAGAAGAAATAAAAATAAAAAAATAAATCCGTACATATTTGTGACAGAGTGGGCTATAGCACAAGTACACAAACCGGGTCATGTGAGAAGATGTGAAAGTGCAACAGGGTTATATCATTGGTAAAACTACAGAATTTAATTTAATTCCCACCTATTCTAATCTCAATGCATTGGTTTCCAATATGGGGCATTTTGTAAATAGCTCATGATTCCCAATACATATATATGGGCTCCAAACCAAGCGCAAACCATACGTTTAGCCCTTGCAGGAGTTTTTTTTTTCCTTCATCCAACGCATTTTACAGTAAAATGATACAGTGTCAAAAACAGAGAAAGCCACCCATGGATTAGGTGAACGGATGTTTTCCATAAAGCACGATGCAGCAAATTATTCCTGAGAAGTTTCCTAGGCCACCCCACGATTGTGCGACCATAAGAACAGAAGAGGATGGAAGACACGTCATCTTACAAAGTCACATTTGGATTGCACTCTTCAGGTCATTTTGACCACTGGTCCAAAAGGTAGTAAAACAGCAACGCTTGTATGTTCCTCGATTGTGGCCCTTAAATATCCCCTTTTTGTGCCTTTCCATCAGATTCTATGAATGATTCACTGTTAGGAGAAAGGGCAACCACATTGCTCTTGTAAGATTGCTTCCATGATTGAAATACTCTGGAAATAAAAAAATAAAAAATGTAAATTAGTCCCTTTAAAACCCCTTCAAATAAATAATCACAGTTCGTTACATCCCTTCCGAAGTCAGATATTTTTGTTTTTAGATGTCAGCATTAAAGTACAAAGATATGGCATTTCTCAGTTATTTATTGCATACAGTTATACCCATGGTAATCCCCTGTCCTAAATGTTGCCAATAGCTGAAGAAATCCTCTGCTGATATAATGGGCCTTTTTCACACATTAATAGATTTTTAAGCTATTGAATAAACAAAAGTAGTGCAACAATCATTGTGAATACATTACAGAGCCGAGAAAAAAAGAGAGATGTTTATTAAAGGGTTATTTAGAAAGTGCCAAACTTCACTGATGTTGCAGACACTGGTAAAAATCACAATTGTAACTATGGTAAACTTCGGCTAGCCACTGTAGAAAACAACAGCAGGTGATTTCGTTGCCAAAAAGTGGTGAATAACAGTTACTCTTATGTAAAAAGCAAATTTTCTCCAATTACCAATGTTTGAAACACCAGTGAATATGCCTCAGTGATTTTTAAAGTGGCGATGTACATAGGACTCAATTTAAAAAAAATAAAAAAACACCACAAAAAAAAAAACACCACTGCAACTGCAAAGGAGCCACCAATGAAAACAATGGTGAAATCTATGCTAAACTACTCTGTCACGTCCCATGCCATCTTCTGTAGCCAGCACCCGGCAGGGTGTTCCTCACTGCTCGCTGGCCGGGCACCAACTGTTATGGAATCTCCTTGCGGTCACGGGTCAGGCACGCCGGTAGGGCAAGGCGTGAGGATGCAGGGCCGGCTGGGTTTAAAACCAGGTGCCTGAAATCCATTTGTTGCCCTGCCGTGGTTTTCAAATCCTCTCTGCGCTCCTCCGTATTTTCTTATTTGCCGTCTATGACCATTGCCTTTCTTACTACCCTTCTGGCGTTTAGCCCCTTGGCTTCCCTTGTGATTACACACTCTGAATACAGACTCTAGCATATGGCTGACGATCATTCTGGCGGACGATTCTTGAATACGGCTGACACACACCATTCTGGTGACATTCAGTGATTAACCCTTGCTGGGTATTCGTGTTATATACTCTGGTTCAATAGTATCGTGGTCTCAGTTCACCATTACTGCTAAACCGGTTTGTGTATACTGCTATAAGGTTCCTCCTCTGGGTTTTGGTAATCGGTAGCTGTGCCGACCAGTTCAAGGATTGGAAGAGAAGGATAGCTGTTCTGAGTACAGGGATTAGTTTTAGTTGATGGGAGGAACGTGACACACTGGAAGAAACACTGTTAGAGGCCCATTTAATCCGATGCAGAGAACTATGATAGACAGCTTTGACGGGAACTATGGTGGCAAGCACAGCAATCTATGCTGGAAGTTCCCTAAACTATGACTGCACCACAGCTTCACTGTACTTGCTCCAAAGTTAAACCATCATTCTTCAATGTATGAACAGTGGCTAGTGAGTAAAACCTCTTATGTTATGGGGTGGATAATCCGTTTAATCATTGCTATAAACATATGTACAGTACAGAGCATTGCAGACCCATAGGTGCCAGCTTCGTCAGTTCATTGTGGGCATGGCGTATAGTTGGCAACATGACCAACTCTATAAGCGCTGGTATTTTAGAGCCTGCAACGCAAGTCAAAACATACATGAAAATCAACAAGGTACGGCTGTCTATGCTATTTCAGGAGTGTAAGGCTGGGGTCAGACTAACGCATTTTTAACGTGCGTTTAGGCGCACTTAATCACAGCCGCAGTAGCAGCAAATGACGCGCAATGACGGCCAATATACGAAGAACGGCCGCACAAAAGTCGGGCCGCGCAACGCAAGTGGAAAATGAACGCATTTTTTTGAGAACGCAGGACCGCTAGTACTGACGTACAGAGTGCGCTGCGTCCACTAGCGGCAAGTGT
The DNA here is from genome assembly GCA_009667805.1 of Leptobrachium leishanense. Taxonomy (NCBI): domain Eukaryota; kingdom Metazoa; phylum Chordata; class Amphibia; order Anura; family Megophryidae; genus Leptobrachium; species Leptobrachium leishanense. The sequence goes on from CM019065.1 coordinate 304,667,460, forward strand.
GCGTGATTAGGAGATGTCAAACGCTGCTCATGTCCGGCCAACATAACGTCCAGACGCAAAAAGTGTTTTATGGACGATCCATAAAAAAAACAAAAAAAAAACAACATCACACACGAAAATGCGCATTGTATGACAGTTTTTGCGCATTCCGTGAAAAAAACACAGCAATGCGTTCGGACGCACTTTTTGACGGTCGCTGCAAATAATGCGTTCGTTTGACCCTAGCCTACCTCTACTACATCTCAAATGTGCACTATTGGCAAGTGTAAAAAGCCTTAAAAGAGAAAAAAATTTATTGTTTGCGCGGGTGTTCTGGCTCAGAAACAGGGGGGGGGGGTGATCCACAAAACCACTGAAGTCCATATTATTAAGATGTGGCTTGCAAGAAAAGTCATTAAAAAGAGTGGTTACTAGATAAGTGCGCAAGCAAAAAATAAATAGTTCAAGATTTGCTGAACCAGAAATAACAGTAGAGGCAAATTCTGTATTAACCCCTTCACTATCATTTTCAATAAAAAAAACGTGGTTTTATGGGAGGAGGAAAAAAAATAATCGCTTTCCATTAACCAAACTGTAAAAATACACATTCTATAAATACATTTCTATGATACACTTTGAAGCTCATTTGACAGGCGGCAGACTTCTTCTGCTGGTTAAATTTCACTACTGCAGCACGTGTCTGTGAGGAAACGTCCGTCTGTTACAGAAACAGTGCAGTTCGGTGACCTGCAGCACATTGGGACATTGGGAACATGTTCTTGGGGCCACAAACAAAAGAATTGTGTTTTTAAGCAATTAAATCATTTTGCATTACTCCAGAGAAAGACAAGAGTCAAATTGATATTTAGTTTCTGCATGAGTTTTTGAAGATCAAGTATACTCGATCAGGATAGTGAAGACTCGTTAACACTTCTGTTCAGGTTGAACCACAAACCTAAAAGCAGAATGTTCTGCACGAGACAGCCCAATGGCAAACATATTGCACGTGTAAATTCTATGCGGTTTGTCGATTTTCGTTTTTCCCTCAAATATGCTTGTGAAGACTTCACCTAAGTAAAAGGGGTAACATTTTTAGTGTTGTCAATCTAGAAGTTATTTTTACACAGATTGGGCCACAAAAGCCATAGAAAAACCATCAAATTAAAAGTAGAATGTTTTTTTTCCTTTTTTACACTGTTAAAGCTTTTCTTCTTGGTTCAGAAAATGGTACAGTAGCTGCAATCTAACGCACAGATCCTTCTGAATGCCAGTATTGTACATTGTAGCTTTTGTTAAGAGCAACCTAGAAGCTCTTAATGAAGAGAAAAGAAGGAAAAATGTTCAATCCAAGCATGTAGCCAAGGACAAAGTAAAAGCACGGCTAATCAAAAATAAAAAAACAAAACGGCCTTTCACACATTGAACTGTTTTTGTCAGGGCTGACTCTGCGCAGCTTTGTACTTTGCCGCTGCAGCTCAGAGGAATTGAAATCTGACTTTGGTTTAGTGATATTTACAACAATGGTTTTAGAAGAGTTTCTTCTACGTTTACGTCATGCCAAAGCTGGAGCTTCCCATTAGTCATCAGTTCTGTAAATATCCAGTGTGTGACCTTGATGGACATATGGTACAAGCTTTCATAAGAAGGTCACGACACACTTAAGCAGGTAGGGATGGTCTTCCGACCCTTTCCTAAACAGGTAACAATGTGCTGTCCAGTCTCCCACTATGCGAGAGACACACCCCCCCAAAATATTAAAACTCCGGCAGCTTATTCATAGCCCTCAGATATATATTGTCACAGACATGAAAGAGTTCATAACTTGGAACATATTTTATTGTAGCATCTACCAAATACAAGATGCCATCTCACACTCTTTATGTGGATGTTGTGGGTTTCAAAAACCGACATGCTTGTTGTCCATCTGAAGAAAGGCAAACTGTATCATTTCTATTACGAAGAGTGGGTGTCTGTGGAGGCGCTTAATAGGTAACTGTGGTTTCCTTAAAGGGGGGGGGGGGTTGCTGCCTACAAGGGGTTGCACATAAATCTCAACCTAAATGTGCAAATAAAATGTATAAAAAAAGGTGAGGGTCCTAGTGGCGCAGTGGGTGCTTCCAAATATGGAGCAATCTAGATGAATATTGTGGGTGCTAATATTATGACTCCACTCTATTTATCAGGTGGTGATAGATGAAGGTACTCCAGTGAGTCAATGTTACACTAGTATTGTGCGAATAGCAGTTCTGTGCAAATGAGCAACAACAATGGTGAAAAATCCTTAAAGGAACACTCTACTCAAAAAAAAATGGGGGGGGGGGTGATTTTTATCTTAATCTATCCCTATTCCCTTAAATCGTTAGGGTGTTTTTTTTTCTTGTAACTGTAATACTTACCCTAAAATCCGGCGGCGTCTTTTTTTTTTATACTCACCTCCCTCCTCTTCCGCTCCCGTCCTTCTTGCTTGTACTTGCCTTCTGGTTTACATGCGCGCCTCTCATGTAAGCCAGCCAATCGGCAGGCTTCCTCCCGGCTCCCTCTGAGGATTAGGGTTGCGCGCAAGAGGATGCGCACAACTCTAACCCTCAGCCGCTGCCGCCAGCTACTGCGGCGAGTTGGAGAAGTCATTGCGCTGAAAGCGCGATGACGTCTCCTACTCTGCAATAGTTGACAGAAGCGGGAAATCTGAATCCCGCTCTGCTGACTGACAGCTGGGAGGGCGGAGTAAAGTCCTCCGCCTCTCTCAGCTGTTTTCAGCTTTTTCAGCTGAACTGCTGAGCGGAGGGAGGGGGGACAGAGGGCGGGATACTCCGGGCATCATGACCACCTAAAAAAAAGCTTAGGTGGTCATGTTGCCTAGAGTGTCCCTTTAAGACACAAAAATTGTGTTGATGTGACATCAAAAAGTCATAAGGCAGTCCTTTTATTGGGTTATCAGATAACCCAATAAAAGGACTGCCTTATGACTTTTTGATGTCACATCAACACAATTTTTGTGTCTTGACTTTATGAATGGAATAGGATATATGAGCACAGGCACTTTATATGCATTTTGCACATGTGGATTATTATGCACTTTGTGTTATAGGAACAGATTTGTACGCATGACTTAAGGATTTTTCACCATTGTTGTTGCTTATTTTGCACAAGGTTGCTCATATGCACAGAACTGCTATTCGCACAATACTAGTGTAACATTGACTCACTGGAGTACCTTCATCTATCACCACCTGATAAATAGAGTGGAGTCATAATATTAGCACCCACAAAATTCATCTAGATTGCTCCATATTTGGAAGCACCCACTGCGCCACTAGGACCCTCACCTTTTTTGTATTATTTCCATCTATGGCATCCTGGGCCCTGAAGTCTGTTGGCATCACCGCTGATGGATGTACAGCAATGGGGCTCATGTGCTGAGTGAATGTGATACAAATGTGACATGGCTGGTCCGTGTTTGAATGAAATGGTGAATCTGTCAGACTTCTAAACCAAAATTGAGATGAACCAAATTAGACTTGTTGTGGAGTTGAAATATTCCAATCCAATCCAGTTGGGCAACTTGTTTTTCAGGATCATGCTGTGTAAGGTGGGTGAGCACGGCTGAGCAAAGCGCGTGGTCAGGTGCGCAACTCAAATGAGTTATGGCACCTGACACTGCTTGATACATAAGGGCCATCTGGTAAACGGGTATATAGTGGAATAAGAATTGATGAAAAAACGGATTTCATAACACACGAGGCTGAGGAATTTCTACCTAACACCGAACGTATACAAGGAGAGGGGATATTGCACTCAGGGAGAATCATTCAAGGGCAGAAGTGTCGCTTTGAAAAGCGTGAAACTCCCAGATTCTACGCGTTCGGGTTGAAGTGAGGGACCCCCAACCAGAGAGGAATAACATATGATGCACTATCTGGGTGATTTATTTACGCTTATTCTGATGTAATTTCTGAGACAATTATGATCGATATCCATTTTATTGCTTTATCACTTTTGATTACAACAATCTTTGAGTTTTGTGCATTTATTCGGCAATACAGTAAACTCTCAGTTGGGCACAGTTTTACTGATGGCATTGCTGGGGCGGATGCAATGGAGTAGGGTCTGTGGGCCTAACACCTCCATGGGAAGAGCATGAAGCATAAGATGTTCCTGTGTTTTTGGATTGTTCATGTATGCCTGGTTAAGGGTATGTGGCTTATTTCTCCGCTGTGTGCAGTGCACTGGGTCACCTTGACCAAAGGGTTATGACCTGGGAGTATTCTATATGGATTATTTTGTATCAAGCCTCCAGCATTCTTCTAATTTTGTTGCCCATCTAGACCCTTAGGCTGTTCATCCACTGGGTCAGTAGTCATCCGACTAAATTCGTACAACTAATCTTACAACACAGAAGAGATTCAACACTCGTCCATTGCCTCCGATTTATGTTGGAGGACTTCAAACGACCACATCAGACTAGCCACCTCTCCCATTCAAATGGGGCTTGTCGTACGACCTGGTACAACATGCATCACAATATGGAAGCAAAAAAAAAAAAAGATATTTGATTGTGAATGGGAGGCAGATGGGACTAGCCCAGTTTGTTAACCTCCCGGGCGGTCTATTTATTGTGAAATTTCTTGGATGAAAGCGGTCAGTCCCCCCCCCCCAGCGGTATTCCCGAGTGTGGCTCGGGGTTAAATTCCTATGTTGGAAGCGGTAACCCCGAGCAACACTCGGGATGTCGCTGGATACATCACCTCTCCCTATGCTCCCTCGCTGATCTCTGCAGCCTCCTCCAGCGATCGCGACCTCATTACTTCCTGGTTCCCTCCTCGCGAGAAGGAATCCAGGCAGTATGAGGTCACGATCACCAGAGGAGACTGCAGAGATCAGCGAGGGAGCGCAGGGAGAGGTAATGTATACAGTCCGAGTGTGTCTCGGGGTTACCGCTCTCAGCGGTGAAAATTTAACCCCGAGACACACTCGGGAACACCGCAAGGGAGGTTAATCTAAATTTTGAGGGTAGGGGAAACATAAGACTCAGGCACTTTTCCAGCTGTGCCATAATCCCTTATGTGCCAAGTGTATATTTAGGCACATTTTAACATTCAAACTTCTATTTTGATATATTCTATAATTATACTCGGAAATATATTCTATGAGGTAATGCATTTTCCCCCACAAATAAATACGCTAATGTAACGACCAGAAATGTTCAATCTGGGTTGAACATGGGTCCTCCATATTCACTTGCAGTGGGCGACCATAGTCCCATGATCAGGTGGGGCCTATAACTACAGACCCAGTGGACGACCAGCCTTCGGCTAGTTTCTGATTTTCACTATTGTACTTCCAATTAGATTGCCTAAAACCTTGGATCTGCTACATATTGGATCTGCTGCATATTGACTTCCACTATAGAGAACATGACAAAGACCTTGATTCAAGAATGGAGATTTCTCCTGTCTTTTATTCAGGAATGTTTTTTTTTTTTTTTTTTTTCACAAAAAGCAGTTTCTCAAAACACAAATCTATTTGTTACAATTTCCATTAGTCTTTACATGGAGCTGGTAGATTTCTGTGAAATATGATGATGCACTCAAGCTTGCAATAACGTTTGTTTCATTCTTTAACGTTTCTATGCTTTAGCAGCTTTGTCGAAGGCACGGATCATGGATATTTTCCATCAATAAGATTATGTTGTTTCAGCTAGAGAGATTTCATTATCTGAATACAGCCAAGTCACCCTTCCCACAGTCAGCACAAGTATTATGTCACTGGATCAGAGTTCAGTGTATTCTTTAAACCACTTCTATTTTCATTCGAAATGCATTTTATATAGACATCCCTGCTTGAAAACCGGAAAACGTGTCTATGCTGGATATTTTTAAGAAGCCTTTGTGGCTTTTAACCTTAGTTTTTAGGTTTCAGTGTATAAAGCACATGGATCCTGTGCAAATATTGAAAAATCGAATGTTTATACCAGAAAATTCTCTTCTGGATCAAAAGGTATTGGAAAACACCTGGTTGCCTAATTGATCATAGTCTTTGTTGGGAACAGCGTTCCTAAGTGACCATTTGGCACTTTTGGTAATTTATGCATTAAAAAATCCTAGTATAGCATCTAGACGGATGCATCGGGAGCACTAATCAGAATTTAGTACTAGTGTAGAACAAGGAAGTACAAAATCAAGATGTCTGTAGTATATCCACACTTCAATTGGATCCCTTCCATCCAATGGATCTTCTGGCTGAGTTGTTCTCAGCAGGTAACAAGGGGACATCCTCAGTCATTGCCATCCGCAATGTTCTGTAAAGTCCTCCTTTCCCAAAATGGACCAATAGAAGCCTCAGGATCCAGTAATAGAATATTCCAAAAATATAAAAGCCCGATGCATTGCGTCTTTGTATCCAGACTTCTTCAAGGGCAATAAAAAAAAAGCAACACAGTCACAATACAGGTAATGAAACCCATATAAAAAAAAAAAAAAAAAACACCCAATACCCATTCATCTTTATATAGTACTTTGCGGTCTCCTCATTGAATCCCTTCTAATTGCCAATGTCCCCAGCATCTTCCATATATGGAGCCTTTCCCATCATTTTGGTGTCTACCTCCAAAATAATCCATATGGATTTTAATTTGTGTTTGCTGATCCATCGGTTGGAATGCCATGGGGAAAGCTGGTTTGGAGGTATAGGCGGTCCAGTGCTCTTCACCATTGGCACAGGATTTGGCGTCTCATTTTAAATAAAAAAGGACATCAGAAAACAAGTAGATTTTGAATATTTCTTTTAGTCTCGGTTGTGACAATTGGCATTATCTTAATTTCCATACCTATCCTGAGGGGGAAGAGGTTCAAGCAAGGGATGAAGACCCCAGGAGGAAGTGCAAAGAAAGGGGGGAAATCCTCTCTATGGATCCAACTGCGTATATTACGGAGCTGGACATACTGTAAACATGTCAAGGAACATGTGAGTGTGATAACCCCATTTTTTAGGTATAGAATGAAAGAAGATTTGGAGAGAGATAGAGATATATATATATATATAACCAAGACACACAGGATTGAATAAGGAATTGGACATTTAAGAATCAGACTGTTACTGCCTAATTCTCGGGGACTTCAACATTCCCATTGATGATCCTTCTACCCCTGCTGCCTCCAAACCTTTCACGCACATCCTCCCTTGGACTTAAGCAGTCCTTCCTTCTCCCTACTTACCGTGAAGGTCACTCTATTGACCTGGTTTATTGCCAACCTCTGCTCCATTTCTGACTTGCTCCTCCTCAACTCTGTAAGGCCCCACGCCGCCAGCTTCAGCCCTGGCACACACCCCAGACACGATACATGCAAAGATGCTCTCACACAGCAGAGCGTGCCTGGAGAAAACCCCGCTCTGAAACGGATTTCATCCATGTCAAGCCTATTCTGTGGTAATACAACGCTTCCCTTCACTTGGCCAAACAAGCCTTCTCATCTCACATATCTACTGTCCTCCAACCCTAAACGACTCTGGACCACTTTTAATTCCCTCCTCCACTCAACCGCACCTCCCACTTGTGCCATCTCCAGACAGAGGGTATCCAGAGGACCAGCAATTGGTGACAACCATTATTGTCAAATGCTTGTTCGCACGCATTCATTTTATGTAGTCTTGTTTTGTGAGAGGTTTCATGCACCTTTTAAATAGTTTTATGCTATGGTTTTTCCCCATTTGTTTCGCCTCTAGATTATCCAGTACTCTTATCTTCGAGCGGTAAATGTGAGCTATATCGGTGGTGCCAATCCAAGCTCCATTTATTTTGTTTTAATTGTTTAAAACAATTGTTGCAACGAAAAAGTAAAACAGGAGCATCAATGAATCTTTCCCTGCCGCTGTTTGAATTTCCCTCTAAAATGGATAGCCGAAGTTTATTTTTTGTTGCTTAAACAAATGGCACTTTGAGTCCACTAGCTTGATGCTCTTTGGGGGTTATTCTCAAACCAAAAATTGTGGAACAACAATCACACAAGCAAAATGATGAACACTATTTACTAGTCAAGAAGGGGACTCATTACAAATAACATGGGGTATGCTTGGAAAGAACCAGACTGTTCTGCTGGATTTTCTTCCTCATCACTTGCACATTCATTATTTTAAGTTTTATTCTGGCCCGAATTCACCCGGATGAAGCCCCATAGGAGTTTTATAGCTGTCAATTCATAAAATAAATAAAAAAAAGGAAAAACTGGATATGAAAGAATAGTTAAAAATGATTGCTTCTTTGATATTTTCTAACAATGCTAAGGGGGACTAATATTGGTAAAGCAAGCTTTCTTCGATGGAGAAAATCTATATTATAAACAAGGTAGGATCAAGAGCGTGTAAGGTTCACTACAAGTTTATTTTTCAGGGAATTACTAAAATAAAAAAAAAAGGGAATCAATATATTGTATACTCCCTCCACCTGAAGCGCACAATGGAAATACTCAGCTCTTTGACAACAGGCTTTATGAGTTTACATGGATGCACAAAAATGCAAAAATCACATATCAAGGAGCCATTAAGCTGCCCACACTCACAAATAACACTAAAAGGGTTTATGATTGACAGGCTTTATTGCTGCATTTGTCAGTTTGGTACTACCGATATATGACAACACTGTACGGAGTTTCCTGCTGCTATTTTTTTTTATATATTGTGATCAGAAGATTCATTAAAAACACAACTTGTATAAAATGTGAGTTTATAGAATACTGTGCTGCCATTGTTCTTTTAACACCATAGACAACGCGCAAAAAGGGAAAAAAAAATGACATGGCTTTATTTTATACATAAAGAGAAAAAAATTGAAGTCCTATACATTTACATAATGTCTCTATGATTATACATACTGTAGCAATTTTGTGACGAGAGAAAAGCAGGTAGTGCAGTTTCAATGCAGTGTAAAATACATATTCTGAACATTAATAACAGGTTTTCAATAGGATGTAATTCACTTGCCGGAGTGACGTGTATCAGATAAATGTAGACTGAAACCTGGTTTTTAAACCCTTCGAGTGCTGAAAATGGTAATGAGACGTATTAAGTTTGAGAAGATGCTGGGCATATTCCCAGAAAACGTATAAATTAAGCATAGGCTTATTGAAAAAGATTGCACCTTCCAATTGCTGGAATAGAATCATCTGCTTGTTTTTGCTTTCTGATATTTTACTAAGGATACCCTAAAATCAAAGGGTGATGGTGCAAGGTTGGACTTGTAGGATGCTGCTGTACCATACATTTTTGTGGAACATCTTTCTCATTGTGAGTGTTCCAAGTTACCAGAGGGTGCAAGCACAGGAAAATTAGGGGGGGGAATAAAAAAAATGTAATTTCTATGGACTATAGATTGTCAGAGATTACAACTAAAAAAATATTCTGAGGTCTATTTATTATTTAGGTTTGTTTAAACTCCATCTCCCACAGCACACAACTTTAGAAAAGGTTAAATTTTTAATTGTTTTGCTGCTTCTTTAACTTTAAGGCTAGGGACAGATGAGCGCATTTTCTGCAGCCACCGTCAAAATGTACGTCGATGCGTGCGCACGCATTTTTTCACGGAATACGCTTAAGTGGTCAGACGATGCGCAATTCTGGACGTATTTCATGACGATGGGGTGAAAAGAAGTCTAGGGAAATCCGGCTGTTTGAACGTTATGTTGGCCGCACACTAGCAGCGTCTGACATCTCCTAATCACGCACACACGCTGCTATGCGGCCGCAGCGCACTCTGTACGTCAGTACCAGCGGTTTCACGTTCTCGAAAAAATGCGTTCATTTTCCACTTGCGTTGCGCGGCCGGACTTTTGTGCGACCGTACTTCGTATATTGGCTGTCATTGCCCGTCATCTGCTGCTAGTGCGGCCGTGATTAAGTGCGCCAGAACGCGCGTTCGCACTGCCTCAGTCTGACCCTAGCCTTAGTAAAGAGACGTTTCTAAATTATTTTAAAATTAAGTATTTTTATTTTTTATTTATTTTAAAAGTCATTTGCCATCTATCAAGTAGCTTATACATTTCATTCATTATATATGTTACACTCAAGGGTCATGTCCTAACAGAAAATAAAAATATAAAAAAAATTGTGGGAGTTCACCAAAATTTCTTAATTCCCAATTCCCCACTCATTTTGACCTCACACAAAACACCCGCAACTCAAATCTGATTTATTTAGGGAAGCACCCCAGCCGCGATCACGTGGGACCATGTGATCGCGACTGGGGTCCTTCCAATGAGCGCACGCGCAGAAGCTTTCCCCGCGTCGCCCAGGAAGGCAAGTATGAAACAATGCGATGAGCAGCTGCAGGGCCTGTCAGAATGCCAATAGAGCATTCGGACAGGCACCTGGAGCTCTCCGCGATACCTTTCTGGGCGACGCCGGGATAGTTTCCCCGCGTGCGCTCGTTGGAAGGACCCCAGCCGCGATCACATGGTCCCACGTGATCGCGGCTGGGGTCCTTCCAACGAGCGCACCGCGCAAAGACTTTCCCGGCGTCGCCCAGGAAGGTAAGTATCGCGGAGAGTGCCGGGGGGGGGGGATCCATGAGCTGGGGCAATATCCCATGAGCTGGGGAAATATCCTATGAGCTGGGGGGGCAGTATCCATGAGCTGGGTGGGCAGTATCCATGAGCTGGGGGGGCAGTATCCATGAGCTGGGGGGGCAGTATCCATGAGCTGGGGGGGCAGTATCCATGAGCTGGGGGGGCAGTATCCATGAGCTGGGGGGGGCAGTATCCATGAGCTGGGGGCATTTTTATATGAGGTCTGTTCTTATTGGAAAGCGTCACATGACATAAAAAAAGTATCGGTACTCGGTATCGGTGAGTACTTGAAGAAAAGTATCGGTACTCGGTCTTAGAAAAGTGGTATCGGTGCATCCCTAGAAAGAGATACAGATAAACGGACATAGGCCCTGCGCAAAGGAGCTTAATTATGATATGATTGAACATCTGAAGACAAGCTTTACAGTGTATGGGACCCATGGGAACGGTGTTTCCTCTGCAAAAATAGCGGGGGGAGCAGATTTCCCACTCGACTTGACCCCTGGTGTCACGGTTCACGCCGTCGCAAGAAGGCCAAAGGTGGTACTGCACCCTCCTGACTGGATCTATACAGCATCTCTCTGGCTACGCCACCTTGCACTTTCCCTCAGGCTGTGTGAACTTCAGGTGCTACCACTAATAGGCCTGTCATTCCCTTTATAAGGGTGGAGCACCCATGATCCAGTGCTGCATTGTCTCACTTATTCCGTGGTAGCCTTCCTTCTAGACCTGTTCCCATCCTCTGCTATTACTGATTCCCCGTGTACCGACTTCTTGCTTTGCCAGCCGCCTGCCACGACCTATTGCATGGACTATATGACCCACGTATACTGCCTGTTGCTACCAAGCATCCAGTGCCCACTGCTGCCAAGCATCCTGTGCCCACTGCTGACAAGCATCCTGTGCCCACTGTTTCCTGTCTCGTGTTGTATGTAAGTCTCCTGCTGTGTTTTCCCTCAGTGTCTCCCTAGGTCTGGTTCCTCCCTGCATTGCCACCCCAGACATCTCCATTCCTGCCCTGTCCATATTGTTGTATATTTACAATAAACCCCCTTTTTACTTGATCTACGTGGCTCAGCTTGTTTATTACCGCACATCGGGCTCATACCCTATTCCCCTCTGCCAGGACCGTGACACCTGGTTACACTATAGAGTGAAAACAAGTTTTCAGGACTGTATAATAATATTGACAAAAACGTTTTTTGTTTTACCTCTTCTCACCCCCTCCCCTCATGTAATTTCTGCTTTTTAGAAGATTACAAAAAAAAATATTACAAACATTTCTCATGAAATATTTGTTCTTCGAAGAAAAAAAAAAAAAGCCACCTACCCGTTTGACACCTTGTTTCAAAAAGGTTTGTGCAAAGGTTTCCAGGACACAGTTCAGCAAGCCGGCCCCGGTTATCTTAATAGTACCTTTCTGAATAAATTCTGTCCTGGAAGAGAAGTCAAAATAAATACAATGTAGCATCATGGGGAAAAATAAATTTAAAAAAAAAAAAAAACAGAGCTATAAATTTATGAACTGAAAAAAAAGAAAAAAAAAAAACAACTTTATTTTACATGGTCTCTTAAACACTGTACTTTAAAAGGACAATTTCCTTGTTTTTCAGTCTTTGTTAAACGTAACCCTTTCACTACCAAAATTGTGATCAAGGTTTCATTGTAATGCATTGAAAAGCACTCATTAGCATGTCAAGACTCCATTTTCACACCTTTTTTAATGCAAGATTAGTGTACCCCCTGTGGAAAAACAATCCACTGTTTTATCTCTCTCCAGGCACCCTGCAAAGAGATTAACTAGCTGTATATGGCAGCCCCAAACCTCACTGTAACAAATAGTTCAACAACATTATTGAAGTACATCAACCAGGGAGAAGACAGAATTGTAGGGAGAGCTGTGGGGTCACGCACTACTGTACAGGAATATACAGGGGTTATAGTGAGTGAAAATCCCTGTACAGTTATGATACGTGTTACTGTAATTTACATACGCAGGCATTATGCCACATACCAGGGCTGTGGAGTCAGTAGATAAAATGTTCCGACTCAGACGTTTTTTGTACTTCCGACTCCGACGTATTAATATGCAAATTTATTTTATATATTCCTTGAAGGAAAGAAAGGCAACATACATGTCATTACCACAGGACTACTGGCTGGGAAGCCAACAGTCTACTGTATTGAACAGTTTAAGCAAAAGACAAAGACAATGAAAACAACAAGGTTTTATTATTTTTTTTTTTATTAAAATCAAGTGGCTGGATAGTAGCAGCAGGCATAAACATCAGGAACAGGAACTTTACCAGTTCAAAAATACAAACCACATTATTTGGTTGTTTTAGAACAAAAACAAAGCTTATCTATATGAACAAAAAACAAAATCTGTAAAACCTAGAAATGGTTTATATTAATCTTGAAATGTAGTTATAGGCTTAGCAAATGCAAATCAATTCAATGTAGAGTTCTAAGGAAGAGAATTGCCTCTGCCAGATCCTCTTTCATAGAGGCTCTTAAGTCAGACTTTATTATTTTTAGGGCTGAAAATAATCTTTCGACGCTGACTTGGGTGGGTGGCATTGCAGTAACTATTCTGGCCACATCACTAACGATCTCTGGATAAACAAGGATGGCTTCTTCAACAGTAAGTTTTGATGAGCGATCATACTTTTCAACTTCTTTTAGTGCTTTATCAAACTCCTGTTGGAATTTTTTTATTTGGACATTTACTGGTTGTGTAACGCTTGTGCGACGTCGCTTTCTTTTAGCAACGTTTAAGAAGGAATCAAAGTCTAATTCTTCGTTTGAAGAAGATGATCCTGAGTTACCACTATTGCTTAAAAGAACTTCATCCTGTGGAGGTATTTCAGGTCGTGATCCCTTCATGCGAACTGCGACATCATAGAGGGCCTTTTTCCCCAGTAGCAGTCTGTTCACTGTTCAACAAAAGTCGGTTCATTGGGTCGACATAAATAGCCGCTAACAAGATTTCATTTTGCAGCAATAGACTCTCTTTTCATCATTGAAGATGCAATGCCCTCAGCTATTAACCCTCCATTTTTGTTCAGGCGATATAACAGGCTCTTCCATTCCAAGAGGAATTTACCCGGGGTTAGATCGTCACATTGCAACCTCTTGGTGACAGTGAAGGGGTGAAAAAGAAGGTTCTCCAGCTCTTTTGTTTGTGTCCACTGGCTTTCAGTTAATGCAAGATTTTCATTGTCCATTTCTTCTATGAAGTCTTTAAGTTCAAGCAAACGCTTCACCATTAAATAAGTGCTTCCCCAGCGAGTTGTTTGATCCAAAATGGCTCCTTTTCCTGCACGCCTTTTCAAAATGGCATCTGTTTTCGGGGCCCTGGCTGCAACAGTTACTTGCCGTAATTTGCCAATTAGTGTAGCTGCATGGCGATCTTTTAATCCATCTCTTATGGCAAGTTGCAGTGTATGAACAGCACATCGCATATGATGAAAAGTAGCAAGCTTCAATGCTTCAACAAAGTTGTCTAAAAAAAACGTCAGCATTCTCTTCAGTTTCTAAACTTTCTCCAATACTTGCAGAGCTGTCTTCCTCTAACTCTAATATCTGTTTGTTATCTTCTTCAACTGCGTTTATCTTCTCAATTGTGCTCAACATGTTAGAAGCGTTATCTGTCACAGCACATAAAATCTGGTCCTTTTTAATTTCAAAATCTTCTAGAACACCCTCCACTAACTTCTGAAGGTAATCACTGGTGTGATGTGCCTGAGTGTCCTTTAATCCGAGGGTCCGTGTTATGGTTTTGTTGTTTTCAACCACAAATCTAACATTAATAGCGAAATAATTGACTCTGACGTGTGCATGCATCCATTTTAAGGAAGACAAAACGTCCTTTCACCAGAACTTTCTGTAGTTCTTCCTTTTTACATTTGGCCTCCTCAATTATAAGTTTCCTTATACTTTCTCTTTCCAGAGAAACACCAAGTTTTTTTTGCCATTTCTCCATTTAGGCCTAAAAAGGCTGTCTGTGAAAAGAAGGATAGTGGTAACTATTCTTTACTACCATTTCAATAATGTGGGGTTTGAATTTTTCTGGTGTCATCGTTATGGTAACTGTCAGATAAAGAATTTTCTTATTTGTGATTGTTCTCCAGTAGATTTCTGAACTTTTTTGTCACAGACGTAGATGCAATGTTTTCATGGCTAACTTTCTCATTCACGGCTTCTAACACTTTGGGATGAAAACGCTGTAAGTGTCTTTTCAAAATTTGATGCTCTTGTAGGTGCATTTTTAGCAGGCCCACTGAAACTGCTAATTTTTGCATCACATTGTTTTTCACCATCATCATCTTTTCTAATACATTGGCACACGTAAGGTTTTCCATCACTTGATAATGCAAAGTGCTCATAAACAGTAGACTTTGTCGTGTTTGTTAGCAGTCTTTTTGCCATTGTTAGGATGCCTCTTTCCCTAAAATATGTTATACTATTAATAACTGGCATATAATTAGATTTTTAATAACATACACAGTCTTGTAAGTTGTACGTACATGGCTTAATACAAACAAATAAGCTATATATCCCAGCACTAAACCTAGACATGATTTTCCTATACAGAAAAACATGCACAGACATGTACTGTACACACACACACACAAAACACAGAGCCTACATTTTAATACTCCGAGCATATAAACAATCTGCACTATACATAAACATTCATACATTCCTACACCACACTTACAAACCTAGGATAGACCGTTTCTTCCAGAAACATGTACACATGTCTTCCCTCATACAGACAAGCAGGCATGCAGGTTTTACAATAAATATAAACACTTACAGTTGAATCCAAGAAGCTGTTCCACCAAGTTCTTCTAAGCTCTTCTAGCAGAGAGAGCTAGTTGGGCAGTAGTGAATGATGTCCGGTTCATAAACAAATCGTTCATCTGAGCCGGTTCTTTTCAGTGAGCCGAGTGAGTCGATTCTCCTGACTCAAATGAGCTGATTCCAACAGCTCAGTCTGTGACGCAGTAACAGCCAGTGTAATGTGATCCTAGAGTGAGTGAGGGAGGGCGTGTCTGCCGGCTCTGCCTGCAATGTGCTACAATGTTACCAGTGCCAGGACTCGCAGAGCAGCAGACTCAGAGACAGCCGGTTCCTGCAGATCTGAGTCATTAGTTAACTGACTCAGTGATTCTTCTGTTCAATGAGTCACAGATCAGGCTCCGGCAGTTCATACATTAACCCAGTGATCCCCTAATATTAAATACAGGATAAATCCTCAGTCTCACACAGATTTGGATTCTTTTGCACCTCTTTACAACTTCAACAGTAATTAATTATTTTAATTAAATAATTTCAATAAATTTTCATCATAAATGAATCATTATTAAGGATAATAATTAAATACATGTATATTAAATACAGTCTACTATCAATAATAGTTCAGTCTTGAACTATTGACCCTCCATTCCCTTCACTTATACAAGTGTCTCTAGTCCTGCAAAAAATATATTTACTTAATCCCTTATCAGCGAGAAGCTAGGTTACCCATGGGCGCTGCGATCCCTGTAACAGCAGAACACAACACTATGGAAAGTATAAGTATTGCCGCTCCTAATTGTGCGTTGTGTGCCATATAGTGAAGCACATGAAAAGCATGCTTTTTCACGGTCACTTAACGTGTTCGTTTTGCGGTTACGTGGGGCACTGCATGCATTGTTCTTTATTCTTACAGTAGAGAAGTCATTAATTATAACTTTTTGTGAATTGGGACATTGGAATTTTAAAAAAAAGCAAGTTTAAATCAATCTAAATTTAGTAGGAGTCGGAGTAGGTGCATTGTTTGCCGACTCCGACTACCCAAAATTGGCTCCGACTCCGACTTCGACTCCGACTCCACAGCCCTGCCACATACCAGGTAAAATTTTTATATTGTTGTAGTATGTTTTGGAAGCTACATTGCTAATAATCTCATTGTGATCATTACAAATCCCTAGAAGGCTGGCGTCAGACGAGCGCACCAGGTGCGCCCTTACTGACGTGCCTTCAGGCGTCCGTAGGCAGCATTGAGACGCTGCGACGGGGCCAGCCACACGATGTGGCACGTATACGAATTGCGCGTGCAACAGCGTCCGTGCAGCAGCCCTCTCCGTCAAAGCGCTAGGACGCGCGTTAACGGAGCTGCAAAGCGTGATCCTCCCTAGGAGGATCGTGCCTTGCAGCGCTGAGCGCACAAACTGCGCTTAGCGATGTGGCCGGAGGGGCGCCAAGTCCACTCTCACGGACGTTCCTTCCGCTCTCCAATGATACTCGTCTGACCCCAGCCTAAGCCCGATAAGTATACATGTCCACAGGGCCGGCGCTGCCGCTAGGCGAGCTAGGCGGCCGCCTAGAGCGCATGCCCGCCTAGGGCGCAGCGCCGGGCCCGAAAAAAAAAAAAATTAGTGTGTGTCCTGCCGTGGCGCGGCCCGCGGCTGGGGGCCCGGGGCGCCACAATCAACTCGCAGGCCGCGACGGGCTGTGCGACTGAAACACACGACGTGAGTGTGACCCAGCCAGTAGGCTCCGCCTCCGCCGCACGCAAAAAGCAACACGTCAGCGGCGCCTGCGGCTTCACGTGTTGGGGCTGGCGGCAGCACGCGCGCCCCCAAGTCAGGTACCGCTCGAAGGAGGAGGCGGAGGCTCGAGGGCTGAGGAGAGTTGCGCCGGAGACCGGAGTCGACAGGAAGCTGCTCTCCTCGGCTCCTGGAGAGTCCACACGACGGCCTAAGGCCTCACGCCACTTGAGGGGTTCGGGTTCCGCCAGCCGCACAGCCGGAATAGCGCGAGGCAGCCCAGGCTGGCAGAAGGCCTCAAAGAACTGGTGCACCGTGCAACTGGAGCACACACTGAGCTCCGCTGGCGCCAATGAGTGCGGTCAGGGCGACAGGCGCACTCTGATGACGTCTCAGAGTGCGCCGTCAACAACGCCCAAACTCCCTGTCAGGACTGGAGGAGGTGAGCGCCAGAGGATCAAGACCCCCTCCGACACAGACAAGGATCCAGACCACCAGGGAGACATGCCTCCCTCACTCCCACTGGACCACCATTGATTTGGCCCCCTCCCTGCACAAAAGGTAAGCAGGAGAGGGGCCAATAGTTTATTATTTATTTTTAAGGAGGGGGGGGGTGATTAAGAAGGGGGTGATGAAGAAGGAGGGGGTGATTGAAAAGAAGAGGGGAGTGAAAAGAAGAGGGGAGTGAAAAGAAGGGGGACATGAAAAGATGGAGGGGGTGATTAAGAAGGAGGGGTGATTGAAAAGAAGGGGGAATGAAAAGAAGGAGATGGTGATTGAAAAGAAGGGGAGATGAAAAGAAGGAGGGGGTGATTGAAAAGAAGGGGGAGGTGATTGAGAAGGAGGGGTGATTGAAAAGAAGGGGGACATGAAAAGGAGGTGGTGATGGTGATTGAAAAGAAGGGGAGATGAAAAGGAGGTGGTGATGGTGATTGAAAAGAAGGGGAGATGAAAAGGAGGTGGTGATGGGGATTGAAAAGAAGGGGAGATGAAAAGAAGGAGGTGGTGATGGTGATTGAAAAGAAGGGGGAGGTGATTGAGAAGGAGGGGTGATTAAGAAGGAGGGGTGATTAAGAAGGAGGGGTGATTGAAAAGAAGGGGGACATGAAAAGGAGATGGTGATTGAAAAGAAGGGGGGATGAAAAGAAGGAGGTGGTAATGGTGATTGAAAAGAAGGAGGTGGTGATGGTGATTGAAAAGAAGGGGGTGATTGAAAAGAAGGGGAAATGCATGAAAAGAAGGGGGTGCATGAAAAGAAGGGGATGAAATCCGTTGTAATGAGAAGAGGGTGTGAAATGAAAAGAGGGGGGAATGAAATGTAATGAACACTGCATATTATGAGGGTGTTACAGAGCTCCACAGTAATGTGTGTTGTCTATGAGGGTGTTACAGAGCTCCACAGTAATGTGCAGTGTTTATGAGGGTGTTACAGAGCTCCACAGTAATGTGCATTGTGTATGAGGGTGTTACAGAGCTCCGCAGTAATTTGCGGTGTTTATGAAGTGTTACAGAGCTCCACAGTAATGTGCAGTGTTTTTGTTAGGGGGAGGGCGCAAGTAACTGGTCTTGCCTAGGGCGCAAAATAGTCTAGCACCGGCCCTGCATGTCCAAGCACCTATTTATTTTTTAATCACAGTTCCAGTATTTGACAAAAGATAACTTCTGCCAGTATGCCGATAATGCAGACCCAGTGTGACATTGTGTAAGATAAAGAGGAAACCAACTGAGTTCAAAGTCTTTCAGTCCAACAAGATTTCTATAAATGAGAAACGAATAGCTGAAATATGATAAAAGGAGTACAAGGAATGGTTTAATTTCAGAACACCAATCCCTGTGCAAATTTTCTATTTTACCCCATTTAATTGTTACGTTTGCATCTCAGGTTTCAAATAATTGTTTAGGATAAACATTTGACAAAATTTTTTATTTTAAATCACTTCGTAGTGAAGCGAGTGGGGTTCCCATATGTTCAAAAACCGTTTAAAATTTCCAATCGCCCTCTTCCAATATGAGCAGTTTTCACTCTAGTTTCTCCAGATGTTTTGGAACGACATTTCTTTGAAGCCCAATCAATCTTGGGTTAGTCAATCTTAAACTAAGGTTATTGCCATTGGCAATGTTGGCCAGTTCTGTGGATTTAAGACATGCAACCAGGCTGTTGCAGAGTGCATCGCCTTTACAACTTGGGTGACTACTAAAGTAAGCACTACTTGGTGGAGACATACTTCTAGCTATAAGAAGGTACAGAAGCCACCAGGTGCTAGGAAACATCTGGTTCCAGACCACACTGAGCGCTACAATTCTTCCTGCATATCTTGGCATAGTGAAGCATGATATCACCTTCTGACACACAACTTCAAACATAACACTGTGCATCAAAGTGGCAAGACCTACAGAAGTCACACATGCCATCATAAAACGATGTGGCTGTGAGAAAAAAGGGTCTCATCTACAGCCTCGACTAGTCTAACAAAGCAAAACACAAAAGGGTTAGGAGGGCCTGATTGAGAAGATATACAGACCAGAGGATACATACATTTTTTAATTATTCCATTGGCAGTTTTACAGAGTTTACTTTTCAGCATAACAATTCAATAAATAATAGAATAGAGTGGAAATTGTTCAGGCAGACAGCCTGGTACAAGTGCTCAACTATATATCAGACTCCGGAGAACTGCAGCGGCAGACTCATCAACGCAGGGAGAATATTTCTTTTATGGAGCACTGTGCAAACGGAAAACTACTGGAGAGAATATCGATTACACATTGATTGTTTTAGTATAACCCATCCAAGAAACCCCATTACAATGACACAATCATGGAGTAAAGTCTATTAATGACATCCATCTACTGAATTATTGACTAGTTAAGTACAGCAGGTTAGTCCTAATTGTTTCCATATGGGGGATTTAATTAAGGTTTATTTGATCTAAAAAAGGTTTTCAGATCCTGATGTCGCCTAAAGTCCAATTTACTCAAAATGATTTTAAATTGGAGCATTAATATGCTGCTACACGGTAAGAACTCTCACAAAGCTCTATTAGCTGGCATCGAGACTAACCCCCACCCCTCCTCCCAAAAATCAGCTTAACTATAGTCAGTGCATCGGAAAAGAACATAGCACAATTGAATAATTGATGGTTAGAATAAATCTACGTAAATCACTCAGTTTAGAAAAACTGTTGAAATGGTCCCGTGATTCCAAAAAACAAAAACAAAAAAAACTTGGAATCATTTGAAGGGTAACCTGTGTCAGCAAAAAAAAAAAAAAAAAAAAAAAATCCCGCCAGCCAGTCCGTCGACCTTTCCAGAGTGGGAGTGTGGAGGTTCACATATTCACCCTGAGCGGGATATGTGGTCCGGAGAGGAGGTGGGCCTTTCAGACATGTCTAGTCACTTCCCAGAGTGCGTATGGGAGGAGGACTCTCCTCCCCGGTAGGTGTCAGAGGTCCCTGCCCTGTGTTCGGAGGGATCGGGGAGGGGACTGTTATGTGTGCGCATGCTGTGCGCATGCTAAGGGTTTAAACGTGCGCAATGACGTCATTTGGAGTCCTCTATCTCCCCAACCGTTCTACCTAGGAACAAACAAATGTTACCGCTGGAAAGGGAAGAGTCTCCCCTTTTTAGTGGTGTATACCATTTACTCCTTTGTTGTCGGATCGCGATTTGGCACCAATCTGTGCTGAAATGCGATTCAAACCCGGAAGTGGATGACATCTTGGATGTCAGCCAACCCTCCAGGTCACACCCCACCCACTGACATCCTTACCATATGTGTGAGGACGTCAGTGGGCCAGTTAACCCCCTAGTTGCCAAGTGGAGATAGGGGGATCCAAAAGGATCCCCCTATCTCCCGATTCATAACAGTTAGAGGGTTTTTTATACCATTGGAGAGGCCCGATCATGGACTGTCCAATGATGCCACACATGACCAGGTTTGTTGTAAAAAACAAAAGATTGGAAAATTAAAAAAAAAAAAAATTTTTGTCGGGGGGGGGGGGGGGGGGTTACTAAAATGGGACCTAGGCTGGCTTTAAAAAACAGTGAGCATAAAACGGTTAGAATGAGCTCAGCGCACAGAGGTGAAATGGCTCAGCAGTGAAGGGGTTAAAAAGCAAAAAACATGTAAAATTTGGGTATTTCAAATCTCTGGACAAAATTTTTAAACTATTTAGCAGGGGGTCTTTTTTTGGCGGTTGTAGATTAAAATTAGAAAATTGTGTTTTTCCCCATTTTTTTCCATCAGATTTCATTTTTTTTTTATAGTAAAGTATACGATGGAAATAATGGTATCTTTAGAAAGTCCATTTATTGGCGGGAAAAAAACAAACCTGTGGGTTGCATAAACGAATAAGAAGAAAATTTGACCTAAAACACAAACAGCGCAGAAACGTAAAAACAGCAGCGGCACTATCGGACGGACTTTCGTAAAACCGCCCGGTCACTAAAGGGTTAAATGTGACATTCAACAAGCTTATTGAAACGAGGTCATGGCGAAGGAGTGCCGTAATCAAAGAAAAGTCGGTCCAACAAAATAATAAAGTCTGTGTTTTTTGGCCTGGCAGGGTAAATAACTGCTGCTAATGAAAGCAGTGACAGACACTCGGTGAAGTAGTATAGAGAAAATTCAAAACAGTAGGTACAGGTTTAAGAACTGTAACATTAAATAGCGAATAATATATTTAAAGCAGAATGCCTTATAGGAGAGAGACCTAACAGAAATGAGACCTTGAGTATTTATCCATTTTCTGTGTAGGGTAATGCAATAAAAATAAAAAAACACTTTTCAAAAAAGGTTCAGAAATTTTGCTTCATCTTTGAGAAACAAAACTACAGATTATGTAGTCAGCACTGCGGAATATGCTGGCGCTTTATAAATAATAATAATAATGTTTTATCTATACGTACAAGGGATTGTATTGGTGGACCAAAAATTAAAGTGGTTTCTGGTTAATATGTATACAATGGACACCCAATCCCTTGTGGGGGTCAATGGGCATGACTGGAAAAGGGAGTGTAATTGCCTATAAAAGCAAAGAAAGCCAGTCAGTCACAGTTTGAGTCAGATTATTATTATCCTTTATTTATATAGTGCCACATAATTCCACAGCGCTTTACAAGATCAGTGTACAACGAGTTGATACACCACCACACATTGGATTACACGGCTTAATTCAGGGGGACCCTGCTCCCAAGGGAAATTACAATCTATGAGATGGACAAGTATTTTGTGAGGTAGGCGCATCCATATCGTTAGGGGTCTTGCCAAGGACACTCGCTGGTGGCGTCTGAGTGGGATCGAGTCGACTTTCCATGATTGTAGAGCAGCGACCTGGTGGTTGGGTTGAAACCTCTTCCTGTAAAGTCTACACTTGATTCTCCAGTTGTATTGGAGGGACGGGCTGACCGGGATTTGACTTGCTTCTCCAAGGTTGAAGAGTAGAGACATTACCACTGGACTCCAAAGCCGATATTGCATGGTAGGCAAGTATGTACGGTTAAGTGTCCTTGGGCAAGACACCTACTGATATTCTAGAAGAAAACGAAAAAAAAAAATGCAAATTTCTCTCCAGTAGAGATATCGCAGTTTGATTTGATTTTCAGGTCTGTTTTCTGTTCTGTACTTGCCGCCTCCTCCTACAGCTTTAAACGCACAAAACAAAGCTTCAGGCAGTTAGGGCTGTAAAACGAATAATCAAAAATATACATGACGTTCACTATGAAGTTGTACTTCCGTGACCGTTTAGCGCGCTGTAAGGCCAGAGTCAGACGAACGCAGTCAGGGCACACTCTACGTGCGTGCATAACGGATAGATGTACTGGCGGAAGATACTGTAGACACCACACGATCCGTTTTTCTTGACTGACGCAGAAAAAAAAAACGCAACTATGGGAAATAAAATATGAAAAATGATAAAAATTTAAAAGGATATGAAAGCCATTTTGTGCGTCAAGGTGCTGGATGTCGCAAATGCGGTCCGTCTGACAGCTCCTCACTACTCACACAGAACGCTATGCGGACGTGGTGCACTCTGTGCGTCCCTGGTAGCGGTTTTACGTTCTTGCCTAACTTGAGTCAGTTTTGCGTGCGCGGTTCGGTGCGGACGCACTTGGTGTGTGGGTCTCTATTGCTCAGGATTCTATGCTACGACCGACGTTAAACTGTGCAGCAAAACGGATCTGACACGGGCACAAATCTCAACCCGCACTTTGCCAAATGTTCTTTATCTTGTACTGCAATAAATAGTGAAAGGATAATAATCTGCATAACTATACAATTATAAAACAAAAAGATCAAAATGTGACACCAAGGATCCTTGGTCACAAAAGATAGACTTCCACCGAATGAAGTGGAAAGGTTTAATTTGCAACGGAAAGCAATAAATGGATTCCTTGAATCCTGAATGATGTGCAGTTAGAAAGCAGAATAGATTAGGGGCAGTATTGGTGTAAACTTAACCAGAGCCGTTGTAAACGTAACAACCCCATAGAATATAATGGCTCAAACAAAAAAGGGTTAAAACATGAGTAAAAAGGGGGTTACCATTTCATCCCCTTCCTGTTTTAACCATGCCATAGCCCTTTAAATAGTGCGGTTAGAAAATATAGGCGATAAATTTGTGACAGTCATTCAGAGCGCGTTATATAAAAGTGCATGCTGCGGCCACAGTGACAAACTAGAAGAAAAAAAAAAATAGCTCAAACAGGATAGCGGTGACAAGGTTTATTAAAAAAAAAAAAAAAAAGGTTAAAATGACAGAATAAATTGTATCATTTCAGATAAGATGTGTGATTATTAGGCTTGGAGATACACAGTAATTATATAGCAGTAGCTGGGAAGAAACCAAGGTTATTAGAATATGAAATAGCATCGGACCATGTAGAGATTTTTTCAGTTTTCTAAATGCTCACACTTATATGTACCATCAATGAGAATTGCAAGCCGTTTTATCCGACTGTGTGCATTTTCAAATACTATTAAAACAAAAGAACAATCGTATAATTTTATGCCGAACTGTCATAAGCTATAATTTTAGAGATCGGGGGTATAATTCTACAATCAATAATAAACCGTTAAGAACTGACATCTACAAGATTGACTTCTCACCAAAGTTGCCAGGGAAAAAAAATAAAAATGAATAAAGTTGACTTGGAAAAAACGGTATAATTCATATCACACTGCACATACTGCGTGTATTGAAAAGAGGAAACCGTAATGCATGAGTCCAGGCAAAAAGCAAAGAATAATAAACCATAATTGGATGAATATTAACATTCAAATATAACCTGGGAGTGGACAAGCTTCTTGGCCTGGCAATCACATAAGAACTTAATTGCATTCAAGCCTAGCGATGTGCCATGACAGTCACAAAAAAACTGATGTGTTCCTGCCATGGACTGATGAATAGTCTCACCTTCTAATGCCGGGGCATACAGGATTGCCACTGCCAACCACTTCCGATCCAAGGCAAGCGGACAAGGCTGATCCATGGTGGGTGTGACCGATTGGCTGTGACATGAAGCACATTTTATGTTGCTGATATCTTACATATGCTTTTTGTTTTTCTCTTGTATGTTCAGTTAATAAAATATTTTACTCTGTGTCACTGGGTGCATCCATTTTGTTATCTTGTGTTGAAAACTGCCCCAGCCTCTCCTTATCTATCACTTGCCCCTTACTGTGGCAATGGCCGTAAAATGGAGTCTATGGGCTGATCTCGCACTCAAATCTCATTGTACTGTGTGGGATGTATTCAAAGGACATCAAAAGGAGGTAGTAGTTTAAGCTTCCCGTTTTATTTTATTCAGCTGCCATCTCTTACCTTGAGTAGCCTGAACAACAATAGCCCCCGTAGCCTTATCTAAACCTTACCTCCGTGGCTTAAATTAATGAGGTGCAGGAGTGGGAAGAAAATGTTGCCTCATGGGGGGGGGGGGGGGAGGTGTAAAAATCAGCAAAATGGTAGAGGGATGGAAAGAAATAAGTATTATTCTGTTTTACATGCAATTACTTCAAACGAAGGGGAAAAAAAGAAGCATTTGTTTTAGAAAATGTGGTATTGTTTGTGATGCACAAGTAATCTAGTTACAGCTTATGTAAGTGGTAGATTACATTACTTAACCGGATATGCAGGTCTAGTAAAAGGTTTTTTAAACTGACACTTTTATACCTATACACAAACTAGAATAAAATCATGTAAAAAAAAAAAAAAAAAATTCTCATTTCATCTTCTCTGGCGACGCCCCTCAGCTAGGGGTGTTTCTTCAGCTACTACTTCCTGAATATGTCCTGCCTCCTCCACGCCCACTATTGGACCCATCAAAGCTTCACATGACAGGGATGGGCAATTTGCATAGCCCAACGCCCTGGACAAGAGGATTTCTAATCCGGGCAACCAGTTGTCAGAGAGCAGTCAGCCCGGTGGGCAAGTAGCAGGAGCTGTGCCGATCACAGGCATTTAAACAGACCTCGGATCTGTCGCACGCTGTGCTGGTGGGAGCTGCTTGTCCACGCCCCGGCCACTGAATGGTTATCAGTGTTAATGGAGGAGATCGGGCTGGGAGCAGGAGCACACACTGCTACTGGAGCGGGACTTTCAAAAGCTTGCCTGTTGCCGATTGCTGAATTAAGTTGCCGGGCTGTATAACAATGAAAGTCTCCAGGTGAGAGGGCAGCCACATAATGGAGATAAAGGAAATGGCTTATTGAAAAGACAAAAGTTTCACCCTGCAGCTACTCCCCCCCCCCCCTCCGTCGGGCAGGCAGAGGATCTGATTGATGGATCACTGTTCTCCCTTTCAGCTGGTGAGATTTACAGCCCCTTCTTAGCCCCCCAGAAAGCAGATATCTGCCTGTTTGTAGAGATGCTAACGGGCACCTGGCTTCTCTGCCTTCACCTCATTGGACAGCCACCCCCCCCCCGTCTGAGTGAGCAAACACATCATTCCTTGAACACTCTAAATGTGTTTTTATGGCTTTTATGTTGTATGTAAGAGAGCACAGCATCTAGTTAAAGTTTGCTGTGTTCTCATACCGTATAACTATACTGTATGTATCTTATCAGTAAAATTAATGCTGATAATTGATTAAAAGTAAAGTCACAAGAGATTTTCACTTATACATTAAAGTAATGGCGGGAATTCTAATCTACAGCTGTGATGTTGGCTCTAGGTCCTATTTTAGGTGTGTACATTATTAATATTGTTTTTATTTTATTCAGCAGTTTATGCTTTTCATTCTCAGACAGTCTTTTTATTTCTCTTTTTGGAGCTTTTTTGACAGAATTTTTGATTCCCTATTTTATTTTTTATATTCTGTAACAGACCTTTTTATTAAGCACATTTTAATGCATTTTTACAACCTTTAAACACCTATTAGAAAAAGAGCAGAGTTCCTTTTTTCTTTCTTTGCAGTCTTCTGTCGGTCAGTTCGGCAACTGTGCGGTGAATAGTGAATTCACCGCAGGGTCAGTGAAACGCAATCGCTGAACGAGAAAGCAACGAAATTTCGGTGCTTTCTGAATAACCCATCATACGATTTAATCCTCAACAATAAAAGCTACGTTTTATATACTACGAGATATATAGATATATATATATATATATCTATATATGATTTTGGAGGTATAGCCCAAACGGAGGCTACCTTTGCTGGGGGAAAAGGTAGTCCAGGCGAAAGAAAGTTCTTTTAAACCTGTCCAGCAGACGGTATTTTATTAAAAAGGTCGCAATAAAACAGAAATGAAAACAGAAAATAAACCCTTACCGCTCAGGCTCTTACTAAACAGTTAGATTCCCTATCTAACAAATGATGAGCTAACCTCAGCCACCTTAAAACGAACAAAATTACTGTAAGCAACCCTTTTTACACACCTTGTAGCTCCCTCAGAAGGCTTTCTGAGTCCCAGGCCAGAGCAACTTCCTGGTTTAGCCTCCCCTCTTTTATCTCCCCTGATTAAACACCAATCAAGTAATTAACCCTGGGGAGAGACACAAAACCTGGAAATCCAGACACTACATGCAGCCTGAAAACCTGGTCTGGATTTACTACTTCTGCATATATGACAGAAACCGAGGGGAAATGTATCGCCCCTCAATGACCTTCCCTTTCCTTATGTCACATACCCCCCCCCCCCTCTGCTCAAGCCCCTGCGGTTGAGCAATGGTAACGGAGAGTCAGTGGACACGCGAGAGGGCATCAGCATTGGTTTGGAGCTTCCCTGCTCTGTGCTCCACGGTAAATTTAAAAGCTTGCAAAGCCAGGAACCACCTTGTAACTCGACTGTTCCTTTCTTTATTTTCACACATCCACTTCAGGGGGCTATGGTCAGTGACAAGTCTAAATTGTCTACCCAATAGGTAATACTTGATAGCCAAACATTCCTTCTCAACAATGGCATAATTTTTCTCGTGTTTATTAAGCTTCCTGCTGAGAGACCACAGGGTGCTCCTCCCCATCTCTGATTTGGGATAGTACCGCGCCCAGACCCACATCAGAGGCATCTGTCTGTACTACAAACTCCTTCGTGAAATCTGGGGTCACAAGCACCGGTTGAGCACACAAAGCTTGTTTCAACCTCTGAAATGCCTCATTTGCCTCATAATTCCACGTGATCATGACTGACCCTTTACCGTTCGTCAAATCAGTCATAGGAGCCACAATGGTGGCAAAATTGGGGATGAAGCGCCGATAATAACCCGTGATCCCAAGAAATGCCCTCACTTGCTTTTTATTCATAGGCTGGGGCCACTTCTGAATCGCCTCAACCTTATTGATTTGAGGCTTAACCAAACCCCGACCAATGGTATACCCCAGGTATCTTGCCTCCTCCAACCCCATGGCACATTTCTTTGGGTTGGCTGTGAGTCCCGCCTCCTTTAGCGAGTCGACTATCGCTTGCACCCTTAACAAATGAGTCTGCCAGTCTGGGCTGTGTATCACTACATCGTCCAAATAAGCCGCTGCGTATTGTCGATGAGATCTCAGTATTTTATCCATCATTCTTTGGAATGAGGCAGGGGCACCATGCAGACCAAATGGCATCATCTTATACTGGAAAGACCCCTCTGGGGTAGAGAATGCCGTCTTTTCTTTGGCTCTGTCTGTCAGGGGTATTTGCCAGTATCCCTTAGTCAGATCTAAAGTGGTCATGTATCGGGCCGTTCCTAGTCTGTCAATGAGCTCATCTAACCGAGGCATCGGGTAAGCATCAAATTTGGACACACTATTCAACTTTCTGAAATCATTACAGAATCGTATGCTTCCATCTGGTTTTGGAACCAGCACAATCGGACTTGACCAACTACTATGGGACTCTTCGATTACCCCCAATTCTAACATTTTTTTTTCTTTCTGCCGAGACAGCTTTTCGTCTAGCTTCGGGTATTCTATACGGCTTTATATTTACATGAACACCGGGTTCAGTAATGATGTCATGCTGAAGGATTGTGGTCAATCCAGGCATGTCAGAGGAAAAAAAAATCTTTATTATTTTTTCTCAGAAACTCTTTTACCTCGTTATGTTGAGAAACTGATAAGGTTTCAGCTATTGGGACCTCAGGTGTAGAGGGGCCTGTGTCGTTTGGCGGGGTTGGGATAGCCACCAGGGCTTCTCTGTCCCTCCATGGCTTTAAGAGGTTGATGTGATAAATTTGCTCAGGTTTCCTTCTCCCTGGCTGGTGAACCTTATAGTTTACATCACCTATTTTTTCAATTATTTCATAGGGGCCTTGCCACTTTGCCAGGAATTTACTCTCTACTGTTGGGACTAGCACTAGGACTCTATCCCCAGGGTTAAAGCTACGTACTTTGGCACCCCGATTATAAACCCTCCTCTGTGCTTCCTGAGCTTGTTCCATATGTTCCCGCACCAGGGGCATGACAGCCGCAATTTTGTCCTGCATCAGTGAGATATGCTCGATGACACTCTTATAGGGGGTTGTCTCACCCTCCCATGTTTCTTTGGCAATATCTAGAAGGCCCCTGGGATGTCTGCTGTACAAGAGTTCAAAAGGGGAGTATCCTGTGGATGCCTGAGGAACCTCCCGGATTGCAAACATGAGATATGGCAATAAAAAAATCCCAATTCTTCCCGTCTTTGTCCACTACCTTTTTTAACATGCTCTTAAGTGTCTTATTAAATCTCTCCACCAGTCCGTCAGTTTGGGGGTGGTAGACAGATGTGCGCAAGTGAGAGATTTTGAACAGCCTACATAACTCCCGAGTTACTCTAGACATAAATGGCGTGCCCCGATCGGTTAAAATTTCCTTCGCAATACCCACACGACTAAATACCTGAACAAGCTCCTTTGCAATAGTTTTAGCGGAGGTATTTCGTAAGGGAATTGCCTCCGGATACCGCGTAGCATAATCCAGTATTACTAATATATACTGGTGCCCCGGGCAGTCTTAACCACTGGACCCACCAGATCCATGCCAATTCTCTTAAAGGGTACCTCAATGACCGGCAAAGGTACCAGCGGACTATGAAAGTGGGGTGAGGGTGCCGGATACTGACACTCAGGGCATGACTCATAGTATTCCTTCACATCTGCATGTAAACCTGGCCAAAAAGAACCTCTGGCTTATTCTCTACTTGGTTTTCTCTATACCCAGGTGTCCACCCATTATGTGACCATGAGCAAGATCCAATACTATCCTGCGGTATCGTTTCGGGACTACTAATTGTTCCACCACATCCTCCCCTTGCTTTACCAACTGATAAAGTAAATCATTCTTTTGGATCATGTAGGGGAAAGACATTCTTACGTTGGGATCAATGGGTTTTCCATCTATCATTTTTAGGTTTTCCCTGGCTCTAGTCAGTGTGGAGTCATTCATTTGTTCTGTACGGAAATCATCCTTCCTGACTTCTAAGTCAGGCATATTATTTAATCCTCTTTCGGTACTAGCGCCAGGTACAACCTCTTGTTCATTATTCCCACTCTCTGGGTCAGGTTCTACATCCTCCTGTTCCCCAGCCATCACAGAAAGGGGGAAGGCATAACCCCTTCATTAGAAACACCCACAATATTCTCTTCCATGTTATGGTCAAAAGGTTCTGGACTAAGTTCCCTTGATTCACCTGTAGGGGGGAGCACCATCCACCTGAACCTTTTTTTTCTCCCAAAGTCTCCAAAACTGGGAGAAATCCCTCCCCCACTATAGCTTCATGAAGCAGGGAGGGTACTACACCCACAGACTGTCACAGAGCCCCATGGAGTACCAATCTCCACTACAGCGGTCTGGTAATCACGTGTGTCCCCATGTACACAAATAACCAATAGTACTAGGGTGGTACTTGTTGAGGCTGATAAAGTCAGCTCTGACTAGTTACCACACTACCAGAATCTAGCAGAGCTGTAACTGGCTTTCCATCAATGGAAAGAACACACATTTGCCTCTCAATTCGTTCCTGACATGATGCAGTACAAACCACTTGTGCAAAGAAAGACATGCGTTTCCCCATCTTAGCATTATCACATTGCATAGGTTCATCAGTAAGTGGACAATTAGCAGCAATATGTCCTAACCCATAGCAGCGAAAGCATTTTATAGGCTCAGCACCCAGTCCTGTATATGGCCTCATGGTCCTTCCTGACCTACCAGGCCAGTCTTTAGGTCCAGAGCCTGTAGTCTCTTCGCCTTTAGCAAAGGTCTTAGAAGTCTCTCCCGTGCACTTAACCCCTGGAACAGGCTTACCAGGTCCTCTGGGCAGGTGTCCTCTGGGGGAGACAGGACGCTCCAGCACGGGGCTATTTAGCAAGTCTGTTGCTGTGGTGTATCGCTCGACCATGTCCACAAGCTGGGTAGCCGTTTTGGGATCTCCATGGCTGACCCATTTCCTTAGGGAGGTAGGAAGAGCCCGTAAGTAATGGTCCATCACCACATGCTCCACTATCTCCGGCGGCGACAATGTCTCAGGTTGGAGCCATTTCCTGGTAAGGTGTATAAGGTCAAACATTTGGGACCTTGGGGACTTGTCAGCCTTATAGTTCCACCGATACCATTGCGGTTCTTGCCCAGCGGGTGTAACACCTAGTCTTGCTAGGATTTCAGCTTTAAGTACGTCATAATCCTGAGCAGCCTCAGGTTCCAAGTCATAGTAGGCTTTTTGGGGTTCCCCTGTTAGGAATGGTGCAACCAGCCCCGCCCACTCACATCTCTGCCAACCTTCTCGTGTAGCAATCCTCTCAAACGTAGTGGGGTAGGCTTCCACATCATCGGCAGCTGTCATCTTTTGCAGGTAATGGCTGGCACGCGTCACCTTTTGCTCCACAGGCGTTGAAGCCACAGAGTTACGCTTTAATTCCAGGAGGCTTTGAGCCACCTCCTTCAGTACTTCTCGATCTGCTCGCTGGGCATCCCGGTCAGCTTGCTGGGACTCCAACATCTGCCGCTGAGCCTCTGCAAACTGGCGATTTGTCTCCTGCTGGACCGCAGTGGCCTGAAGCAAGGCTTTTACTACGTCCTCCATCCTGCAACTTGCACAGGGAAAGTGCCCGTAATCTCACACCATATGTGGGGGTATAGCCCAAACAGAGGCTACCTTTGCTGGGGGAAAAGGTAGTCCAGGCGAAAGAAAGTTCTTTTAAACCTGTCCAGTAGACAGTATTTTATTTAAAAGGTTGCAATAAAACAGAAATGAAAACAGAAAATAAACTCTTGCCGCTCAGGCTCTTACTAAACAGTTAGATTCCCTATCTAACAAATGGTGAGCTAACCTCAGCCACCTTAAAACGAACAAAATTACTGTAAGCAACCCTTTTTACACACCTTGCAGCTCCCTCAGAAGGCTTTCTGAGTCCCAGGCCAGAGCAACTTCCTGGTTTAGCCTCCCCTCTTTTATCTCCCCTGATTAAACACCAATCAAGTAATTAACCCTGGGGAGAGACACAAAACCTGGAAATCCAGACACTACATGCAGCCTGAAAACCTGGTCTGGATTTACTACTTCTGCATATATGACAGAAACCGAGGGGAAATGTATCGCCCCTCAATGACCTTCCCTTATGTCACAATATATATAAATAATTACAGTATATTCCTTTCTTAGAAATAGCTCTATTTTTAATGTTACTTAAAACTGTCCCACAGAAGCCAGGGCTGTCGGCATGAATGCAGTGAAGCACAGTTAACCAACTAAAGAATGTGAGTTATTCACTGGGTGCTGGTGTTTCGCAGTGTTAAAGCCCCGACAAATACTGGTATTACACAAAAGTAAAATCGAAGAGCAACAGGATAAGCGTTACAGTGTATATGAAGGGGGTTGCAGTGTCACTGCATACAGAGATAGCGTCTCCGTGCTGTAACATTGGATTACACCGGCAATATGTGAATAACCATCTAATCTGTGTTCAGCTATGTAAGATTGTGTGGTGTTGTGTAGCCGTGTCTGTCCCTGTCAGGGTCTTTAGCAGGTTATTCGTGTTTATTGTGAGGGAGTTATTTAAATGCTATTTTATTGAAATTATTTTGCTCATCAGGACAAGTAGATGGTTATTGGGGGCAAGTAAATCGGGCTTCCAGTTTAGTCCATTGGACAAGTAGATTTTTTTCAAATTTCCACACCCCTGCATGAACTACATTTCTTGCACCATCTTCCCACACAACCCCCATGCAATCCACTACTTCACATACTCGGCGATTACCCTCACCTAGTCACCTGCCACCACTCTCCTCTCAGATTGTAAGCTCTTGAGCAGGGTCCTCTCTCCTACTGTTATGGGTGTTTAACTTGTATGTACATTTGTTATTCTGCCTCTCCCATTGTACAGCGCTACGGAACTTGCTAGCGCATTTTAAATACCTGTGAGACTGTATGAACTTACACAAGCTGTGCAGCTCAGGATCTCAGACTGGGGGAAACCGAGGAACTGAATATTAGCATCTCTGCAACTGTGAAAGCAAAACACACACACACTCTGACTCGCCCACACAGACTCACCCACTTTCCTCACTCAAAGTCCCTCACACAGTCACTCACTCTTTCTTGTGCGGTCTCTTGTGCGCACTCTCACTGCACCGTTTCTTGCTGTCTCTGTACTATTCTGTGTTGTCCCTCTCTCTGCTCGCTTTTTCTCCCTGTGTGTATGGATTTCTTTCCTTTCCCTATCTCTGCAGTAACTGGGGGTGAAAGTTCAGCCCCGCCCTCCCCTCAGCGCACAGTGCAGGAGGGAGGAGGAGCAACTCAGATGCACATGCTCAGTGCGTTTTTTTTTTTTTTAGCTATACCTAGGTATAGTCACTGATTGAGGTGGGTGTGAAAAACTCCAAGAAAGAAGATCAGGTAAATATGAAAAACCATCATATTTACTTGCTTTTTATGTCTGCTGAATGACACTGACTCAAAAGGCATTGCACGTTTTTAAAAGCACACTAGCAAAGCATGCATGTCCCTTTAATTGTCCATTATAGGGACACCAAAGATTTCTTCTAGGTTAATGGACTCTTTGAGCACGCTTGAAAACAAATGCTCGTGTGCTGTAGCCAGACACAGTTGACTTGGCTGTTGCACTCCAAACCACAACAATTGCTTGTAATTAATGTAATAAAATTATTAGCCCCTTGAATGTCTGAATTTTGCCCTGGTGCTGGATCACACTTCTCCAAGCAGCGATCTCATGCGCCACTTCCTCAGACACAAACCATGCCTATGGGGCTGGCTGGCAAACAGGGCCAGCTGGCCATATTAAATAACTTTTTCCTCCACTTTCACATAGCTGGTGCCATGCTATGAAAGGAGCTTGACTGACTAACGACTCCTGCACACCAGCAACCTACACAGCGGTTAACTAGCACCCCAGCCACTGGGACGACATTCTCACCTTCTACAGCAACTGCTCCGTAGAAGGTCGTGAGATTTTACTCACATGAGCAGCACGGATAAGACCCATCAATGAAAGAACACTAAATAAAATTATGGTCTCATTTCATTTTTCATTGTAAAAAAATAAAATTAAAAAAATTGGACGTTTAGCTCAATTTTGACCACAAAAAAACCCAAAACTACTAACGTTTCGGTTTATATCCGAGGAAAGACATTTGCTTTGAAAAATTTTGCACAAAATAAAAATCAAGTTTTTAATTGATAAATGTTCCATGAATAAAATAGATTAGGTAGGCCGCGGTCAGTCCAGATGCCAAAATCACGAGTATAGCAGTCTGTAGTGATACCTTTTTTTATTGGACTAACGTTACATTTAAAATACAAGCTTTCGAGAGTGATCCTCCCTTCCTCAGGTCTAGAAGCTAAAATAACATTAAGATCAATCTCCAGTTAGATGTGTGTGCCCATGTTGAGCAGCTAAGCCGCAGAGATGTGTGTTTAGCAAGACAGCAAAAAGAGACCTACGTATCAATAAAAAGAAAGGAGTGAGCGTATCATACTCATGTCATCTAATGGAAGGTGAATCACCACTTTTGAGTACGTTAATGGAGCGATTAGAATTGCTTCCATGTTCTGATTGTTGGAGTTGATTGCATGCATGCTGTGAGTGACAGCGGGTGATGGTACATATGTCACTTTCACTTGGTAAGCGAGTAAACTCTGAAATCATGACCGTATAGGCCAGTCAAACATTAAAAAAGTGTGTTTGGCAGCTGCAATTTATTTTAGGAAAAAAAAATCATAAGCCACAACATAAGAATGTATTGATTGCTTGTAATATAGAGCCTGCAAACTTCAAGGTTTTCTTCTAATATTGACAAAAGGTGCAACACACATCTACATCTCACGGGTCTTCCACCACCGCTAGTCTGGGAGATCTCATTTTTACCAGTTCTGTCAGAATACAGTGAGAGTACTAGAACAGATGAATAATGATCACTACAGCTGCAAGAAAACATTAAAAGAACCCTGTATTTCTGCATTGAAACTAGAAGGTCTGTTCCCTGAACACCGAACGGTGAACATCACCGATCACTGCAATTTTGGGGCAGGTCGTTTATTCAATAAGCCGTCAATTAGCCAAATTGACGGCAAAATACAGTGCAGTTTGCCGCAGCAAAATTGTCCTATAAAGAAGTAATGGTTTGTCTATTCACAGAATGAACTGCAACGAAGGGTCAGTGAAATGCCCTGATTTTTGGTGTTTCATTGCGGCAGGTTTAGACCGGGGAATCCCATAGGTTATGTATTTACATTGACTCCTTTATAAATTTATTAAATTTCATTTTCAGAAAAAAGCCTTTTTAGATCTGTAACACCTTTGGCGAAATTTTTGATTGCCAATTTTTAAGAAAGGCGTTTTAAATTCTGTAACAGACTATATTCTATTATTTTTATTTTTTTAAAGGGCTTTATTATTTAGACACATTTTAATACATTTTATTGGTTTAAACATTTTAGGAGAATAGGAGACTTCAGTTTTTTACTGCAAGATCCAATGTCTGGGTTATTATGGTACATCCTGGGGAATATTCTTGATATCTTCAAACATAAAACACAAGAAACCATGATCTAGCCCAGTGGTTCCCAACCCTGGTCCCCAAGTGACCCTAACAGGCCAGATTTTAAGGATTGCCTTGGGGAAATGCAGACGTAATCATACAATCATTGAGCAGCAAATCATATCACCTGTGCTTCAGAAATCTGGCAAACCTGGCCTGTTAGGGAACTCGAGGACCACGGTTGGAAACCACTGACCAACATGAACTAGACCAACATTATACCTCATCTAGATTTTACATCGATGAATGGATATGGCACTGTTCACCAAGCTCCAGGGTCCCAGTTGTTACCGGAATCCATTCAGTTCTGTCGGGAGAAAGGTTGGCACAGTGCGGAAAATAATAAACCGGACACGAGTCAATGGCAGGAAAGGCGTTCTTTATTGACGTCAAGTCTCAAGTTGGAATGTATCGCAACACTTGAGTACCCATCTCAGGATGGGTTTCAATTCTTATACATGAATACGTAAAAAGGTACATCCAACAACCCACCCATGGGCGATATGCCCTCCCGAGGGCATATGTGCCATCCCCCTCATCTTGAACACAAAGACATTCCACAAATCGGCAGTTTCTCATGCAATTAAGACAGTTTGGCTAGATCTTGTCTGTCCTCTCCCCTTTACTGATAAGGACGCAGATGGCAGAATATGGCCTTTGTATTAAGCTAAGGCTCTATGACCTTGGTGTTTCCAAATCACTGTTCTTGGTAGGGATGCACCGATACCACTTTAAGACCGAGTACCGATA
This sequence comes from Leptobrachium leishanense, assembly GCA_009667805.1. Classification (NCBI taxonomy): domain Eukaryota; kingdom Metazoa; phylum Chordata; class Amphibia; order Anura; family Megophryidae; genus Leptobrachium; species Leptobrachium leishanense. Next base: position 304,703,735 of record CM019065.1, read on the forward strand.
CTTTTCTTTAATGTCATGTGACGCTTTCCAATAAGAACAGACCATATAAAAATGACCCCAGCTCACATGTATATATCCCCCGATATATATATATATATATATATATATATATATTCATACTGCCCCAGCTCATGGATATGCCCCAGCTCATACATGGATATGCCCCAGCTCACACATGGATATTGCCCCAGCTCATGGATATGCCCCCACAGCTCACACATGGGTATGCCCCCCCAGCTCACACATGGGTATTGCCACCAGCTCATGGATATGCCCTCACAGCTAATACATGGATATGCCCCCCAGCTCATACATGGGTATGCCCCCCCAGCTCACACATGGGTATGCCCCCCCAGCTCACACATGGGTATGCCCCCCCAGCTCACACATGGGTATGCCCCCCCAGCTCATGGATATGCCCCCACAGCTCACACATGGGTAAGCCCCCAGCTCATGGATATGCCCCCACAGCTCACACATGGGTAAGCCCCCAGCTCATGGATATGCCCCCCTCAGCTCATGGATATGCCCCCCCTCAGCTCATGGATATGCCCCCCCTCAGCTCATGGATCCCCCCGCGACAATACTTACCTTCCTGAGCAACGCCGGGAAAGTTTCCGTGCGCGTGCGTTGGAAGGACCCCAGCCGCGATCACATGGTCCCACGTGGTCGCGGCTGGGGTCCTTCCAACGAGCGCACGCGCGGAGACATTCCCAGCGTCGCTCAGGAAGGCAAGTATCGTCGCGGAGAGCTCCAGGGGCAGCTGTCCGAATGCCGATAGAGCATTCGGACAGCCGCCGCAGCCCCTCGGATGCCGGCTCAATGCCGGCTTCCGGTATCGGGAAAAATATCGGGGGGTACTGCACGAGTACCAAGTACTCCTGCAGTACCCAGTATCGGCCCCGATACCGATACTAGTATTGGTGCAACCCTAGTTCTTGGCACCTACTGTTTATGCAAGCCAGATTCTCTATTTAATTGCTATGCCAGGAAGTCCCCTGGAATGTCTGAAATCTAAGCAAAACTTTTCTAAGTCAGTTAATATTTGCTATTTACAAGTATGTGAATCTCAGCTCAACCCAAGATGGCTGCTGAGGAACAACATGGCGGCTAATTTCTGGCCTGTTTCTGTTACAGTGACTTCACAGTAGCCTCATCCAAAGCAAGTTTTCACCCTACGCATGCTTGTCTATCTCGCACTACTAGTCAGGTTTGCCTTTTGCCAACTTGTCGGCAGTCAACGACTGGCTCACAGAAATCAAAAGACTTGCTAGCAGGATGGCGCTCTTGTTTCACACAAGAAAAGGAAATGGACATGCATATAAAGCCAGCTATGCGGTTTATAAAATTTGCTTTATTGTACGCTGAAGCTGACCGAGAAACATTCCTTTAACACGTGTATCTATTGGTTATTCTTTGCTTAGCAATAGAAAGATTGTACAAGAAAACACGTGAATCAATAATAAAACATTTATGACCCACGGTGACCGTCTCTGGTACTTCTATTGAAATTTTCAACAAAAGACATAGCAAAGTAAAACCTGGCTTCAACGTGTTCAATAACAAAACCTTAGAACCATTTGCTTTGGACAATGCGTACGGCTTTTTAATCAACAAAAAAGTGAGCATGTGGGAGGTGGTGGTGGAGGCATTGAAGATTAAACGCAGAGTTTTTCTAAAATGTTCTACACAAGACAACATGTAGACCTGGTTTTCAAGATTTGCTGTATTTGTTATTTGTAAAGCACCAGTTTTAATTTTTATTTTTTTTTCTAAAAAAAAAAAAAAAAACCCAAAAAAAACACAAAATGCCCATCATCAAAACAATACCAGATCATATAAACAGGCTAAAAGGGACACTACAAGGTTAAAATGGCGGTGGTTTGGTTGGGGGAGCATTAACATTACATTGAATAGTCATAGTGACTAGAGTGTCTCAATAATGCACATTAAATCCATTTGAGATTAGTCCAAGCAGAAAAACATTTCCCTTTATGGCCAACTCCTTCGCTACCATGATTGTGTAAATTCCATCCTGAAAAGGCATCTCCTGGTGCTCCAAGACCAAGTATACTCAATCTGGTCTTATTCTGGAGCAATGCAAAGGAATTTCATTTATTGTGAACGCATGTGCATCAGTTTGCTCCATGTACGGGATCGGTTCCCTGTCCCTTAAAACCGAAAATGAATACATACATTTTTTCAACAGGCAATTTTTCTTCTGTGAGCAAGTTTCCTTTTGAAACCATCTAAAAATTCATGCTGAAATAGTGGGATGGAACCGTCTGATAACATCTACAGTGGTGTTCAAAATTATTCAAACCCCACTGAAATTGAGTGTTTTGGCCAGTTTGACATGGAGTTTGATCAGTCATCTTGCTTACAATTAAATCAAAGAGGCACGTGTAGGTCAGACAAATATAACATAACATTTATAATGAAATAACCACAAATGTCTTTTCTGTGCTCACATCATTATCAGTTTTATTCAACCCCCAAGTGACATTCAATCTTAGTACTTATAACTGTAAAAGGATGTTGTACTAACAGCTTTTAAACGTGAAGCATAGCTTGACACAAGTGTCTTGCAGCGATCTACGGGTATCTTCGCCCATTCGTCATGGGCAAAAGCCTCCAGTTCAGTCACATTCTTAGGCTTGCGCACTGCAACTGCTTTCTTTAAGTCCCACCAGAGGTTCTCAATTGGATTTAAGTCAGGTGACTGCGATGGCCACTCCAAAATGTTCCAGCCTTTAATCTGCAACCATGCTCTAGTGGACTTGGAGGTATGCTTGGGATCATTGTCCTGTTGAAAGGTCCAACGTCTCCCAAGCCTCAGGTTTGTGACGGACTGCATCACATTGTCATCCAATATCTCCTGGTACTGAAGAGAATTCATGGTACCTTGCACACGCTGAAGCTTCCCTGTACCTGCAGAAGCAAAACAGCCCCAAAGCATGATTGACCCCCCTGCCATGCTTCACAGTAGGCAAGGTGTTCTTTTCTTCATAGGCCTTGTTCTTCCTCCTCCAAACATAGCGTTGATCCATGGGCCCAAACAGTTCTAATTTTGTTTCATCAGTCCACAGAACACTATCCCAAAACTTCTGTGGTTTGTCCACATGACTTTTGGCATACTGCAGTCGACTCTTCTTATTCTTTGGAGACAGCAAGGGGGTGCGCCTGGGCGTTCTGGCATGGAGGCCTTCATTACGCAGTGTACGCCGTATTGTCTGAGCTGAAACTTCAGTACCCACATCTGACAAATCTTTTCTCAGTTCCTCAGCAGTCACACGGGGACTTTTCTCCACTCTACGCTTCAGGTAGCGCACAGCAGTCGAAGTCAGCATCTTCTTTCTGCCACGACCAGGTAGCGTTTCAACAGTGTCCTTTGCCTTGAATTTGCGAATGATGCTTCCTATGGTCTCTCTTGGTATGTTTAACATCTTTGCAATCTTCTTATAGCCATTGCCCTTCCTGTGAAGAGTAATCACCTCTTCTCTTGTCTTCCTGGACCATTCTCTTGACTTCACCATGTTTGTAACCACACCAGTAAATGTCTAGAAGGAGCTGAGTATCACAGTAATTTTAAAGCTGCCTAATTGTGTCACGTATCCCCCTGAATACCAGAATATTGGTCCCTATACGCAAGACGCTCTCTAGCCTTCCGATCCTTAAGTGGTCGGCACGTCTAGATAGATATTTCGGTTCACAAGACAGAGTACCCACAAGGGTTAATACCAGACAGATATACAAGGCCTTTAGATAGTTTGTTCTCCCCAGAACTTTAGTAATATAAGAGGTAGTCTGCTGTATGCTTAGGGTTACACACAGACTAACACCGGTACCAAAGTTAGGAGCAGAACCGTTAGAGAAGTCGTTGCCAAAATCAGGAGTCATACACAGAGGTGGTTCTTTGCCAATGCCAGGGGTCATACACAGAGGTGGTTCTTTGCCAATGCCAGGGGTCATACACAGAGGTGGTTCTTTGCCAATGCCAGGGGTCATACACAGGGGTGGTTCTTTGCCAATGCCAGGAATCATTCACAGAGAATATTATGCAGCCAGAAACAAAGGTCAGACACGGACAGTACCAAAAATCGCAAGAGCTCTGCGGGAATGCAATACCACGTCAGGGCACGGGTAAAACAGTGAAGCCGGGTTTTAAAACCGGCGGGTCCGCGTCATCACGCCAGGTCCCGCCCCCCGGCGTCCCACGTGAGCGCAACCGGCTGCAATATTAATCGGCGCCTGGCCAGCGAGCAGCGTGGAAGCCGCTGCCAGGCGCCCAACGGATCGATACGTTACAAATTGGTGCTTATTATGCTTTATTGCTGCTCCGTGACATCCACAGGTGTTTTCAATACCTGATTGAAAACACTTGAATGAACCTCTGTTCTTCAGAGTGGTAGTCTTTAAGGGGTTGAATAATTGTGTCAATGAAGAATTCACAAAAGAAACATTTACTACTGTATTACAAAACCAATCAATGTCATTTTAGTTGCATATGATTCTTTAAAAAGTCCTTGTAGGATTTCATTCTGAATACAATTACAAATGTACACCAAATTCCCTAAAACCCTTTACAGCATTGGGGGGGGGGGGTTGAATAATTTTGAACACAACTGTATAAATACAACAAACATGAAAACTATTCTCAATTCTTGGTAAAGGAGTGATCATAGCCCTTTTTTGGGGCCTCGGATTTGAAATGTGGTGGAAATGTGGGAGATATATAAATATACCCGAAGTGCAGTTAATCTTAAAATTACCCGGGTAATCCTGACATTACCCAAAACCGCCAGGTAAAGCTGCAAATTTTTCTTTAAAAAAAAATATATATAACAACTGAAAAATTTGGACTTTATCCGGGTAATCTTCGGACTAACCAACCGCCCTTGGGTAACAGTCTGGAAGAACTGAAAAAAATTCACACTTTACCCGGATGATCTGCAGACTATCCAACCCTGTTCTGGTTAAAACCAAATTTTTTTATCGTTCAGATAAAAGTCTGAGGGCTCTATTACAATCCCCGCGCTGGTGTCAGACTAACGCATTTTTAACGTGCGTTTAGGCGCACTTCGTCACGGCCGTAGTAGCAGCAAATGACTGGCAATGACGACCAACGTAAGCGGCAAACGAACGCATTTTTGCGAGACCGTAGAACCACTAGTACTGACGTAAAGAATGCGCTGCGTCGGCAAAGCGGCGTGTGTGTGATTAGGAGACGTCAGACGCTGCTAATGTCCAGCCTACATAACGTCCAGACGCAAAAAAAGTGTTTTATGGACGATCCGTAAAAAAAAAAAAAAAAAAAAAACACACGAAAATGCGCAGCATTTGACCGCTTTCGCATCCACCGCAAAAAAAAAAAAAATACGTCAATGCGTTAGTTTGACCCTAGCCTAAAACAGGGGCGGTAGGGAGAAAAAAAAAACTGCGCCCGTAGTTTTCCCCACTAACGCCCCCGTTTTAACGGGAGATTACAATGCAGGCGCAAAAAAGCTGCCTGCATGGTTTGTGCCCGCTATGTCCTGGGATGCGCGTGGCAGCGCTAAGCGCAGCCGCGTGCATCCTCTCAATGGAGTCCATTGAAGCAGACGCCGGTGGTCACATGAACAGCCAGATCTCACCTCAAGAGATCTGACTGGTCAGCATAGGGATACACAGGGAGAGACTGGGGGGACTTTTTCCCACCAGTCTTTCCCTGCTCCCGCCGGCCGGAGGAGGCGGACGGAGCCGCAATCCTCGCCGCAGGACAGAGTGTGAGTATAGGATACATTTTATTATTTTTTAGCCTGGTGTTAACGGATTCTGAAGAATCCGTTAACACCAAGTCCTGGCTGTGGTTAACTTTTCGCTAACCAGAGCCAGACATTAATCAGCGCTGGGACTTTGTAATACCAGCGCTGATTAACACTTTGCGCTCCCTATGCTTAACATGGGGAGCGCAAAGTGCAGTAACCTCGCGCAGAGGAGCGCAAGGTACCAAATGCAAACGTGTTTCTTATGCGGTAAATACCGGAGCAAACGTTAACGCTCACGCATGTGAGCGTTAGCGTCCTGAAGCTTTACCCAGGTAATCTGAGGACTATCCACAGCTTCACCTGGGTAATCTGCAGAGCATCCAACCCCGCTTGTGTAAACGTGAATTTTGCTATTATCCAAGGATATTATAAACGAAAATGGCAAAAGACAAACATTAAAATGTATTCCGGATATAAGGAATATACAGAGTAACAGGATAGGTTTCTGATATGAATGTTAAAGAGTAACATGATCTTCATTATGTGTCATATATATAGATCTCATTTATAAAAACATAACTATTAGGTTACTCTTTATAAATTAATTTTCAGACAATTAACACAAAGAGTAATATGATGGTTATTTAGTGGGGAAAGTGACTGATACAATTTGGATAAAAATAACAAAAAACACAATTTTGTTAACAGTTTGCAGCTTTACCCGGGAAATCCTCAGAATTCTGTCAACTGTAACCTGCTGAAAACCCAAGAAAAGGGGGAGTACCCAGAGGCCTTTGTATACTTCACAGATTACCCAGGTAAATTCCAAAATTTCGTTTCACTTCGGACTTTTGCTAATGACCCCTGGGTAATCCTAAAATTACCCACATTTCGGAGAATATGAATATATATATATTTTTTTTTTAATTTATTTATTTCACACACAGTATATATATATCCATCCTGCAGGAGAAGTCTGCGATCAGTGCCAGAAGGGCTTCAAGTCACAGAACTTCACAGATGGACTGCAGACATCCTCTGCAACTGAGGAGCGTCTGCCCTACCAGTACTGAATACCAGTGCATGCTGGTGGGAAAAAAAAGCTGGTGGCTTTAACAGGTGCCCTGTGGTGCCAATCTGGTACGAACCTTTTCCGGTTTTGTATTTGGTGGGAAAAAAGCCCTGGTTATCGTCTTCCCTCCCTCCAAAACCAACATTTGTGCACTTACTTCCCTTCAAGTGAATGGTGCCATTACTGCTCAGGCTTGTTGTTCAGTACTTGTGCAAATGTCCCAATACCGGAAACCAGTGCTGGGTTGGCTTGCAGGTATCCCAAGGGCTGGTGCTGCTAGCAGAATGCATTAAGAGCATTCCGCTAACATTCCCCTCCACCTGTCCGTATCACGTGGTCCTCTGAGCGGTCGCTGGGCTGTGACGTGGTCTCACTGGGATCACAAGAGTGTGTGGCTAGCAGGAGGGGAATGCTCTTAATGCATTGTGTGTACATTTCAATGCGAACATAAACTGGACAGGCTTTCAGAAAAATCCTAAATTATTTACTGGAAAGCGGTTACATGACTTAAAATAAAAGTATCGGTCTAAAAAAAATTGGCATCGGTGCATCCTTAATTATATACGGGAGACCCAGTGTGGCCATTGTAGAGTACAGCAGCTCACTATAACGTTGGAAACCTTTCTGTGCTACTTTCATGTACAGTAGGACTATGAGGTGTATATTTTGAGTCACTAGTTTAACATACACAGAAAATATATATATATATATATATATATATATATTTTCGTGGCTGTACACTTGCAGAGAGAGTATAAATGACAGTTTTGCACAGGCTTTATTTTAGTTTAGATTTGAACGTAGATTGAAACGGCTTTGTAAGCCTCAATATAAACCATATTTTCCATGCGCCAACCAGGAGTGCTAGACAAGGTGTATTTTTCTCATTTATTTTAAAGGCTTTCTGCTGAAAAAGGTCAGCAGACTAGATGGAGATCGCGGTTGAGATTGTGAGTGTTTTTAAAAACACTCACATCGCATAAAACCACAAGTGCCATCAAGTGAAAAGCAAGGGGAAAATGGTCAGCAAGTACGTTTAGAAGAAAATGCCAATTTCCCAGTGAAAACACCCCCCCTCCACCCCATAGCACCATTAAAACCTTACCAGTTGGAGTTTTCTGTGCTTTCTCTGTATACAGATTCTTCATTAAGAGATGCATACTGTGCCCATGTTATGCAGTGGCTTCTTAGAGTCATTACTCGCATCTTCATATCTAACCACGATTCTTCCTCTAGATATACGTTTGGCACATTCAAGATGCTGAACTAGGAAACAAGAATAAGTAAATATCATAGGAAGCCACCGCTTGATGGGATGGGGGGGGGGGGGGACACCAACCCATAGATTGGTTGCATTCATTTTCCAGGTCATCATTTATAATTGTGCAGAAAATCAGGAATGATGCAACAAATGGAGTTCCTATAAATGTGTATAAAGCAATTATTGGTATGCCTGCAAATGTACTTACCACTTTGCATCGTGATGGGTCACCAACTGGAGGGGGGGGGGAGGAAACACGAGCGCCAAGAACATAAGAAAGCTGGCGCATGCACACATAGTCAAAGCGCGTTCCCAAAGCTCTCCAATGACTGGGTTTGGTACAGATGCCATGCAGGAAGTCCATGCAAGGCCACGTCTACACAGGATAGCATTTCGTATAGGCCGAATCCAAATCTGGCTGCCCTTTTTGGGTGGCAGTCTTCATATAATGGTAACATAGCGCTAAAACCTCCCGATAACCGAGCTTAGACTCTGACAGGCCACTTATGTCCCGGCTTGTTCTCGTATTTTTTTTGTACATGGTGTGATGTAATACCAATCACTGCCCGGAGAGTAGAAGCTGGGTCCTTTATTTTGTGCAACTAAAAGCAACCAGGATTAGTTTGAGTGGTGTTTAAATACTTAGGTGTAGCACTGATGTCTTTTATACAAGAGACAACAAAAAGATATACAGTAATGTAAATTTTCATCTGTATTTATGAACCAGAACGTGTTTCAGATCGACTTTACAGAACAAATGATATGTACACTTGCTCACATTTAAAGGGACACTCTAGGCAACATGACCACCTAAGCTATTTTAGGTGGTCATGATGCCCGGAGTATGCCGCCCTCTGTCCCCCCTCCCTCCGCTCAGCCGATCAGCTGAAAAAGCTGAAAACAGCTGAGAGAGGCAGAGAAGTTTACTCCACCCTTCCAGCTGTCAGTGCGATGACGTCTCCAACTCGCCACAGTAGCTGGCGGCAGCGGCTGGGGGTTAGTGTTGCGCGCATCCTCTTGCGCGCAACACTAATCCTCAGCAGAGGGAGCCGGGAGGAAGCCTGCTGATAGGCTGGCTTACGTGAGAGGCGCGCATCTCGCGTAAACCATTAGCCAAGTGGAAGAAACAAGGACGGGAGCGGAAGAGGAGGGAGGGGAGTATATAAAAAAAACTCCGTTGGAAAGAAGTGGATTTTAGGGCAAGTATTACATTTACAAAAAAAAAAAAAAAAAAAGAGATCCCTACCTATTTATTAAAAGAATAGGGATAGTGTAATGTAAAAAAATGGGGGGGGGGGTATTTTAGACTAGAGTGTTCCTTTAAAGTTTCATAAAAAGAAGTTAAAAATCTTAATACTTGCATTTGGTTTTGGTCAAGTTTAGCTACGCAAAAATACACTTCAGTATACTTTTGGGAAGGTAACATACAGACCTTTCTATACCTTTGTGTCTAATAGACCTGTATAAAGTCAGGGAGAAGCCTTCGTGACACAAACTATTCAACATTAAAACCCCAATTAAAATTCGTTATATCTGTCGTCCCCCCCCCCCCAAATCCTCAGACAATTTCACTCCACATGGGTGATATTTGAGACACTCACACACCTTCCAGAGTATATTGCCTCATACATCTCGTTTTTGGAGCACACCCCCAAAAGAAGCATTTAAGGCATTAACCATTCTTCTCATCAGAAGCATCCTTTATCATCTGGAGTATATTAGTATTCACAGGTACTCTGCTAAGGGTGATTGCTTTCTATGCCAGGCTATAGAACATGTTTTTTTTTCTAAGATATCATAATCAAATGCTTCGAAACAATGTTTAGATGAAAGGCGCTTTTAAAATGCAAATTATTTCTATGTGTGACCTGGAGAAATATGAGACGTGGAAATAAATAAAAAAATAAAAAAAACACAACACAGTCTGTATTCATCCCTGTAATTAGGCTTGAGGATTGATAGTTAAGCAATGATGAAAGCTGACCGACTGCCGTTAGCACTTGGTATTCACATACACTCAACGACCTTAACAAATGATGGCGAGGTCATGCAAATGTTTAAAGATTTATGCTAAATGCTTAGTCCCCAGTCCCATTCTTTTTACTGCTAAAAGCTAAGTAAATTATCTGCCCATTCTAGGATTCATTTAGGAGCCGCTTCCAGCTGGTTACAGCCTATTTAATCTGACGGATTTCAACAAGCCCGGTTTGCCAACTGATGCATGCGAGGGATCGACAGGAAAAAAAGCTCTTCACTCAGACAGGGTAAATAACCCGTACCTTCAGACCGATCTTTTCCTGGCCTTTTGTGGCATGAAAGAAAAATGGAATCAGAGAGAGATGGCATGCCCGCACTGGGTCAGATCAGCCGAGCAACACATTTACTAGATGAAAGTCAAAAGATGTTTCTTTACAGCTTTATTCTTTTTTTTGGAAACAACACCATAGCTTATATACACACGTACACATAAACCCGCACCAGATCGTTTATCCTGATGCCACTTTGGCCATGAACCCTAGAATGGAGGCAAATATATATTATTATTAGATACAGCAATAGAACAAACTATAAGCATACCCAGGCGTAACAGAAAAACAAACACTGTAAATTGGTCAGAATGCAACCTACCTAGGATTTTACAGGCAACAGAATTCACCCATAGAATGCTATACAAGTAGATCTCCATATACTGGTTGATGTCTGTGTTCCCCTTCTAGGAAACTTCCTTGATTACACGGTGTCCTGGATAATTCCTTGATTAGACATCCATTTGTGGTTTGGATGAGCCAATTCCCCATCCCTTATACCAGGGGTCAGCAACCTTGGATCCGTGATGTTTTGGGAACTACATCTCCCAAGATGCTCAGTCAACCATTAGGCTGACTGAGCCACATGGGAAATGTAGTTCCCAAAACATCAGGGAGCCAAGGTTGCCGATCCCTGCCTTATACTTATGGATCTGGAACATATCACTCACTTTAGGCTGGCGTCAGACAAGCGCGCTATGTGCGCCGTACTGACATGATTACCAGAGGATAGCGCTTTGCAGTGCTGAACGCACCAAGTGCCAGCGAGGCGGCCAGACAGCCGTCGACTGGAAGGAACGTCCACTCACACTGACATTCCTTCCACTCTCCAAAGACGCTCGTCTGACAATAGCCTTAGCCCGATATATATCAGGCTAAAATAAGTATACATGTCCAAGCACCTCATGATCGGTTTAGTTTCCGTTTATCTGTGTATTTTAGTGTTGTGGTTAAGGTTTATTACTTTACTCTTTTTTGTTATTGTATTTTTCTTGGTAATGCAAAGAGTAAACAAAAACAAAAAAAAAAAAACACAACACAAACATCCTTTAGGAAACCTTCCTTGTATCACCCTTTTAGAAGAAAGGTTTTCATGGAAAGGTGACTCAACACCTGGACTATAGAACACTTGATAATTTCTCCATTAATGATGTTCTTCTATAGTGTTTGGAAATAGGAGTTCCTGACCCCAGATGTTCCTTTTTTTAGAAAGTAAGGCAACATAAAAGAAAAAGTAGCAGGAAATTACAACTGAACACGTACGAGACATCAAAGCAACATGACTTACTTTTCTTAAGAATGATGGAATCACATTGTTACATGTTGCAATTCGCCGCCTATACACGACACCTGTTTCTGGATCTACCAAAAGGAAAAAGAAAAAAATTATATAGCTTTTTGAAGAGTCTTGTAGCGATCAGTCGTACCTTACACATATTTTATCTCCACCAAACTGCATTGTGATTACTGTAACTTTATCGTAGCCTTGCTGAAAAGTCATTTATGATAATGACCATTTCCGCTAAATACCCGTACTTGTGTCTGTAAGGTGATCTCGATTCTCCACCTCAACACTGAAACCAGCAGAATGCTCCATCTCTCTGCTTCGAACAATGGAGAAGGGATTGACAGGTTCCTGAAGGCTGCTGATTAATCCTACTTGATCACTTGCAGGCAGAAGAGAAGTAGTCTCGATAGGGATTTTAAGCAAAAATTTTCATTTTACCAGACTGGGGGCTAGAGTCCAAGTGAAAACAACTCCCTAGACTTCAATGGCACTGGGAAGTTTACAGCAGCTGGTTACATTTAGGCCAGACTTTGAATCCAGCCCCAGTGGATTATTTAAAAATCACTTTAAAGAAGGGATCAGCAAGCTTGATCCCACATATGTTATGGAATTACTTTCCTACGAGTCTTTACCATACTAATGAGTGGCTGAGCATCGTGGGTCAGTACCGGCACCTACCGCTAGGATGCCTCCGAAAAGTTCCTGATTGGCGCCAGCCTTTTACCGATCACAGACCAAGCTTTGATTTCAGCCCCATCTGCAGGACCTAGCCTCACCCATTGACATCAACGCGCATATGCGTAATGTCAGATGTGGGACTCCCTCTCTCCAGTGGGTCTTTGTGCCCTTGTGGGACCAGCTTTGCTTGCTCCCAAAAACCAGGAGAGATGCAGTTTCCCAAATTCTGTGTAATGCTGCTTATTTGTCATAAGTAAAAAGACAGCAAAGAGGGCTCATATAGGGCTTATATGACATCTAAATAATTAAGTCAAGATAAGAACATGCCCCATCATACACAGCATTATAACCAAGGTGACCTGAGCATCCCTCGAATAACCATCACTGATAACTGTAGCAATTTGCCCTTGTAACAAGTGTAAATCCTAATTATAGATATTCCTTACCAGTTTTCTCTTCCACAGTTTTGATAGCCGATACGTGCTTCTCGAGGGGAGTGGGATACTAAAATTGAATGAGAAAAAAAAGGGAAGCAAAAAATAATTAGAACTTATTTCATGCATTTTCAAGGTTTTTCCATCAGACAAAGTGACAAGACATTACAACACACTGTCAAGGTGCACCATCTGTTTTCTAAGGATAGATTTCCACACCAAAAAAAAAAAAAAATTATAAAATCGTCACCATTAAAATGTTTGTGATGAGCCAAATATCCCCTCTTACTCCTGCCTTGGCTGCACCTGCCTTCAAAAATCAGAGAGCTTGCCTCACCCTGGAAGGTGGATAGACAACTTCCGCTGGACAGCCTTCTGGGATTGCGACAGCTTTGCATTGTTTGTGGCTGATGCCTTTCAATGCACTTGCCCTGAAGCATCCATTTGACACGGTCATGGTTATTCAAAGAGAATCGAAAAGACACTGCACATTCGGCGACTTTTCGTTCAATTCGGTACGATTTGGCGATCTTATTTCTGCGACCCTGCGGTGTATTCAGCAAGCACCACAGGGCCGTTGTAATTCAGGGAAAAGCCGCCACAAACCTACGAACACTCACTGCAAAACCCAGGCGAATGCACACCAAAACCGGGAAAAACATCTGGATTAACACCGCCGAACAAACCTGAGCAGGAGCCAATCACCGCGCAGAGCAGCCACCGGAAAAACCCGACAACGCAGAAAAATGGAGTGAAAAAAAAAAAAAAAAAAAACGCTTGAAAAGTGTAACGCTGTTTAAAATTTACACATAAGATCCAATGAATGATAATAAGGGGCTGTTACAGAAAAAAATAAAAATAAATGTGACTTTTACAGCAGAATATAATAAACGGTTTATTAGATATTGCATTAAAATGGGAATATTTTTAACATTGAAGCCTATGGGAATCGCCTGAATAAACCTGTCGAATGAAACCACCGAACAGCAGGGCATTTCGGCAACTTTTCACTGCTGGTTTTGTTACTAAAACAGTTTGCTTGAATGTTTGAAAAGTGAAACACTGTTTGCAAAGAAACTACTGAGCGAATGTCTGAAATTTACATTAAAAAAAAAAAAAAAAAAGCTTAAAATATCCAAAAAAATAATTATATAAATAATCTAGAAATAAAGAGACTCTTTACTGAAGAATATTATAATGAACGGTTTATTAGATATTGAAGCCTATGGGATTCACCTGAATAAACCTGCCGAATTAAACCACCGAATGGCAGGGCATTTCGGGAACTTCACACTGCTGGTTTTTATTCTCTGAATAGCCGAAGCAATGCTTCTCTATGGGGTTTTCACTGCCCTCGAACAGGCAACGAACAGGCACTGTATGTGCAGGCAATTCGCCAAGATTTGGCGAATTGCCTGCTCTCTGGATAGCCGAATGGCCAGGAAAGGTAAAAGGAACGCTGAATTTCAGCATTCGTTACCTTTCGCCAGCAATTCGGATCTCTTTGAATAACCCTGTGTGTTTGTGAAGTACACAGCGATCAAGCGACTTCTGTGTAGTTTAACACATGATTTTAGGCATCTTCTCTACAACCCTCCATTGCACCTTTCCTGATCGATCTTCCCCGCAGTCCCAATTAGTCCCATACTCCGCTATTTCCTCTCCCTTGTGTGTGTCACTCCTCTCCTCTTAGAATGTAAGCTCTTGAGCAGGGCCCTCTTTTCCGGTTGTTCTCCATGTATCAAACAGATTTCTTAGTTTTGTTCTACCCATTGTACAGGGCTGTGGAATATGTCTGCAATTTATAAATTGGATATTTCAAAACCTAAAAGCTCAAACAGCAGCTGATATAAAATGTTGCCAACAATTTAAGAGTGTGGCAGATAAGAGCATAGTATGGGATGAATTCTGAGACTCCACTTCTTTAGGAAAATAATAAAGTGTGTGTGTGTCTTTAAGACATGTTCTGCTGCAGTTTTGTTTTTCCATTATCGGAACTGTAGTGTATGATGACAGGTTTAATGCGTTATCACCATTACAACCACCATAAGGCCGGGTGCACACTAGGCATTTTTTAGGCTTTTTTTTGTCGTTAAAAACGACAAACCCGTGCACTAAAAATGACAGAAGAGATGGTAGACGCCAGACGATGCGTTAATTTTGACGCACGTCTTAAAAAAAAAACTGGGCTTTTGACATTTGACGTTCAACACGCGGCCAACATCGCGTCAATCCTAGCGTACAACCCTTGGGGTTTCCATGCCGGACGTCTTCAGCGTGCGTTATGCGTGTGTTCTTCTCTATCCGCATAATTATATGCTGCGACGCACGCAAGTGCGTTTTAACGCGCACAAAAACTAATAAAAAAAATTCCACACTTAAATTATTGGGCACATGCTGCTGACTAGGGCTGCAACTAACGACTACTCTCATAAAGCGATTAGTTGGCAGATTAAATCGGCTAAAAAATGTATTTGTTTACTTTAATTTGCGTGGCGTACGTAACTTTTGTACGTACATAAGCAAATTGCGTATCTTGCGTACCTTTCACACAAGGTATGCGAGTGCTTGGTCAGAGGGATGGGTTGATGCTACATGCGCAGTTTAAGCCCATGTTTGCTTTCTCAAATGAACGCGGCTACAAGCACGTGGTCATAGATGAGGTCAGCATAAAATCGGGGTTAATAAACTACAGTGTCCCTTTTTAATAATTTTGTGAACAAACTGAGTGGGAAGGAAGGACTGGAGGTGGAAGGGAGGGACTTTGCTCAAGAGACTTGACCTGAGTGTGAGAGGGAGTGGGTATGGACAAAAGACCGGATCTGAGTGTGGGAGGGAGTTTGGGGAAAGGGACCAGACCAAAAGGGAGGGAATGGCAGTTCCAGACCAAAGGGGGTGTGGCAGGGAGGGTGGGGTGGTGGCACAGGACTCCAGCTTCAAGTAAGGATAAAACACAGGCATACAGCTCAGTGGCAGTATCCCATTTGTGTTAGAATTCTGCTACTGTTGTAAATGTAATAAAAAAAAAAATTAAAAAAAAAACACGGGCTGTGTCTGACATATCCCTAAAAATAAAATCATACCTAGTAAAAGCAGCTGCGCGTCTTCTCCAATCAGCTCCGAAGCTGAGGTTATTTACGTTTAACACAGTCTGACTCTAAACAGTGTGCGCTGTACACAGGACGATTAATTAATAGTGGTCAACTATTTCCATTATTGATTAGTTGTTTCAGCCCTGCTGCTGACCAAACCTTCTAAACCCCCATGTGGCTGAAACACTGGTCTAGAAACATACATTAGGCACGTCTGGATAAGGCAAGTAGACCAGAGGACACCGAAGAAAAAAACAAAAAACACACACACGCAGTGATGCTCTACATTATTTCTCACAATAAAAATTATATGCGTCTCCTTGGCTGCATATCGTTACCTTCAGCTTAAACACTTCTGGTCCAGCTTGACAGCACACCAACCGTACAGATCTACCCTATCCCCCTTTGCACTACGGACCCCTCTCCCCCTAATATATGCCCTCTTGATGGCCACGGAATACCCTGACCTACCCCCTTATACTGCTAAATGGGATACCGAGACACCCCCTCCCTTGACCGAGTGCACATGGTTAGATGTATTCCATATCACTTTCCATTCCTCTAAAGACCTGAAAGTACAAAAGATGAATTATAAATTGCTCTCACGATGGTACCTCATCCCTAATAGATTGGCACTGATGCACCCAGGGGTGTCCCCAGACTGTTGGAGGTGCGGGCTAGTGAGGGGAACCTACATCCATATCTTGTGGGACTGCCCGGTCATGGTACCCTACTGGGAGGTAGTGTTCACCTACGTTAAGGAAATCACCTCTCTAGATGTCACATTTTACGCTACAAGCAGCTCTCCTCCATGTGGTCCCTCTGTCCCCGAATAGATATGTTAAGTCACTAGCGATACACCTGTTCAATTCAGCAAAATCCTTGATACCCCGACACTGGAGGACAGTCACCACCGACAATTTTTGAATGGATAGATCAGGTCAACAGCGTTAGGGAAGTGGAAGAACTTCATCTCCCACTGGATAACAAATACGATATTTACTTTAAAACATGGTATTGGTGGTCCAACTTTGTCATGAAACACCGTAAAGGTAACCCGGAGGGCCTGGCCAGGTCCCTTGAACGTCGACCCGTATCCTCCCTGTTCCCATTGATGGATTGACCCCTCTGTTATTGCGATTACAGACACACAGATGTAGAAC
The DNA here is from genome assembly GCA_009667805.1 of Leptobrachium leishanense. Classification (NCBI taxonomy): domain Eukaryota; kingdom Metazoa; phylum Chordata; class Amphibia; order Anura; family Megophryidae; genus Leptobrachium; species Leptobrachium leishanense. The sequence goes on from CM019065.1 coordinate 304,720,776, forward strand.
TCAAGACCCAACCTTTGTTTTTCTGTATCTTTTTCTGAATCCCTTATAATTGTTTGTATATGCATTTTTGCCTTCTTAATTTCTTTAACATTTACTGAGATACATAAATAATACACGACCCTTATGTACTACATCTAGAACGCCGTAGAGAATCTACCACGCGATTCCTGAATATTAACAGTTATGTTTGTTACTTATTCTTTTACTGAACTGAATAAGCCTTGTTTTATACCAATAAAAACTATATTATACAAAAAATTTTTTATATGCGTAACATATGGCTGAGGATGAGCCAGACACTCTGCTTTCCAAATGAGGAAAGCGATCAGCCATGTGCAGTTGCCAACCCAAAACAGCTATTGAGGATCAATAAGGATAGCAAACAAACCCTTTAGGGTCTATTCAGAGAGGCGAAAACCAGGAGAATGGCTGGAGAAGTGAAAACTCTAGGTCAAAATAGCCAAACCAGAAAAATTCTCCCATTTATCTCACTTTCCAAATCGGCTATTTGGTCTACATTGTTCTCTGGAGTTTAATCTCTCTGAATAACCCTGTTTGTATCTTCCAGCTCTACTCCACCGACTACCACCTGGACACCTTCCATCTGGAATCCAGGAAACGAAGAGATCGGCTAAAATGTGTACAAGCAAGCGTTGTGCGATGTGAGATAAAATCAGTGTAAGGATTTCAGTAATCTTGGCCAACGGGTCTCAGTTTGCACAGCAAACATTATTAACGCTGTTTAAATCACATTTTTGTGCAAACACTCCATTACAACTCCAAATGGAATCCTTCATTTTTGCATAGAAATATGTGTTTAGTGTTTGGGTGGCTCGCAGCCTCTCAATGGATTTACTACCACCTAATGGTCATAGACACAACTACAGGTTTTGTTCCACCGAATAAATTCAAAGTACGTATACTGTAACCTCTTAGGGTATTAACGAGCGAGAAATTAAGTATAACGTATCAAAAGCCCAACATGCTAACAGTTCTATTCCAGTCAAGCCGCAAACCTCTGTTGCAGAAGTTAAGGAACACTAACACTTCATAATGCTTTGTACACGAAACACTAAAATATATATTAAGACTCCGAGAATACGGAGCGATTCCAGCGTAAAAAGGGAGAGGGGAAGAAAGAAAAAAAAGGGGGGGGGGGGAGAAGAGCGGTAGCCAGATCTCCTGTATTGATCCAGGAGCCGGGATGTGCAGGGCCAGGTCACTGGTACTTTCTGCAGCCTAGTGTGCCTAACCCCGGACATGTGCATGTCGGGGACTAGGCTCAATCCTTTGCAGAGGTTTCAAAACCAAAACAGTTGCCCTCTTGCCGCAAGCAGAAGGAAACAAGAAAAAGAAGTTCTCCGTATCCACATCTCCATGGTATCGTTGCTGGTACTGGGTATCAGTGCCTTCCTAGCAAATGTCGAGGCAGTATCATTGGCTCACTCCCAATGGGGAGGATAATATACAGCCACTAAAGGCTAACAGCCTATGCCAAAATGTTCCCCTTTTTTTGGCTCCCTGTTGCTGGCTTAAGGAGAATAAAGCCATAGATGTTTAGACATTAGTTTGTGATAACCAGTTTTATCACAGGAGTATAATAAAAAAAAAAATATTAAAAAAAATAATCAGTGGCTCAACCCATCAGTGTGGGGGTGGGGGGGGGAATACCAAGAAGCATTATTAGTCATCCTTGAAAAACCCAGACCCCCTTAAGAAAGGCTAGAAACCCAAAATGTTGGGGGCCTGTCATTCCAAGGTTTATCCAGCCCTGTAATGTGCTGCATAGAAAATAAATATTGATTCAACACCCTTACTTAATCCATTAAGGCTAGGGACAGATGAGCGCATTTTCTGCAGCCACCGTCAAAATGTACGTCGATGCGTGCGCACGCATTTTTTCACGGAATACGCTTAAGTGGTCAGACGATGCGCAATTCTGGACGTATTTCATGACGGTGGGGTAAAAAGAAGTCTAGGGAAATCCGGCTGTTTGAACGTTATGTTGGCCGCACACTAGCAGCGTCTGACATCTCCTAATCACGCACACACGCTGCTATGCGGCCGCAGCGCACTTTGTACGTCAGTAGCAGCGGTTTCACGTTCTGATAAAAATGCGTTCATTTGCTGGTTGCGTGGTGTCGGCGCACTTTTGTACGCACGTACTGCGTATATTGGCCGTCATTGGCCGTTATGTGCTGCTACTGCCGCCGTGATTTAGTGCGCCTGCACGCGCGTTCCGACTGCCCCACTCTGACCCTAGCCTTAGATGTATGTATGGATGTTCACAATGTGGAGTCTAGGTGGCGCGTGTGCGGTTTATTTTGCAGAAGGCTTCTGTTAACACATGCAAAGGAAGGGAACCATGTTCCTGGCGCCACCTAGTGGTATGTTTGGTTTTAAATTGTTAGTCAATGTCCTGAAAGAAAATGGTTCGTATATAGCAGTGTTTCCCAAACCTGTCCTCGGGACCCTCAACCAGGCCAGATTTTGCAGATCACCTTGGGGGAAATACAGACCGAATCCTGTAATCACTGAGCAGCAAATTGTATCACCTGTGCTGTGCTTCAGATATCTGGAAAACCTGGTGAGGCGGAGGGTCCCGAGGACAAGTTTGGGAAACACTCGTATATAGGATCAGTAGCTGTCCTGTCCCACGCTGGAAGTATATCCCAAAAACGACCAAAAACACAATAATCACAGTAAATGTGCGTGAGGTATGCGCTTCTTCCCAGAAGTTCTTAACACGCTGTAGTGGAAATCTTCCCGTTGTTCCAACAGTGTTCACCTCAAAAAAGAATTAAGCTAACATAGTGTGACCCATAACCATATCCACAAAATAAGTAACAAAAAGGTAACACACTCACGTTTTCAAGTGCCCAAATCCTGGCACTAGATGTATCTGCGGCCAGCGTTTTTAATTAGGAGCGCTGGATCACCTCACTACCGTCTGGATGCTCCCCACGTCCCTCTGCCTGTCAAACAGCACCAACTGGGACAATATATTCGGTCTCTCCCATTGTACAGCGCTAAGGAATTTATTGGCGCTTTATAAATACTTGTACCTGTAAATTGTGCATGTGTAACTAATTAGCAGCAGGACTATGTAGAATCTTTATTAGACACCTCTTGAATTAAAGTTCAATTGGGTACTGGACCCGGTTTTTATAATGTTAAATACTATATTGATCCATGTGTATTTAAGGGATTTAAAGCTTTGTGATATTTTTCACTCACCAGTTGAGTGTTTTATTTTATCGTGTTGAGGCATCCTTTGGGAGAGGGACTCTTTGACTTGTGTATAATTTCCATTTTGGTTGATCCAGGCTCTACACTCTAGTTACAATGTGTAAACAGGAAACTTTGCCAGATACCATGGACGTTAGCAGTACCTAGTCTGCCAAGTAGCTGTCATGAAATCAGTACACCAGATCTCAGCATGTGGTCAAACACATGCTGTACATTTCGACAGCTACAAAAAAAAGTTTTATAAGTTTTAAAATTATTGTGAAACAAGGGCAAAAATCAACACCGCACTAAGGCTGGGCATCCACTGGCACCGTATTTGTGCAATCATCAGATATCGTCCGTCCGATCCAACAACATGCAGGTGAATGGACCATTGTAAATTGCGTCCGACGTCTGTCTTCCAGCGACGGGTATAGACGGCATCAGATGGGCGATCAGAGAAGATGGATGTGGAGAAACTGATCAGGGAAAGAAAAGAAAAGGGAAGAATCTCCAGGCCCCAGGAGTCACCGATGCTAGTTTACTGATTATCTTATTGTAAGTAACACTCTGTGCTTAATCCCTTTCTTTTATTTGCTGTGTAGTGTGTAATTAATGGATTTATTGTAGCTACAAATTTTTCCTGTAACAATGCACTGTGATTTTTTTATTTTTTTTATTTTATATAAAATAATCGAAAACTTGAGTTCTGCTTCTGGCTGATGAGATCCACGCTAACTAAGAGATTGGAGTATTGCTGATTGTTTTAAGCTCGGGTAGATACGAAATTGTGAGTTGTGGTCGCTGGGGACGGCAGGGATTGTGGTCTATGCAGTCACTGTCTGGGTCTAGGTGAGGCAGACAGTGCGGTTTGCTTAGCCCTGCGTCTCTCGCTGCGACGCGCGTAGTGTCCATGAGGACTGGTGGCAGCGTAACTGAATAGGAAAGTGAGCCCAGGGATTGTGGGAGACAGTCATTACCCGCTTCAAGAGAAGACTTTTACTGCGTTGCAATCCTGGGATCATTGTATCACGCTCTACGTACCTGTTGCGAGAGAGAAGTGTGCAGAGACCGATAGTGGGTGGCTTAACACGGCGTCTTTCGCAGCAGCGCGCGTAGTGGTCGTGACACCTCCCATTAATCTCTGGCCCCACAGATGTATATTGCCTACAAATCCCAGAATTCTTTGAATGCAATAAATGGCCAGAGTTTGAGATCCCTGATTTATATGTATGTGAGATGTGTGGGACTAGCCCTGTTTGTGTAGGGGTGAGGGGTAGGGCAGGAAAGGCTCCTTGGTTGATTGTAAGCTCTTGGGTCCTCTCTGCTACTGTTCTGAGTGTACATTTGTATTCGGTCTCACCCATTGTCCCACAAAGGACTGCAGGGTTTAAAAAAAGCAGAATGAACTGTTTTATATGCAAAACCAGTTCATTCTGGTTTTGGCAGTCTCTGCACTCCACCTCTGAAATCTATCTGATCGTCCATAGTTATTCCGAAAGATAGCTTGCAGTGGAAGACCCTCGTCATCCATGGTCTGACGAACGCATCGGTTGTCCGACCACGGTGCCAGTGGACGCTCAGCCTTAGTGGCGTAGTGGGGGGGGGGGGGGGGGGAGTCGCGTGAAGCAGCGGAGAAAGAAAAAGGAGAAAAAAAAAAAGGACTAGCAGTGAGGATTCCAAGAAAGGCACAGTAACTAAATGTGTACAAACATCAAGGGATGACATATTGCATGGATTTTTATTTTATTCATTTGCTAAGAACAACGTTACATCTATCCGAGAACTCTCTAAAAAAAGTCTGGTACGGGATGAGCTTGTTTTGGTTCTGGGTGGCATTGAACACTGCACTAGCCCTCTTCACCACTAGAGGTTCTGCACTCAATACTGACAAAAGCAAAGTTGTCTCAACGTAGATGCAGCTGGATTTGGAGGGGCTGACACCACGTATCCACCAGCCCAACCATTTAGGGTGAACTATTCCTCATAAATAGCACCTGACCCATAGTCCCTCATGCCTTTGCATTGGTTGTCATCCATGCTCAACCCCTTATATATTTTTTGGAAAAAGACGCTGGGCTTTTGCCAATATATCCACTTTGTCACCCAACTTTATCACCTGCTGGTTTCCAACTCTGCTGTTTGGAAAGTCTGGCACAGATATATCTACTCCCTGGGCAATCCAAACTCCTTCCATTTTATAGGCGCTCGTGGTTGGTACGATCACATTTTACTGGCCTAATACTGGTAAAACCGCTACCGTAGATCCCCAGATTGACACGGCCTCATGTAACATTCTGTGCCAGATATTGACGCCTCGGCTCCCAGGGTTGATACAGGCACTCATGGACTGTCACAGTCTGACGTTAAAGCATCTTTACCCCCAAGTAGAGATTTATGAACAATGCTTACATGTCACACCATTTAATTCTGATGATGCTAGGGCGTGCGCGTCATTCCATTTGCACATGTCCTGACACACGTGGATAACACTGACCAACTCAATATCCGCTAACCCTATATAACTGCATCATTCACAGGTGTTCTCTGCCCCATCGCGGTTCTATTCTAGTCTATTATAGTAAACCGTATAGCTCTTGTACTTGAATAGCCGGAGCAAAACGAAGTCACACATATTTAAGTTTATTGGAAATAAAAAAAATGACATTTTTATTTCTATTCTTTTTCTAACTGTTTCTCCCAGTAGTTTTACCAGTGGGAAACAGGGACACAGACTCAAGCAAGAGGACTGCTGCCTTGTTAATTTAAGATTTTTAAAAGGAAGCAGTCCTCCTGCTTGAGTCTGTGTCCGTCGCACATACAGGGTTAAAAACACAGGAATGCCTACAGACTGCTGGTGCTGCGGAGGATCGGGGGTGGGGCGTCCAGCGTGGCTTAAGCAGACACCTTTTGCTGGGAGACTTTTCAAAGCCCCTTCAGAGGCAGACATGAGAGAGGGGGGGGGGGATTTCAGCCCTTGCTGCATGTTAGGAGACTCGGGAAAGCCAGCGGTTCCTGGAAAGACGGAGGAGGTGGAGGGGGCGTGGCCATGGATCGATTAGCAGCCTGAGTTAATCGATGCAGAATCGTGGGAGGCAGCATCGCGATGATGATTATATGACAGCCCTAATAACCACCCAATGTAAATTTGAGTGGTCACAGTGACGCAAGAGCCTTCATTCACTCTTCCCCAAAGAGCTTACAAAATGCCAGGAGCTTGTTGCTTACATTTGTTGGAAGAGAGGATATTACCCAGTGCTCGAATGCTGGTGAGCTTTGATCAAGATTGAAGGGTTAAATTTAAAACAGGGTCAATGTTGAATTAATGCGCACACCCTGCCGTTTTAACCCCAACATATCCCTTTAATGCACCTATATTTGCTTGCATCTCTAATAAAACCAAGTAACGGAAGCGGCCATGCAAACCTCACTTCCTATAGATCAATGGTTCCCAACCGCGGTCTTCAAGTACCCGTAACAGGGTAGGGTTTCCTGTTATGTGAAGCACAGCACAGGTGATATGATTTTCTGTTTAGTGATTGCCGGATTCAATCTGCATTTCCCCAAGGTAATCCTTAAAACCTGCCCTGTTGAGGGTACTTGAGGACCGCGGTTGGGAACCACTGCTATAGATGGTTGTACCAGGATTGCTTGACAGGTTCATGACAATGTTAAAAAGGCACACTTTGTATAGGTCTCATTTCCCCTGTTGTAAATGTGGTGGCAATTTAATTCATGAACATTTTGTCAAACCTTTTCACTTTTGTAAGGGTGGATCAGGAATTGCGCCGACATACCAATAGGATACGTGTGCAGTATTTTGGCACTCAGCTTTACTAGCAGCGTCTAAAATTACACTTTCAGCAAAAACGTCAGATTTTGGTTATCCACAAGCCCCACGTGGAGAAAATAAAGCACTTCATAGCAGACAACGAGGTAGCTTGGAATAAAAGGGATTCAGCGTGAGAGCAGTTATGCTACGGTGTTTTTTTAACGCCTAAAATGTCACCCATCATTATACGGTTCCGTGTGTATTTTGTAAATATAAATAAAAACAAAAATAAAAAAAAAGCTTTTAAACATGGATTGCATGATCACCGCACATTCATTACACAGCGGCGATCTGAATTATTCAAGTCATTACGTAGATCACGATGCATTGTTCTAGGAGCACTGGTTTCACAATAGTCGGAAATTTAAAGCACAGGAAATGTAGAAATGTACTTTCCATTCTCTGCCTGACACGGAACAGCATGTTGGCTGCAATGCAAACGATTCTCACCAGGTAAGCAGCAGAACTGTTCTTTTTCACAAGCTTCTCCAAAACCTAAATGTACAGGCACCAAATGGGAAAGATTGCAGCTTAAATTAAAACATTTTTTAAAAAAAATTCTGTTTTGATTCATATGCTTTGTGTTCCCAAATCTTATATTAGCACAGTTAAGAGGGCAATGGTTCTTTGTATCGGAGGTCAAAACAGGATACCAGGTCTAGTGCCCGGTTATAAACTAGTGCCAGAACGGCACGAGTGATTTCAATAGCTTGTGTTAACGACTTGAATGACATGCTGAATCATGCGTTTTAATCCATCCAGTAACAAGTGATTTGGCTGAGAAAAATAAACATTTCTATACAAGGTTGGATCTGAAACATAGGATGCGTAGTCACTTGAAATGTCCTCATTGTGTTTATATTGCCGATAACTAAACATAAAAAAATAAAGCACATGCAAGATAAGAAAATATTTTACTCTTTGTGTGTCACTGTCCATTGGGTGTTAGTTTGTGTGGCAAACCACCCCCAGTATCTTTACCACGGTTGGTCCTCACTGGGTGGCTTTGCCATATAATTAAGTCTATGTGTGTGGCAGCCAACTCACATCATTGTATTGTGTGGGATGTATTATCCCCTTATTGATGGGCAGGTGTTGCCCGTCGGGGGTGCTTAATGCCAACGAGGCGTACCTGTTACTAGGTATGCCTCGCCGACAAGTGCAGCAGAATTTGGCCCACCCCGGCACCCGATGCGCGTCATCAGCTGCAGGGGGACAGCCTGAACACAGAGCGTCAGCTGGGAAGAGGGGCCAAGGTGGCCTATTGAAAACAGCAGGGGATACCTGTATGCCCTGAGTCTTGAAAGCCGTCTCGCCATGGAGGATGGCACAGCACGTCCCATGGTGGTAAGGGGTTAAAAGGACATCACCAGGGGACATACTAGAAGTCTTTTAAGCTCCCTGTCATGTCTCAGCCTCGAGAACACTAGACTTAAATAATGTAGGTTAAAATAAACAAGAGCCAGAAAGCAAAGGTTTTGGTAAATACTGCATCATGGAATAAATACAGAAAAAGAAAACCGGAGATCAAACCCCAACTTTATTTTTCCTATTTACATGCAACCACTTAAAAAGGGAAAAAAAAAAAAGGTACAAAAGTTTTGTCGCTCTCAGATTTGATTCCAATGTAAAATTATGTATACCGTAGATGCTCGAGTATAGCGCGACCCGAATACAACGCGATGGATAGAGAATTATTATGGAAATGAGAGAATACACAAGACTCGAATATAATGCGAGGAACAAAATTATAAAAAGTATATTGTACCTGAAAACAATTAAAATCCTTTGAGGTTCTCTTAACACAGTCAGGCTCCCCCTCAGGCCAGGCTGCTCTGCTCTAGAATGATAGTTGTTACTAAGTATGGAGCTGCAGGCCACCCATCTTCTTTACTTGTGATAAGATGGCCGGCGGAGCGAGGTGACCAACGCAGTGAATCATTCACCGATAGCCAGCACTCCGTGTGGTGTAGTTTTCTGACCTCTGGCTCCAGTAGGCAGGCTCATCCAATGCGTCGTCTGCCGATTGTCAGAAGCTAGTTCGGGGGGGCTGGCTTTCAGAATGTGAGGAGAATCGTGCAGCGGGTCTGCAGTGACCTCAGGGTGGGGCTGGCTATTGGCAGACAACCAATCCCACCTCTCCCGAATCCGGGAGTTCCTGAAGGGTTTGCAGGCGTCAGGGAGCCCACATTCACTTCAGGGAGACTACCGGAACGTCTGGGAGATTTGGGATCCCTGAGCATTTTTGATTTTTTTTCCTTTTCTTTACACGCGATGCAGATGTCTCGATTATTACGCGACCCCTCCAATTTTAAAGGTAGATTTTTGTCACCAAAAATCTAGCGTTATACTCGATTGAGGTTTTTGGTAGTAAAATGGTCAGCTTCCTTTTTTCTCCATTACAAAACTTTATTAACAAATCATTCCTGCCAGTACTGAAAGAAAGTGCCGTACCCAGTTCTAGGTTTACTGCTGTTGGTGGAATGCTTATGCTAGTTGAAAGCCAAGCCTACATTTTGGAAGAATGAGATCTTGTCTACTTTCTACTAGAGTGACCGTGTCAGACTAGGGTTGCAAGTCATTTACATATTGGTGGACTTCACCTTTGATCAGATGGTGTATTTTCGTTAAGTCCAGAACCCATTCATTTTCTTTCATCGAATATCACTGTAGCTAAAAAAGGGGTCATAGCAGGAGAATAGGACTGGAAGACTCAAAATGTCATCTAGGAGAGGGTGAGCTGCCTTTAGGTAGAATTGGACGTATATTATCCAAGTGAGATGCCGGTGATGTGTATTATTCAGCAATATGCGGAATGTAATGAAAAAAATCATATGGCTGACTAAATCAACTTTCAAAATCCATAGGAGGATCACACTTTGTACACTGGAGCACAGAGTGGAAGGAACGCCCACGGACGTTCCTTCCTCGCTCTCACTGAGCGGCGTGATGAGGGGAGGGGCCGGAGCTGCAGCACATGGCGCTTGCGCCATGTGCTGTAGATCTCTTCCACCTACATCGCGTCACCCTACCGGGGGCGGAGCTTAGCAGCAGCAGCCGCCTCACGCTGGTCTGACAGTCGGCTGAGCTGCCGACTCTGCTCAGTCACAGCCAGCCAACCTGCCTAGCGATTACAGGGTCTGGTCTGAGGTCTACAAATGTGTTATGTGGACATTATCTGGTCGGATATAGATCTGTGGGCATGATGATTTGGGCTGAGGTCTCTATATATGTATCTTGAGTGGGCATGATCTGGTCTGTATATACGTATCTGGGCGTGATACTATTCAGATTAAATTGGCAGTAATTTATGATGTATTTAATTAATACAGCTTGCATTCTAACTCAAAATTATGTGCGTGCTGTTATGAATAAAGACCAACACTATTTTGTTGAAATTATTTTTCTTATCAGGAAAAAGTAGATCATCCTGAGGGACAAGTAGATTATATTTAAAAAAACTCGCACCCCTGAGCTCTACACCCCAGCCACATGCATCATTGCGCATGGGAACGATGAGGTCGTTATCAGTGCCACTCCCCCATTCCGGGAGAGGTCTTTTGGACCTCTCCAGCGGTATACTACTGGAGACAAGAGAGTCACAGCTAGAAAGATCAGTGCGACCTTTCCAGCAATGCCTCTCTTTAGGCGCCAGTCTGCGAGCCGGCGCTGGATCTCGGACCTCTCCTGGGAGATGGCTGACATCTTGGATGCCCATTAAACCTTTCAGTGGTTCTTATCACCCACTGCCATCACGCATGGTGCAAAGACGTCACTTGAATTAACCCCTAGCTGCCAAAGAGTTTCCTTATGGTGGAGATGGGGGGGGGGGGGGGAGAAAAATAGTAAAAAAGGACCCCCCCCCCAAAATCGGTGGCAACTAGAGGTTCAGGTTTAGCATCATTGGCAAGGCCATGCTCTGGCCTTTCCAATGATACCAAACATGTCTAGGCTACATAAAAACGTATTTTTCCTCTTATTAATGCAGCAACATTGTACACTTTTCAATGATAAGGTGAATAACGATGCTGCATTAATGAAAATTTTGTTTTGCGTACCTTTAGGCTAGGGTCAAACGAACGCATTATTCGCAGCGACCGTCAAAAAGTGCGTCCAAATGCATTGACGTATTTTTCACGGAATGTGCGAGAACAGTCATACAATGCGCATGATTTGTTACGGATCCAAGCCAGGAAACTTTGGGTGTCTGGACGTTATGTAGGTCGGACATGAGCAGCGTCTGACGTCTCCTAATCACGCACACACACGTCGCTATGCCGACGCAGCGCACTCTGTATGTCAGTACTAGCGGTTTTGCGTTCGAATAAATGCGTTAGTTTGCCGCTTGCGTTGTGCGGCCGCACACTGCGACGGACACCGGTAGGCACGTCAGTACGGGCGCACGTAGGGCGCTCGTCTGACATCGTCCTAAAATGTTCTTAATAGTTTGAAGTGCAAGAAAAAGTCTGAACACCTTTTTATTGGCGTCCAAGTATTCCTTCCTGGCAAAATCCATCGTTATATTTTTGGATCATGATCTGCATAGTGTGCCACAGCACAAGAGGTTAAATAAAGAGTTAAAAAATAATGGCCCTGGCACATCAGTTAACGAGGACTGTATCATAACCGATGCAATAAAGATTTTTTTCAATCCAGCAGTATTTAAAAATGATCTTAAAACTGGTGGCTATACTCCAGACAGCATGAGGGAGTTTAAAAGAAAATTTAAAAAATAAATAAAAAAAAAATCCAGTATTTGTTAGAACAATAAAAGGGGGTTGAAATATTTTTTAATCTGTATAAAATGTTCATTTGCTAACAAAAATTTATTTTGGTCAGCGTACCAGCAGAGTCACTTCTCTCTGATGATAGAACACACAAAACCATGGTGCCAACAGCTTTAAAACAGCCAAAACCGAAGACAAATATCCTCCAAGCCAATTGCAACTAGCACAGTACAGTGCTGCCACCTCCCAGCCATCTGCTGCCTTGTGTATGTCAAGCACGTTAACACGGCGCTGATTGCTTCTATTTAGCAAAGCGTTTTATTCCAAAATAGGCCTGTCTTTGTCACTGTAGGTTGGGAGTTTATGTAAGAAGACACATTATCATCATGGTGGATTATCTTTCTACCAGACATACATACATACATACATACGGGTGCTCTGACAGGAACTCAAATTATTTATTTTTTTTAGTTCAGTGTGGTTTCTCACTTCCTGCCAGCACAGCAGCAAAACAGAAATGAAAACAGACATTTTGCTACCATTTCTAAAAAGAATGCTTTTGAAGTTGGCCATTATATGTGAAGAAGTAGAGAGAAATGACTTCAGGATTTTCATGCGGCTGTTGTATATCTGTACATCCTATAAAACAGGACACTCAAGGCTGGAAATTGATTGGCTGATCCGTAAGCACATCTTGTACATTGCTGAATGGAATCCTGGAAGGCTGTCACTAGGGATGCACCAATACGATACAGGCAATTGCACGAGACTTGGTACTCGTGCAAATGCCCCGATACCCGGAAGACTGCCGGTATCTGAGGGACTGGACCTGCTAGCAGAATGCATTAACCCCTTAAGGACGGGCAGGTGTCGCCTATCAGGGATGGGTTAACACTGGCGAGGCGTATGCCTCCCGACAGCTGCAGCTCGAGCTGCTAATTTCAGCCCGCCCCACAGTCAACGCGTATCATTGGCTGCAGGCGGATGGTCTGAGTGCAGGCAGTCTTTCTAGAGCCAAACGCTGCAGAGGGGCAGAGGCGGCCCATTGAAGACAGTGGGGCATACATGTGCGTCCTCAAAGTCGTAACGCGACTACAAGTGGTTAAAGTAACAGATTCCTTCTTTTTGTTGGTTTTTCCCCCAGTTTCTAAAATGTCTTTGCTAAACGGTGACTGAATTTAACCCATTCTGCCTGCTCTCAGCACATTGACAATTAAAACGGTTTCATAGATATGGAAAAGAGCTGAGAGGTCTCAGTGACTTCACTTGCAAAGCATGAGATGCCATGAGAAGGTCTGTAGAGTCACCTACAGCCACTGGATGGGTCATATTTGCAGGTACCCCCTTAGGCCGGGTGCACACTAGGCGTTTTTTTGTGCGCACTAGTGTGCTTTAAAAACGACGGAAGAGATGGTAGACACCAGACGATGCGTTAAATTCAGTTTTTACGATGTGCGTCAAAATGGAGTTGAATGAAAAAAAATAAAGTAGCTGGGCTTTTGATATTTGACACTCAGCACACGGCCAACATCGGGTCAATCCTAGCGCACAAGCCTTGGTGTTTCCATGACGGACGTCTCCAGCGCGCGTTCTTCTCTATCTGCGTAATTATATGCTGCGATGCACACCGGTAAGTGCGTTTTAACGCGCGTTAGTGCGCACAAATAAAAAAAAACAAAACAAAAAAAAAAAAAAAACACACAACACAACGCCTAGTGTGCACCCGGCCTTAAAGTTCCGTATTGTTAGTCAAGTCCTAACAGAGTGTTTTCTTAGTGATTTATAATGTCTGAGCCCCACATTTGCTAAAAATCTACAGAAACATTGATCACTCAACCCTTCCTTCCACTGGTGCAATTTCCTCAAAGACATTTTTTTTTTAGTGCAGACAAACTGTTATACCGTGTGAAGTATACAGATGTATATGATATATAGATTATTTGCAATACAAAAAGAAAGTGGTTTGATTCTCATTTTCCTACAGAGCACCGCAAATATGGAATAACCTCCCAAACACCATCAAATCTTCCTCCAGTCTAAAGTCCCTTAAGACGTCCCTATTAACATACCTCGATACAGAATGCACCTGTAAACATGTAACATAAGGACTTTATTTCCTCCATATTTATTTTTCTGTTAATCTGTATATTTGGTTTGGTGTTAATAGCTTGCATTTTACTATTTTGTATTTCTGTAACCATTCAATGTTCTTGAACCCAGGACATACATTGAGATTGCTCTCGTTTTCAAGTATCTGTGAAGGGATGGAAGTCCGCCTGCGGTCCTGCTCTATCTGACCCCCCCTTTGATGGCATCCAGCCCGACTACCACGGCACTCGGCGTCTCGAGCGGCCTGGAGGATGAAATGGTGCGGTGTTGCCTTGGGGATCCCGTTCCTGGGTTGAGTGGTGATGCAGGAGACCGCTGAGTGTCTCCTGCAATAGTGATTGTAGCTCTGAAATGAAGACACCAGACGCGGATGTATGCTTTAAAACAGTGAACTGAATTTTATGGGTTTCAACAGGGTCATTCATACAACTTCACACAAACAGATAACCAACTCCTCCACCCACACAACCAGCACTGATTGGCTCCTTTCCCAGCCTCCTGTTCCCTATCAGGTCCCTTTAGGCAGATGAGGTCTTGGAAAAGCCTCCAATCCTCTGGCCCGCTGCATCCTCCATCTTGGGGCATGGGATCCTTTGTTCTGTGAAACCATGCTGGGATGAGCAAAATGGCGAAGGGGAAAAACACATACAAACGGTTTCTTTCATACTTTTACAGTCACATCATACAGGGTACATTTTCATTACATTACACCAATAAAACCACATCTAGCAATAAAATAAGAGGTCCATAGGCTCACACGCAAAACCAAAGCGAAAACAGGAAAAAAAATGGTCTTTAAAAAGGGTTCAGTCTTTAGTCCTGTGGCTCGCTGAAAAGAGCTCTCATGTCCGTTCCGTGACAGTATCCTTCCTGGTAAAATCCTTTATAAATAAATAAATACCACTCACATGGTTGGGAGCCCCTCAGTGATCGGCTCGGAGTATTGCGCGTGTAGGCCCATAGAGGCGGCATTCCCTTCTTTCTAGCGAGTATGGAGTTCCTCAGGAAGATGTGGCAATATGTCAATGTATCCTCCAAAGAATAGAATACACTGGATAGCCCTTATTACCAACCAAAACACATTTTGCTACTATAATGTAGCTTCCTCAGTTGGTGTAAATTTTCTATAGGCATTTCTGCTGGGTATCGTCCTCTTGTAGGAAACTGTATACTTCTTCATGAATGACCCGTGTGCGCCTCTTAAACCTTTAGACCACATGCAGATGAACGTTTATGAGGCGCACACGGGTCATTCATGAAGAAGTATACAGCTTCCTATAAGAGGACGATACCCAGTAGGAATAACTAGAAAATTTACACCAACTGAGGAACCTACATTATAGTAGTGAAACACGTTTTGGTTGGTGAGATTTTAGACTTTATGGGAGAGGTTATTCAATAAAATGTATTATTTTTTTACTATTGCCTGCTGTGGAACCATTCTTTTACCTGAACGGGACGAGGAGATATATATTCTCTAATAAAAAGCAAAGAAGAAAGAATCTTCTTCTGCAAAATAAGTGGTTTCTTTTAGGAGGAGACAAAGCACAATATGTATGTATGTATCAGTGTTCCCTCTAACGTGCGCGCGTGCGCACGGAATAGAATGACAGCGCGCACAACGTGTATTTATGCGCGCACAAATTAGTGCAGGGGTGGCCAACCCGCGAGGCTCTATACCAGGGGTAGCCGACCCGCGTAGAAAGGGGGCGCCGGAACGTCCTGCTCAGACTGTAAGTTACAGAGCGCTCTGTTCGGCGCCTGTAACTTACAGGCTGTAGGCGCTGCGCGACGGGGAAGTTCCGGGGGAGCTCTTCGTCGCGCAGCTGAACACGTACCTGCGTTCCGGCGCGATGATGACGTCACACCGGAACGCACGTACAGGGGGCAGAGCATAAATACTCTGCGTGCGCCCGTTCTCCCGCGCTGTCAGCATCTCACCGCGGCTGTGCTTCTCTAACGCTGCAGGGAAATCTGGTTTAGCTGTCTAAAAAAGCAGGGAAATCTGGTTTAGCCATCTAAAAAAGCAGGGGAAAATCTCAGTGGTTTAGCTGTCTAAAGCTGTTATAACTTGACTTAAATTTCAATGTCGAAGCAAAAACGTTCCGATCACGGTGTGATGTGCAGGAAAAGAACATGCGCACGTTTTAAGATGGAGTGGTTAGACGAACTTGTAGAAACTGAAATGCCGTCGTCAGGAAAAAAACAAACGGTCATGCTGAAAGATGTTTTTACATACAACGAGAATTCCGATGTTGTTATTTGCAATGTTTGTAAATTCGCCAGGAGCATCCGCTTTCTTACAAACGGCAAACGCTGGAAGTTAGATTACTTAAAGTGACACCTGCTGCACAAAACTCACCTCGAATCCGTTGCAAAGCTCGTAAATATTAGCAAAGGGGGTATTGTCAAGATGTTTACAGAATCAGCAAGCGACAGAGAACAGAGATTGGAGGTAGCTCAGCGGAAGATTTCGAAGCCCGAACAGGTGAAGATTCTTATTGGCTATTAAATTGAACGCGTCAATGCTATCTGTTCAAGAAATTCATGCACACGTCGCAAAATACGTTCAATTACCAGAGAGTTGGCGCAGCAAGAATTATGCGTTAGAGTTTGTGGAGTCCATTAACATGGTTGTCAAAGCCCAAATTTTGACTGAAATAAATAGTGCTCCATTTCATACTCTGATAGCGGATGAAAGCACAGATGTGCCCATCACAAAAATGCTGATTTTATACTTGAAATTTCGTCCAGTAGGCATGAATATTCACAAAACAGTTTTCGCCGGAATTCTCAAGCTATCGGCATGTGATAGTTCTATGCAGACTGTAAGTTAGATTTACAGAAAATGGTAAGGTTTACCTCTGATGGTGCTTCGGTAATGTTGGGCAAGCAGAATGGCGTCGCAGCTCAGCTACGTCGCGAAGTTCCACATGTGTTAGAACAACACTGCTTTGCACACAGAGAAGACCTTGGCATCGATGACGCCTGGAAGAAGGTGTCTTTGATGAAAGACATCGAGACATTGTTAAGGACTGTATATACGCTCTTTAGCAAGTCAACTGTAAAGCGACAAGAACTGGCAGAGCTGGCGAAAGTGACCGAAAGTGATGTTATTGCATTCAGACCGTTAAACGAAGTTCGTTGGCTATCGCGTTATTTTGCAGTTAATGCAATAATGAGAAACTACACTGTATTGGAAGAGTACTGTCGGCAACAGGTCAGTGAAAATAACGATCCTATTAACAAGTATTGTTTGAAGCGTTTGAGAAATCCTCAGTATCACGTCGCACTTACCTGTTCTCCATGACGTTCTTGGACAATTAGCAGACCTCAGTAAAGTATTCCAAAGAAGTTGTTTGTCCCCAGTCGAAGCACATCAGTTAGTCAAAGCGAAAATTGCCAAGTTGCGCTCGCAGTACCTCGGCGAATGCGTACACTGGAGCGATGATGCTAAAGATCTGTTAACCAAATACGAAGAAGTAGACACAGCTTCGGTAATCAGATTTATCGAACGTGTCTGTGACCACTTGGATTGCCGGTTCCCAGACGACGAGTTGCTAGATTGACAGACGTTTCCAGCTATGAAAATGGGCAAACCGAGATTGCAAACCTAGCAGTTAAATACAGTAAATTACTTGGTAAAACTGACAGGGATGAATACAAGAAGCAGACTTGCAAACAGTATCGGGACTTCAAGTTTATTGCTTGTGAGAAAGTTAAAGCAGGAATGTTTAAAAATTTTGACGACATTGTTTCTTACATCCTTACTGAAGAAGAATTCAGCGAGTTAGCACTGCTAGTCGATATATGCGCCTCGTTCCAGGCTTCCAGTGCCGAGTGTGAACGTGGATTTAGTCTCATGAATGCAACAAAGACCAAAATGCGTAACCGACTTCAAGTTGATCATCTGGACTGTCTTATAAGGATAAAGACTTATTTAAATTCAGGTGAACATATCAACCTTGATCAAGTGTACACCCGTTGGCAACTAACTCGAGACAGACGTGAACAAATCTAGGTTATCAGACTCTTATAAATGATAGGACTGATATTTGTAGAAGTCTCATGTACCTTAAATTGATGGAAGTTTTTCCTTTTCTTTTCTCACATGAGTTAGAAAATATAAATATACATTCATTCAGATATAAGTTTTATCAAATCATCTGGTTGCTTCGTTTTAGCTTTGAACAGTTTTCACTTACACGTACGATCAATTGCGCTACTTTTAAAAAAACCAACTATTGGTTACCATAGTCAATAAACGCTCATGACGAAAATATTGTTTCTCATGAAAAATCTGGTGCGCTCACGGCCCCCAAAAATTAGAGGGAACATTGGTATGTATGTGCACAAAAGCTGTGATATTGACCGTACTAGAGATGGAAGGCCTGGGGGGGGGGTGGGAGTTTTTCTCCAAAGCCATTTTTTGGTTTTATCTGGAAAAATAAAAAAAGTGTGATATGTTCTTTTACAATGATATATGTCTAATATAGATTTAATACCATATCATAACATTAAGACCTTAATGAAAGACTGAGACTTTAAAGTGTTAAATCATTACTCGTTCTCTCAGCTGAAGACTAGCAAATCCTGGAAAACAATGCAAGTAATGCATCTCAATGCAATACTCAAAAATATGCATTTCAGCCTCTAGGGGTCGCTACAGGGAAAAGTCTTCAGTATAGCTTGTTTGGGAGTGCCATCTTGTACCTCCTACTGTTGTGATACAGTTAATAATTAAGGCCTGAGAAGACAGAAACTGACAATTAAGAGGTTAAATTTGTCCCCATTTGATCCTGTTAATGTTCTCTCCAGCACAGTCTGGGATTCTGCAAATCATATCCCTCCTGCAACATGGTGGCAAGGTCTCTGCACAACACAACCTCTGACACCTCTTGCATCTCACTCCCTGCAGATTCTGCATCTTCTGCTGCTGCTGTGAAAGAATCTGCTCTGTGTTTGCTAATATTCAAACCAAATCAAGAAACAAACTAACCCGTGAAAGGGGAGAAACGCTTGTTTCAATCCGTGCAAACCTTACGTTTTTAAAAGTGAATGAGAAAAATAACAAATATGGAGGAAAAAGAAAATGATAGATCAGAAAATGAGATTAAATTGCATGTATTGTATCGGTTTTGTCTTTGGTTTCCTTTTCTCTACTGTTTTAAAGCACACCTCAACATGAAGCTTAAATATTGATGTATCTAGAGCTTTCAGGCACGAATAATGCAGTTACTTCCTTTTGCTATTAGTGCTAAGGGGCAAATTTGATATATAAATCTCTATATTTCCATGTTTTTATTTTGATGGTTTCTTGCTTTTATTGTTGCTCTTTTGGAAACAGGGCTGGGTACTTGTTCTCACACTATCCTATACAGTCCTTGCTTGTTAATTTCATCTTTTGTTTCAAATGGAATTATAAAAAGCAAATTCAAGTTACTAAATAAACTGTACTTTTATTTCAAGTGAAACAAAATTTTAAATTTGTAAAACCTACGCCGTGATGCATATTTTCAATTTTTCTGAAAATTTCCAATTTTTCCAGAGAAAACCAGGGGGAAAAAAAAGCTTTTTTTTTTCCATGGCTTCAAAATTTCACATCTCTAGACTGTACTAGATACCTCAGAACTATCACTAGGTGGTACTTTGATATACCTTGTCCTAGACACGTAGATTAGTGTAATAACCATTATTAGGTGGCACCAACACATCCTCAGAACATCCACTGTCCAGCCACGTAAACTCTGCGAGGTGGCGCTGCATACACAAACCTTTCATCCTCAACCCATTAATCACGCAGTGTTGGGGTTCTCTCAGCCCTCGGTATGATAACTCCTTGTCAGAGATTGATTAGCAGCATTGAATTATACACATTTCCTAAAGATTTTATTACCAAGATTATAGTTTTTGTGCCGTTAAAGGACTATTACCACCAAAAAAATGAAATGTTCTTATATCTTGCATGTCCTTTTTTTTTTCTTGTATGTTTAGTTAAGAAAATAGTTTACCCTGTGGGTCACTGGGTGCATCCATTGTGTGATCTTTTGTGTTGTAAACTGCCCCACCGACAGAGGGCCCTATTCTGTTGCTCACACTGAAATGGGGCTGCTAACTGGGAAAAACCTTGCGCCTGCAGGTTTCTAAGTAGTGTCCCCGTTTTAGCTTGACATTTCAGGGCAGGTGCCAATTCAGCACCTTTCCCTAGAACCACGCGGTACGGGGATGCTCACAGTACGTACTCTGCGCTGCCACGAGTATCACCTCATGGAGTCCATAGGACTCCATGGAGGACTGCGCTGCCGAACCAAGAGTCTTGCGCGATCACGCTCCCATGAGATCTGATCCCAGTCGCACTTTGCCAGGAGAAGCAGAGGATCGGGCCACTGTTCTTGCCCTGGGATGAGAGGGCAGTACCGCATTTGTTTTTCGATAGCATTAACCGTTGGAGAGAGAGTGCTCCAAAAAAGGAGCCCCCTCCCCCGATTATCACTGCAGGCATTGGGGGTGCCTGGCAATGACGTCATCACGCCTGACGGGCCCCCTGAAAAGGCGGGGCAGGCTTCCAGCGTGCCAGACCACCACGGGAGCCTAGTGAGGAAGGTGAGGGGACCCGGACATATCATGTACGTCCGCAGGTCTAAGGGAAACTTCCCGATCGGAAGTACATGGTACGTCAGCAGTCGGGAAGGGGTTAAATGCCTTTCTGTCTTCATCTAGTGGCCTTATTCCCTAACTCACGCTAAAATTGGGATGCTAACTAGGATAATATGCTCCTGCAGGTTTCTCCATAGTGTCTCTGTTTTAGCGTTATATTCCAGGGCAGGCGCTACTTCAGCACCTTTCCCCGGAACCATGCGCTGCTTTTCTTTACAGGTCTCCCCTTCTAGATCACTCCGGTTCGCAGGCGACCTAAGAACGGGCTGTCACCTGTCAGGGGTGAGTTAACGCCAGCGAAGTGTACAAGTATGACTCCTGTCAGCTGCAGCACGAGCCACTTGTGTTGCGCACCATTGGCTGCAGTGAGACCATTGGCTGCACCATTCCCTGCAGCCAACCGCATGCGGGCTGTGTTGAGGGGCCGAGGCAGCCCACTCAAGACAGCCGGGCGTACATGTATTGCCCTGAGTATTCAACCACCCCCCCCCCTTTGCCCTCAAGAGTGCGATGACATCAGAAGCAGGCCTTCTCCCTCTCTGAAATGTAAGTCCTTGTACAAGAGATGCAGTGGTCTATAAAGCGTAATTATTCTTAGCTAGGGTTAGAAATTAGTGCTAGGTCACCATTTGAGCTTCTTTAAATGTTAGATTTAACTCTAACATCCTGCTCAATGTTTAGGCAACAGAATATTAGGATTGAAATCCAACCCCCCCCCCCTCCCCCATAAAAAATGAAAATAAATTTTTTAAAAAAAACACGACGACAACACCTCAAAATGGTGGTCGGACTATGTTACTTATAGCTACAACTGGGGCTATATTCACTAAATAGTAACTTCCTTAGTAAAATAAAAACCATTGAGGATTAGTGAAGTGGCGGGAAGAGGGGATTCCCCACCAAGCAATGCTGAAGCACAAGTAATGATAAGAATGAGAGTAATCAGCAATGAATGGTATTTAACAAGTAGCACGTGAGATGCAATAAAGCTGGTTTAAAAATTAAGCCAAAACATTTGTTAACTCTGTATGCTTTTAATCTTTAATTTCACGATAAGTCACAATAGAATTTGTTTCCTGTGCAATAAACCAAGATATTCATCTATAGAGAAGGAGTAAAACTTCCTGTCTGCTCATAATGGTGAGACAACTGATCCAGGCAGGGGTGTGCACTGCCAGCACTGGTATACTGTACATGTCAGTCAACCTGAAAACGTTCCAGGGCAGGAGGCACGTGAAGAATAAGATAGTAAGGAGGACCTAGTAAGGAGTTGCAAACCAAGCCTGACCAGCAGCCATGATATCCAAATTCACAAATGGCTTGCCCAGGCTTATGGCAGACTTGATGCACCCTCAGGCCTATTCACTAAAAAGGTGAAACTCAGGAGAAGTTAAAATTCTAGGTGAAAATAACCAAACCACAAAAATTATCCCATTTATCTCACTTTCCAAATTGGCTATTTGGTCTAGATTGTTCTCTTCATCTGCCAATTCTCCGGAGTTTCACCTTTAGGGAATATAAAATCGACCGCCTTTTTTCCAATGACACAATTCCCATTTAGTAAGGGAGTTTTTCATGGTTTCCCCAAAAGATGGACACCGGAGAGCATTCTTGAGAATGCAGAATAAGGACAAGATTGCGACCAAAAACATGGCTGCTGGTATTCTAATAAGCGCTTCAGCAATGTCTTCCATGTTCACAGTGCGGGATTCTGCTATCCTTTTTAGTAAACCGCCAGTTCATTCTGCTGGTGGTCACGGCTGCATATTTTCTAAACTTGCATTGAGTTCAGAATCTCGTCTAAGCCACGGCATAGCAGCGAAACAACCTATAAATGCAGATAAAGCTAGGAGGAACAGGTTTTCCCACGTCTTTCCACTCGCAGAGACGCAGCCCTGGTTAGCACCGAGTCAGACAACTTTACAGCTCACTATTTAGGTGGGAAGAATAGAAATGAAAGCTACGCTGGAACAAATCTATTCAGACAATTAGGCCCATTACAGGAGAATTTAACAAGGAAATGCTACGTACCAGAGTAAAATCATTGCATATGGAATTCTGTGACAAGTGCGAACAGATTGTCTCCAATCCATAGTTGAAGGGGACAAGCTAGACACCATGGAAACTTAAAAGGGACACTCTACGCAACCTGACCATTTAGCTAATTAACATTGTCAAGCTGTGTGGAGTTCCCCCACCTTACAACCCCACCTTTGTGAAGCGGAGGAGTTTGACTAACAATTCCTGTTACTTGACCTTGTCACACACTCGCCCACGAGCATGATGAAGTCAGGGAATTAACCCAAGCCGACCGGGGAGTTCCTATGGAAATCCCAATTGTGGAGATGGGGGGGGGTCCCTTTTGACCCATCTCCTGATTGGCATCATTGGAAAGGCCATAGCATGGCTTTCCCAATGATACCAAACATGACCAGGTTAAATGTAAAAACAAAACATATTTTCTTCCTTTATTAATGCAGCACTATTGTTCACTTTTCATTTATAATGTCAACAATGAGGCTGCACTAACGAAAAATTTTACCGCTACCAGGTGTGGACACTATACCGCTGGTGTTTTATCCTTATTTGGAGCTGGAGTCCTGTTTCACCCCCTTTTTGGTCTGGAGCTACCATTCCCTCCATTTCATAGGGTACTTTCCCATAAACTCCTTACCACACCTCAGGTCCAGTATTTTGCCCAAGCAGTCACTCTTACATTTGGGACAAGTCTTGCCCAAACTCACTTCCGTCCAGTTTGTTCATGTAAATTAATTATTTCAAAAAGGGACACCTCAGCACACCCTGGCCACATCAGCCTATTAAAAAGTGGTTAGGCTGTGTGGAGTGCCCCCCCCCCTTTCATGCTGACATGTCTGAGTGCTCATAGCAGTGTACGTTTCATGAGAAAACAGACATGGGCTTCAACTGCGCACGTAGCTTAAAAAAAATTAAAAGGGGGGGGGGGAAATCAGTCGAACAAGGTGCACACGTACCTAGTGTGTGCAAAGTATACAAGATACGCAAATTGTGTATGTAGGTACACTACGCAAATCGCTTTCATAAAAAAGGGAGGATTTTTGGGGGGTTTTAACAATGTTCCTTTTGAATAAAAAAAAATATGTATTTTTTTTTTCCCCCTTTATCCGATGAATCGAATAATCGTCCAACCAATAGATTAAGAAAATAATCTTTAGTTGCAGCCTTAGCTTGGATAAAGTGTGAGAATTTTTTTTTTTTTTTTTTTTTACATGCTGTAGATTATTGAAATTTTGATGAATATTAAAAAACGGGTTAATATTAGGAATCGGCCATAATAAATAAATGGATATATAATTTGTCTGGGTCCTGCAATAAAACATTACTTCTAAATCGTGTTTGACCCCCTTACCGCCACGGGATGTTCTAGGTAGTCAGAGGCGGGAGGCCTTTGAAGACGCAGGGCATACAGGTACGCCCTGCTGTCCACAATGGACCGCCTCGGGCCCTCCCTGCAGCCGGCGCGTGCCATTGGCTGTATTGGGAACGACCGGAACCCAATTACGCATGCAGTCTGCTGGGGTGGGCCAAAAATCAGCAGCCTGTGTGTACGCCTCTCCGGTGTTACGCCAACCCTGACAGGTGACACCCTCCCATCATTAAGGGGTTAAACATGAGCACAAAAAAAAATAAAACACCAGTATAAATGAGTTCAGCACACAGAGGTGAAATGGCTCAGCAGTGAAAGGGTTAAAGAAAAATAAAGTTTCATACATCGGATATACAATTTGTTTTGCATTTATGCCACTTCCATCTATATTATTCTCATCTCACAAAACAAGCGTTTCTTTCCATCATGTCCTCCATCTGCCAGAAGCAAAAACACAGACCACTAAATCCATATGGTGCTATTCACTCTCTACTAGGGCTGTGCAATTAATTGCAATCGCAATCGAATCGCGATTTCCGACCATGCAATTAATAAATCGCATAAGGCTGCAATTTTCGGCTCCCTGTTAACTTCCGGCGGCATGGTGCTTTGGGCGCTCGCAGGGGGAACCACGTGACGAGCCACGTTCTCGCGGCTCATCACATGGTTCCCCCAGGCGAGCGCCCAAGCTCCATGCCGCCAGAAGTTAACAGGGAGCCGAACACGTGGCGCACAGAGGTGAGCTGGGGCAGTATCCACGTGCTGGGGCAGCATATCCATGAGCTGGGGCAGCGTATCCATGAGCTGGGGCAGCGTATCCATGAGCTGGGGCAGCGTATCCATGAGCTGGGGCAGCGTATCCATGAGCTGGGGCAGCGTATCCATGAGCTGGGGCAGCGTATCCATGAGCTGGGGCAGCGTATCCATGAGCTGGGGCAGCGTATCCATGAGCTGGGGCAGCGTATCCATGAGCTGGGGCAGCGTATCCATGAGCTGGGGCAGCGTATCCATGAGCTGGGGCAGCGTATCCATGAGCTGGGGCAGCGTATCCATGAGCTGGGGCAGCGTATCCATGAGCTGGGGCAGCGTTCCATGAGCTGGGGCAGCGTTTCCATGTGCTGGGGCAGCGTTTCCATGTGCTGGGGCAGCGTTTCCATGTGCTGGGGCAGCGTTTCCATGTGCTGGGGCAGCGTTTCCATGAGCTGGGGCAGTATATCCATGTGCTGGGGCAGTATTTCCATGTGCTGGGGCAGTATTTCCATGTGCTGGGGCAGTATTTCCATGTGCTGGGGCAGTATTTCCATGTGCTGGGGCAGTATCCATGTGCTGAATACTGAATACATTTAGAATGTATGTAGCATGTTTGAAAAAGCAAAAACAATTGGCTTAATCGCAAATAAAATCGCAATATTCATTCAAGAAATCGCAATATGATTATTTTGTCAATATTGCACAGCCCTACTCTCTACCATGTTTTCCGGTTAAGCACAGTGGTTTTACTTCAGTAAACTATGCTAAAAGAAGTGGGGCAAACCGATGGGGAATGCACCATTTAGGGGACTGCCACTGGAGTTGGTCATACTTTTTAGGCTGGGGTCAGGCGAGCGCACTATTGGCTCGATTACATTCTTCGCGCAAACGTTAATGCGTGCGCAAAAAAACGCATTAACGCGAGGGGCAAAACCCTTTGCGCAGAATGTCGTATTACAACGTCCGCACAAAAAAAATGCGCGTTAACGTCTTCCGCGAACCCTTTGCGAGCGTAACGTACTTTGTGCGTCCTATACTTAACATTGTGAGCGCAAATGCGTTTGTGCGTGCAAGGTATTACAATCTTTGCACAAAATTTAACATCTTTGAAAAGATGGTGGTAATGGCAAATCTGAACGTCCTGGCTGAAACCAAACACACCAGCCCCAAAAGAGAAATATATATATTAGGGTTGCACCGATACCAATACTAGTATCGGGGCCGATACTGGGTACTGCAGGAGTACTTGGTACTCGTGCAGTACCCCCCGATATTTTTCCCGATACTGGAAGCCGGCATTGAGCCGGCTTGCCGGCATCCGAGGGGCTGCCCGAATGCTCTATCGGCATTCGGACAGCCGCCCCTGGAGCTCTCCGCGACGATACTTACCTTCCTGAGCGACGCCGGGAATGTCTAGGCGTGTGCGCTCGTTGGAAGGACCCCAGCCGCGACCACGTGGGACCATGTGATCGCGGCTGGGGTCCTTCCAACGAGCGCGCACGTAAACTTTCCGGCGTCGCCCAGGAAGGTAAGTATGAACAAAGTGAGCAGCTGCAGGGCCTATCCGAATGCCGATAGAGCATTCGGACAGGCCCTGCAGCTGCTCTCCGCGATGATACTTACCTTCCTGGGTGACGCCGGGGAAGGTTCCGCGTGCGCGCTCGTTGGAAGGACCCCACACGCGGAGACATTCCCGGCGTCGCTCAGGAAGGCAAGTATCATTGGGGGGGGGGGAGGGATCCATGAGCTGGGGGGCATACCCATGTGTGAGCATATCCATGAGCTGGGGGGGGGGCATACCCATGAGTGAGCTGGGGCATAAATGAAATATATATATATATATATATTTTAGGGATGCACCGATACCACTTTTTTAAGACCGAGTACCGATACTTTTCTTTAATATCATGTGACGCTTTCCAATAAGAACAGACCATATAAAAATGCCCCCGGCTCACATTGTATGTATATATATATATATAGATATATATATATATACACACACACACACACACACACACACACACACACACAGCGATGTATATATAGTTGCACATTCTACACATACCCACACAATAAAATTGAGAGGTTGTGCGTGGTTTTATTATTGCTGCAGCATATACACTCAGATTTTGACAGGCGCAAAAACTGAACAGGAGACAATTGTGGTTCTTAATTCAGTTTGGCTGAATCGCGTGAAAAAACAGTCAGCCCACCGATTTCTGCGCGCAGCGTTAATGCGCGTCTTTTTTTACACGCGGTATTTTTTGACGGATGAAAAGATGCGCTTGGATTGTGATACCAGCATTAATTATCGCGCATTAACGCTGCAAGAGCTTTTTTTTGCGCAAAGAATGTATAGAGCCTTATGTGGGGTGGGGGGGGTGCCAAAAGGAGTGTCAACCGGTACCAATAGATCTACTACACGTTTGAGCATGACAACAATCCCTGATGGTCTACTTCAATCCACAAAACTTTTGTATTCACAACTGGACTCAAAGTATCAGACATTATGCTCATATATTTCATTTATTATGCTATAAAAAGATCCTTCCTAACTAGTCTCTTTATTCACATCACCCAGACCCATACACAGCTCCACATCCATAAAAGCCCACATACCAGTTCTAGTCGGTGATGGGCAGCACATGAAAGAAGAAAGGGAAGAGCAAAAAAGTAGTGATATACTCTTAGAAGAAAGAAAAAAAATAGTGGAGGTGGCATGGGCACTCACACAACAGAAATCAAGGGAGACAGAATGGAGATGCAAAGGGTGGAGTGGAGGAGGAACAGCAGCTGCATTTCCCCCTTTACATGTCACAGCATCAGGTGATACAGCTTGGAAAGGGGGAGGATTGCTGCTTTCAAATTATAAACATTATACAATTACAGATATCCGTGGTCAGCTCAAATGTGATCGAGGACTACATGTCCCATGATGCTCCAGCAGCCATATGGACGGCTGAAGTTCACGGGAAATGTAGTGTGTCAATAGCTGGGCTACTGAAAGCAAGCTAGAGTCTGATTGGAGAGACAGCAGCCTGATTGGTGAAGATAATCAAATATCGCCCATAAAGAGCACTTGCTGCAGCTCCTTTGTCACTCACCTTATTAAGGTAACTGATCACCACATGCTGGAAGGGATAGGGGTACACTTTCTTGACCTCCACGACCACCCCCATCTTGCTCTCCTGCATTCAATCCTCAGTAGCCGATGTGCAGGAAGAACCCCCTCTGTCACCTCCTTCACCTTCCGCACCCCGTTCTCCTTCACTTCTTTGGAATGCTTTAAGGCGCCATGTTTTTGAAGCCCTCCCTTTGAATAACTTTATTAGTCAGCGGCTATAGAATACACCGAAGACCTGTGTTTGTACAGCAGTGCTGAAGAGTCAGCCGGGGTGTGGGCAGTTTGAGCTGTTGGCTCCTGGAGGTTAGCCTTGCATGCTTCAATTCCCAAACTTGGTGTGGGCCAGGCTGGACTGTGATCACTAAACATATTGGATATGCTACTAAATAAAGCATTGAAAATGGTCACATTCGCTCCCCAAAACCCCTGATTTTTTTTCTGAAAATAACACTGCACTGTACCAAATTCTGAAATAATTTCAAAGAGATTTGAAAAGTCACTGCACGTTCGGTGACTTTTCGTTCTCTTCAATTGGGTGCGATTCGGCGATCCCATTTCGGCAACCCTGCGGTGTATTCAGCAAGCACCACAGGGCCGTCGTAGTGCAGGGAAAAGCCGCCGCAAACCTGACGAACACTCACCACAAAACCCGGCGAATGCACACCGAAACCCGAAAAAACATCTGGATTAACCCCGCCGAACACGCCGGAGAAACCCACGCAGCTGCCGATCAGAGCACAGAGCAGCCGCCGGAAAAAGCCAACAGGAATGGAGTGAAAAAAAACCACAGTACGCTTGAATGTTTGAAAAGGGAAACGCTATTTGCAAAGAAACTACAGAACGAAAATCTCTGAAATTGACATATAAGATCCAAAGAATGATAATAAAAAGGCTGTTACAGAAAAAAGAAAACGATTAAAAAAATTTGCAAAAAACCCCCCGAAAAATGCCTAGAAGATCCTAAAAAAAATTAAAAATAAAGAGACTTTTTACCACAGAAAAAATAATAAACGGTTTATTAGATATTGCATTAAAACGGGAATATTTTTAACATTGAAGCCTATGGGATTCGCCTGAATAAACCTGTCGAATGAAACCACAGAACAGCAGGGCAATTCGGCAACCTTTCACTGCTGGTTTTTGTTCTCTGAATAGCCAAAGCATTGCTTCTCTATGGGGATTTCACTGCCCCCGAACAGGCACCATATGTGCAGGTAATTCGCCAACATTTGGCGAACTGCCTGCTCTCTGGATAGCCGTATGGCCAGGAAAGGTAACCGAACGCTGAATTTCACTGTTCGGTTACCTTTCGCCAGCAATTCGGATCTCTTTGAATAACCCCCATAGTTAGTAACTTCTAGCTACTTCACATTCCCCATAAAATAAAATCCACTTTATCTTCTTTATTATTTTTTTTTGCAATGACTTAATATTATTATATATATAATGATAATATTCATATGCTGACAATTCTTGTAATGACTTTTTTCAAGATTCTAATAAATTATAAAAATATTATTATTTGTACACATCCGATTCTTTTCAAAGTTCTTAGATTGTAAGCTCTTGAGCAGGGTCTTCTCTCCTACTGTTCTGTGTGTCTAACTTGTATGTATATTTGTTATGTCTCACTCATTGCACAGCGCTACGGATCTTGTTGGCGGTTAAGGCCCGTGTCAGACGAGTGCACTGATCACGTCCGTGTTGCCGCACATTTTAACGTCTGTGGTAGCATACAATTATGATCAATAGAGACCACACAAGAAGTACGTCCGCACAGAAGTGCAGAAGCACAACGGACACAGCAAACGGACGCAGGTTAGGCAAGAACGTAAAACGCTAGAACGGACGTGCGAAGTGCGCCACGTCCGCATAGCTTTGTGTGTGAGTGATGAAGGAGGTCAGACGGACTGCATTTGTGCGTCCAGCATTTTGACAGACAAAATGGTTTTGCATTTTAATTCATTTTCCCTGCTACATCAGTCAAAAATAACGTCAGTGAAAAAAACGGACTGTGTGGCCACTACCTTGTTGTCAGTCAGAAAGTACTAAAACCTCATAGTGTTTTGTTGTACATGGAAATACATAGAAACGAGCGCAGATGACACCTTTTTCCTCTTGTTATGTTCTATACATTAACTGGGCTGTTACTCCTGGCTGTTGCAGCCGCTCCTGTGAGTATGGGCGCGACGCCATTTTTTCTGTATGTATATATATTATGCTTGTAACACCAGTTCATCATTTTGCAGCTGTTCCTTTTTCCATGTTTTTGTTTTTACCCCAAATGGGAAGTGTTTGGTGCGTGTATAAATAAAACCCACCATCTTTCTGCCTCTCCTTAGCTGAAAAGCAGCAGGAGGGGCATGGAGCTGCTCAGTAGAGCGGCTTTTGGTACATTGGTTAGGTACTCACTCTACAAAGAGGTGCCTTGAAGCTTACGTTGCAATGGCCATTGAAACAAACTAAAACCTCATAGTGTTTTGTTGTACATGGAAATACATAGAAATGAGCGCAGATGACACTTTTTTCCTCTTGTTATGTTTTATACATTAACTGGACTGTTACTCCTGGCTGTTGCAGCCGCTCCCGTGAGTATGGGCGCAACGCCATTTTTTCATTAGTTGAGCACGGACGCACATTCCGTACAAAATGCGCTCGTCTGGGGGGGGCATGGCCTGCCGAGCAGGGGAGCAGTCGTGCTTTGAGTGTGCTCCTCCAGATCCTGCAGAGAACGGGGATTTCTGCCTGGATTTCCCAGTGGATTCCCACATTCGAGTACCCCTGGGAAGCTGGCCATCGGATGGCAGGCTCCAGAGCTCGTTTAGGCCCCCCTTCCGAAGCCGAGCATAGAAAAAGGTCTTCGTTCCCCGCCTGGTGCGGCCTATTGGCAGCCATTTTGAGGCCTAGGTTCCAGTCTGCTCCTCGTTCGACTTGATTACCCAGGCTATCGGATGCTGTGCGCCATGGATGGAGGGCCCCCATCCTTCAGCTGCAGCGGATGCCCCCATAACGGGGAAGGTGGAAGAGGGCAGGGACTGGTGACAGCTGACTCGCTCACCCTCCACCAAGAGCCTGGGGGATGTGCTGGATGATCTGGAGGCCTGTCTGGAGCAGCTACCTGGAGATGATGAGACCCCGATTACACGAGGTACTTGGGGCCGACTGATGCTGCGCTGTGGGTGGACCGGAGGACAGAGGCCTTAGCTGGAGTGGTGTCGGGGGATGTATACCCTGCCGGCCGCATGGATGACCTTTTCGCAATGGAGGAGGGAGAACCGCGGGATAAGGATGGGATCTGCTGTGTCGATGGAGGTCCGGTTGCTGCGCCGCAAGGGGTCTTTCGACCTGATGAGGTGACTAAAGCCCCGGGGAAGAGAAGTGAACAGATCCCTGCTGAACGAGTGGCTGCACTGGAGATCCTCGGGCTTTCAGCGCCGTGACCCCCCATGAGGTATGCACTGGAGAGACGACTGCGCTCTAAGGTGAAACATGCGAGAGGGATACGGTGTTGGCCCTGGTCCGTGAAGCTTGTCCAGTCCTGTATGGATGACGGTTTGCTGACGGGCCCCTCGAGAGGAGGTCAGGCCCAGAGGAGCTGACCACCCAGCCAAGTCGCACTCAGATGACCCTATGGAGCCGAGATTATGCCCCCTCTGGGACTGCCATGATTTTTGCGCTATGGCTCGTGTCCTTTTTACTGCTGCGTTTGGGTGCTCCAGCGAGCCCAGCAGGGTTCGATCTGGAATGACCCCATTCCCTTTTTTGGACACAGGCTGAATGTCTCCCCACCCTTTTCCTTTTTCCTCCACAACGTGGTGACCCCCTTCCTTATTGCTAGATGACCTTTCGCTATTGTACCCCCCCCCCCCCCCGTATTCAGAGACGCTTTGGTTATATTCCCCGGCTGGAGATGATTTTGCTTCACAGAGACTCTGATATATGGCTGACCATTTTGGATTTTTTTTTTAATTAATTTATTTTTTGTGTGGCGTTTTTGGGTTTTCCTGGGGTGAGCCAGTGTGGCCTGGCGCCTGATTTGGCCCCCGAGTGCCCAGGCCTAGTGCCACTAGTCCCCTTGGCTTTTCCTGGTCCCTCTGGCTCGTGGGTATGTACCAGGGTAGGCCCATTTTTGGCCTCTGCCACTGCCCCCTGCTTTATCCCCCCTTTTTTATTATCTTGGATGTCTATAGCTGACTTTTCGTTTTATGTGACGCTGACCTTTTTGTTTATTTTTATTCTTTTTCTCTATGTCGCGCTGTGGTAGATGACCCTGTGTGGCCACGCGAGGCCCTCACTTTGTTATTTTTCATCCACTGTCAGTGGCGTAACTAGAAACCTGAGGGCCCCGGTGCAAGAATCCATGAAGGGCCCCCCTCCCCCCCAAAAAAATCTATATTTTAACTTTTTTCTCCCCTGCAATATAAAAAAAATTGTATTGCCCCCAGCTCACAAGGATATATATTGCCCCCAGATCTTATGGATATATTTGCCCCCAGCTCATATGGATATATTTGGCTCCAGCTCTTATGGATATATTTGCCTCCAGCTCTTATGGATATATTTGCCTCCAGCTCTTACGGATATATTTGCCCCCAGCTCTTATGGATATATTTGCCCCCAGCTCATAAGGATATATTTGCCCCCAGCTCTCATGGATATATTTGCCTCCAGCTCTTATGGATATATTTGCCCCCAGCTCTTATGGATATATTTGTCCCCAGCTCTCATGGGTATATACAGTAGTGCCCCCAGCTCTTATGGGTATATAGTGCCCCCAGCTCACCTCCTCTGCTGCCGCCGGCGTTCTGTTCCTCTCCGAGGCGAGCGACCGCTGAAAGCATGCAGCCTGGCCGCTCACCGGAAACCACCTGACCAGCGCAGCCGAGTTCTCGCGAGAGGATCTCGTACGCCGGTCAGGTAGTTCCCATCCCACGAGCGGTCAAGCTGCAAACCAGCGGCCGCTCGCAGGGAGAAGAATGGCCGCGCTGCCCCCAGATTCAGGCGCTGATTGCCGGAATCTGGCGGACGGCGCTGGGCCCCCCTCCAGTGGTGGAATGCCAGGGCCCGCGACCGCTGCGACCCTGGTACTTCCGCCACTGTCCATTGTGCTTTTGTTGAAGTCTATCTCTGGCCCTGCAATGCCCTCACTTTGTGATTGTATGATGACTTGTTTGCAAAATAAAAATTGTCAATACAAAATGCGCTCGTCTGACATTAGCCTCATAGATATGTGTAACTGCACCAGTGCTTTACATTATAATATGCGGAGAATGTAAATAATAATCATTGTAAAGTGACAGAATCTGGAGCAGCGTGGTTAAATATGCCAACACTAGTTGTAATTTTAGTAATATTTTTTATTTAAGGGGTTATTCAAAGAGCACCGAAATTTGAGTGCTCTCTCATTCGGTCCAATTTGGTGCAATACTGACGAGCCTTGACGGGTGAAACATGCGTCGGGTGCACTTTGGCAGGTAGCATAATATATTATACCCCGGTATGGCAATTTGACAATCTGGCCTCCTGACTACTATGTATGTATAAATGTATGAGTAATAGGCTGGGAAATGCTGCTGAATCATATGGCCTTTCCAACGATACCAAACATGAACATTATATACTATATGATGGAAATAATAAGATCTTTAGAAAGTCCATTAAATGGCGAAAAAAATGGTATATAATATGTATGGGTTAAATAGGCCCGTTCACACCTGGGTGTTTTACAGCGTGTTCCTGCATGCTGTAAAACTCCCAATGTCACGGTCCCCGCCGAAGACGCCAGAGGAAGGGCAAGTAAGGTACTGTTTCCCTTCCAGAATGTCAGGATCCCTGGCTGTAGCCATCCTGAAACCCCCCTGGTGGTACACTTCTATATACTGTTCCTGCCCTGTAACCAGCATTCACTATCAGCATCCAGCAATGCAACAGTTAACTCACAACCAACACACGTGACTCACAAAATAAAGGGCTCTGCCCCACAAATAACATTGCTGGTTCATTACAGCTCTTGTGCTGAGAGAATGAGGTGCTGCTAACTCGCTGCTCTGCTATACCGATCTGTTCCTGCTTATTATTTATGTTTCCTGCAACTCCACCATCATCCTTCTGAGAATCATCCGGTCAGTTTATTTCCATTCATCCTCCACCATCCATATCCTCTGTTTATCAGTGCAGACCACTGCATCCTGGGCTCATACCCCTGCCATCCAGGTGCCACCCCGGTACCACCCCCACGTTTCCGGACACAGAATCAGGTTCCAGTCCAGATCTTACCTCTGCCTGGTCTGGTGTCCAGGCATTCATGGATCCATTCCAGGTTTCCCCGCACCTTTCCAGCCTCAGGTGTGGGCTGGGCCTGGACTTCCCATATAATCAGGCCTCACGTTTCAGTGGATGCCTCTGCATTGTCCTTCCTTGGAAGCCTCACTGTGTGCCAGTCCTGTGTGCTATGCACATTACCAGTCTGAGAACTCCATTGCTGTATCCCGCTGAGACCCCTTCATCATTGCATCCTGTGGAGACCACTTTCCTTGCAGTACCCCGTGGAGACCCCTTTCCTTGCAGTACACCGTGGAGACCACCTTCCTTGCAGTATCCTGTTGTGCCCCCCCTCTCATTGCAGCATTCCTACCCCCTTCCTGGACATTGCTTACAATTACTTCTACCCCCATCACTACTTCAGATCCACCTTTTTATTTGACCTCCTGTGTATGACCATCTGCTCTGGACTTTGACCACTCTCTGCCCGCTGCCTGCCAAGACATCTGCATGATCTGACCATTCTCCTGCTATAGCTCTCCTGATCCCACGCTTGATATTATTGTTGTTTCTTTTGCCCTCTATCTTCTGGTCCGCCCTCTGTGTATCCAGGAAGTGTCTTCATTAGTTTTTTCTGTATTCAGTGCCCAGTCCAGTACCTGTCCACCCTTGTGTTATTCTCTATTCAGTGTCTGTGCTATTCAGTGTCCTGTCCCATCTGCTCAGTGTACCCTGCCTGCTGTATATATTATAACTCTCCCAACCAGCTCCTACACGTGTTATTACTTACTCATTGTCCCCTTTTCCTGATTTACTTCTATTCCTTCTTAAATAAACCTTTTATTTCTGGTTAAACCCTACTTACCTGTCTCTCAGTTTGTGTAACCACACCCTGGGCTCGTAAACCCTGGGCACCCACGTGACACCCAAACATGGAAATCCCATGATTTCCTATGGGGCCCGTTCACACCTGGGCATTTTATAGCGCATAGGAGCAAGCTGTAAAACGCCATACGTCCAAAGAAGTACAGGAGCTTGTTTGGGGCGTATTGCAGCACGTACACGGCCATAGACTGCAGCGTGAACGCGCTCCAATGCGCGTTTTTCATGGTTTTTTTTCATGTTTGCGCATATTAAGCGCATATGAAAAAGAATGAGGTGTGAGCCCAGAGGAAATTTTAGTCCTAAACACAAACGGAGCAGAAATATAAAAACAGCAGTGGGTACATTCGGACAGACAATGGTAAAACCTCCTGGTCGTTATGGGGTTAACTAGCATGTATTTTTATTCCTCTGTGTCACCCATTGTATAGCGCTACAGAACTTGTTGGTGCTTTATAAATACTTGTAACTAAAACGATAACTCCCAAGATGAGCAGGCAACAAATCAGGGAAGATCACAGGACTGTAGGGGAGGGTTAATAGTTGAACCTTATGAAGGATACAGCTTCAAGGAGGGAGGGCAGCCCAGTCATAGGCAGCTGCAGATGCTCTCTAGGAATTTTGAAAGCTGAGATGGCAGCTCTAGGGGTAGGGCTGGATTCAGATCTCTATGGGCCTGGAGCTGAAGAATTTGGTGGGCTTCTTTTGGAATTTAGTGAAATGAAAACCTATTTAGGGTATTTAATCATGCAGATACGGGTATTAGGGATGAGCTGTTCGGGTTCGGACGGTTCGGGGTTTGACCCGAACTTAGCCTGTTCGAGCAGATCGCGAACCCCGAACATTTCCGGGTGTTCGCCGCATGTTCGACCACAATGGACCACAATGCATTTTTCCACTGCCTGAAGCTCGTAATTGGCTACAGCCTTGCACCTGACCACAGGTCTGGTGCAAGACTGGTTGAACACTATGCCAATCACCGCTCAGAGTCCTGATTGGGCAAATTTTGCCCAATCATGGGCTCACAGAGCTAAGTCCCGCAGCACACTATATAAGGTTTCAACGCGCCGATTCTGCACGCATTTCAGAGGAGATTTCAAAGAAGATAGTTGTGTGTGTTGTTACTGCCGGTCTGCCATGCTACTGGGGGGTCTGGGGGGGTCTCATTTCGACCAAATATCAGGGAATTTAGGTGATGTGTGTCTTGTCACTGTGCCAGCAAGTTTTTTTGGGGTTTACAACTTTATTTAAAACATTTGTGAATTGAGGTGATTTTCTGGGTCTTGTCACTGTGCCAGCAAATCTTTTTGGGGCTCACTAATTTCTTTAAAACACTTGTGAATTAAGGTGATCTGTGTCTCGTCATACAAAAAGTACCACGCTGTATTTTGGGGCTCACTAATTTCTTTAAAACATTTGTGAATTAAGGTGATCTGTCTCGTCACTGGCTGCCAGCTATCAGTGTGTCTCACTGAGTTATACCAGAGTTATTTAAATCTTTATACCAGAGTTGAATCAGAGTTCTGTATATATTAATCTATATATCACGCACCATGTCTGAAAGAACAAAAAGGACAGGAAGACGCTCCCAGCCACAGATAAGAGGGCAAGCAGCCCCTGTGTCGGGAGGCTGTGTCTCTGGTCGTGGTGGACGTGGTGCATCCTCTGCAGGGGCACGCTTGTCCTTTCTAACTGGTGCTGGCCGTCTTAAGCAGCAGCAACATACAGAGGACTTGGTGGATTGGCTAACCAGGCCATCCTCATCCTCCGAGTCCTCTGCCAGCCAGGCTTCTAGTGCTTTACAGTCCACCTCAGCTGCCAAAGCATCTAATGCAGCCTCCATGTCCACAGCTACTCCTGCCGTAACCTCGCTATCACACACGGAGGAGTCAGCTGAATTGTTTGACTACAATGAGAGTGACATGCTGCTTGATGATGCGCAGCAAGTACAGTGCTCTGATTCAA
The DNA here is from genome assembly GCA_009667805.1 of Leptobrachium leishanense. NCBI lineage: Eukaryota > Metazoa > Chordata > Amphibia > Anura > Megophryidae > Leptobrachium > Leptobrachium leishanense. The sequence goes on from CM019065.1 coordinate 304,757,720, forward strand.
TCTCTGAGGTTGAGGAAGGGAGTATAATCAACCTAGAGGAAGGGGGTGCCAGTGATGACACACAAATAACTGGCACACATGTTGCCCCAGCAGCTGCAGCATACTGCCAAGTTGGCTCCAGTGACGAGGAGATAGGGGGTGAAGATGACAATGATGATGTCACTGACTCCACCTGGGTGCCAGATCAAACAGAGGAATTAAGTGAGGAAGAGGGGGAGGAGGAGGCACAGCAAACACGAGGCACAACATCCTCTGTGACCAACCGTAGCACTAGCCAGTCCAAGGCATCACATGTCAGAGCTGCTCCAGTGCAGAGCGCTGTTGTCTCAAAGAACACATGCAGGAACTCTGCTGTCTGGGAGTTCTTTAAGAACTGTGCAGCAGACCCCACCGTTGCTATTTGTAATCTATGTCAGAGGAGGCTGAAGCGTGGGATAAACACCGGACACTTGGGTACCACGTGCTTGAGGCGACATATGAACAAGTGCCACACATCCCGTTGGGGCAAAACTTTGCGTAGGTCCTCTTCCTCCTCATCTGTCTCTACCCACACTGTATGTCCTGCCATGCAATTGCCTACAACCTCCACCGACAGGGATGATGCTACAGTAATGGATGTACCAGCAGGTCCTTCCTCACAATGTGACATCATCCCAGTAGCTGAAGATTTACGCAGTCAGATTACGTTGCCGCAGCTGCTGCAGCGAAAGAAAAAATATAGTCCCAACCATCCCCAAGCACAGCGTCTAAATGCCAGCTTAGCAAAATTACTCGCATTGCAGCTGCTGCCTTTCCAGCTGGTGGACTCTGCTCCCTTCCGTGAATTTGCTGAATGTGCTGTACCACAGTGGCAGGTTCCAAAACGACATTACGGTTCACGCAAGGCCATTCCAGCACTATACCAGCACGTGGAAGACCATGTTATCCAGTCATTGGGAAAGGCAGTCAGCAGCAAGGTGCATGTCACTTTAGACACGTGGTCCAGCAAGCATGGACAGGGTCGTTACATTTCCTTCACGGCACACTGGGTAACTCTGATTGCAGCTGGGAGGGATCCAAGATGGGGCTCTGTGCTGGAGCTTGTTCATCCACCACGCCTCCAGAAAGCTGCTTGTATGAGGTCTGTCTGCTCCACCATCACCACCTCTTCCTCCTCCTCCTCCTCCTTCTCTGTCTCTGGCGAAGTGGCAGTTAAATCCACGCCTGACAGGGTGTACGCAATGGCTCAAGCAAAAAGATGCCATACTGTGCTTGAGCTGGTTTGTTTAGGGGACAGGAGCCACACCGGGTCAGAAATTTTGTCAGCTCTGTAGGGGCAGGTGCAGAGATGGTTTACACCACGCCAGCTTGAGCTGGGAATGATCGTCTGCGATAATGGCAGCAACCTTCTCTCCACCCTACGCAAGGGTAAATTGACGCATGTACCATGCCTAGCACACGTCCTAAATCTGGTGGTACAGCGTTTCCTAACCAGGTACCCAGGGCTGCCAGAGCTTCTCATCCAGGCCAGAAAAGTCTGCAGCCACTTCAGACGGTCATTCCCAGCAAGCGTTCGCCTGGCAGAAATTCAAAGAGAATTCCACCTTCCCACAAACCGTCTGATCTGTGACATGCCCACAAGGTGGAACTCGACATTAGCAATGCTGCAGCGTCTGCACAAGCAGCAGAGGGCCATCAACGAGTACCTGTGTGAGTATGGCACAAGGACCGGTTCAGGTCAACTTGGTTTTTTCCCCCCCCCGCAGTGGCTGATGATCAAGGATGCATGCACTGTACTGTCACCATTTGAGGAGGCAACGAGGATGGTGAGCAGGGACAGTGCATGCATCAGTGACACAATTCCTTTAGTGTTCCTGCTGGAGCACACTCTGCGGGGAATTATAGATGTGGCTCTAGAGGCAGAGCAGCGGGAGGAAGAGGAGGCCTTCCCTAGCTCTCAAGGCCCCAGTCTTTCCGCAGACAGCATTCCAGCGGGTCCTACTCAGATCAGACAGGAGGAGGATGAGGAGGAGGAGGACTATTTAAGTAGTGGGGGCATTGAAGGTGGGGATTCCTCAAGGCAGGGTTTTGTGTGCCCAGAAACAGAAGGGCTTGTGCGTGGCTTGGAGGAGGAAGTGCACGATACGGTCATCCTCATTGACCAGGAAGACTCGGCAGCTAATGCCACCTCCAACCTACGCTGCATGGGCTCCCTAATGATGCAAAGCCTGCTAAAGGACCCCAGGATTCGTGCTATCAAGGAGAGGGATCATTACTGGTTGGCAACCCTTCTTGATCCACGATACAAGGGGAAAGTTGCAGAGCTCATCCTGCCCGCACAGAGGGAGCACAGGATGACAAAACTTGAGGACGCTCTAAAGCGAAACTTGTGTAACATCTTTCCAGGCACTGTTAGATTACCAAGTGCTGACACCCGTGCTTCTGAGGCTGCAGGTGATCAGAGGAATAGCGGTGAAGGCCAGGTTCCGCTTGACTGATAAATTTTTAAATTTTTTTAGTCCTCGACGCCCAGGGACGTCAAATGTAGGCACCCATTGCCAGCGTCTTCACCATATGGTGCAGGACTACCTAGGGGCAAGGGCAGACCTGGATACCTTTCCAGCAGATGATCCACTGGCTTACTGGGTGTTGAGATTGGATCACTGGCCAGAACTTAGCCAATATGCTATGCAGCTACTAGGTTGCCCTGCATCTAGCGTGCTTTCCGAAAGGACGTTCAGTGCCGCTGGAGGTTTTGTCACAGACAAAAGAGTGCGTCTGTCCACCGACTCTGTAGACCGGCTGACATTTATAAAAATGAATCAGTCCTGGATCAGCAGCTATCAATCCCCTGATGCCGAAGTAACGGAATAGATAGGGTATGTCTTCTGCATGCACAAAACCTCCAGCACTGAACTCTTCCACAATACCACAAAAGGGTTACGGTGTGAATGCACTTGCTGCCATGAAAGGCACAATATTTGGCTGCACTGACGCCTGTGCCAGATTTATATCATTTTAATTTTTTGAACAGCAGGGTCCAACCCTGCACTCTTCCACAATACTACAGAGGGGTTACTGTATGATGATACTTGCTGGCCTGGCATTAAAGGCACAATATCTGGGTGCACTGACGCCCATTACCACCAGATCAAAAACTTTTCAATATAGGACCGCATGGTCCACCCCTGCACTCTTCCACAATAATAACAGAGGGGTTACTGTATGATGATACTTGCTGGCCTGGCATTAAAGGCACAATATCTGGGTGCACTGATGCCCATTACCACCAGATCAAAAACTTTTCAATATAGGACCGCATGGTCCACCCCTGCACTCTTCCACCATAACACAGAGGGGTTACTGTATGATGATACTTGCTGGCCTGGCATTAAAGGCACAATATCTGGGTGCACTGACGCCCATCCTATACTATAAAAGAGTAAGGCTTGGCGTATCCGTCGCCAAGCCTTACTCTGCGCATGCGCGCGCAAACAGCGGCGGTTGGCTGCGCGCGCATGCAACCGCCGCGGCACGAGCCGGCTGTGCGCTCGCCGCGGCGGTTACAAGATGCACACAGCAGCCGGGTAGAGGCTGCGCTCGCAGCCTCTACCCGGCTGCCGCGCGCATCCAACCCCTGAGCGGCGAAGGGAAAGTTCCCTCGCTTCCGCTCTTTGAAGGACCCAAGCCGCGGTCACGTGGGAGTCCCACGTGACCGCGGCTTGGGTCCTTCAACGAGCAGAAGCGGGGAAACTTTCCCTTCGCCGCTGAGGCAGGTAAGTATGCCGGAGACGGAGCTCCAGGGGCGGCTGTCCGAATGCCGATAGAGCATTCGAACAGCCGCCCCATGTCTGGTCTGGGGTCTGAGCTGGGGAGCAATATCCACGAGCTGGGGCAGTATCCACATGCTGGGGCAGTATCCACGTGCTGGGGCAGTATCCACGTGCTGGGGCAGTATCCACGTGCTGGGGCAGTATCCACGAGCTGGGGCAGTATCCACGAGCTGGGGCAGTATCCACGAGCTGGGGCAGTATCCACGTGCTGGGGCAGTATCCACGAGCTGGGGCAGTATTATTTATTATTATTCTTTATTTATAAAGCGCCAGCACATTCCGCAGCGCTGTACAATAAGCACAGTATAGACAGGGTTACAATACATTGAACAACATTTGACAAACAGTACAGGAGGAGATGAGGGCCCTATTCCCGTAGGAACTCACAATCTGGGAGGGTTGGGGTTGGAAACAGGAGGAGAGGACTGTAAGATGAGAGTGATTGATGGTTGCGTCAGTGAGTTGGGTGGTAGGCTTCCCTAAATAGGAACGTTTTAAGGGAGCGTTTGAAGGAAGAGAAGTTAGGGGAAAGTCTGACAGTACGAGGGAGAGCGTTCCAGAGAGTGGGGGCTGCGCGTGAGAAATCCTGCAGTCTATCATGGGAAGAGGTGATGCGGGGAGAAGCTAGTCGCAGGTCACTGTTTGACCTTAGGGAGCGGGCCGGGGTGTATTTGGTGATTAGTGAGGACAGGTAGTGGGGAGCTGAGTTAGTGAGGGTTTTGTAGGTAAGGATAAGTATTTTGAACTTAATTCTGCAGTGGATGGGGAGCCAGTGAAGGGACTCGCAGAGGGGAGCGGCAGAGACAGAGTGGCGGGTGAGGTGAATTAGCCTGGCGGAGGCGTTCAGGATGGATTGTAGGGGGGAGAGGCGGGACAGAGGGAGTCCAGATAAGAGATTATTGCAATAGTCGAGTCGGGAGATTACCAGGGCGTGTATGAGTTGTTTTGTGGTGACAGCGGTAAGAAATGGCCGAATTCTGGAAATATTACGCAGTTGGTATTGGCAGGAGGAGGAAAGAGACTTGATGTGGGGCATGAAGGAAAGAGCAGAGTCAAGTGTAACTCCAAGACAGCGAACTTGGTTTGATGGGGAAATGGTGATACCCTCCACCGTGATAGAGAAGTCAGGAGGTGGGGAGGCATTGGAGGGAGGAATAAGTAGGAGTTCAGTCTTGGACATGTTGATCTTTAGGTGGTGGGAGGCCATCCAGGAGGAGATGCCAGATAAACAGTCACTGACTTTTGAAAGGACAGGGGGAGAGAGATCAGGGGTAGAGAGGTAGATCTGAGTGTCATCAGCGTAGAGGTGGTAATTGAAGCCAAAGCTGTTGATGATTTTGCCCAGGGAGGAGGTGTAGATGGAAAAGAGCAGAGGACCAAGGACAGAGCCTTGAGGTACACCAACAGATAGAGGCAATGAGGAGGAGGAGTTTCCAGCAAAGGACACACAGAAGGACCTGTTGGATAAATAGGATTCGACCCAAGCGAGTTCAGTGTCACCGAGACCCAGAGAGTTGAGGGTCTGTAGAAGGAGGGGGTGGTCAACAGTGTCAAAAGCAGCCGAGAGGTCGAGCAGGATGAGAATAGAATAGTGGCCGTGTTTTTTAGCAGTTAGGAGGTCGTTGGTGACTTTGGTGAGGGCAGTTTCAGTTGAGTGTAGGGGACGGAAGCCAGATTGCAGGGGGTCAAGTAGGGATTTGCAGGACAGGAAGAGGGAGAGGCGGTTGCAGACTAGTTTTTCTAAGAGCTTTGATGTGAAGGGAAGCAGGGATACAGGGCGGTAGTTGGATGGAGAGTTGGGATCGAGGGATGGTTTCTTTAGTAAAGGGGTAACTAGCGCGTGTTTGAAGGCGGATGGAAAGGAGCCAGTGGAGAGAGATAGGTTGAAGATGTGTGTGAGAGCAGGGGTGAGGGAGGAGGAGAGGGGAGGAATTAGATGTGAGGGAATGGGGTCGAGCGGGCATGTGGTGAGATGTGAGGAGGACAATAAGGAATTGACTTCCTCCTCAGTGGCTGGGAGGAAGCGGCAGAGGGGACCTCTGGGAGTGGAGGTGGGGCAGTATCCACGAGCTGGGGCATATATCCACGAGCTGGGGCAATATCCACGAGCTGGGGCAGTATATCCACAATAGACTGCCCTCTGGGCAGGCTTTCCACCTTGTTAACAGATAAAAAAACACTTTTCAATATAGGACCACATGGTTCACCCCTGCACTCTTCCACCATAACACAGATGGGTTACTGTATGATGATACTTGCTGGCCTGGCAGTCTTGCACCAAAGGCAGAATATCTGGGTGTATGGTCTATTTTGAAGGCATGCTATACTGCACAGCAAAAAAGAGAAAGAAAGTTCTATTTCTCAATAGTTCGTTCAATGGATATCCAGTCTCTGTTGTAGAAAGGTTTTTCAGTGAAATCTTCCAAGACTTTGGAACGAATGACCACTTCTTTGGTGAATCTTCATTAAAAAGTATATATTTGTTGAGGACCCAGTCCTTTTCAACAAATATAAGGACTGGGTCCTCAACAAATATATACTTTTTAATGAAGATTCACCAAAGAAGTGGTCATTCGTTCCAAAGTCTTGGAAGATTTCACTGAAAAACCTTTCTACAACAGAGACTGGATATCCATTGAACGAACTATTGAGAAATAGAACTTTCTTTCTCTTTTTTGCTGTGCAGTATAGCATGCCTTCAAAATAGACCATACATAAGTTTTTTTACTTTCCTTTAGCGCAACACCACCAATTTTTGTTTTTCATGTTATATGCTTTCTGAATTTGGTGGATATCAGGGTGGTGTTTTTTTGCTGCTCATTGTTTTTGGGTGTTTCCACAGTATAAACCCTCTTTGCTTGTAGAATATCTGGGTGCACTGACGCCCATTCCCAGATTCATATCTTTTTAATATAGGACCACATGGTCCACCTCTGCACTCTTCCACAATACCACAGAAGGGTTACTGTATGATAGTACTTGCATGCCTGGCACTAAAGGCACAATATCTGGGTGCACTGCCATTGACGCCTGTATCAGATTCATATCCTCAGAGGGGTTACGGTGTGACGGCACTGTTGCCGACGCTAAAAGCCCAATTTTAAAGCACCTATTGTTACTTTCATCCAAAGCCTGCATAAGTTTCACAATAATTTAGCCAAAAATAACACTAAACTTTTTCTGCGCGTCCTAAAATGTCTTTTCATACAGGCTGCCGCCCCAAGCAGTTGTTTATGGATAGATTAAAGGAAAAGCATTTACCGTCATATGAAACGTCATTTTTTTTGTTTTTAAGTGTTTCTATACAACCTAGAAATCCGCCACTTCACGGGCAGGTTATGGGGACCTCCTAGGCACGATATTTGAAGGAATTTTTGGTTTTATTTTTAACCCTTATTTCATGGGAAAACTCACTGTCCCTTTAAAAACGTTTTTTTTTTTACTTTTTGTCCTTGTTTCCTGTCCCCCAGGGCACTACCCGGACCCCCATACACGTTTTATGGCAAATATGTAGCATATATGCCCTCTTGGAGGGCACTCTAAAAAACCGAATTTTCAGCCCCATTGACTTGCATGGGGGTTCGGGTTCGGTCCCAAACAAATGGGAAGTTCGGGCTCGAACTGAACTCGGGGGGTGTTCGGCTCATCCCTAACGGGTATATCTAACCAGGCAGATACTGTGTGAGTAAATTTCCACTCAGATTTCAATCATTTACAGTGTGTAAAATTAGTTTTTTTTTATATTTTATCATACAAAACTTTGTGGTTATATATTCTCTAGGGAATTCTTGTTAAGAAATTGAAATGGGAACCTGTTACTGCATTTTTTTGGAGAAAATCTAAAAAAAATTTAATACAAAAACTTAAAAAAGCCTGTATAAAACACTGACTTTGCTCCCAGCATGTGAAATGAAAAGGTGAGTAATAGCAGTGGTATTGCTCATTTTATACGTGAAAAATGGACAATACCATCGCTTTGGAACTATAAATAAATAAAGTTCTTTTTTTGCTACTTTTCTTTTAGATTTTACATTGTCATGTTTGGTATCATTGCAATGGCCAGACTCTGTCCTGTCTAATGACACCTCATTTTGACCTTGGGAGGTGTAAAGTTTAGTGATGCAGGGTTCTAAAGTCGCCACCCCTCCCCATGCTCTTCGCTGAAATGCGGCGGTTTATGTTTTTGATGTAACAATTCGCAACAACGGAGTGTGCCATGACCTCCACACTTGTTGGTGACATGAGAAATGTGATGGTGAGTTAGTGCAGCAACATTGTTCACTTTATAATTGAGAAGTGCAAAATATTGCTGTGTTATAAAGAAAAAGAAAAAATAAAGAAATATTTCTCCTTTTATTTTTGTTAAATAAAACCTGGTCGTGTTTGGTATCATTCGAAAGGTCATACTCTGGCCTTTTCAGTGATACCTCAAATGTAGCTGCTATGGAGTTGGAGATACATGGGTCCAAATGCCCATCAATGCAAACATACAGTTATTCAAAGAGAATCGAAAAGTCACTGCACGTTCGGTGACTTTTCGTTCTCTTCAATTCGGTGCGATTTGCCGATCGCATTACGGCGACCCTGCGGTGTATTCAGCAAGCACCACAGGGCCATTTTGGTGCAGGGAAAAGCCGCCGAAAACCTGCCGAACCCTCACCGCAAAACCCAGGCGAATGCACACTGCAACCCACAAAAACATCTGGATTAACCCCGCCGAAGACGCCGGAGAAACCCACAGCGCAGAGCAGCTGCGGGTAAAAGCCAACACCGCAGACGAATGGAGTGGAAAAAAAACAATACGCTTGAATGTTTGAAAAGTAAAACGTTTGCAAAAGAAACTACAGAATGAAAATGTCTGAAATTTACATATGAGGTCCAATGAATGATACTAAAAAGGGCTGTTACAGAAAAAAGAAAAACGTTTACAATTTTTTTTAAAAAAAATCCCAAAAAATGCTTAAAAGATCCTAAAAAATCTATAAATAAAGACACTTTTTACTGCAGATTATTATAATCACCGGTTTATTAGATATTGGATTAAAACGGGAATATTTTTAACATTGAAGCCTATGGGATTCGCCTGAATAAAACTGTCAAAAGAAGCCACCGAATGGCAGGGCATTTCGGCAACTTTTTACTGCTGGTTTTTGTTCTCTGAATAGACGAAGCTATGGGGATTTCACTGCCCTCGAACAGGCACTGTATGTGCAGGCAATTCGCCAACAACTGCCTGCTCTCTGAATAGCCGAATGGCCAGGAAAGGTAACGAACGCTGATTTTCAGCGTTCGTTACCTTTCACCAGCAATTCGGAGCTCTTTGAATAACCCTGATAGTTATCCTTTCTCTGGGCCTATTCTGGGGCATGGGCCTGGAGCTGCTGCTCCATCAGCCCCTATGTTAATCCGGCCCTGTCTAGGGGAGTGATCTGCTGCGCAGAGCCATACATTTTTCTCCAGGGAAATGCAGTATGCTGCAGCGACAATGACAAACAGGAAGCTTTCCTTTCAATTGTTTTTTTTTTAAATTCTCCATCTGTCAGCAGTTTGGGTAACACATATATAGGATATATTTCAACAAAGTCACCACCAGGTATAAGTGGCTGTATCTTCTACAGTGGTCATGAAAGACATGAACTTCCCACCTGGAGAATACCTTTTTTTAGATTAAAAAATACAACGTCGTATTGGAATGCATTGTGACTGTGTGTTTATTGACATTAAATGCTAATTTACAGACATCACGTTATGATTCTCCGTTCGTAACTTAGAAAAGGCATCTCTTAGTTAATGGGCGCAGGTCTGGCAAGGCTGCAGGCCTTTCTCATCACACGCTGGACAACGTAGGGCTCGGTAAGACTCCTTGAACCTGTTTGCCAACATGGAAAACTTACTCCCATGACATAAGGAGCATGGGGCACATCCTGAGCCTTTGCACTGCAAACACTTTTGAATATCACCTTCCTGAAACAAAGGAAACAAGAATATCAAGATGCCATCTAATATTCCTATCGCTATTCTATGCAAGGTTATTTATATATATATATATATATATATCTTAAAATGATAAAACATTGAGTTCAACCTTTCTTACATTACTATTGCAGCCGTAAAAACAAACAATAGGCCGTATTCCAACCCTGACCAGGTGTGGGCAACTACGGCCCTCCAGATGTTTTGAAACTACATTTCCCTTGATGCTCGGCTGCTCTTTAGGGTTGCAGAGCCTCAAGGGAAATATAGTTTCAAAACATTTGTAGGGCCAGGGTTGCTGACCCCTGATTTATAGGAATAGTTAATATTACATTGTGTCATTTTGCTGCCCTGTCCTGGGATACTTGTAATTAATAGAAATCCTGGTGTAATTCGTTTCTGATCGATAGCTATTTATAAAATGTTTATCAGAAACAAATTACACCAGGATTTCTATTAATAACAAGCATCCCAGGACAGGGCAGCAAAATGACATATTGTATCTTTTTGGCTAACTTTTTTGGATTTTTTTTTTTTATTTTGTAAAGAGGCTTTTTTTTCCTCACGTGATTTTTTTTTTTTTTTGAGAAGCTGGCTTGAGCGCTGCTCTCCCTAGTGCTGAAGTACTTTTAGCACCAGGAAGAAGAGGGCTAATCTCCTGCTGCAGCCTGGCAAGTTGTGTTTTTTTTTTCCAGTACCATGCTGGACGGAGCTGTCTTTGATGCTGAAAATCGGTTTCCGCATCAAAGACAGTTTATTTTCACCTGTCGGCCTGTCCATCGGCCAATCTGGGTCATCCACAGATGCTTCCAGTGGACGACCCTGGTCGGCCGATAGTGTTCTCCGTAATCAGGTGACCAACTCAGTCACCCGATTACGGTGCCAGTGGACGGCCAGCCTAACGCGTATATGCACGCACGCGCGTACGCACGTAATAAAAAAGTTTTTGTGTATTTTTTTATGCCCCTGGAGTTTTGGCCCCCTGGTATCGAGTGTGGCTCGGGGTTAACCTTCAGTACTGAAAGCGGTAACGCCGAGCCACACTCGGGCTGCATACATTTCCTGTCCCTGCGCTCCCTCGCTGATCCCCGCTGTCTCCTCCGGCGATCGCGGAGTTTTACTTCCTGGTTCTCTTCACGCAAGAAGGGAACCAGGAAGTAAAACTCTGCGATCGCCGGAGCGGACAGCGGGGATCAGCGAGGGAGCGTAGGGACATGTAATGTATGCAGCGGCAGCCCGAGTGTGGCTCGGGGTTATCGCTTTCAAAACTGAAAGTTAACCCCGAGCCCTACTCAGGAAAACCGTCCGGGGGTTAATCTTAGTAATGTACGCGTGTATACACGTGCGCACACGCATATACACGCGTAAACACACGCAAAAACGGAAAAATACGCTGCCGGGACGCAGCTCGGTTCCATTCTGTTTTTGCACGCTTTTATGCAATGCAAATATACGGCTCCATACGCTGCTATGTGTATGGAACCATTTATTTGCATATGTTCCATATAGTACAATACGGACGTACATGCGAATCAGTGTGAATGAGGTCTAAAGAGGTGCCATTGGGTTCAGCCATTGTTATAAACATACCAGTAACAACTAGCCCTAAATTCTTATGATAAAATAGACAGATTTATACAGTCATGGCCGAAATTGTTGGCACCCCAGACATTTTTCCAGAAAATCAAGTATTTCTCACAGAAAAGTATTGCAGTAACACATGTTTTGCTATACACAGGTTTATTCCCTTTGTGTGTATTGGAACAAAACAAAAAAAATTGAGGAAAAAAAGCAAATTGGACATAATGTCACACAACTCCAAAAATGGGCTGGACAAAATTCTTGGCACCCGTAACTTAATATTTGGTTGCACACCCTTTGGAAAAAATAACTGAAATCAGTCGCTTCCTATAACCATCAATAAGCTTCTTACACCTCTCATCCGGAATTTTGGACCACTCTTCCTTTGCAAACTGCTCCAGGTCTCTCTTATTGGAAGGGTGCCTATTCCCAACAACAATTTTAAGATCTCTCCACAGGTGTTCAAAGGGATTTAGATCTGGACTCATTGCTGGCCACTGCAGAACTCTCCAGCGCTTTGTTGCCATCCATTTCTGGGTGCTTTTTGACGTATGTTTTTGTGGTCATTGTCCTGCTGGAACACCCAAGATCTTGGACGCAAACCCAGCTTTCTGACACTGGGCTCTACAGTGTGACCCAAAATCCTTTGGTAATCCTCAGATTTCATGATGCCTTGCACACATTCAAGGCACCCAGTGCCAGAGGCAGCAAAACAACCCCAAAACATCATTGAACCTCCACCATATTTCACTGTAGGTACTGTGTTATTTTCTTTGTAGGCCTCATTCCATTTTCGGTAAACAGTAGAATGATGTTCTTTACCAAAAAGCTCTATCTTGGTCTCATCTGTCCACAAGACGTTTTCCCAGAAGGATTTTGGCTTACTCAAATACATTTTGGCAAACTGTAGTCTTGCTTTTTTATGTCTCTGTGTCAGTAGTGGGGTCCTCCTGGGTCTCCTGCCATAGCGTTTCATTTAATTTAAATGTCAACGGATAGTTCGCACTGACACTGATGCTCCCTGAGCCTGCAGGACAGCTTGATTTTCTTTGGAACTTGTTTGGGGCTGCTTATCCACCATCCGGACTATCCTGCGTTGCAACCTTTCATCAATTTTTCTCTTCCGTCTACCCACAGAGAGATTAGCTACAGTGCCATGGGTTGCAAACTTCTTGATAATGTTGCGCACTGTGGACAAAGGCAAATCTAGATCTATGGAGATGGATTTGTAACCTTGAGATTGTTGATATTTTTCCACAATTTTGGTTCTCAAGTCCCCAGACCGTTCTCTTCTCCTCTTTCTGTTGTCCATGCTTAGTGTGGCACACACAGACACACAATGCAAAGACTAAGTGAACTTCTCTCCTTTTTATCTGCTTTCAGGAGTGATTTTTTATATTGTCCACACCTGTTACTTGCCCCAGGTGAGTTTACAGGAGCATCACATGCTTGAAACAATCTTATTTATCCACAATTTTGAAAGGGTGCCAAGAATTTTGTCCAGCCCATTTTTGGAGTTTTGTGTGATATTATGTCCAATTTGCTTTTTTTCCTCCCTTTTTTTGTTTTGTTCCAATAAACATGTGTATAGCAAAACATGTGTTACTGCAATACTTTTCTGTGAGAAATACTTGATTTTCTGGAAAAATGTCTGAGGTGCCAACAATTTCGGCCATGACTGTACATTTTGAGAAAGATATGGAGATGGATAGATAGACACATAGCTCTATTGAAAGAGTTAGATGGATAGATAGAAATATAAATAGATACTTTATAAATAAAATAAATAAATGTATTTTAGCAGGAAGGATACAATGAGATTTCTCTTGTTTTCAAATATGTTCTGGGTTCAAAAACATTGAATTGTTACAGTAGGTACAGAAATACAATGTAATAAAATGAAAGATAATAAAAAACAACACAAATATACAGATTAACACAACATAAATATGTAGGAAATATAGTCACTATGTTACATGTTTACAGGTGCATTCTGTATTGAGGTATGTTTAATAAAGATCAATTAAGTGACATTAGACTGGGGGAAGATTTGATGGCGTCTGGGAGGTTACGCCATATTTGTGGTGCTCTGTAGGAAAATGAGGATCGAGACACTTTCTTTTTGTATTGTGGTATTGCAAGTAAGGTGCTGGTCCTGGATCGGAGGTTATAGGATGAGGGAACTGCTGAGGGAAGCAGTCTATTCAGGTAGGGTGGTAGCTTCCCAGAAAAGCTCTTAAACACCAGGTTGGAAAGGTGAAGGGTGCGTCTAGATTCCAGCGACGGCCAGTATAGCTCTTTTAACATGTCACAATGGTAGGTCTTTTAACCTATAAATGACAAGATCCAGGTAGATAGAGATAGAAATACAAGTCCATCTGGTTCCTTCTTTGCCATCGCTGTCATGCCAGGTGTTCCAAAAAAGAAAGAGAGAATTTCTGCTTCATGTGTTTTATCAATCTATAGTTTAAATGAACATTCTGTATTCTGCATTCTTTGCTACATTTGCTATACGTACGTGAGGTAATAGCATGGTCGTTCTTTATGTTTAACAACAATATCAAAGCCTATTGTTTGAACAGTCGGATTATTCTGGTTTGGCATCACAAACAGGATTATTGGGTAATTTCGGATCAGATTTATGTATCTACATATTCATCTTTCTAAATAACAACACGTTAATATATGTATGCAGCATGAAAATGATTTATTCTATAATGACATTATAGCCTAGATTAAAGTTTAGAGAGTTTCATTGTTTTGCTCCAGGCTCAAAATAATATGGTAACTAACTAAACTCTACATGTGTGGTAATTCCTGATCTATTTCTAACCTTTTCTTTGAAAATTAAGCGTGCTGTAAGTGTTAGAATATAACGGAACCTCAGACACCACAGATTTTTAGATGCAATTCAAATTAACCAGAAGCTTAAAGTTATTTTCACAATAACCTGGGTGGATTTTCATTGAAGAAATAAGTGATTAAAGGGAAGACTTACTCCGCTCACCTGTACGTTCTGCCTAGAAATCCGAGCATCTTCATATCCACCCTCTGAAGTAAACAATAAATCTCGATGGATCGTTTGCCTTTCTTCTTCTTTCTGACAGCATTTCTGATTTTCAGATATATTTCCTATTTGCTTTACTGGGGATCGGATAATCTTTAAATTATTGGTGTAGATTATGATCTTGCCGAAATCAATCACATCAGATTTCTAAAAAAAAAAAAAGTAAATATATAAATAAACTACAACTGGACACGTACCTGTTTACAAATGCAAATTTTCAAAAACAAATGATGAAATACAGTACTCTTGTAGTGAGAGGCTAAAATTAAACAGCACCCTACAGGTCTCATAATGTTAAACAACATCGCTACAGATCCCACATCATGTTTATATATATATAGATAGATAGATAGATTAGGGATGAGCCGAACACCCCCGTGTTCGGTTCGAACTCGAACAATTTCAAAAGTTCGAGTTTGAACTCGAACACAAACCGAGCTCGATGCAAGTCAATGGGACTCAAAAGTTTGATTTTTAGAGTGCCCTCCAAGAGGGCATATATGCAAGATATTTGCCAAAAAAGGTGTATGGGGTCCTGGTAGTGCCCTGGGGGACAGGAAACAAGGACAAAAAGTTAAAAAAAAATACGTTTTTAAAGGAACAATGAGTTTTCCATAAAATAAGGGTTAAAAATAAAAACGAAAATTTCCTTCAAATATCGTGCCTAGGATGTCCCCATAACCTGCCCGTGAAGTGGCGGATTTGTAGGATGTATAGAAACATTGCCATCAGAGACCCACACACGACACCTAGCCACCCTTAAGGGGTTAAAATGCACAGGGACTGGCTACTATCCTGTTAGATGAGGGAATGTATTATATGTATAAAGCAAGGTATATATGACAATGGATAGTCAGAGACTCTAGGGACTCAGCTTGTAGCTTTATGATAGACATTTCTAACACAATAATAATTGTATGCTCACATAGGCCCTTCGGGAGAGGTACATGACATACAAATACTGGAATATTACGTTTAAATCTAAGGAGTGTGATAATGATTTTATTAAGCCCTTGATGACAAATGACGTAACATCTACATCATTAATGATTGGCTTTACAGAACCCTGGTCCTTAAGGGGTTAAACAGCAAATCAGAGAGGATCATATAGTAGAAATGAACACTTCTTAGAATTCAAAACAAGCACAGTGTTTGTTCATACATGTGCAGGAGCTCCCACCCAGTCTGGAAGCAATGTATCAAATTCTAATTGCTAATTAGAAGCACATGTTATTTCCAAACACTAATTAAACACCTGTTGTTTACGCCGTTTGAGAGCACAGGTCATTTAGAGGTGAGAATCTTTGCACCTAGACATTGGGTACTTTTTTAATTCAATATCTAATAAACCGTTGCTTATAATATTCTGCAGTAAAGAGTCTCTTTATTTCTAGATTTTTTTTTATTTTTTTTAAGCATTTGTTATACTTTTCTCAATGGTTTTTTTTTCGAACTCGAACCGAACACGCCAAAAAGTTCGAAGTTCGTGAACTTTCGAACTGTCAATGCTCGAGTCGAACTCCGAACTGATCGAACCGAACAGCTCATCCCTAATGTAGATTAGGTAGGCCGTGTTAGTCCAGATGCCAAAATCACGAGTATAGCAGTCTGTAGTGATACCTTTTTTATTGGACTAACGTTACATTTAAAATACAAGCTTTCAAGAGTGATCCTCTCTTCGTCGGGTCTGGAAGCTTACTGATCAGAATAATAGAATTAAACATTGGGACATTAATCGGGCACACGGTTGGGGGTGTTAAATGTTGTAAATCGCCAAATGGCATAGTCAGAGTGGGGGGGGAAAAAAAAAACAACAAAAAAAATTATATAATATTTTTATTAAAAATCATGACAAATAAAAAAGTGATAAAAACATTGTTATATAAAGATAGTATTTAAGAGGGCTTGGAAAGCATCATCAACTGGGAAAACATGTTCCTGTTTCCCTTGTACAGGTACGCCGTGTATGTGCCTGCTCGTCTAATAACATACAGACATTGTAGCATAGGATCATTGTATTGCCTCAGATATAACCTAATCCTATTGACTTAATATGTTTCTGGGTTTTAATCATTAAAGGGTCTATTCAGTGAGCACCGAAATTTCAGCAGACTTTCTGAGCTTTTCACTTCGTCGCAGTTCAGTATACTTCGGCGATTCCATTTCACTTACAGTACGGTGATTTCACTATTCACCGGATGGTCAACAAAGTGCACCACAGATGGAGTCGAAGCCTCATGAAAAATTTGGAGAAGATCGCCAAAGAGCCCCAAGGTGAACTTGCGAATTCCACCGAACTGCAAAAAAATAACCAACAGAACTTTCCTAGTCTCCTTATAAGTGTTTAACCCTTTCCCACCACAGGGCATACAATGCTGTCCGTGCAGCGGGTGGGCTTTGAAGATGCCTGAACCCAGGCTGTTCCCTTGCAGCCTATAACGCATGTCAGCTGCGTGGGCGGGCCAAAGGAGAGGCTTGCCACAACATCTGGTGGCCGCCCCGCCAGCATTATCCCCCTCTCACTGGGCACCACCTGCCTGGCGCTAAGGGGTTATTAAACCAATTAAATCTGCATTAAATTGTTTGTAAATAATAAAAGTCTGTTACAGAATAAAACCAAGGCTTTTTAAATAAAGCAGGAAACAAAAATTTAATCTAAAAAATATAAAAAGTTGTTCAAAAAAATAAAAAAGCTTTTACTGAAAATGAAAAGAAGACTTTTTTAAATTAAAAGGGATATTACTTTTTTACATTGAAACCTATGGGATTTGCCTTGCTAAACTTGTCAAAAGTGAAACCCTGAAAATCAGGGCATTTCGCCAACACTTTGGTGTAGTTCGGTGTTCTCTATGGGACAATTTCACTGCTGCCGAACTGCACCGTATTTTGCTGTCAATTCGGCTGTATTTGGCAAATTGACAGTTTAGTGAATAGACGAACTGCCCCGAAATCGAACCGAACAGTAAAATTCACCGTCTGGTGCAATTAGGTGGCAGATTCGGCGGTTAATGAATAACCCCTTAAATTTATAATAATCACAAGGTAATTGCCAATCTTACATCAACATAGCATAAACGTGAAAAATATAGCTTTTTGTGGCCTAAGCTATTTTGCGAGTTATACCTCCCGTGTTCTTCCAGTACATATTCTATAAAATAGTTCTTGACAAAAGAAACGCAAAACAATATGAAGCAAAATAAAAAAAAACAGCCCAGCTCTTGTTTTATGTTGTAATAGAAAATAATATCTAAAATGTATTTTAAGTGCTTGATTCAAGGGTAGCAATTGAAATAAGAGCAAAATAAAAAATTGCGTTCCTTGGAAACTATTCGTGAGCAAGAAAAACAAGTCTCATATAGAGAGAAAAACATTGAAATGGGTTCTGCGGTACTTTGCAGGAATATTTGATATAAATCTTTGGGGAAAAGCTTTACAAACGTCAACTTTCTACTTTCAAAACTCCATAGAATAACAATTCATTGGATGCCCACTTTCATAAATATTTTTACGGCTGGCATTAAAATTTTATTTTTTTAAACTTGAAATGATAAATTATTAATGGATCGAAAGAACGTTAACCACAATTCAGAATTTAATTAGCAAAAATAGTGCGTATTATTCAGTGAGCTCTAATGACTTGGTAAGAGAATTGTGAGGTTTTAGGTCAAAAAGTCAAGTTCTTAAATGCTATTGTGTGCACGCCTTAATAATGAATGCAGGTTACTGGACGTGGATGCTGTGCATCGGCAATATATAATAGCAGCTGTTGATAAACACTCAATCCACTTGAGAGAAACTTTGGATTGTGTCTCTCTGGTTAATATAATAGATATATTTACAAGCCATAACACGGAGGCACAATGTGATATTCAGAATGTAAATCAGTGATTTGATAAGTGACATCACCAGAAACCAAAACCGACAGAGTCGAAATGACATTGCCAGCTTTTCATTACTCAAACAAACGAGCAAATTAAATGATATACAATTCTAAATAATCAATCAAATTTACCACATCCCATAAGTCTCCCGACCTGTACATATATTGGATCTGTGCATCTAGCGTAAGTTCAGGGAGCATGAAATTATCCATTGTGCTGCCATATCAATATTGGTTTACTAGGAATTCCCCAAAGGAAATGTAACAGTAATTTGCTTTCATGTCTTATGACTAAGATCGCACCGTATTTTCAGCAGCCAGGTTGATTTGTTTCACGTATTCTCCCAATAGAGGTATCTCCAATACCCATATGCAACGGTGGATGAGGTCTGTACTGGTACTAATGCCTCAGATCTATGTGTGCCTTTCAAATCTTAAGCCAAGTACAATATATACGAAGCCGAACACATTAGGGCAAGCCATCAAGCTATGTGTAAACAATTTGCTCATAATTACATTGCATTTTACCGTCTTGAACCTATAAGGATTATATTCAATCTGGAAGCATGTGCTGTCACAAATTCATTTGGTCGCAGTAACTGGAAAGAATTCTACTTGTCACAGGTGCCAACCTTTCCAGGCAGGCATGTGACTTGGTTCAGTGGGTATATGGAATAAAAAGCTTTATTAGTGCTAGACCCAAAATAACGACTAAATAACACCTCTTAACACCAGCCGCAATAAATGTAATCGCCTCTACAACCAAGCCTAACAGGGGAGGCATTGGTTACTCCACTACATAAGACTAAGGTTGGCCGTCCACTGTCACCGTATTTGTGCGATGGTGCGATCATCCAATATCGTCTGAAGTCGTCCGACTGATCCTACAACATGCAGGTGAATCAGTCCTCTTCCACTGCACCTGACCACAATTGTACGATTTCAGATGATTTTTTGCGACTACAACAGACTAGCAATCTAAACGATTTGAAGAGAATTTTGATAGATGAAATCGGACAATCTGGTACAACTTACATTAAAAAAGATGAATTGTTAAACCGATCAGATTAACCGATGAGTTGTTAATAGTTAAGCCGCCATGCCACGGCAGGGAAACATGAAAAAAGATGAATTGTATAGTTAAACCACCGTGCCGTGGCAGGGAAATTGCCCCATAGAGAAGTGATTCAGTGCGAAGCCTATAGGATTCAATGTAAAAAATATTTTCGTTTTTATTCAACCATTTATTTTTTTAATCCACAGCAAAAACCTTTTTATTTATAGAATTTCTTCTAGAATTTTTAGGTACTTTTCTGGATTTTTTAAGCAAAATTTTGGGTTCCGATTTATCTTCTGTCTCCGAATACGCCTTCTTTTTTTTTTTCTGTTTGAGCCAGCTGCATTCAGCGTTGCTGTCCCTGGTGCTGAAACCTATTTCAGCACCAAGGACAGCAAAGCTGAATGCAACCCCTGTTTCAGCACCAGGGACAGGGACTAATCCCCCCTGTAGCCTCGGCGATTATTTTTTTCCCCCTGCTTCGGCTGCACTGGACAGGGGCTGTCCTTGGTGCTGAAACACCGTTTCAGCATCTCCAAAGACCTTTTTTTTTCCTCCCCCGCAGCGGGAAACCGTAAACCGAACTTTCTCAAATATACTCGTGAAGATGCTTTACTCTCCCAGTAACCCAGCAGGATGATTGCTCTCTCCCAGCATTTGAACATTAATCTATTTGTAGAGCGGCTTTTGGTACATTGGTTAGGTACTCACTCTACAAAGAGGTGCCTTGATGGGGCGAGTGAGCTTACGTTGCAATGGCCATTGAAACAAACTAAAACCTCCTGATAGTGTTTTGTTGTACATGGAAATACATAGAAACGAGCGCAGATGACACCTTTTTTCTCTTGTTATGTTTTATACATGAACTGGGCTGTTACTCCTGGCTGTTGCAGCCCCTCTGAGTACAGGCGCGACGCCATTTTTTCTGTATGTATTAATCTATTTGGTGTCATATCAGCCTTTTATATTCTAGCCAGTTACTATAGTTCAGTTACATCTCTGTCACCCAATTTCTTGCACATTGATGTTACAAATTTCCATTTTTGCTATTCCTTTTTTTAAATTGTAGTTGATCTGGTGTCATTGTGGAAAACCTTAAATGTGTGTAGGTATATCTGTCTTATTCATTTGCTGCTGAGTGTTGTAGCTGCTTCTTTTTTAAAACTGTCCGGGTTGAAACTCTTTACAGAATAGTTTATCTAGTTCTAGTTCTTTTTTCCCATGTTCCTAGCGGCATTGTAACTTCACTTCAGACTATAATTTGCAACTTGCAGAAAATTTTGACATTTTTGATGAACTATTGATATATTTTTTTCACAGTTGATATATGATTTGTTGGATTTGCGCATTTACTTACATTTTTGTCAAGCCCATGGCAGTCGGAAAAAAGTGGGTCACTAGATAATCTATAGGAAGTTCCATCTCTGAAAATGCTTATTCTTTGAGCTGTCAGTCGAGTGGTTGGATAGAACCGAGGGTGGCCTTCTGCTTGGCTGTAATAATGTTCTGATGCCTCAAAAGTGTCATGGAGAAAACTATGAGCATATTCCTCCTCTGGTAACTCCAACTCATGACCATCCTCAAAGACTTGTTTAAGGACTCGACCACTGTACGCTGAAGATATTTTGAATCTCACTTTCCTTGGTTTTTCTTCATATCGTTGGTCCAACTTTCTCTGTAGTCCCTCCATAGGAAAGAAGGACGTGAAGTTTATACCAATTTATATTATGATGTGTAGTTCTATATAAGTATATCAGCCGAGGAAGTTCGCCTGTGCTCAGTCTTCATCTGCCCCTGAAATAAGAAATAAATAATTCAGAAAAGGCTTAGGATCATCTTGCATAACAACGGTATCAACATCACCTTCTCAATTATTGATTAAAAAAGTAATGGAATATATCTGGTAACTTGTACAGCACCTCTGCCTCTGTTTCCTTTAGACGTAGACAGTATCAGCTGTCCAACAGTAAACAATCAATAGGCCAATGATGAAACTAAACTGGTACTTCTATATCCTCAAAGCCACTCTGTTGAGCTGTAGCTACATTTATTGGGAAGGGGGATAGTAATAAAACGGGCTGTGTGTTAGTTTGATTTTTTTTTTTTTTACCCTTCATGGATTATTCTCGCATGTAAGATATTTCTGTCTGTCTGCTTCTGTTAGCTGCCTGCTGCTTTTTTTGATCAAAAGTCTTCCTTTATATAGTTATCTATGCATTAATGTCAGTGGTTTTACTTGTTCTTTGAAAACCTATGATTAATAAATCATGCAGGCCACCATTCTACGTTTACAGGTGAGATAGTGTGCCAGCATTCTGAAATACTGCGATCAGCATCACGTTACTGCGCATAGGTTATATATTACTGGTACTCCATGTAGGTTATTACTAGACATGTGCAATTCAGTTTGGATCAATTCGGAATGCAGTCGAATAAATGGCTCGGATTGATCGAACCGAATTGCCGATATCCAAACCTAATTGCTCTCCGAATAAAAACATCCCGAATTGATCTGAAATCGATCCAATTATAATTGTCCAGATCCGAATATAATTGGATATATTCTGATTAATTCGGAAATGCTCCATGGCTTTATTGACACCTGTATTTCATTATGTACGTAATTTGTTTTGAGCATATGCTGCATCCGGTGCACTATTTTGGAGCATGTGCCCCATTCTGTGCATCATTTTGTAGCACATGCTTCATTCTCTTGGTCATTTTGGTGCATGCACATCATTCTGAAGCCATTCATGCATCATTCTACATGTTTTTATATATTTTTTTTGTATTCAAATTTTTTTATTTTGAAATATGTCATCATACAAATAAACGTAAAGTGAGGGCCTCGCAGGGCCGCTTATGGTCGTCTGCAATAGCTCAGCATAAAGAAAATAAAGAAAAACAGTATAATTTTGAAGAGAGTCAGCAGTGAATCATAATAGTAAACAATAAATGTTTGCTCAGGGTCAAACAGTAAACATCACTGAAGAGTACGTTAGAGGGGGGAGAGGTGGACACACACACCAAGAAGTGCTCCAGGACCCAAAAAAAAAGGGAAAAAGGGGGGGGAATGGAAAAGGTGGCAAAGGCCAAATATGTGACTGTCCTGGTACACTCCCGAAGGTCCGAGGTACCGTAGGAGGCCATGGACATGTGCAGGTCACTAAGGCCGGGGTACGTGAGGGCCAAATGCGGCAGACAGAGCCATGGTGGCCGCCACAGTGACACGCCCCAAGTTGCCCCAACGCCCAAAAAAAAAAGGGGGGGGAGGAAGAGGGTCTGCAGCACGAGGTGGTGTGGTGAAAAATAAAAAACATGGGAAAGGGAGGAGAAAAGGACGTGAAATGGGGTCATCAAATAGTCGACCTCGCAGGGCCAGACAGTATACTCTCAGATGAAACAAAGATAGCATAAAGGGGGAGGGTGGGTGTAACCCCATCAAAAATAGAAAATCTCAGCTTAATGGGGGGGGGAAGGGAAAGACACAAAAAAAAGGGCACAAAAGCAGCGAAAAAAGGCAAATAAGTTCTCAGAAAAAACACAAAAATAAAAATAAAAAAATGTCCACATAAAGAAAAAGGCGACTCAGTAAATACCATGGGGAGAAAAACATCTTGGTGGTGGTCACCGCATCTCGAAGCGACCGGGGAGAAAAACAAAATAGGGCAATCCGTCTCAGCCCGTGTCAAGCCAGGACCCAGCGCGACAGACATCCACCCTTCCATCCCCCCGGAAATCCAGCCATTCCTGCATGAATACACCGGTCAGCTCCCCAAGCGGTAGGCCTGTAGCTGCCACCAGCGACAACCCAGGCAGGATCATCTTCTCCAGGGTGACACCTCCCGCATCCGTACCGACTCCATGGGCATCAGGGAAATCTCCGCTGCACAGAGCCCAAGTCTCTCTCCCAGGTAAGGGATCAAAAAACTACTCCCCTTCCAGGTCTGCTGCGCCAGTTTTACAGCACACAACATCCTCAGGGGGCCGCTCACCATCCGTCACTGGACACTCCCGAGGGCCAGCATCAGGCAGTACTGCGATCACCATCTCATTTCCTGGTGCCCCATACACTGGGTCGCCACTCACATGCTGTTTACCGTCCCCCTCTCCACAATCTGCAGGGACACTGATCTCCATCTCCTCCTTGTTCAAGTCTGTGGGCGCCCGGCCAGTCCTGATCGCAGCCATCAGGCGTCTCCATGAGCCCCAAGATATCGGGCTCTCATCCTCCTCTCGCCTCAAGGGCCGTAAATGCAGCCTCCATGCCACTGGTGAGGGGAGTTCGCTCCAGACCATGCCACTCCGCCTGCTCCCATAATAACATCTCCAATGGTACCACAGATGCGACCCGAGGACAGGGGCTCTCCATCCTCATAGTCCTCAGCCGCCAAGCACTTGATCCAACTCTCCGCAGGGGAAGCAGGGGGGAATAACGAATATCCAGAGGCAGATGAGTAGGCCTCAAGATGGTCGACAAGCAACAGGCCCGCTGGGCTAAAACTCAGCTGTGCTCCGGATGGGGGGACAAAAACAGGCCCCGGAGCAATCCCCGTTATGGCCAGTTATTCAGGGGTCCCAGTAAAGCGTAATAAAATGAGAGATTCCAGCCAAAAAACACCGGTATCTATGGAATCCAGCAGAGCTCCCTTGAGGCACGTCTTCCCCCTTGCAGAGCTAGCCACGCCCCCCCATGTTTTTATATTTTAATACAATCAGGTTCCAAATATCTGAAACGGCTGAATATATTAAGATATTTAAAAATGGACCGATTCAAAATATCGGAAGCTTCCGATTAGGGCTGTGCAATATGGACAAAATAATCATATTGCGATTTTTTGAATGAATATTGCGATTTTATTTGCGATTAGCACATGGATACTGCCCCAGCACATGGATATGCCCCAGCTCACACATGGATACTGCCCCAGCACATGGATATATTGCCCCAGCACATGGATATTGCCCCAGCTTATGGATACTGCCCCAGCTCACACATGGTTACTGCCCCAGCACATGGATATACTGCCCCCGCTTATGGATACTGCCCCAGCTCATGGATACTGCCCCAGCTCACACATGGATACTGCCCCAGCTCATGCATATGCCCCAGCACATGGTATACTGCCCCAGCACATGGATATACTGCCCCAGCACATGGATACTGCCCCAGCACATGGATACTGCCCCAGCACATGGATATGCCCCAGCACATGGATATACTGCCCCAGCTTATGGATACTGCCCCAGCTCACACATGGATACTGCCCCAGCTCATGCATATGCCCCAGCACATGGTATACTGCCCGAGCACATGGATATACTGCCCCAGCACATGGATACTGCCCCAGCTCATGGATATGCCCCAGCACATGGATACTGCCCCAGCTTATGGATACTGCCCCAGTTTATGGATACTGCCCCAGCTCATGGATACTGCCCCAGCTCACACATGGATACTGCCCCAGCTCATGGTATACTGCCCCAGCACATGGATACTGCCCAGCACATGGATACTGCCCAGCACATGGATACTGCCCCAGCTTAAGGATACTGCCCCAGCTCATGGATATTGCCCCCATGTTTCGTTTTGGGCATTAAATGCATCATTAATTATTGAATTAATATCCAATAATTAAAGCCCCAAGTTGCAACAATAACATTTATATCTTGTGGGTAATATGGTCGAATATATATATATATATATAAGAAAAACCACACAGAAACCGGTGCAATATGAATGACAATTTACTTGGCAATCTATATTCACAATTTATATCATTTGCTTTACAGTAACTACAGAAAAACTAACATATACACACAGTCATGGCACAGTACATTAAACTAAACAACAATACTTAAACAATACAGCAATGAACTAAAAGCATGCTTACTACGCCCCAAGTTGGGGGCTGCAGAAAACTTCACATGGTCTGGTCAGTCTCCGGTATCAGGCCAAAAAGCCTTAAACCTTTGTGGAAGTCCCCCTTTTATTCCCACTGGGAGTCACCAGTAGACAAACCCTCTCTACCAATAGGAAAAGACCTCTCTAAAGTAGGCTGGCTTAATGACATCACAGCTAGCCCCACAGTGCAAACAGCCTACACACTGCCCCTATTGGTCCTCCTTTGGTATGTCAATCAGTTAGTATTAAAATATGATAATTTATGGCAGAAATCACCCATGATCATAACAATCCACCCTTTGACTTATGTCATAAATCATCTATGAAACGATCTCCCCATTTTTGGAAACAAAATACATTCCTCCCACCAACAATATGAGTGCTTTATCAACTAAATTCAGCAAAGGTACACCACTGAGCGTGTGCCTTACCAGTTACAAAACCTTGGCCTATAATAGGCACATACAAAACCAACTATATTGTATTTATGTGAGGATGTGTGGTGGAGCATAATAAAGTATTAGACACAACAACCCATATAGCACCTGTAATTCATGGCATGGACAGTAGTCCTGGAAAGTTTTTCTTTCTTCTTCTTTTTCTTCAGAGAACTTTGACGAATAGCAACTGATGAAGAAATCATTTGCGCAGAGAGGTGTAGGATATTACTCAACAGTTCACTGGTGCAGGGACTCTCATGTGTTTTGTGGTCACTTATCATTCTTTATTTCATTCCACACATTGATGTAACACAAGTTCCTGCTCTTTTTTGCGTTATTTACCTACTCTCAGCTGCAGTGAAACTTCAATGAAGGCTGAGCTTAATGTCCAAAGCTGCTGCCTCTTCTTCTGGTTCTTGAGCTGCAGTAAAATCACATTGATGAAAAGTCTTCAATAAATACACACGACCAATAACACACACAGCCTGATCGGTGAATGAAATCTCCTTGCTGGAAAGTTCTTGACACGCAGGCAATCGTCTACATAGGCCAAAACGACAGCTCATGGGGTGCCAATCATCACAATAACTATTTGGTTGCGATGTCTAAACTTTTTACCCTGTGGAGATAGATATAAACCGACACATATCTCCTGAGATTGATCTCTCTATACATCCACCACACTCCTGATTCACAGATAAACACAATAACCCGGTACTGCTCCTTGACGGGACTGTCAACGGAACTGTAACCAAAAAACATCATAACATTTTACATTTCGTTTCACTTTGACCGGGCCCCATCTGTGCACCCAGTCCCCTTCCAACGATAGAATCTCCCAGGGCACCGCTATTCTCCCATCAACACTTACAAACGCTCCACTTTGACTCCAGTCACTCCCCCATCCCTTTCATTCATGGGAATCGGAATCCCTAGAAGATAATGGCGGGGTACGGCAGATTTGAAGGAGTACGGCTTGTCTGGGATAACCGGAATAGGGTCATTTCTTTGAGTTGGACCAGGGCTGGCGGGGAACCTCTCAGTCATTCTTGCACACACTGGATGGAGTATTTTAACTCTACCATTTCAGCCAGCAAGGGCATTTCCACTGACACACACACACATTTCAACAATCTTTCTCATGCAAACAGTGAACGATATGCCCCCCCTTAGCTTAATTCCCAATACTTTGCAATGATAGGGTAAACATTACACTCACAAGACAACCAATTAAAGGCCCAACCCAAAAAGAGAATACCCCTCACCCATCCAATAACCTTGGTTATGCAAGTATTGTGATGCTTTCACGGACTTATAAGAGACACGTGTATGCATCCGATCATAATACAGACATATTAAAAAGGCCCTTTTTACGAAACTCAAAATTATAAATTTCTTCAAAAGACTTAAAAAGAAACAAAAACATTTTCTTGTCTCCAAGATCTGCTATATCTAAACGGAAAGAACACAGACCATAATTCCTTTCCTAGTCATTTCCAGCATTTAACTTTACAAATGGCATATACAATATAATATGTTCTGTTAATGCTTAAATCCATAACCATTCAGCTTGTAGCTGCTCTCTGCTCATTATCTGCACATGCGGTCAGTGCAGCCATTGGGGTGACACCAGGGGTCAAGTCCTGGGAAAAAAAGTGAGGGAACTCACCCAAGAATTCCACAACCCCCATTACCTGAATATATATATTATATATTCACGAGTATAGCAGTATGGAGTGATACCTTTTTCTATTCGACTAACGTTCCACGTAAAAGACAAGCTTTCGAGAGTGTAACGCTCCAAGTCTGGAAGCTTACGGATCAGTGAAAGGTATCACTATGTACTGCTATACTCGTGATTTTGTCAACTGGACTAACACAGCCTATTGAATATATATATACACCCAGGCACAGATCCTCCCAGTATTAAATATATATCCAGGCATCAGACCCCCCAGCATTATATACCCAGGCACAGATACCCCCCCCTGTATTATATATATCCAGGCACATGACCCCCAGAATTATATACCCAGGCACAGGACCCCCCCCCAATGATATACTGGACCCCCAAGAATAATATGCACAGGCACTGGACCTCCAGAATAATATGCACAGGCACAGGACCCCCCCCAATGATATACTGGACCCCCAAGAATAATATGCGCAGGCACTGGACCTCCAGAATAATATGCACAGGCACAGAACCCCAAGAATAATATACCCAGGCACTGGACACCCAATATACACAGGACCCCCAATATACACCGGCACTGGACCATCAGAATTATATACCCAAGCACTGGACCCCCCCCCCAAGAATAATATGCACAGGCATTGGACCCCCAGAATAATATACACAGGACCCCCAATATACACAAGCACTGGACCCCAATATACACAGGCACCGGACCCCCAATATACACAGGCACTGGACCCTTGAGATTGTATATATATCCAGCCACCAGCACACTCATTCAGACCTTTAGATTCAGATGGGGACCCGCTTGCACCAGCGTGCTTCTGCTCCTCCACGCGGCCACCGGCTACTGAAGGCTGTGATGAGCTCTCGCAAGATCTCGCCTGCAGGCAGTGTCACATCCTTCAGAGGACGGCGGCCGCGCAAGGCAGCACGCTGTGCGGCCAGCTAAACTGTGTTGGGCTCGGGCAGGGCTGGGACAAAAAATTGGCCCTGGACTTCATCCATGAGAGTGGCCCAATCCAGTTATGCAAACACGCAGGGTCGCATTAAGATCTCTATGGGCCGGAGCAAAAGATTTTGTTTGGATTTTTTGACATTTAATGAAAATATATATTTTTTTATTATTTTATATTGTGTGCAATTTCGGTGCTTTGCGTTTCCCTGCATTTCAGCGCTCTTTGGATGATTCCATTTCGCCAAAAATACAGTGAATTCATTATTGAAAATTCATTGTGTTTTGCCGAAAATGGAGTCACTGAAACAGTTTGCCCCAATTCATATTAATAGCCCCTGCATTGCCCCAATTCAAATTATTAGCCCCCTATCACCCCAATTCATATTAATAGGCCAATTCATATTCTATCGCCCCAATTCATATTAATAGCCCCTGCATTGCCCCAATTCATATTCTATCGCCCCAATTCATGTTAATAGCCCCTCCATTGCCCCAATTCATGTTAATAGCCCCTCCATTGCCCCAATTCATGTTAATAGCCCCTCCATCGCCCCAATTCATTTTAATAGTCACTCACACTAAACACTCACACACTGTTATACTGACAATACTGTGCACACACAGGCATATAAAATAAATCTTAATTTTATGCACTGAGCAAAGCATAGCACACACACACACACCCTGGGTGGACTAAGCAGATGACAGGAGGTGCATGATGCCAGGCAGACCTCCATCGTGCTGGCTGCTTTACAGCACAGAAAGTAACAGAGGCATAAGTCATTGTGCATGGACAGGCACAGGCAGGAGGTCTGGCTTAAGAGCCTGTCTCTCCACAAACCTTTTCAAGCTCATCCAGGGATCAGCCCAGCTCTTTCCTGCATGTCTCCCCTTCGACCACCCCCCCCTCCTCCTACCTGCCGTGAGGGTCAGAGGCTGAGCTGCCTGTCACAGCTGCAGAAAGGGAGGCTGAGGTGAGCATCTCACACAGCAGCCTGACTTCCCTCTCTCTCTGGATCCAATGTGTGTGGGGGTGCAGCCAGCGAGGAGCAAGGTGGTCTGAAGCGCTGCGGGTGAGAGGAGTGGGGGGGGAGAGGGGGAGACTGGTGCTGACAGTGTGAGTTGGGACAGGCTGCCTTACTTACCCATCTTCCCAGAGCTGCCTCCAGCCAGCCACTGCAGAGCCATGGTCGGGTTGGGCCATTCGTGCAGTGCACACACTGCCAGTCAGCCTGGAGTTGCCTCCTGCTCCCTCCTGCAATGCTTGGCGCCGGCGCGCTGAGTCACATGATACCAGCGTCAAGAGAAGGAGGAGTCAGGAGAGGAACAGACGAATAGCAGCTCCTGTGGGACGGCCGGCAAGCTGACTAAGCCTGGGGCTTGCATAGGTACATGCCTGGGCTCGGGCCACAGCGGGAACGCAGCGTTCCCGCCGTGGGAAAAGTGCGGGAACGGCGTTCCCCCGCGTTCCCGCTGGACTCGAGCCCTGGGTGACACTCTTTGCCTCAGATGTAAGGGCCCTCCATGCCATCCTGGATTGCGCAGTCCTGGAAAGCACTTTGGCCAAACACTGAGGGAGATTATATGGTCTGCACCAGTTAGAGGAGCACAGCGAACACATTTTATCCCCCAGGGATATAACACACTTCCTGTAAAATAAAGCACACAGAATTAGTTCATGGAAATCGTCAGCTGAGAGGGGGGGGGGGTCCCAAGCACTTTTGGAAGCCTTACATGCAGTCTTAACTTTGCATGTCTCTCCACCCCTAGGTTTTGGGTCATTACCTTGCATAGTGAATTATGTTTTACGCTACGCCCTCCAATTAGGCCACAAATGTGATCAGGAGGTGACCACCCCTTAAATTAAACCACATATGTTCCTACATCACGGGGTGAAGACTGTAGCCACTACCCTTTCTTTTAGGGACTAATGGGGTCATCGTCTACCTGTTGCCTTCACCCCTCAATTCAATTCTATAGAGGAGCGACACACAGCTTCCCTCTTCCGGCTCTTTTAAAGGGTTATGGTCCAATATGTTTGCACAGCTATGGGCATGTCTTACCATCTTTACCTTAATCCGAACATGTATTAATTCCCTCCCTTTTTAACCAGAGTTTGCATCACTACTCTAAAGGGAGAACACAAATGCAATAATTATTGTAGGGCTCTATTCACTAAATGCATTCACTTCCCTTGTTAACTTCACAACATAGTTAGCTTAGGCATCAATCACTATGCAGGTATTTTATCTAAAACCACATGCAAGCACAGCTTCCTCCCCCATCTTTAGCTGCAAAAGATAGTCTCCATTTACAAAGGTAAATGCTAGCAAGGTACACAATATATCTCATTATCTCTTAACATCCTCTGTTAAAAGCAACCCTTTTATCTCAAAAGTCACTATATCATGTGTATATACACATATGCACAATAACATGCATATTTTTAACTATTTAATTTAACTTTGCATTTTCTTCCTGCAAAAAGAAAGAAAATTAATTAATCACAAATCCTTAAAAGGAATGAACCTATTCCATTGTAATCAAGACAAGAAAACCCAGAAAAACCAGTAAAACCAGTTTCTGCAATGAATTGTAAAAATGTCTTTTCATATGCAAATGAAGCTAGGCATTCAGCAAACACTCCACAGCATGTGGTCTATCTACCTCATGGTCAGTCTGTGGCAATCAAACACAAAATGTTTTTTCATTTAAAACATTGCTAATCAAAGAATAAAAAAACGTATCTTTATCATTGAGGGGAACGGGACCACCACGCTCCTTGCACTGACCGGTAGCAAGCTATATGTATTTATTTGGTAGAATTTAATATGGGCCATATATCCAGAGTCCTTAGCTACAGTTTTGTTTCTTTGTAAGTTGCAAGTACTAAAGCAGAAGTACCGTTTACTGTCTAGGGTGCATGATCTCTATCTAAACTGCAAGACAGTTTCGTTTCCCTGTGCATACGCCTGAAAATCTTTTGTGAAATGTAGCGCTGTGTTAAAATCTTGCTGCTGGCAGTACCTATTTTTGGCCACAAGATGGAGACAATCGCGATTAGAGACACTGGACATTGGAACTACATTTCCCGGCGTGCTTTGCAAAAAGACAGGAAGTGGGTGGGACCCAACGGACTTACATCCTGAACCTCGTGGAGAACGCGCCAGAGCGCGCCAGGGAATGAGAGAGAGCAGACGCAGTGCCATACATCGCGAGAGGGCCTAGGCCAGAGCGCAAGTGAGACCTGTCAGTTCTTTTACCGGGTCATTCAGCCTAAGGAGAAGGAGCCCTCCAAGTTCCAGAGTTGCTGCAGATTGAACCAACCGAAGACCTCGAGTAAGGAGTCGCCGCGAGTTGATCGGGTACAGAGAGCAGGCGGTGAGCTGGGAAAAGTCGTGGACAAGCTACGGGAAGTCAGACAACGGATCCGGCCGCTAGTATCCCCAGTCAAAATCGAGCGGAGAGACGTCCTGGGTCAGCGGAGCCTAAAGCAACCGGTGGATGGGTGAGAGGCCTCCAAGGCCATTTGTAATAAAAAGAACACGCTGCTGTTTTCTCTTTAAAGTCCACAGGGCCCCAACTTGACTAGTCGAAGACATTCCTTAAGTAAATTCACTGGCCAGTTGAACAGTACCTGGGTACCATACACACATACACACCTTTTACATTCCGGGACTTAACCTGTGCAGGACTCATTCTGTTACGAATCGGAACGGGGGTTAAAGATACGTTCCGAATTATATTTTTCTCTTTTCCGCTGCGCGTTTACCGTAATACGAAGAGATTGTATTTTTTGGGTTTCGCTACGTGTCCCTTTTTACCGAGCTATCAGTCAATTGCATTTCTTTTCTGTTCGGTTGCGAATATTTTATTTTTCCGAAATACGAAGCCTCGTGTTTCGTTTCTTTTCCACTACGCGTTTTACCGCGATACGAAATTACTGTAATAATATCTGTGAATACCGTGTTTCAACGTCTGCCTACTATTTTAGTAAACTATTTAAATGATAAAAACCCACAACGGTGTTGGAGTATATTTATTCCCTAGTGCGGGGAGACTGACCCGTGGTTCATTTTCAGCGGCTCCTCCGGGAGTGAGCGCTACAGAAATATTACTGATTTCCCCAAAAGGATGCTTGCACACATCATGGGACTTTCCGTGAACGCCCTTGTCTGATCCAATCACTGACGGACAACGCTTATGCTTCTGTATTCTCGTATGTATAAATAAAGTGGCATTTCCGTGATAAGGGCAGAAATGTACTTTGAATGACCATAAGCCTTTTTGTGCATTATTTGTCATTGAGATACTTTCTCCCAGCGCTGAAGAAATCTTAATCCAAGGTGTCAGCTCGAGACAGGGTTTCGGGATAAGAGAAAGGACGGACAGGAGACCATTAATTCTCCACAATCATCTGCACCAAAAATCATATAACTACTTTTCTGCATCACATCAATTCAAAAACTAGGTATATGGTTACATAGGCAGAAATGGAAAAACTATGCACATTGCATCATCCATTCATTCAATCCTATGCAGACACAAGTTACTGTAATATTTACAGAACTACAAATCAAATCACATTTGTGTCTTTCTTAAGATATCCAAGCATATCCCATCCTCGTCGCCAATTGTTTCGTTTTGGGCATTAAATGCATCATTAATTATTGAATTAATATCCAATAATTAAAGCCCCAAGTTGCAACAATAACATTTATATCTTGTGGGTAATATGGTCGAATATATATATATATAAGAAAAACCACACAGAAACCGGTGCAATATGAATGACGATTTACTTGGCAATCTATATTCACAGTTTATATCATTTGCTTTACAGTAACTACAGAAAAACTAACATATACACACAGTCATGGCACAGTACATTAAACTAAACAACAATACTCATACTTCACAGTACATTAAACTAAACAACAATACTTAAACAATACAGCAATGAACTAAAAGCATGCTTACTACGCCCCAAGCTGGGGGCTGCAGAAAACTTCACATGGTCTGGTCAGTCTCCGGTATCAGGCCAAAAAGCCTTAAACCTTTGTGGAAGTCCCCCTTTTATTCCCAGTGGGAGTCACCAGTAGACAAACCCTCTCTACCAATAGGAAAAGACCTCTCTAAAGTAGGCTGGCTTAATGACATCACAGCTAGCCCCACAGTGCAAACAGCCTACACACTGCCCCTATTGGTCCTTCTTTGGTATGTCAATCAGTTAGTATTAAAATATGATAATTTATGGCCGAAATCACCCATGATCATAACACCCCAGCTCATGGATACTGCCCCAGCTCATGGATACTGCCCCAGCACATGGATACTGCCCCAGCTCACCTCTTTGCGCCGCGTGTTCGGCTCCCTTTGAGCTTCCGGCGGCATGGAGGTTGGGTGCTCGCCTGGGGGAACCACGTGACGAGCCGCGAGAACGCGGCTGTACACATGGTTCCCCCTGCGAGCGCCCAAAGCTCCATGCCGCCGGAAGCATACAGGGAGCCGATAAAATGAATAGATAAAATTGCAGCCTTATGCGATTTAGAAATTGCATGTGCTTAAATCGCGATTTTTTTTTTGCGATTGCGATTAATTGCACAGCCCTACTTCCGATATTCCTAATTGGCCGGTTCGGAATATTTTGGAATCCAAAATTCATGGATTTTGAAATATTCCGTATTGTATTTTTTACCTGTGCACATCTAATTACTGGTACCCCAAATATTTCATACTTACTAAAGGATGTAACCATCTTCGTGAGAGAATTGGCACAGCAACCTGAAATCCAATCAGGTCATATATGAAGAGCTGGCATATAGGAGACAGGCAATGGCAGTGCCCAGCGGGTCAGTATGACAGATGTACTTTAACCACTTCAATGCGGAGGACGCGCTGAGCGCGTCCTCCGCATGGCTGCTGGTATGCGGAGGACGCGCTGAGCGCGTCCTCCCTTTGGGGCCAGCGTTCGGCCGGGTTCCGGCCGATCGCTGGCCCCCCCGGTGCGGGCTGACATCCTCGATGTCAGCCCAGCATCCGGAACCGCAGCCGCTGAAATTAGGTGTCATCGCGGCAGCGCAATGACACCTAATTCAGGCGCCCCCCCCGCATGTGCGGAGGAGGCGCCTGAAAGGGAGGGGGGAGGTCCTTCGGACCTCTCTCCCTCCCGATCGGCGGCGTTGTGGGGGTTAACCCAGGCACCATTTGGAAGGGCACAGCCTGCCCTTCCAAATGGTGCCTGGCATTAACCCCTGGGGAGCTGGATCGCGAATCGGCGCTGAAAAGCGCCGGTTCGTGATCCTTTCCCGGAGCTGGCCGACATCTTGGATGTCGGCCAAGCCTCCGGGAACTCCCCCTGAGGACTGGCGTCATCGTGCATAGCACGATGACGCCAGTCCTAGAGTTAACCCCTAACTGC
This sequence comes from Leptobrachium leishanense, assembly GCA_009667805.1. NCBI lineage: Eukaryota > Metazoa > Chordata > Amphibia > Anura > Megophryidae > Leptobrachium > Leptobrachium leishanense. Next base: position 304,792,513 of record CM019065.1, read on the forward strand.
CACCAACGGTGGAGATAGGGAGTTCCAATGAACTCCCTATCTCCCGATCCGTGGCAGCTAGGGGTTAAAGTTTGGTATGGTTGGATCGGCCAGAGCATGGCCGTTCCAACGATACCAAACTCGAATGTGAAAAAAGTTTTTAAAAAAAAATAAAAATTAAAAATAAAAATATATTTAAAAAAAAATAATAAACATTTTGTTTTCTTTTTTTGGTTCGTTAATATTGTTCCCATTTCAATTATAATGTGAACAATGATGCTGCACTAACGATTTTTGAATGCGGTGCGTTTGTTAAAAATCGCGTAATTTTCCCCAAAAAAAAATGTAACGAGACCCCATCTCTAATTTTTTTAACAAGCGCACCCCATACAAAATATAACCGCAATTGCTCGCATGTTAAAATGTGAAAAAAAACACTTTACACGTTGTAAATTATTGAAAATACATATTTTATTGCATTTTTTGTTATAATATACAGACATGACATAACGTATACATATAATAATGACATATTATGAATCTACCGAGTCTGACGGAAAGAACGATATATAATATGTCTGGGTAATATACTAAAATAAGCCTTCAAAACACGTTTAAACATGATGAGCAAAACCGGTAAAAATGACCTCAGCACAGAGGTGTGAAAAGCCTCAGCAGCGAAAGGGTTAAAGCTGATATTGATCTAATACCGTTGAATTCATTGTTTGGAGAAGGATTAGGATGAGATTTGCATTGAAATCAAACAGGTATGTTTTTGAATAGTTTTCCACTTGTATGTGGATGGTTTTTGCCTACTAGCAGTACTTTTGCCATACTTTGTACAGAATGCGCAATCATTCCAGGAATCTCATGCAAAACCTGAGGGAAAACACATGTTAAAAGTCGGAATGTGACAAAGACACGAAGATATGTTTATTACTGACACATACCTCATTCGTTACATCTCAGTTTGCTATTTACTTTGTGACTTTTGTTTGATTTATTGAGGGTTTTTTGTATTGGATACAAAGTACAGCAAAAGTGGCTAGTGTTAGAATAAAATGCAATTACCCCTGAACTTAAAAAAGGCACACAAAAAGTGTACTATATAATAATTGCCACCGTACAAAAACACGCTTCTAATCATATTTTCTACATCCCCATTCATTTCGTCACAAACATAAAAGTCTCACTTTTTAGCACACTATCATTCTGCAAATGTAAACGAGTGAGCAACATACCAACAGGTGTTTGGTGCAGTAAGGGTTAACAATACTAAAATACCTAACTGAATTGAAACTTGTGGTGGAAGAAAACCAATCAAGATTCATAGTGGTGTGTTCAATGTTTTATGTACAAACAGGAAATGTCACCATATAAACCTCCTGGACGGCACCAGGGGTGGATCTAGACCCAGGTTTCGGGGGGGCACTCTACCAGTTTTGGCTAAGAGCTGGTGTTGGGTTCGCAGTGACAGGCAGAGACGCGCCAAATCGCAAGCTGTGCTCGTTACAATTACTCTCCCCAGAACATTGCACAGGGTCTGTCCTCATGTGGCTCATGAGCCCTGCGAACCCTTTAGATATGAGGGGCCCAGGGTACCCCCCTCATATGGGGACCCTCGAGGGGCCCATCACCCACTCATTGCAGCTGAGGCTGTGCCGCGGCACAGAATGTCCCTGTGGCAAATGTGGGAAACTGCTGATCACTTTAAAAGATACTGTACATTACTGACACACTGCATATTACAGAGCTCCATAGCAATAAAACACACAGTAATGTGCAGTGTGTATGAGTGTATCACAGAGCGCCACAGCAATAAAACTCACTGTAACGTACTGATGGTTTATTCACCCCCCAGCATATCAATTGCAGGCCCCCCAACTCCCCCCCAGCATATCAATTGCAGACCCCCAACCCCTCCAGCATATCAGTTGCAGACCCCCAACTCCCCCAGCATATCAATTGCAGACCCCCAACCTCCCCAGCATATCAATTGCAGACCCCCAACTCCCCCCAGCATATCAATTGCAGACCCCCAACCCCCACAGCATATCAATTGCAGACCCCCCAACATCTTAATTTCAGACCCCCAACCCCCCCAGCATATCAATTGCAGGCCCCCAACATATTAATTGCAGACCCCCAACCCCCCCAGCATATCAATTGCAGGCCCCAACCCACCAGCATATCAATTGCAGACCCCCAACTCCCCCCAACATATCATTGCAGACCCACACACACACACACACTCTCTGCTCACACAGACACTATCTGCCTGTTATTTACTTACAGGTTGCAATCCCTGTCTGTCTCCCTGCTGCTCTCCGTCCACTCCCCCTCCCTGCACGTGCTGGACACTTCCAGCACACAGGGGAGTCTCTGCATCGTGTGGCTGTGGAGGAGGAAGGGGCGGAGCCAGCATGTCCCCATGTGAGCTGCTGGGCTGGCAGCCTCTTCCTCTTCTCTCCCCCCGACGTGGCCTTCATTTCCAGTACAGCGTGTGGGAGTTTGATCACACACGCTGCCGGGTAAATGGGAGACCCAGTGCCCGACCCCTGCCTGGGCTGCAAGGCCAATCTGGGCCCCCCATCCAAGTCGGCAGGTCAGTAATATTTTCTCGGGAGGGGCAATTGCCCCTTCTGTATCTGCCCCTGGCCGGCACACTTTGAGCGCTGGCTTACTCACCAAGACATGTGATAGGCCTGCCAAGCAGCATCCAGGGCAAGGGGCATGGTCAGCACAAACCACAGGCTCCAAGTATGTCTTGTGTTCTGCCAAAGCCCTTGTCCCTTGCACCCCATTAGGTAGATGCCTGATGGCCAGTCCATGCCTTGTCGCAATGATAGGTTCAGCTTTGTTGGTGATGTTATGCTTGTTGTCTGTGGCTGTGTTATGCCTTTCAGTACTTCATTATCATGCTGCTTTGAAGCTTCATCAATAAATGTAACCTGCACAGTTTCTTAAGGATCTATTCACAAAGCATGAAATTTCAGAGAAATTTCAGTGCTTTTCACTTTGGTGCATTTCGGTATACTTTGGCTATTCCATATCGCCGAACCTTTGGTGCATTCACTATTTAGAGAATCGTATTGCACCAAAGATGGAGCCACCAATGGCCAACAAAAAAGTTGGAGAACATTGCCGAAAAGCACCAAAGAGTGACGAAGTGACCTTGGCGAATTGCACCGAACTACAAATAAAAAACGGAACTCTCCTACTCTCCTAATAAGGGCCCTATCGCCTCCTTAATGCTAGCACTAGTGCTCCCATAAATGAGTGTTTGCTCTTGGTTAATTGAGGTGATAGCGTTACGGCCAGATCACCAGCTAGTTAAAAAACCCTTTAGCGCATCGGTATTAGCGCTTTTTAGTGCAAGTTTACTGTACTTTGCCCTCCCTATGCTTAACATGTAAACAATGAGTAAACAATCTGTAATTAATGTTAGGATCAACGCTAATCCTAATCCTAGATAAACGCTAGTCCTAACGCTAATTACAAACCACTGTCGCTAACTAAAAAAGTTTGCTACAGCTTAGAGCGCTCCTAAAAAATCCGAAATGATTTTCTAAAACTAAAAACGCTTTTGCTGAAAATGAAAAAAATTAAACATACATTTTTTAAAAAAAAAAAAAGGTTTTACATTGAATCCTATGGGATTCGCCTGTTTAAACCTGTGAAACGGAAACACAGAAAACCTGGTCACTTCGGTTGCAGTACGGCGTTCTGTGAATAAACAAACCTTTACTTCTCTATGGGACAATTTTGCTGCCGTCAAAGTCCATTGATCTGCACCATATTTGTGTGCTCACAGAATCATGGTTAACCCTAAAATTACCAGACTCTGCCATATCAATACAGGGGTATTCATGTTACAGAAAGGACAGAGCAAAGAGAGGAGGAAGTATAGCTATTTATGTTGATGAGTCCATTAAGTTCACCCCCTTACAGAATTCTAGCTCCCCTGCCACCTTTGATTTCTTCGGTTTAATTGAGATCCCATTCAGTAAATCAATCATTGTTGCTGGATCTTATCGCCCACCAAGCTCTCCAGTGCACTCCCTCTCTGACATAACTGAAATCCTTCATAACTTACTTGAACAAAACCAAAAACGTCAACTGCAGGTCCTCGGCGATTTCAATATTGATTGGCTGAATCCTAAAGCCAATAAACACTGCTCACTGTTTAAGGCCTTGCAGCTAACTCAATTAATCTCCTCCCCCACTCGCATTAATATGAACAGATTGTATTAGCACCTCTCGATGCTAAATGTGTTTGGCGCTAAGTAGATTTTTGAAAATGACGTTTGCTATTGGTGAAATTATGTATTCATGCAGCTCACCACCAGTGTGTCCTTCACCAAAGTAATTAAAGCAATACAAACTGTGTTTGTTAAGGGAGCGTAAGAGAAAGGGAAGCAATTGCTGTTACGTTCTTAGGTCACAAACTTCTCAGGTTAGTACCACAAAGGAAATAATTCTAGAAGATAAGAATAAAAAATGGCCTTCATTGCATAGTATAGCTACTTAATTTTGAGATATGGATTAATTGACAGATATAACACTCACAAACATGGAGCCTCTAGGCTCGTGGTAATCGCCTGTAAGCCTCTATGGGGGGCTCCTCCCATCAGACGGTAATAGATGGAGATGGTTTCTAAATGTTCGTCGATACCTCAAATGAATGAGAGAATATATGGTGCAATACCAGTGGAAATATTGGCAAAATGGTAAAATTTGGCCAATTTACTCACGTGATTTTGAGCCTCCCGATTGAGTGGCTTGGTAATTTAGCCTTGGACCTCTTCAGTAAGGGGGGTCCTACCCCTGGTGGAATATTTGCAGATGAGTTCACTATTGAAAGTGAGTACTTTACGCAGTTTGGTCAATTGGGTGAGGTAAAATAAGGAAGGTAAATTGTTTTTAAAAAGGGGACTTTTATTACAAAAAAAAAAAGTATATGTAGGTAAAAATTAAATAAAACAACGAATATGGTAAAAGTATGGTGAGGGGTATACCGAAACGCGTTTCGCTCGCTAGTCCTGCGGGCTTCGTCAGTCGGATGATGGGAGGATGGGAGGATGATGGGAGGAGCCCCCCATAGAGGAGCCCCCCATAGAAATCTTCTAGAATTATTTCCTTTGTGGTACTAACCTGAGAAGTTTGTGACCTAAGAACGTAACAGCAATTGCTTCCCTTTCTCTTGCGCTCCCTTAACAAACACAGTTTGTATTGCTTTAATTAATATGAACAGCACTAACCATACCCTGCTGGACTGGATTCTCTCTTCATGTCCCGATAGAATACAGGAGGCAGGCGTTCTCGCTAATAGCTTCAGTGACCACTGTCTAGTGTACTGTGTGCACAAAATAAAGGCCACAAATCATCACCAGGTCTTTCAAGAAATTTATTCTTGAATCCTTCCTAAGTGATCTCAAACAGCTCCCATGGTACAGACTAAACCTTATCCCAGACTTGGACTGTGCAATTGAATTCTTTCAGTCCGAACTCCTGCAAGTCTGGAATGCCCATGCCCCGCTGCGTAAAGTGCGAGTAAAAGGAAGCTCATCTCCCCTGGGTTACAGGTGATCTTACACAAATGTACCAGCTTATAGAGATTCACTGTGGTCAAATTTCAAGAGTACTGGTTCCATGAATGAATACCTTTCGTCCAAATCACTCAGCTACAACCGCCTTTTTAAAGTTTGCAATGATACCCAAGCTGGCATGGAACAAGGAGACCTAACTGGAGCCATCCTGCTTGATTTTGTCAAGGCCTTTGACACAGTAGACCATGGCATCTTATTACAAAAACTTAAAAACTCTGGTATTGGTGATCACACGCTAACCTGGTTTGAATCATATGTCTCCAACCGAACGCAACATGTGTCCATCTCTGGCAGCTCCTCCCTCCCCCTCCCAGTCACATACGGAGTACCCCAAGGCTCAATACTCGGCCCCTCCCAAGGCTCACTACTCGGCCCCCTGCTATTCACATTATTCATAAATAATCTGCCCAACGCCTGCAAAGCCTCAACTGTACACATGTATCCAGATGATACCGTAATCTATACCAGCAAACCAGATCTCCCACAGCTGGAGGCCATGCTGCAAGAACAATTCACAGAGGTAGAAAAGTGGGTCACAGATAACAAACTTTTTCTAAATACTGACAAAACTGTAACAATGCTCTTTGGAACAGCACCTAAACTACATAAACTGCAAAATTCCCATCTACATGTCAGGACAAAATCAATTGGCATGCTGACCACAGTCACTTCTCTCAAATATCTAGGTATGTGGTTAGACCCAAATCCATCCTTTGGCCCCCACATCGAAAAGCTCTCATCTAAACTTTACCCCAAACTAGGTGCCCTGTACAGAAACAACGGAGATGTAGTGTATGCAACTGCCCCACAAATGCACCTTCAGAAACTTACTACATTGTATAACTCATTCTGTCGCTTTGTGCTATGTAACTAAATGACCCACCATTGTGACATGTTAAAAGAGCTAAACTGGCTGTCGCTGGAATCTAGACGCACCCTTCACCTTTCCAACCTGGTGTTTAAGAGCTTTTCTGGGAAGCTGCCACCCTACCTGAATAGGCTGCTTCCCCTAGCAGTTCCGTCATCCTATAACCTCCGATCCAGGACCAGCACCTTACTTGCAATACCACAATACAAAAAGAAAGTGTCTCGATTCTCATTTTCCTACAGAGCACCACAGTTATGGAATAACCTTCCAGACACCATCAAATCTTCCCCCAGTCTTAAGTCACTCAAGAGCTCCTTACTAGTATACCTCGGTACAGAATGCACCTGTAAACATGTAACATAGTAACTATATTACTTACATATTTATTTTTTGTGTTAATCTGTATATTTGTGTTTTGTTCTTAATATCTTGCGTTTATTACTTTGTATTTCTGTAACAACTGTAAAATGTCAATGCTCTTGAACCCAGGACATACTTGAAATTGAGAGAAATCTCAATGTATCCATCCTGGTAAAATACTTTGCAAATAAATAAATAAATAAATATTTCGCCGTCAGTTCTCCTGTATTTGGCGAATTAACAGCTTACTGAATAGATGAACTGCCCCAAAAGTGCAACAAATGGTGAAATTCACCGTTCAGTGCAATTTGTTGGCAAGTTCGGTGTTAATGAATGAACCCTTTAGTCATTTACTCTTCTACACACATGAACAATATTACTTTGCCTATGACAACAATTTTAAAAGTCCAGCACATTTAAAATGTATATGTTGACTTAATTACCCCTCCCCCACACACACATTGAATTTGAGTTCTGTAAACTGGGGCCTATACATAAATTTTCAGAGACTGCCCATGCCCAGGAGGCAACTCAGAAGATGGTCAACAAGCCGAAACATTGCACATGTGCTTCTATTCTCACTCTCCCACATTCTTAGAGCCCCTACCCAGACACATCTGACACAGCTGCAGGCGACATCTTTTCTCAGAGACATGGTATGTCAAATGACTTAAATTCTATCAGGGTTATCCAAAGAGATCCGAATTGCTTGAGAAAGGTAACCGAACGCTGAAAACCTTTCTTGGCCATTTGGCTATCCAGAGAGCAGGCAATTCGCCAAATCCTGGCGAATTGCCTGCACATTCGGTGCCTTTTCGGTACCTGTTTGAGGGCAGTGAATCCCCATGAAAAAGCACTGCTTCGGCTATTCAGAGAACACAAACCAGCAGTGAAAGGTTCCCGAAATGCCCTGCCATTCGGTGGTTTAATTCGGCAAGTTTATTCAGGAGACTCCCATAGGCTTCAATGTTAAAAATATTCCCGTTTTAATTCAATATCTAATAAACCATTCATTATAAAATTCTGCAGTAAAGAGTCTCTTTATTTATAGATTTTTTAGGATATTTTACGCATTTTTCTGTTTTTTTTTTTTTTTAAAAAAGTCAGATTTTTTTTTTTTAAGTTTTCTTCTTTTTTCTGTAACAGCCCTTTTTATTATCATTCCCTGGACCTCATATGTAAATTTCAGACATTTTCGCTCAGTAGTTTCTTTGCAAACAGTGTTTCACTTTCAAACATTCATACAAACTGTTTTGCTAATTTATTCACCTCCCTCTGTCTGCGGTCTCGGCTTTTTCCGGCGGCTTCGCTGCATGTGATCGGCTCCTGCTCGGGTTTTGCAATCCTGTGGTGCTTAGTGAATACACCGCAGGGTCACCGAAATGGGATCGGCAAAAGGAACCGAATTGAAGAGAACGAAAAGTCACTGAACGTGCGGTGACTTTTCGAATCTCTTTGAATTACCCTGAATGACTTTTTTATTCTACATAACCTTCTCTAACAATGACCTCATTACAGCAAGTGGTAATCTAATACTTGGACATTGCTAAATTCCTTTGGCTTCTATATGCCTTGTGGATCACATTATAAAGGGTTAGGTCTTGTTATGTCCTTTGGACCTCTGTATCACTGCAACCATAGCAGCTAGAGGGCCATGCATGATATAGTTGGAAAGGCCAGAGCACGATCAAATGATTACAAACATGACCAGGTTATGTTTAAAAATAAAAAAATAATATCGATAAAAATATACATGTCTTTTCTTTTTAATATTGCATCACTATTGTAAACATTTCGATTTATAAAGTGAACAATGATGCTGAACTAACTCACCTTCTCATTTCCCACGATGCCAGCAAGTGTGAATGTGATGGCTCAATGCATTATTACGCAGTGGTTCATCGTAAAACTTAAACTTGTGCGCTGCAGCGAGGGACGCAGAGGGCCCTTTGCAACACTGGGTCTCTGATTTATACACTGCACAAGGTCAAGTGAGGTGTCATTGGAAAGGTCAGAGTCTGTCCTTTCCAACAATACGAAATATGACCATGTAATGTACAAAAATAGAAAAAAGGAAACAAATATTAAAAGCTAAATTTACTCTTTTTTTCTCATTTCTATGGCAGTGGCATTATGTGCTTTTTTATAAAGCAAACAATGCCACTGGACCAACTCACCTTCTCATTTCCCTCGCCGGGACCAAATGTGAAGGTGATGGAGCAAAGCGTTACTATGCATTGGTCCATCTTAGGCTAGGGTCAGACGAAAGCAGTTTTAATGTGCGTTTAGACGCACGAAATCACGGCCGTGCTAGCAGCAAATGACGTCCAATGCCGGGGAACACACGAAGTACGGCCGCACGAAAGTTCGTCCGCGCAACGCAAGTGGCAAACGAATGCATTTTTTCTAGAACTTCAAACCTCTAGTACGGACGTACAGAGTGTGCTGTGTCGGCTAGAGGCGTGTGTGTGTGATTGGGAGACGTCAGACGCTGCTAATGTCCGGCCAACATAACGTCCAGACACAAAAAGAAAGTGTTTTATTGATGATCCGTACAAAATCACGGACGAAAAGGCGCATCGTATGACCGCTATCGCGTACTCCGTGAAAAAATGCGTCCATTCGTTCGAACGCACTTTTTCACAGACAACGCGAAAATGCGTTCGTCTGACCCTAGCCTAAAACACAAGCCGCCGCACCACTGCGATGAAGGCATTTCCATTCTTTATGCCCCACAATGTCATGTTAGTTATTGGACAGGTAAGATTCTTTTTTGTGCATGTTTGCATAACTAAATTAAACCGGTCTGGATGAAGTCCAGGACGGATTTTTTTTTTTTTTTTTTTTAATTTTGTCCCAGTACAGCTCTGGAGATAGGTGATACCTGGTTTCTTCTCACTGTTTACTGTAAATGTATTTCCTGTAGTATTTATATAATGTTTTCTGGTGCCAGACCTTTGCAAGTACCTTTTAACCATTTCCAAAGAGAGGTGAGAAAGCATTTTTATTTCTATTGAGGAAGCGAGGCCGCTCGCGAAACGCGTTTAGGTGATATACCCTTGTGTCTGTTTTATTTATCTTAAATAAATTTTGCCTTTTTAAATCTGCAATTGGTGTGCAGCACTTTTTGGGACAACAAGACTACGTATCTAGGGGAAATCCGGCATTCCCATCTAATTCTGCCGGTTGTTTGGAGCGTCCAGTGTCTGATTAAGACACAATAAAATGTGAGTGCATCCTTTTCTTTACTACCTCCATCTATATAGAAAGTTTGTTACGCTATGGCAGCGTTCCTGTTTATTTGTAAGGTATACAGAAAAGAAGAAAACATCCGTTGAAGGAAGCGCTGACTCGATCGTCTCTCCTCTTTGTTATTTTTATTTCTATGTTTTTATACTCTGTTTTGCTAGACAGAATTTGAAGCGTTAACATGTGCATGAAATGGATATTACATTCATAATTCAGGATTGATACCACCTAAATAATCTCTAAAGAGATGTAATGTTTGCATGACATTCCTTTACATGGCATTAGTTTAAATGGTACATTACTAACAGTAAAAAGTATGATTTTCATTTAATTATTTGTACCCATTAATTTTAATGAACTCAATTCTTTGGGGGCCACATACAAGACATAACCAATTGACAATTTAAATATTAAATGTATAATCACAGTTCACCTGATCACTGATGCTTGTGATTACTTCATTATTCTGTTATAAAAATAATCCACCATGCTTCATTCGGAAGGAAGTCACCTTAATATAACAGTTTCAGTGAACACCGGGAGAAACGTGACAGTCTAAATCTAATAATTAAAACCTAGTATTTAGTGTATATAATTATTTAAAATGTTGTTTATATTTATTTAAAAATTAAATGAAATACTAATGTAGATTTGCAAACCATGAAATGTTAATATGTGGAAAATAACACTTTGAAAAGCGCTATTTTAAACCTTTTAATGATTATATCACAGCATGAAATGTCACATCAGAAATATGTCTCATAATTCAACATTTCTGATTACTGCACATTTAAAAAGCTTTTTAAATTAATGACTTGGCTGACTCTTGAGCAACTGATGCATTAAACTTTTGAATTTTATTCCTATGATAATTGCAAATCTATTAAAGATAAAGTGCAGAGTGCAAACGAACATAGGATGGATTTAACTAATATTAAAAAATATATAAAATTATAGACAGCATCAAGGGTTTTCATGCAAACAAAATGCCAAGATGGAAAAAAAAGGAAGACTATAACCTCCCAGACGCCATCAAATCTTCCCCAGTCTTAAAGTGACATTAAACCCTCAGATTTTTTAACATAAAACAATACTGTAATGTGTGATTTAATGTAATCCATGGTAGTTTTCCTTCTCTTTGCTGCTCTTCCTTTTAAATCCTTATCTCTTCTCATGCTAGGGGAGAACTTCCTGTTTCAGCAGACTGCCTTGTCTCTGGAATGGATACATGGTGTCTGTGTATATAGGTTTGCAACCTGAGCCAGTATTACAGGAAGTGGCAGCCAGCTGCAAAAGGAAGTTCTACCCCAGTATGAGAAGAGATATGGATTTAAAAGGAAAAACAGCAAAGAGAAGGAAAACAACCATGGATTACAGTAAGGCACACATTACAGTATTGGTTTATGTTAAAAAATCTCAGGGTTTAATGTCACATTAAATCACTCTAGAGCTTCCTATTAACATACCTCGATACAGAATGCACCTGTAAACATGTAACATAGTGACTATTTCCTACATATTTATTTTCTGTGTTAATCTGTATATTTTTGTTTTGTTTTTAATATCTTGCATTTATTACTTTGTATTTCTGTAACGACTGTAAAAATTTAAATGGTCTTGAACCCAGGACATACTTGAAAAGGAGAGAAATTTCAATGTATCCTTCCTGGTAAAATACTTTGCAAATAAATAAATAATAAATAAATATTTGGCTTCGGATTTCTAATTCTCCGGTTAATATTCCAGAACTGGGGAACCTTTTTTCTGCCGATGCCATTTGGATCTTTATAACATCATTCGCGGGCCATACAAAATTATTAACTTAAAAATTAGCCTGCTGTATTTGGTCAAACATTTAATTAACTCTTCCCTAATGTTATGGCTGGACCTGATTCTCTGTGGTGAGGCATGTGATGTTAGCTGGTATTGATGATTTGCTACTCGCAACTGCTTTTCCAGGTTTGCTTCGGTCAGTCTGGAACGCGGTCGACTCTTTCCGATGGTAAGTTCTGAAAAGAACTGCTCGTAGCAGTAAGTTGTTCAGAACACAGATGGATATTTCAATGCATGGCTCCCCAAAGTGGGAAATTCATCTTTGCTTATTTAACATTTATAGAACTCAAGCAGTGGGAGGATGTTGTCCCTAAACAGGCCAGGTTGGTACACAGATATACTCACCGATGTAATTGCTAGGAAGGAAAGCTAGGTCACTTTAAACAGGCCGGGTTGGTACACAGGTAAGGGAAGGAGGACAGAGATATAAACTATGAAGGGACGAGGCAGGGCAAGTGAGGAATAATAACAATGAACGCACTGACTGGTTATCGGACGAGAACAACGACAAGGCACCGTTGGTCATGACCATCAGCATGTGGGACTTATATGAGAGTGGTAGCCGCAATTAGTCGGCACTTACGTGGGCTGCCCGGAATTCCTGTTGTGTCGCGCATGCGCTGTTGATTGGAGGAAGTGATCTGTGCCTGCGTGGTGGATCAGACCAAATGATTTTGCGTGTCTAATGCGGTCGGCGGGCCAGACAGTTCTCACACCTGATTTGGCCAGAGCAGTAATTCATTCTAAGAAGAGCAATAGCAAACTGAATACTTGAAAAAAGGTTAGAAAGATCTACTAGCTATAGACCTGTAGAAAGAATGAAAGGGATATGTAGGGAGGTGCATCAAGTACAGAAAAAGGCTTATCAGTTCATATTCTCTATGTATATAAAGTAATAATAACGTGCAAATACCGTAATGTGAAGCCTTACAAAGTATGCAAAATATAGCCTTAAAATAAAAAATTACATTGTGGATGCAGCCTCAATGGACAATATGAACACAAAAAATATCCAAAATGTATCAATACATAAAACAGTAGAATTCCAATATACAGCCAACTTAAAATAGTGGTAATACAAAGGCACAAGTAGAAAGGACAACTGGTCCTCTGATCATTCCTGATACAAAGCAAAAAAAAGACAAATATACTCATATGCAATGGATCACCCAGGATCCCAGTTAATACATCCACTGGAAAAACTAAGGATCCTGGGGGGTCAAGTACTTACCCTGTAAAAGTGCCACAGGCATATCAGATGACCCCCAAATGCAAGAAAGCTCTCCCAGTTGGTGAGTTTATCTCTTGATCATACATCTGCAGATTTTACCAGTGTGTATGAGAGCACCATCTCTCTGTCTCTATGTTCTACTGAGATGATCCAGACCGTAAAAAGAAGGGCTGTGCCACTCTTTGTTTGGCCAGAGGCTCTATCACCTAGAGCCGGAATTAATGATGCCTCTATATGATATGAGTGTCTCTTCTATTTACAGATATTCTGCTATAAATCTGTATTATCTGCACTATTGTATTTCTCCTGTTGTTTCTTTTGCTTTTTTGAGAGGGTTGATAGAGTGGAGGACCAATCTCTATTTTCCCTTGCATATAAGTACTCTATTTGTTTTTGTTTTTTAGTGTTTTGTATCACAGTCAGAGCACCCATTGTCCTTTGCACTTGCATGTGCGTTTTGGATTATCACTATTTTAAGTTTACTGTATATTGGAATTCTATTGTTTTATATATCATAAGCGCCATATGGACTAACCACATATATTATCAATGCGTAGGTCTGAAAGATCTGATCCAGCGACTGCCTCTTTGAGACCACTTACTACAGTGATTGATATCGGAGGGAATGATGTCGGCATGTTCTCTGCATGCTGAAATCACTGGTAACTGATTTGGTGACCAGCAGCAGGAAATTGAAAAAGCTAAGTCCCACTGACACTGGTGGGCTGAAGGAAACTCCTCCACTTCACCCAGCAATATCTCCAGTTCAGGGGGGTCACTCGACACATTCAGACCACGTTATAAATGTAAAGTGGACAGGATGAGTAAAATGTCCCTTTAAAGGGCCACTACCACCAAAAAATGAATTGTTCTTATTGTGTTTATTTTATGTTGCTGATATCTTATATGTGCTTTGTTAAGAAAATATTTTACTCTGTATGTGTCACATCCATTTTCTGATCCTTAGTGTTGTAAACTGTCCACCCCCACATTTACATCACTTGCTCTTCATGTGGCAATGGCCATAGAAAGCAGTTTATGAGTCGTTAACTGACTCAATACTCATTTGTCTTTTGTGGGACGTATTCAAAGGACATCACAAGCGGTAGATTAGAAGTCTTTTAAGCTCCCTGTTTTATCTCTTTCAGCTGCCATCTGTCATCTGGGGTAGCTTAGAGAAAAATAGACCTCTGCAGCCTTATCTAAACATTCACGCCTCCACCTCATTAAGAGGTAAATACTGTAGATTAGATAAGCTACAGAAGTAAGGAAAAACCTTTAAACAGATTTTGGTAAATGTTGCCGCATGGGAAAAAATAGAAATCAATAAAATGGAAACAGGAGATAAAAAAATAACTTTATTTTTCCTTTTTACATGCGATTACTTCGAACAAAGAAAAACAAACAGCAGCGTGAGTTTTATAAAAAAATAATTAGTTTGTAATGCACAAGTAATCTAGTTACAGTTTATGTAAGGCGGTGTTTCCCAAACCTGTCCTCAGGACCTACAGTGACAGGCCATGTTTGCAGGATATCTGAAGCACAGCACAGGTGATATGATTTGAGCTCAGTGATTGCAGGATTCAGTCTGCTTTTCCCCAAGGTAATCCGTAAAACCTGGCCTGTTAAGGCTAGGGTCAGATGAGCGCATTTTGTACGGACTGTGCGTCCGTGCAGTATGGACGTACTTACTGACTGACAACAAGGTAGTGGCCACACAGTCCGTTTTTTTCACTGACGTATTTTTTGACTGATGTAGCAGGGAAAATAAATTACAATGAAAAAACATTCTGTCCGTCAAAAATGCTGGACGTATAAATGCAGTCCATCTGACCACGTTCCATCACTCACACACAAAGCTATGCAGACGTTGTGGATGTGGCGCACTCCGCACGTCCGTTCTAGCAGTATTACATTCTTGCCTAACCTGCGTCCGTTTGCTGCGTCTGTCAGCCCCTGCACTAATGTGCGGACGTACTTCGTGTGTGGGGCTCCATTTAACACAATTGTATGTGTAGCGCTGTGTTTAAAAAGACTGTTCTGCTGCATTTACTTGCAATGGCCACCAGAGAGAGACAGAGACCATGCTAAGATTATGCTGGACAAACACAGAAAACATTGGGACTACATTTCCCGGCATGCTTTGGGGCAGACACAGGAAGTGGGTGGGACACAGACGCTTACATCCTGAGCCTCGTGGAGAGAGCTGGCAGAGCGCGCCAGGGAGTGGGAGAAGCAAGACCCAGTGCTGCACAATGTGACAGTGACCATGCCGGAGCGCAGCTGGGGCCTGACAGAGTTAAAGACCGGGTTATTCAGCCTTATTAGAGGAAGACCCAGTGATTCACCAGACTACCCACGCTGATATTGAGGAAGCTGGAAGACCCCGAGTTAGGAGTACCGCAGATCGATCGAACAGGGAGAGCAGGCAGTGAACTGGATATCTTGCGGTAGCTACAGAAAGCTAGACAGCGGATCCAGTAACCAGGAGAACCCCAGTCAACATCGAGCGGAGAGACGTCCTGGGTCGAGCGGAGCGTCAAGTATCTGGCGGATGGGTGAGAGGCCTTCCAGGCCGTTGTGAAAATAAAGCACGCTGCTGTTTGTTTCCAAAACCCACAGGGCCCCAACTTGACTAGTCGAAGATACCTCATAAGCAATTCACTGGCCAGTTGGATATTGTACCCGGGTACCATCACACACACACACCTACATTCATTGGGACATAACCTGTACGTGACTCACTCCCCAACCACAAAGGGGGTTAAAGATATATTTTTCTCTTTTCCGCTGCGCGTTCCTCGAATTACGAAGCATCGTATTTCTTTTTCCGCTGCGCGTTTCCCGCATTACGAAGTACTGTAAATATATATACGAACACCGTGTTATTCATTATATGCCATTTGTTCTAGTAAACTATATAATTTATAAAATCCACAACGGTGCTGGAGTATATTTATTCCCTAGTGCGGGGAGACTGGCCCGAGGTTCAATTTCAGCGGCTTCTCCGGGAGTGAGAGCTACATATGCTATCACGGATGTACTTATGTGCGGGCAACACGGACGTTAACACTGCGTTCGTCTAACCCCAGCCTAAGGGGTCCCGAGGACAGGTTTGGGAAACACTGATGTAATTGGTAGTGGCCCTTTAACGGTATGATTTAAGGCTACCAGAATATCCCTTTAATTTGATTAATAAGACAGAAAGCCTTAAATTGTTAATTGCTCACATTTCTTTGTCTGAGGTTGAATAAACAGAGCCCTAGCTCTTTGTGTGTCGAGAGGCATTAGAGTTGTACCATAACCATTACATGAGTTGAAAAACAGCAGTATAAGAGGCTAATTTCTTTAATTAAACTTTTCCCAAAAGGAACACCGTTCATATTTGCAAATATTCTTGCTTGTTATACTGATTTAACAAGCTAAAACGATCCAATTATTATCATTAGCTGTACTATGAACTAATTCCTTTCATCTCTCCATTTCGATATCCTAATCAGTATGTGGTCTAAAACTCTACTTAGCAAGACACAGTGCTTTATTGAGGATAATAAAGGATCATTCCATGCTTGTACCAGAGGACACTGGTTTTGTAGCACTCTAATGTATGGTTTAGTATGAATTCCAAAGAGATTAAGGTAGTCAGAGCTAACAATAATCCGCACCAGACAAAAAAAAATAGAAAACTAAATTGTCTATAACGTCATAACATTTATAGATTAATTCTTGCATAATACGCAACTGGTGTAGGAAGACAACATAGTTGGAAGATGAATAATGCCTCCACCAGTATTTAAAGATGCTTAAACACACCCAATCATGTTGCCAGTAGGATTGCAATATAGGCCATGTTATCCTGGACACATATTAGAAGTTCTCGGAAAGGAAGAATCTCATCTCAGGGGCCTGTAGGCACAGTAATCTGGAGCATGTCCCCCCCCCAAAAAAAAAATTGAAGTCCCAAAAATACATAATAATTTTTTTTGGGGGGGGGTGCAATTTTTAAATCACTTTCTCACTGTGCTCACATCAAAAGAAGGGGCAGAATCCATTGCAGTAAGCTTAGGCAAAAATGTAGCATAATGTTATGGCTAGGGTTAACCCTAAAACAAGCCTGGAACAGCCTTCCAGTTGAAGTGGTAGAGGCCAAAACAGTAATTGAATTTAAGCAGGCATGGGATAGGCATAAGGCTATCCTAAACAAAAGATAAATCCAGGTAAAGTATCCATGTAATTGGGCAGACTAGATGGGCCGAAAGGTTCTTATCTGCCGACATTTTTCTATGTTTCTATGTTTCTAAGCACAAATAGTAACTTAAACCTAACATTAATTTCTAAGCCTAACCATAATTTCTATCCCTAGTTATGGAAAATTATGCTCCATTTCGGCCCAGAGCACCAAAATTCTGAACTGAGGTTCTTTTTCAAAACGTGACTTTTTTGCCATTTAATTTTTTGATGCTGCTTTATTTTCGTCAATTTTTTTAATAAGGTATCAAAACACAAAAGGGGGGGGGGTGGTGTGCATTCTTTTTAAATTTTACATGTATCGTTGGAAAGGCCAGACGCTGACCTGTCCAATGACACATAATTTGACTTTGTGGGGTGTAAAGAATGGAGATACAAGAGTCCAAAGGACTCCCACTTTTGTCGCAGAGGTGTGGCGGCTTGTGGTTTAGATGGACCAATGCATAATAACGCATTATGCCATCACCTCCACATTTGCTCCCAGCATGGGTAATGAGAAGATGAGTTAGCGCAGTTGCTTTGTTTGCTTTATAGGTAAAAGCTAATGAGCCGTCCCCAGCATCCGCTCCATGGGGTCCATAAGACCGCCGTTCTCGCCAAGGGATAAGAGGCAAGTATTTGATTTTTGGGGGGTTTGAGCTGCAGCTAACTGATTCTGCAGCAGTGGAATCAGTTAGCTACAGCTCTGAGCTGGTGTTAACTTTTTTAGTTAGCGCCAGCTCTTAGTAACTAGCATTAGGACCAAGTGATCCTAACACTAGTTACTCTGTGCTTGTACTTTGCTCTCCCCATGTTAAGTATAGGGAACGGGAAGTACAGTAAACTCGTGCAATGAATCGTTAATTATGATTCGCTAAGGTTTTTTTTAAACCATTAGCGAATCAGAGGTGATTCAGGCGCAGCGCTCACGCTACGGTTAGCTTGCAGAAGTTGATAGGGCCCCAGGTTTCTGTGGAATTCTGTGTACAGTTTGTACCTCCTGCTGGTGTCGGATGATGGTTTCACCGAATATAGTGACTCACAAGGAGGTAATCGCACGCTATTACGCGTACATTCCTGGCTACATCCATTGTGGGATCAACTATGGAATAGGGCCCTTAGGACTTGGGCTGTGCTGCATTCCTTTTTATAGACTCAGGATCTTGCGTTTGGCTAGGTTTGGCTAGGTTATCCAAATTTGAAATTAGCACCAGCGTTTAGGAGTTGTTAAAATTTGTCTATTCACGTCCCGACGGTAACTTGTGCCAGCATATTGTAATACCTCCTGTCTCGAGACGCTTCAAATTAATTGCGCTCCTCATGTTAAATATAGGAAACACTTAGGTACAGTAAGCTCGCGCAAGCTGTGAAGCGCTAACCGATTTCACCCGACTGTAGCGTCAGGATAGAAATATCGATGACAGACGTTAAACGTACTTATCCTAGCTCTATCAATTACACACCGAAACGCTACATCAGCACCAACTATGAAATAGTGCCCAGTATTTGATTGTGTTTGCTGACCAAAGTACGAGTTTAAGGTTGTTTTTAATCTCTTTGCAGGTCAGGTCAAGATAACACGTTATATTAAATTGTTGAATCTCATGCTTCCACTTTAATAACACTTTAACCACTTCGCTGCGGTGGACGCGCTCAGCGCGTCCAACCGCAGGTAGCGTTCCATGCGGTGGACGCGCTGAGCGCGTCCTCCCTTTGGGGCCAGCGTTCGGCTGGGTTCCGGCCGATCGCTGGCCCCCCCGGTGCGGGCTGACATCCTCGATGTCAGCCCAGCACCCGGAACCGCCGCCCGAGTAATTAGGTGTCATGGCGGGGGCGCGATGACACCTAATTCAGGCGCCCCCCCCGCATGTGCGGAGGAGGCGCCTGAAAGGGAGGGGGGGGGAGGTCCTTCAGACCTCTCTCCCTCCCGATCGGCGGCGTGCAGGGGGTTAACCCAGGCACCGTTTGGAAGGGCACACCTGCCCTTCCAAATGGTACCTGACATTAACCCCATGGGGGCCGGATCACGAATCGGCACCAAAAAGCGCCGGTTCGTGATCCTTTCCCGGAGCTGGCCGACATCTTGGATGTCGGCCAAGCTTCCAGGAATGCCCCCTGAGGAATGGCGTCATCGTGCATAGCACGATGACGCCAGTCCTGGAGTTAACCCCTAACTGCCACCAATGGTGGAGATAGGGGGTTCCAATGAACCCCCTATCTCCCGATCCGTGGCAGTTAGGGGTTAATGTTTGGTATTGTTGGATCGGCCAGAGCATGGCCGTTCCAACAATACCAAACATGAGTATAAAAAAAGTTCTAAAAAATAAATAAAATAAAAATAAAAAAATATTTTAAAAAAAAATTATAAAAAAAATAAACAATTTTTTTTTTCTTTTTTTTGGTTTGTTAATGCAGCAATATTGTTCCCATTTCAATTATAATGTGAACAATGATGCTGCACTAACGATTTTTGTATGCGGTGCGTTTGTTAAAAATCGCGTAATTTTCCCCAAAACAAAATGTAATGAGACCCCATCTCTAATTTTTTTAACAAGCGCACCCCATACAAAATATAACCGCAATTGCTCGCATCTTAAAATGTGAAAAAAAACACTTTACACATTGTAAATTATTGAAAATTCATATTTTATTGCATTTTTTGTTATAATAAACAGACAGGTCATGACCTATACTTATAATAATGACATATTATGAATCTGCCGAGTCTGACGGAAAGAACGATATATAATATGTCTGGGTCATATACTAAAATAAGCCTTCAAAACACGTTTAAACATGATGAGCAAAACCGGTAAAAATGAGCTCAGCACAGAGGCGGGAAAAGCCTCAGCAGCGAAAGGGTTAAAGGCAATATAGAATACTAAATATTTTTTTATCAGGTTCTGCTGTGGTTCCTTATTTACGATTTAATAGTGGGGTTTTTTCTAAGTAATTATGATTAATTCAGGTTTGAGATCCTGCAGGACGAAATAATAGCTACAAGCAAGAAAACTCACTTATTTATAGTAAATACATTTTCTGATGACAGGTATTCTGCGCCAGCCAGCCAGCATTGTACTGCAAAGCACAGCTCTGAGACGTAAGGAAAGCACACAGCTTGCCATCTAATTGTGAAGCCTAAGGCACAAACAATGTGACTGCTTCAATCTCACTAAGTGAATTCCCTTTACTAATTAAGAAAATAACGTTTTCCAAAACGTGTCATACAGCAAGGCCATTAGCTTGAATTAGACACATATTCTTTGAAATATGCTTTTAGTTTCCACATTGCTTGTGGGTATTTTTTAAAACTAGCAGGTTAATTTAAGAGGAAAAAAAAATAGTCTCTGGAAATTCAGATCCATACCTTATTGTGATTTTAATTTTACCCACAGGTAGTGCTATAATGACAACCAGCCCATATCTCCTATTACATGGCAGGAGCTCGACTTTCAGGGATGACAAACCAGATTGTACTGGGTTTCAAACAGGAAGAAAACACAGAGAGGAATGAATTAATAATTAATATAATGTCTGTCGACATTTAGCGGTTTCTCTTAATCCCATCAATAGGTATGCAACAGTTTGCTGGGAAGATACAGTAATATCATAAACAATCTATCATACACTGTGTAACAGAAAAGACAGTGGTTAGGAACACCCAGGATCTTGTGCTGAAAATAATGAATCAAAATCATATTACTTATATTAAACCCTTCCCGCCGCAGGACATCACATGCCGTCCTGGCGGCAGGAGGGCTTTGAAGATGCAGGACGTATATGTACGCCACGCTGTCTTCAATGGGGCTGCCTTGGCCCCTCCCCGCAGCCTGCGAGTCGGCGCGTGTCATTGGCTGCGCAGGGATGACTTGAACTCAAGCTGTCCCTCTGCAGCCAATGACTTTGCGTCGGCTGCGGGGCAGGCCAAAATTGACAGCAAAAGCCAACCCCAAAGGGCGCCACCCGCACGCCCTTAAAGGGTTTTGAATACTAGGTTACATATGGGTACATTTATACACATGGTTCTCAGACAGTTGGTTATGGTCAAAATTCTTCAAAGAAAAATCAATCACTAAATATAAAGGTCAAAAAGTCATCAACAATTTGTCAGTGAATTCCCCAGGAACAGTTAAAGTTCAAGACAAAACCACATTGTCATAGGCTGCAGGGGGTAACCCTAATAATTCAAGATTTGAGGTGACAATCGTGGTCATCCATTACCAGTTACATATATTTAAAACATAACTTTTATTGTCCCGTATAAAAAAAAACCACCTACCCGGTGGTATGTACACATACAAGGTTGCAGGTAAGGTATTGTTCGCTGGTTTCACACATAAACTGTTAAAGTATTTTATTTCAAATCGCTTCTTAATGCTGTTCTCTATTCTTAGAAAGTAAGAGATCAACCTTCGTGGGTTGGTGGTTATACAACAGTAAGAAGGAAATGGTGTATGCAAAATTTGATCAGTGTGAAGCAACAGAAAGAGGAGCGCTCCCATTCATACCTTAACATGTAGGAATGATACCCAGCTTCGATAATAGTACCCCTTATACCTGCATAAAATTTGTAGTAACTCTACGCATTTCGCTATCTCATAGTAGCTTCATCAAAAGTTGTGATGGGTTCTGTCTTTGGTAATGCAGTGTCAAAGAGATATGACCCAATAGTACAGCAAATGTTAATTAGTAAGGATAATATATAATAAATATTTATAATAATTGCACGTTCACTATAGATAGAGCTCTCCTTGGCTCTTTGGAAAAAGCCTGTGGACTATTAGAATAACAAAGAAGAGAGGTACCAGGGACTCCAGAAAAATAAGTGGCTTTAATTATGAAAGATATTGTGAACCCGCTTATTTTTCTCTTCTTTGTTATTCTAATAGTCCACAGGCGTTTTCTAAACAGCCAAGGAGGGCTCTATCTATTGCAATTACTATATATTTATATCCTTGCTAATTAGTATTTGAGAGAAATCACTACAACATAATAGCAAAGAAGAGGGGTACCAGGCACTGTATAAATTAAGTGACTTTTACCCTTTCACTGCTAAGTGATTTTTCAAAAATCCACTGTCAGGAACAAGTGGGTTTTTTGAAAATCATTTTTAATTAGTTATACTGTAAGAATTATTTGGGAATATTTGCAGCATTTTTCTTTCTGTAATAACATGTTTCGCAGGCCGATATCACCATCTGCTGGCCAAAAGGAGATACTGCAGTTGCAAGTGGAGTTCAAGGCTCTGTGCATCGGCTGGTGAAGTCAATAAAAATCTTCACTAGATGATTTTAAACAGTTTTATCATCTTGGGCATTATGCTCA
This sequence comes from Leptobrachium leishanense, assembly GCA_009667805.1. NCBI lineage: Eukaryota > Metazoa > Chordata > Amphibia > Anura > Megophryidae > Leptobrachium > Leptobrachium leishanense. The sequence goes on from CM019065.1 coordinate 304,815,194, forward strand.
CAGGGCAAAAACATTGGGGGGGGGCAACTTCTGGCGATCAAAAGGAAGCTAAATTTATCTGCAACAAACAAATTTAATTTCCAATGATACAGCATAACCCCAGTTCGTGTTAACACGATCTTGGGGTGCTACATCTGCTAGCGTGAATTATGTATAAACAATCAAGTTAGTGGAGGGGTTAATTATGAAGAATGTGATAAACCCACTTAATTTCTGCACTGTCTGGTACCCCTCTTTGTTATTATATTGCATTGATTCGCCTCAAATGTAAATCTTATAATGGTCAGGCTGTGTAGAGTGTCCCTTCCCAATCAATCCGGTGCAGTTTGGACAGAAACACTATGAACTGGTTGAGTTGCCTCCACCCATGCACGCATCACCCACAGCCGGCTTTTTGACTTTCCTGGCTGCCTCGCTTTCACAAGATCGTGCAGCAATGTGGAGTGATTCGCAGAGGGAGACTGGGGACTATTTGTCCGCAGTCTCACTCTGCTCTTAACAGCCAGTAGTGGCAGCCACAGGCCGCTGTCCGCGCCGCGTGATGAGAAGTGAGTATCTGATTTTTTGTGATTTACAGCTGGCGATAACTGATTCCACAGAAGCGGTATCATTTAGCACCAGGTCCTAGCTGTGGTTATCTTTTCAGTTAACCGCAACGGGGTGTAATTAGCGTTAGGACTTTGTAATCCTAGGACTTTGTAATTACTCTTTGCGCTCCCCATGTTAACTATATGGAGCGCAAAGTACAGTAAACACATGGAAGCGAGCGCAATTCCTAATGCACTAACAAGTTTTTTACCCATTAGTAGTCAGAATGTAATAGGGGGGTCATCCACTAATGCCACTTAAACTAGCGTTATGTTTTCTAATAGGGCCCAATTAAAGGTGTTATTGGGAATTCTAAGCTGCTTGGTGTTTTGGTTGTTAAATAGGGCAGCTTTGTGAATAGTTCTGCTTGATGTCGTGGATTAAGGCTAGGGTCAGACGAACGCATTTTTCACGTGCGTTTAGCTGCACGAAATCACGGCCGTGCTAGCAGCAAATGACGTCCAATGCCGGGGAACATCCGACGAATGGCCGCACGAAAGTTCGTCCGTGCAACGCAAGTGGCCAACGAACGCATTTTTCCGAGAATGTCAAACCGCTACTACTGACGTACAGAGTGCGCTGCGGCCGCATAGCGGCGTGTTTGCGTGATTGGGAGACGTTAGACGCTGCACACGTCCGGCCAACATAACGTCCAGACGCAAAAGGGTTTTATTGATGATCCGTACAAAATCACGGACGAAAATGCGCATCGTATGACCGCTATCGCGTATTCCGTGAAAAAAATCCGTCCATTCGTTCAAACGCACTTTTTCACGGACAACGCGAAAAATGCGTTCGTCTGACCCTAGCCTAAGGGTGCTGATAGCAGAGCTGACATCAAGGAGGAAAGCATAGAAATGCCATTTCTCCACTATTTTGTGCAGATGCAGAATGAACAAGTCGACAATTTCATATCCTCATATAAAGCATTGTGAACTTGAAATCTAATTTCCCATGCTCTTCTGCAATAGAGTGCCTTTTTCTGAGCAAGAGCATGAAAGAAGGCAGAAGTGCAAAGAGATCGGACTGCAGATCACGCTTCCGTTGCTAGTCAGTGTTTCAATGTTTTTATTCATTAAGTATACAGTTGTGTTCAAAATTATTCAACCCCCATTGAAATTGAGTGTTTTGGCCAGTTTGACATTGATTTTGATCATGCAGTCATCTTGCTTACAATTAAATCAAAGAGGCACGTGTAGGTCAGACAAATATAACATAACATTTATAATGAAATAACCACAAATGTCTTTTCTGTGCTCACATCATTATCAGTTTTATTCAACCCCAAGTGACATTCAATCTTAGTACTTAGTACAACATCCTTTTACAGTTATAACAGCTTTTAAACGTGAAGCATAGCTTGACACAAGTGTCTTGCAGCGATCTACAGGTATCTTCGCCCATTCGTCATGGGCAAAAGCCTCCAGTTCAGTCACATTCTTAGGCTTGCGCACTGCAACTGCTTTCTTTAAGTCCCACCAGAGGTTCTCAATCGGAGTTAAGTCAGGTGACTGCGATGGCCACTCCAAAATGTTCCAGCCTTTAATCTGCAACCATGCTCTAGTGGACTTGGAGGTATGCTTGGGATCATTGTCCTGTTGAAAGGTCCAACGTCTCCCAAGCCTCAGGTTTGTGACAGACTGCATCACATTGTCATCCAATATCTCCTGGTACTGAAGAGAATTCATGGTACCTTGCACACGCTGAAGCTTCCCTGTACCTGCAGAAGCAAAACAGCCCTAAAGCATGATTGACCCCCCGCCATGCTTCACAGTAGGCAAGGTGTTCTTTTCTTCATAGGCCTTGTTCTTCCTCCTCCAAACATAGCGTTGATCCATGGGCCCAAACAGTTCTAATTTTGTTTCATCAGTCCACAGAACACTATCCCAAAACTTCTGTGGTTTGTCCACATGACTTTTGGCATACTGCAGTCGACTCTTCTTATTCTTTGGAGACAGTAAGGGGGTGCACATGGGAGTTCTGGCATGGAGGCCTTCATTACGCAGTGTGCGCCGTATTGTCTGAGCTGAAACTTCAGTACCCACATCTGACAAATCTTTTCTCAGTTCCTCAGCAGTCACACGGGGACTTTTCTCCACTCTACGCTTCAGGTAGCGCACAGCAGTCGAAGTCAGCATCTTCTTTCTGCCACGACCAGGTAGCATTTCAACAGTGCCCTTTGCCTTGAATTTGCAAATGATGCTTCCTATGGTCTCTCTTGGTATGTTTAACATCTTTGCAATCTTCTTATAGCCATTGCCCTTCCTGTGAAGAGTAATCACCTCTTCTCTTGTCTTCCTGGACCATTCTCTTGACTTCACCATGTTTGTAACCACACCAGTAAATGTCTAGAAGGAGCTGAGTATC